>JAYESA010000015.1:34229812-34829812 GCA_036927795.1 Iris macrosiphon | reverse complement strand
ATTGTGTCCTTCAGCCCGGCCACCCGCCGAGCACTGTCGACCCCGCCGGCTTCGAGCTGCCACTTCGGCCAACCTCTCCACTGCACCGACCCCCCACTGTTCTCCTCTGGCTACTACTACGGTCATCAGTGCAACCCGCTCGAGCCCGCAACTCCGGTTGACCCATACTCCGGCGACTGACCCCGCTCCGCCCCTCCAGCGTGCCGGCGCAGCCCAGCTCCGGCCGAGCGGTACAGCGCCGGTCCGCCACTACTCCGGCTGTGCCCGACTTCACCGCTCGAGCCCGACCCCGATCGACTCCACTCATCTTCTCTACTCCGACCTCCTCCACCTCGACACTCCGGCCAGCTGCTCTTCCCACAGCCACCATCTTCTTCATCAATGCTCCGGCCAGCTGCTCGCCCTACCACGTCCGCCATTATCACGACCTCCCCCTCACAGCTGCTCTCACCAACGCCAACCGTTGAACCCAGCTGCCACGAGCCAATCCCCTCCGGCCGCACACTGTTACAGCCATCGCCACGACCACCTCCTCCATCCCGTCGAGCTCCACCCGATACCCCGACCACCAACACCACCATACGTTATTGCCACCACTCCACACACCGACTACCCCCGGCCACATCTCCGTAGACTCCATGACCCTACTCCGGCCAGCGGCCCAGCCTCCAGTGGCGCTGCTCCACCCCACGAGCCCTACATCCATCGCCAACTCCTCCACTTCCCATTTTTTGGCCAGCTCCATTACCACCACCTCCAGTTCTTCCACCACGAGGCTCCCCGCGTTTCCTCTTCGGCGGCCTGCTCTTCACCACCTCCCACGACCACCCTTCTCCGGCCATTACCCCCATCCGCCATTAATGCCACTACCACCGGCTGTGATTCCCACCGCCGACTGCTGCCACGGATCTTCTCTGGCGGGTTTCACTACTTGCACACCGAAACCGCCACGGGCATCATCCACCGTGATGTCAGCTCGACGAGAATTTCATCGCCAAGGTGATCCCTTCCCCAGCTCTGTGTATAGCCTATTTATGTACATTGCTTTTGGTTCGCGTGTTACCTAGTTAGGGTTAAGGTTTAAGAGGCTTAAATGCTAGATGTGAAATTCAGGGTTTATTACATGGTTTAAGATGCAGATTATTGGTTGTATGGACTTTAGGGATTGTGTAAGATGTTATTTGAGTTATGGTGGAGAATGATATAATGTGTTTAGGGCCTATTAAATGCTAAGTAAGAGATCTTAGGGTGTAGTTCATTTTATGCATATTGTATATTGATGACAAGTAGTTTAAATTACTGTGAAAGGGTATAAGGATAATGAAACATTGGTGGATATTGAGGAGCAGGTATTGATGGTGAACTAGTGTGTAACATCAAATCCTTAGTCATTTTTTGAGAATTGATAAATAATGTCGAACTTAATTGAATAGTAGTTATTGTGGAATGGTAAAGGTTGTATATAAATGAGGGTTTAATAAATAATTATTTATTTATTTCGAGGATGATAGTAAAGGTGCATGTTAACATCTGTGAACACTGAGGTAAAACTGAGGATTTGATCATGTGTCGGACCACGAAATATCGTGATGAACATAGTAAGATTGAGGTTTGGATTGATGATATGGTACCAATATTTAATTTGATTAGATGTAACATACTCCGAGTCAACCTTGGTCAACCCTCTAGCGTCGTGCCCCTGTGAGTTGTAGCTGAGACTGAGCATATATATAGATGTGTGTCACATCCCTGTTTGTCGTATGTTAGATTTTGATTTGGATTTGTATCTTATCTCTAGGTACTACGGGACCTGAGGACTTGGACGTGGTACTGGATCCCCGTCATCAGCAGTCGGACGCAGGCAACTGTACCTTGCCACCCTGTATTTCAGATTTCAGATATTTGTTATTTCTTTATGTACATTGTGCACGTATTTATGTTGACGTTCGATACTTAGTTTTTGGATCACAACCGGGTGCAGACGTTCGTCGTAACATCTTAGAATGATGGTTAGATGTTCGTAACACCTCGATGTACGTACCTGAGTATATCGACATCCCAGGACACACTCATACACTGTGATCGTGCCAGATTCCTGTATCCTGATACTGATATCATGACCAGAGACTGGGATGACCTTAGGGTCGCGTCTGTTGAGTTATTTTTTTGTGTCGAGACTGTTAGACAGAGGTTCAGGTTCAGCGCACAATCGTTGACCGCTTGGGATGGGGAAGACAGTTACTAGACGTTTGGGCTCCTCTGCACGCACTTATATATGTACATGTACTGATTCTGTAGTGATCATGTATCTAGTGTAGTTATATCACCCGTGTGACTCTGTGCTCGGAGCTACGGTACGTCCCGTGTGTCTCTGTGTTCGGAGCTACGATTTTATTTTGGATAGCCCACGCGTCGAACATTGTCTTTAAATTGTGTCACACTTGTTTGGTTATGATAGAGTACCATGTCGTTGCACTTGTACTTTATGTTATATTTGGCATGATGTATTTCTGTACCTTGTTACGTCCCTCTGAGGACCTGGTTTCCTGCCAGTTTTGCAGCATAGACGATTACGGAGCATTTGGAGTTGTTGATGGAGTGGCATGTCTTGCGGGCATGGTACCAGGTACTCTTATCTTTTCTTCCGGTATTATGGTTACTTTATTCATATTGATTATTCATCTGCTATTGTAGCCTAGTTTTTATAGACTCATCTCTTCTCGAGTCTATTCGAGTTTGTGTGTTATTGGGCGGCCGACTTTAGCACATGTAGCTCTTTCTTGTACATTTCTGTTCATTGTGGATTGAGATTAGATGTTTACATTTATGGGATATTTAGATAGTGCCCTTTATATTATACAGCTTATACGTATTCGAGTCAGACCAGAGTCTAGTCGAACGCGTAGCTGGCGTGTCACGTATTCCTGGTCCTATGTATTTTGGGACTGGGGCGTGACAATCACTTTCTGGTTTATAGCACAAGTCCTATTGTTGGTTCAGAAGTCACTATATTTGGCCAAGCTGGTCTGGCACATGTTTGAAAAAGATCCAAGTGGCATGTCTCCTTTGCTTTACCTTGTTTTAACTACACTTTAGCTGTTGAGAAAATATTCCTCGATGCCTCCTACCTGTATTTTTAGGACTATGCTAGGACTACAACCAAATGTCTACAACTCTCTTACAACCGCCACGTTTTAGCTGTTGAGTGAAACATTCCTCGATGTTTCCTACCTGTATTTTTAGGACTATGCTATGACTACAACCAAATGCCTACAACTCTCTTACAGCGCCACGTGGCTGCCACGTGACGCTCGTCCATTGGAGAAAAAGGAAAAGTTGGAACCTGGTGGCTGTCCGGATGATCATCACGTGGCGGCCACGCCATATGGCTGTCGTTCATTGGGAGAGAGGTGGGGCCGAGGGTAGCCCACATAGCAAGGGGGGATGAGAGGGTTGTAAGAAGGTTGTAAGCATTTGGTAGTAAACTTAGCATTATTGGTATTTTTAGGTTCGTTTGGTTTTCGCAAAGAAAATCCTTTCTCTTGTATTTTCTATGGAAATAGAAAATTAGAATTACTGTTTGATTTTCTTTCGCCAATGTTTGGTTTGCGGAATTGGAACATTAGGAAAAAAAAAGTCATTTATGTTTTTTGTTTGGATGCCAAAAAAAATTGAGGAATATAAATTTATTTCCAAGGAAAAAAAATATCTACGAAAATTATTCCCCCACTCACTTCATTGATGCACCACTTTCTCACTCCCAATTATTTATTTTTTTTTCCTCAATTTTTCGGACCTTTCTAAACACCGAATTTTTTTTAATAAAAATTGAAATTTTCAAAGGAAAAAGAAAAGAGCAAAGACTTGATTTTATTTCATTTCATTACAGTGATTAGTGATTGATCGGTGCGAAAAAAAGAAGAAAAATATATATATCAATATTCCAATAATATATTTGCATTTTAAAATAAAAACAAAATCAAAGAAATCGAAAAATAATTTATAAAAATATACAATAACATATTTGAGTATGACTATTGTGGTCTTAAATTTTCGTAATAAATACTAGAAAAAAATGTTAGAAAAGAAAAAAAAAAATCAATTTCATGGGTTCTGAGAGGAACCATTTTTTTTTTTATTTTCTCCTTGTCACACAAATAGTTTTTAAGTTTGTGGCTACCAAACAATTTTTTTTTTTTTCTGATTCCTTAAATCGGTAAATTAAACATGACCTTACAATAAGACACTGCAACAATCATAATGATATGTATTAGTGGAAGCTTCGTGCCATCGCAATTAGGTTTAGTGGAAGATGCAAACAATTGAATTCAAAAAACAAAGAGTAAAACGATACGTTCTTGAGAAAAAAAAAAGAAACTAATTAGTGAAATAATATACTATATATAACGATGTTGAAAAATTGGTGCTACTGGTCGAAGTGACAGTCTATGAAGAGGTTTATGGAAAGAACTTAAAATATACCAAAATTGATCATTTGGTCCAAATTATGCACTTTGATGTAATCATAAAACTATGAACCCTTGATCTGGGACCTTCCTGTTAGGATTTTGGCAGCTTTTTTCAAACAGAGTAATCATAATCACGAGAGAAAAAACTAGAACCACCACAGCATTTTCCTTTTGATCTTCCTTACTAGGTTACATGCCCTCTCCTAGAATCGAAGGGTCAATCACTTAATTGGGGGAAAATAAGTTGAGGTGGGAGGCATCTTCCATATCTATCCGGATTCGAATTGGCATAAGAGCGTATTATTTCTTCCATTTAATAGATCAGGATGGGAGTTGAAAACATGCAATGAATCATGTGCAGTACAAGTTTCGAAAGTGTATGTTGGACATTTCAGCGCGTATAGAGACTCTTTGGTTCGCAGATTTGGAGTACAAAAGTGATCAAAATCTGAATTTTGGACCACTTCACGTATTTTGTTGAAAAATTTGGAGACAATATTTGCTGTGATTTGATACTAACAGTAAATTTTATTTGCCACAAAATTGGAGTTTTCGCATCGAATTATTTTTCTCAAATATAAGTGGATCTCGAAAGTGAAAAAAATCTCATTTCCACTTCTCGCGTTAGTTTTGAGGAACATTTTCTCTCCACTTTAAAAATAAAAAATTACTATTCATGTCGATTCAACAAAAAATTTATAATTTTTCATTCACTTCAACAACCAACTAAACATCAAATTTTAGAATTTCTACTCTTAACATCTACTTCTTCACGGCACTCAAATGGAAAAAAAAAAAACATTTTGTTCTACTTTACGGTAACGCGTAAGCAAAATGTAGATATCTAAATTTTTTACTTGATTTTACTTCGCTGAACCAAACAGTCCGATCCGGTCCGATCCGGTCCGGCCCTTCTTCATCTGAACCAGCTAGGGGTGAGCAATTCTCGGTTTTTAACCGAAAACCGAACCGAACCGGACCAAAATTGAAATTCAGTTCGGTTTTTAATCAACCGGTTCGGATTTCGGTTTTATCATTTGATTAATTTCGGTTATCGGTTCGGTTTTCGGTTTTTGATTCCGAAACCCGAACCGAACCGAAAACCGAATCACTACATTATAAAAGAAAAAAAAAATCGGTTTTTATGAATTTGGTATACACTCATCATTTGGTATAAAATTAGTTTATTGTTATTTTTGGTACACAATTTTGGTTTTTCTCAGTTAAGTTTGATTTTTTTCGGTTTTTATGAATTTGGAATACACTCACCACTTGGACCTAAAAAATCTAACCGACCGAGAACCGAACCGATTTAATTCGGTTCGATTTTTTTCGGTCTTTATAAATTCGATTCGATTTTCGGTTTTGTAAAAAATAATTTTCAGTTCAGTCGATTTTTGGATATTCAATTCGATTTAAACTGAATCGAACCGTTGCTCACCCCTAGAACCAGCGGCAGGAGGAAAAGGATGTCAACATCGTAGCCATGCAGAATGTGTGACTGCTCGAACAACTAGCCAGGGGCACAGCTGCGGGTAATTCTGAAGTTGCAGATAAAATGTCAAAGTCTTGATAGACAAATTGTACAAGTAGAAGAAGACTTTGTCAATTAAATGTTTTCTTGTGTTTCCTTAGGACCATACAAGTGGACAGTGGCCCTTTGAGGAATCCATGGGGAGCATCTAAAGATTCATTCCCATGCCACCAATGGGGTTTCATGTTTTGGAGGCTCCGCAGGCGGAGGTCTTGGAATCAAATCATGGTAGAGATGTGGAACAGTGGATTCAAATGATATGTAACACAACGTGTACAAAAGTACCGTATGTATCGTCAGAATTAAAAAAAAAAAAATGCTAAGGACCTGTTTGGTTAGTAACTTAAAAGCGGTTTTTTTGCTTTTAAACGTCAACTCCGGCCAAAATTGTGTTTGGCAAACAATAACTCAGAAAGTTGTTTTGAAAATAAAATTTAGAGAGAAGCTGTTATAAATATGTCAAAAATTGAAAATTAGGAGAAGGAAAAAGAGGAATACGATAGGTCCATATTTTCATTGTTGTGAAAAAGTAAAACATAAGGTCCCCTTAGGAATAGTTTTGATTTCCTGAAAATGTTGTTTGAATATTTTGTTTGGACAATAATACCTTCTTTTTACTTTTAAAATTCTTTTCTTTTCCAAATATATGAATATAGGTAACACAACTTGTAATTCTCACACATGTAATCCATCTCAAGTGAGTTTGAGAGAGTTAGTGATCCTCAAGTTAAGTTGTACCAACTTGAGAGAAGAGCCATTTGTAATCTTTCATTTGATTATAGTAAAAACGGTAACGAAGGCGAAGACGTAGGCTTAAATTGAGCTGAACCTTGGTAAATCTTTTGTGTGTGCAATTTTTAGCTCTTATTTTCTTTTCTTTTCTTTTCTATTTCCTTCCTTTTTTATTTTTATTTTTATCTCATCACAAAGACGGAAAATATCTTATTTTTTCCAACACAAATCTACCAACGGAGGCTGGAGTCCAACATAAATAAGAGGGAAAAAATTAACAAAAAATAGTTATATTACTGGGGTTAATTAAAACTAATTATGTGTAAACACTCTGATTTTTAGATTTAAATTTTAAATTTTATTAATATTGGTATTATGTAATTATTGTGATTAAGAGAGTATTTTTATTATTTTTAGCTAATTATAATAAATAATATTCATGTATAGATATTTATGTGTATTTAATTAATTTTTAATATTGCACAAAAATTATATTTTTTGGGTATACAACTATTATTAGAGTATTGTAAAATATTTTTTGATTTTATTGAGGAACAAAACTATATATATATATATATATATATATATATATATATAGAGAGAGAGAGAGAGAGAGAGAGAGAGAGAGATTAATATATTATAATTATTATTAAACCTAAATCCAAATTAAACCGATTACCCGAAACCCTAAACCAATACCCTAAACCTGATAACCCGACCCGAGACCCGAACTAACCCAAAACCCACCCCCAATCCCCGCTACAGTAGACACCCCAGCTCCGACCCCCTTCACATACTGTAACCGTCGGCGACTCCTCACTTTTCCTCCCTGAACCGTCGGCGACTCCCTCTCTTCTTCTTCCTGAAACTCCCTCTCCTTCACCCTATATATGGACCCCCTCAGCATCTCCTCTACCCCGCCGACCGCTGACAGTTCAGACACACCGCCACCATCACCTTCACCCCAACCACCGCCGACCCAGATGACCCCCGACCGCCGGCGAGTGGTCGACGATCCCGTGCACCACTCGTGGACACCTCGTCGCCGCCGCCGCCGACTGCTAGCAGCCGCCGCGCCGTCCACGGTCAGGCAAAAATAGTAGCAGCAACAACAGTACCTCTTCGCGGTACGATTTCTACGTCGTCATGTAACCGTTTTTTGATCCGTCTTCTCCGGTACGTTCACAACATAACTGAGTTTTAAGCTCTTCAATTAGTTTATTTTATTGTTGATTATGCTGTGATTTATTTACTGTTGAAATCCGTCAGAAAACTTAGTTTCCTAAACCAAAATTTTCTCGATACGGGGTGCGTTCCGCCAAACCAGGCGACTTCGTCGTGTGCGAATTGCACCTAAAGGCACGTATCGTCAATGCGGATGTGTACAATTTTGAGAAACTTGATTTGGATGTGTGCGCACACCGGAATCAACGCGTATCCGTCAAAAATTATCGTATCGGCCTGTTCTAACACTTATCAAAATTTCGTATGTACTTGTCGTTTCGTAACAAAATTTATGCCATCGGATTCGCAGTGTTACGCTGGTCCTGTGACCAAGTTTGGTACGATTCTGAGAACGTTGAAGAAACACCGTTTCGTGGGCGTCACGGTTCCACTTGACGGATAATTTTGTGACCGGCTCATCGGAATCCAGTTCTGGATGTTCCGTTGGGTTCGTATCATCGTTCTGGACTCTTAAATACTAAGTTTGCTTAATTTGAAGAACTTTATCTTTGGCACATTTTTCAGTGAGAAGTGGGCCACATGTGGACCCTGCTTTGACCCGAAATTGTCAATTATGTGCGTGTCCAAATTGAAATTATGGGTAGTCAATCCTACCTATTTCATGTATTCTGAGAACAATGGTGATGTTTGATTCAGCATCCGGAGGCGTACTTGCAGATTCCACTTTTACAAGAGCAGTTGACGGAGTTCAGAGCCCAGGCAAGTGTACATTGCCAACTTGCAGTAAATTTTGTCATATTATCGACTGGTGTTTCTTTTTATATATTCTTGTGATGTATCTGTTCAACCTATGACCGTGAGATGTTTATTAGCGTCCGAACATGATTCAGATGTCGACGCAGTACGCGGAGTCGTATGACATTATTAGAGAGTTGATTCCACTATCCTATGTTTACGTGCTTGCTTTACCAAGTACGTCATACCATAGGACACTTGACACTATTTCATATGACAGATCTTTCTTGAGTTATTCATAGTGATTCTGCATAGGCTTACAGGATTCGTGATATGAGACTTGCATATATAGAGATATCATTATGACTCGTTGTACTAGCTAGATGTAACGCCCCGCTCCAAACGATTACTTATGGAATACTTGCTACTTCGACTCGGTTGAGAATCGAGTCTCGGAAAAACCTTAACGCCAAATCAACACGGACGAAGTGCAATAAAATATTTTAATTGATAGAAAAACTTCTATTGAAATAAGTCCAAGAGTTTTCGTTGGTTGCTTTGCTTCTTGGTTTTGTGTTGCTTTGTGTTTTGAGTGGCTTTCGATGACTTAGTTTTCATGATTTTGCTTTTCTCGCTTGCGCGTTCCTTTTGAATCGTAAGGGAAAGAGATCGAAGTATGCTAACCAAGTATTGTTGTATTTTCAGGACGCATAACCAAAGAGTGAACGTCGCATAAGGCTTCCCCATCCTCTCATTCGATTCATTCGGTGAGTGGCTCAGACCCTTCAATGAATCCTTCAGTTCACACACCTTAATAAAATGATCTCTAGTCTGCACAAGTTACTTGTTCTTATAATGTTGCCTCACTAAATGAAACAAGTTAAAAGAAATAAACTGCATGCAAATGTACATAGAGTTTCTGCTTTACTTTATTTAAATGTATGTCCCTTACTCACTTGCTACATCACTATATCGTGCATGAAACCTTTATGGTTAGTGTTTGTGTCAAGTGTAAAATAATGAAAGATAAGAGTCTAGTAGTCCGCCCTGATGTTCCGGTCCTACGAGATCTAGGGGGTGTGGCTATTAGATTGTTATATGCCTGTGAATGTTGGTGCATCCTAAGAGTTTATTTGATAGAATGTTGCTTGTCATGCATTGGTCTCGGACAACTTGTGCACAAGGTAATATCTTTTGATCGATTTCTGGGGCACTAGGAATCGGTCAGTCCGAAAGGGATTGTGAGAGCACCCTGATGTTCCGGTCATACGGGATCTAGGGGGGTGTTGTTGTCCATCAATGGGGTAACTCACGGACCGTCATATAGATAGGGCGCATGCTAGGTTTACCTTCTTGCATACCTATCATTTTTGACACCAAAAGATTGATTCACAAGTTTATCCATATATGCAAATTGTGGCTAACTCGTGTGTCTGCTGCAGGGATAACTGCTCGGCCGTGGGTAAGAATTATCATATGCATATGCTATCTATCGTCTATATTTTCTAGCATGAATTGTTAAAAGAAACTAGACAACTAGAAAGATCACCTAATAATGCTAGCTTCACTTGCTTACTTAGTGTGGATTTCTAGGTGAGTTTGGCCACGGTCGCTCACCAGTACATGTGGTAGTACTGACCCACGTTTGTGGACAAATATCCAAGTACTGGACGCGAGAGCTTGGCGAGCATTCTGAATCGGCCTTAGCGCAACCTTCTGCGGGACTGTGCTCGTGTTGCTTCCTTTGCTTTCCTCTCCAGTGGACTACTCCTCTTCTGCTAGATGTTTTGTTATTTTGGTCCTACTAAAATGATGTAATGTGTGGACGCTGTGGCTAGTTTTGGGAAATATAAAAAGAGTTATAAGCCTTCTAAGGCATATTTTTGTAACTCAGCCAAGCAAGCACTTTGTAATCCAAATATTCAAGTATTCAATAAAAGAAAGTATTTTGTGTGCCTATCAAATGTGTTCAACTTTGGTTCTCTGTATTTACATTCTGTGCCTATATATGTATATTTTCATCTAACTTGTGTCTTGTGCAGGTACGTTGCCTGGTGCAAGCGCAACTTAGGCTTGCATGGCATCGCGCCCAAGCGAGGACGATCGGTTCTGTAAGGACCAAGCGAGGACGATCGGCCCTTACGGGACTAGGGCATGACATGTGGTATCAGAGCCCGGCTTTACGTCCTTGGCCTATTCAAATATCGTTTTCAAAAATGATATAAATTTTCAAACGGTTTCAAAAAAGTCCCGAATTTCGAAAATTGATTTCAAATATATAAGAAGTAAATCGAGAGTATGAAATGTCCCGAAGAGTATGAAAACCCAACGTCCCATGCAATAAGTCCATAATATGTTATGAGACTAATGCAAGCTACTCTCTTTTGCAGCAAGATCACTAAAATAGGTGCTAGTAATCCCGAGACATCGCACACAGCAAGCATGAGCGATGATCAAATCGATAGGCTGATCGCTATGTTTCAAAATCAAAATGATCGCCATGTTGTCGAACAGGAACGATTTGAAGCTCAGCAGCAACGGACTGATGCTAGAGCCTTGGCGCAACAACAACAGCTTGACTCTCTGACTCAAATTATGACAACACTGGCAGCACACAGTGGTGCATCGGGAACCGCCGTAACACCTGCGACTGCCCCGACCATGCCTCAGGGAGCAGGTTTAGCAGAAGCTAACGAGCCTCGACGTGCGGCCAAGAAGTCTACCTTTAAAGGTGCTGAGTTTCTGAAGTTAAACCCTCCGGAGTTTGAAGGCAGGACCGAGCCGGATAAGGTGATGGACTGGATCACAAAGTTGGAAAGCTTGTTTGAGTTTGCTTCAATACCTACGAACAAGAGGGTGGCATGTGCAGATATGCAGATGCGGTTACGTGCACATGACTGGTGGGAAATAAAGAAAGCAGATCTCGCCACCAAGCATCAGGATGGTAAGATCACTTAGAGAATGTTCAACGAAGCATTTCTTGCACAATATCTCCCGCCAGCTGTCAGACAGAAAAAAGAAGACGAGTTTACCGAACTTAAGCAAGGGAGCATGTCCGTCGAAGACTATGAGTCAGAATTCTTCAAACTTGCTAAGTTCGCTAGCTCAATGATTCCTGATGAGGGGGCCCCGTACACATCGGTTCATAAAAGTCTTAAACGATAACCTGAGGAAGGATGTTATGAACCGAGAGTGTAAAACTTACATACAAGCCTTTGAGGCAGTGGTGCAGAATGATCAGTTCATGCCACGAAGTGCTCCAAAAAAGGCACCAGCTCCTTGAAATCCTGTCACGACCCGTACCCGGAAAATCGGGCATGAGTCGTGGGTACGTCCAGCCTATGTTGCAGCATCGGCGGTAGAACGCTGTCTAGGTCTACTAACAATCTCACACAATCAATATAAACCTGTCAAGATCTCAACTCCAAACGGAGGAGCAATACCATAATGATAATCAAGTACTCAATCACGAATCTAAGCACGATAAGATAACAAATAAGACTAGCAACTCCAAAGTCTAACCAACAACAACTACAACAACCACAACATCAATAATAATAATACATCATCCAAAATAATATACAATACAAGGTCTCAATCCAAAACCGGAGACAAATCTGGTGCTAAAAGCTAATAAAAACAATAACAAGGTCTTAGTGATCCCGGCTACCAACCCGAAAATTACCCCTAAACTAGAGGGTCCCTGTCTGCACCATCGACAGGCTCAGGTCCATAGAACGTCAAACACCAATCCTCCGGATACTCTAAAAAATATGTCCAGTCAGGACTGGAGCAAGTACATCTCTAACAGCAGTTCCATTTAAATGATAAAAACTATAAAACAGTTATAGCAAGTAGCAAGAAGAATGAAGTAAGTATGAAACAAGAAAATATACATATCACTGGTGCATAAAGGTAAAGATGCAAGAATATCAGAAACAAAATAGTAGTAACTGTAAGATACAAGAAATCTAAGCTAAGATCAAGTCCGTGCACATGAACGTGTAGTGAGTCCAGCATGAAATACATGTAGTGAGTCAAGTCCAAAAACATGTAAGTGAGATAAGTCAAGAAATGCAAGAGACTCCAGACTAGAAAGAATGAACTCGGTGTCCTTGAAATACTTGTTTCGACATGTAAACGGCTAGGGGTAAGTACGGCTCACCGTGCACTGGGTGCGCGACTGCTATCATTCCAGATTAGACCAGAAGGAGTGATTCCTGATGATTCTAGATAGAAATGTTTACATGTCTACTCGAATATTTTCTTGCCCCGACTAATACAAGTAAATCCAAGACCCGACACGTAAATCAAGATGAGTCCAGTCTGAACATGAGTGATGCCTGTAGTGATGCCTGTAGGTGATGCCAGTAGTGATTCCAGAATAGAGGCCAGAAACATAAAATGTACGTGTCGCAAGTAAATGAATCCAGAAATACCAGTCAGTGTCCCGTGTTGTGCCAGAAAAATCAGATGATACTATACTAGAAGCTGAATCATAATAATCATCAGATAATGAAAACTATCAGAGAATGTACCCGCCTGACGTCCTGAGCAACTGGCGATCCGAACTGGTGTCGCAAGGACCTATTACAAAAAACAAGGTTAAACAGGTTTCTAATGAGTTAAACAGATATAAAATAACTAAAAATAGGCTTCTAGGGTCGTTCTAGGTCAAACCGGTGAAATCTGGTTAAAAAGTCAACTCTGGGTCAAATCTAGGTCAAAAGTTGACTTTGGCGGTCAACCGAGTCAACTACGGTCAAGTCTAGGTCAAACTAGGGTGCTCCTGAAATTCTAGGTCAAACCGAGCTCATTAAGCTAAAAAAAACTCTCAAACTCGCCTCTTTAAGATACCGGGATACCCTCGGTATCCGATACCTCAACCTAGGCTACGCACCCCGCCTAAACCTGCTAAAACCTATGCTAGCACGCGTAAATATATACACATAAGCATATAAAAATTACTCTAATATGTTTGTGGTATTAAACGAAAGAACGGAGATGTGTATAGTACAGGGTTTGAACGAAACCCGCCTTCTTTTGTTTACAAACAAACTTGTACAATTTGATCCTATACGAGGATGTGGGAGTATAATTTATTTAATCTGGATAAATATTGCTATAGGTGTCTGATCTGCAGTCGATTACTTTAGCCCTTGGACCACACGATGTTGAAGAAGTGTCGTGGAAGACAGGTAGCAGCTTCGAAGGTTGCAGAAGAGGGTGGATGCAAGATGCCAAAGTCGTCGATCCCTACTCTTTGCCTGAGCTCCGGATTCTTCTCTCTCTCTCTCTCTCTCTCTCTCTCTCTCTCTCTCTCTCTCTCTTGACCTTGGATCCGATATTGGTTTCTTGACCAATTTTTCGACCTTCTAATTTGTCCACCTTTTTTCTCATTGATAGAGGTCTCTATTTATAGAGTTTTGGTGACAGTGACCACTCCGTCGGTGTAGAAACCGAGGAGTGGAAAGTACAACACCCTTTTACACAACGGTTAAAATAACCAATGCCTGTGTATAGATGACCTTTTGAGTGAGCATATGACGCGTGTCCAACTAAGGGG
This sequence comes from Iris macrosiphon, assembly GCA_036927795.1. Lineage (NCBI taxonomy): Eukaryota > Viridiplantae > Streptophyta > Magnoliopsida > Asparagales > Iridaceae > Iris > Iris macrosiphon. Next base: position 34,815,591 of record JAYESA010000015.1, on the reverse strand, counting down.
ACAAAACGCGTATATTTGCTGTGAAGATCACGGCGTAGAAGCCACGTAGGTAGGTATCCCTCGTGTAGAAGAGGTTGGCATAGAAGCCAAATGTCTGTCACCATGGCGTAGAAGCCAAGTAGTTATCAAACCGACATAGAAGCCGAAAATAGGCGTAGAAGCCGAGTGGTCGTAGAGGCCGAGTGAGCATAGAAGCTGAGAGGGCGTAGAAGCCGAATGAGCATAGAAGCTGAGAGGGCGTAGAAGCCGCTACGTATCGTGCCAGAGTGCTGATGGGGACGTCTTTAGCCGGAATTACGGCTTTTGAAGATATAATCAAATCTTTTGCAGAGATTTGCCACCATCCTGTGCATTAAATGTGGAGGCGTGTTTTGAAGGTCTGCAGCCCTTTTGTGCATCCGTCGCAGAGACGTGAGAGAAACTGTCACTGTTCTGTGCAATTAGACGTAGAGACGTGCCTCGAGCCCCGTACGAAGTGCAGCCTTTTGACGTGGCAAGCGGTTTGTCTACTGTGGAGCGTAAACAGCTCATGTTTGCCTGTGTAAAATAAGGCAGCGTATCCCCTTGTATGCGAAAGAGCAGTTCATGCTGAGGGGATGTCAGTAAACGACGGTTCGGTGATATTTAACCAAATCCTCTGCATTAAATGCAGAGATCCGCCATCATACTGTGGGACGCGTCCCGATTGGTCTGCCATCGTTTCCAGCCGTCGTCTGGGTAGCCGTGCAGCACTTTTCTGTCAGGAGTCAGAGGTCAGGTGCACTGCGTGACTTGACAGGTTCATTTCAGGGAAGACGAAGCGTTCCTCGTACGCTTTAACGCTGCTTTGAAAGCGGATGAGTTTTACGCCATGGAGGCAATGAGGAACCCTGTCTACGCTGAAGCGGCTTGGACGTACTGCACTTACGCGGATGGTCCTTTGAGCTTATACTTCATGCTGTGTCTAGCGGAGAAAGCTCTGTTTGTACGCTTAAGGGCTCTGAAGGCCTCTGTTTATGCTGCTCTGCATCAATATGCTGCGTAGAATTTTTTAGCGTATTTTTCATGCTTCTATAAGACCCCCTTCAAAGCTTTTAAATTCCTCGAAATTTGAAACGCTTATAATGAAGCATGAACGGCCCTTTGTAACTCGAAACATTTCTGAATGGAGCGTTAAAACGGTCGATGCTGACTTTATGGCGGATTTATTGGGGACCGGTGTGATCTCTTTCGCCTATAAAAAGGCTGGGGGGGTTAACCTGTTCTCCCCACATTTCCATCACCACGCAGAGATGATCGCCGGAGTTCGTTGGGTCGACCTGAGGAAGAAGGAGATCATGTTCTTCCAGCGTGTAAGGAGCCAAAAAAGACGGCGTCTTCGAGCAAGTTTCCACTGCAACGATGGATCATGGAAGGATATCTTAGCCTCCCTTGCTCGGGATAATCAGCAACTTTGTATGGTGGTTCTTCGGGAGAGACGAAGAATCATATTTTACCACGCTGCTTGCAAGTGGCGCCTTCTCCAGTTACCTCTGGTGACGAGAGGCAGACAGACCGGCTAGAGTGGCGATGGTCTGTAGGAAAGCAGAATTACCCTGCTTTCCTTCTGTTGGAGGATGGGTCATATGTCCAGTTTTGTATCCTCCTGCCACTGATCATCTTCTTGGAAGAAGAGGAAGACCGTCACCAACGCGAGAACCTGTCAAGACAGCTTCTTGGTGCGATCTTCAGACGATGATGAGGAAGTCCTTATGTCGACGGTGTTTTCCTCAGTTGTAATCATGAAAATGAAGAAAAACCCTCATAGATTGGATTTCCCTCATATGTAATCATGATTTTAATCTTTAATAAAATTGTCTTTTTCTCCATATGATCATCTTGCCATACATTGCTGTGAAGTCTGAATATGTGTAGCTTCGACACGTCTGATTCTTTACGCCGACTCTGATAAGAAGAGTATTAGGCCCTGTCATTTACGCATAGCGAATTATCCATAGAACGCTGTTGAGCATCTTGAACGTTTGGAACTGTCCTGCTGCTAGGACTGAGGGACCGCGTAGAATTCTGAACTGCTGCTTCTGATGAGCAGAAATTTTGTTCAGACTTCGTCTTCAAAAATGACCTCTTGAAACTCCCTTGGAACAGGGTCGAGGGATGGCTGTCAAACTGAGTTGCCATAGACGGGATGTTCAGACTGGAGTCTGGATGAATCTCCAATTTTGACCCGAGGAGAGTAATTTCTCAATGCTTGAACTCTGTATGCTTCGGGTATTTGGGATATCTTGGGGTCAAGAACGAGTATCTTCTGTGTGAACTCTTTGCAATTGAACGCTTTGGGGACCGTTCAGATGTACGCGTAATCTGGCCGGCTTACCTTTCAGATGTGCGGGAAGTCGTGGAGCGCGAAATCATTAGTCTGTAGCCTCTGAGCATAAACTAAACACCATCGAGCATGAAATCATAGACTTGTGGTTCCTGAGCGTGAAGTCGTAGGTTTGTTGCCTCTCGAGCATAAAAGCTACCGAGCACAAAGGCATCCGGGTGAAAAACTATAGACTTATAGCTGTCGAACATAAAGCCGTAGATTCGTAGCTGTCGAGCGTAGAAAGCTCTTTTAGCATAGAACTGTAGATCTGTAGCTTCTGAAAAGAAAATTTCTCCGAGCGTGAAGTTTGCGGATCTGTTGCTTCTGAGCGTAAATTGAGCGCCACCGAGCGTGAGATCATCGATTTGGTATCTGCTGAGCGTAAAGTCGTAGGTTTGTTGCCTCTCGAGCATAAAAGCTATCGAGCACAAAGGCATCCGGGCGTAAAATCATAGACTTATAGCTTGCGAGCGTAAAACCGTAGATCTGTTGCTGTCGAGCGTAGAAAAGCTCCTTTAGCGTAGGAACCGCTGAACTGCTTTGCGCGAAATTTTTTTCGAATTCGCTGACTGTCCACCTTCTCTAAATAATAGGCTGACGTAGGACCCAATCATAACCAAATATTAGGAGATTTGGTTTGGGTTTCGAGGAGTCCGTCCGAGGATTCGAGGAGTCGACCCGAACTCTATATATATCCCAAGCTTTTGAGAGAAAAGCTTTTCATCCGTCTTCTGCGAAAGAGAGCCTTCGACTGTTTGAGTTTCTTCCTTTGTTCTTTCTTCGAGCACTCCGAGTTTTCAGAAATGGCGCCGAAACAAATTCCCTCCACTAAGGGAAAGGGTATAGGTTCTTCTTCTCGTTCTTCTGCCCCAGCGCGAGAGTCTTCGGTCGGACAAGGCGAACTTTCTTCTGAGCGAAGCATCCCGCCGACGAGCAGCGCACCCGGCCTTAGAGGTAGAGCCTTTGGGATGACAAAGAATGACGAAAAATCCTTCGCACACGTCGAACGTGACCGCGCTAGGTCGTCTTTGGTGCTGATAGCCTCTTTGAGGAAGATGACGCACGGAGACGTTTTCATCTTTTACGCCCACATTTCAAATGTGTCAGCGTAAAACTCCATGTTTTCGTGGTTTTGAGCGTAAAAGCTCTGACTGCCGAAAATTTTAGTTTTACGTTTGCGGATGGGACCTCCGGCGTAATAACTAGAATTTTTGGCAGTCTGGCATAAAGCACGGACTGTATACCGCCCATTACGCTTCTGGATGTGACTTCCGGCGTAAAGTGACCAAATTTTGTACTGTCTTAGCGTAAAGCACAGACTGTCGCTTCTTGGTCTTTTATGTTTACAAGGTTTTGTAATGACGTCTTTCTTGCACTTTCGCAGTTAACTTGCATAAGTCTCCACTGGCCGAGGTGATGGGTTCCGCTGCCGGGATGCTGCACTCGAACTACCTGGAGGATCTGTCGCATGTGACATTTCCTATCTCCGGACCCCAGTATCCTGAAGGGAGGGGGATCTTGATATCGGCTCAGGGCGAGCGGACATTGCTGAACATGATTAACGGAGAGCCCATGACGTACATAGACGGGGACCAGTACATCAAGCCGGCCTTTCTCTTTGGGGACATGATAGACAAACAGTCCCAGACATAGTCCAAGAGAGAACCCTAGGTTTTTTCCGCCGAGAGTGTTGTCTTGTATCTGCCCACGATGCCGAGAGATTATCCCATCTCGGCTTTCTTCCATGCCACACATCCCAGGAGGATGTCGTGGACGCTGACTCCCGATCTTCACGGCAAGCCGGGGAAGATCTTTCATCTGAAAGGAGCTGACCAGGGGTCGTTTGTCAGCCGTCCCTCCAGCGTTGTGACGCTGTTCAGGGGACTGTGCCCGGGCAGCGTCCCGAGTGAAGACAGTTCTGTGATCCAGCCTGTCCAGTTGTCGACTTTCTGTAATGACTTCATGGGGCGAGGGGGTATACCCCAAGGAGAATCCTCGGTGTAATGGGTGGATCACCCCAACAAACCTCCGATGGACTTGCCCAGTTGACTGGGCCTTGAAGCATTTTCGGAGCGAGCTGGAGGTCATCGGGCTGTATGCTGCTGTGAGTGCGACGAGCGTTGGGTTGCCTCCGAACCCTAACCTGTTTCTGGCACTGATAGAGCGATACATTTCGCTCACTGGGACCTTCGCCACTCCACTGGGGGAGTTGGGGTTGGCCCTCCATGAGATGGCAGTGATCTCGAGAATGAGCCCGTGAATTGTTTAGGCGCGCTTATTGGCCAGGTCGTTGAGGATCTTATGGAGGATGCTAAAGCTCCCGATCAGATTCTCCATGACGGGGTAGGAAAGTACCTTGAAGGCACTAAGGCCTATAGTTACTTGAGGCGCTGTCGCAGGCCTCTGTCTAAGGAAGCCAGGCTGGCTGGCTTTCTCTCCATATGGCTGCGCCGAGTTGTGGTGCCTGGCATCGCGTCCGCGGATCACATCCACCGGAACGTCCTGTGGCCTGCCGTTCGTCTGGTGTTTGGGGCAAGACTGGGCTTGCTCCCTGCCATGGTGTGCCGTATTCAGGCTGGCTTGAGGGCCATGACTGATGGACTGCTCGTCGATGAAGCTCGGCGTGATAGCTTTCCTCGGGTAGAATTAACATACCTGTACTTGATGGGATGGTTAATTCTTCACAATCCCCGGGTGATGTCTCCCGGCCCTGGCAGTAGTTCGGTGGGTAGTTTCTTGCTAAACCACAAGGACTCTCCTTGGAACGTGAACACAGTTTTAGACTGTAGGCTGGTGTTGAACCTCAGCCACGGGTGGAAGTTATTCTGCTCGTCCCCTCCGTGCATCGCAACCAGTCGGGGATTAGGCTTGAGGACTTAGGTCAAGATAAGACCAATCTTTCTCCGGAAGCCTTTAATTGGTTGGTCTGTATCAGACCCTCCCATTTGCTGTACAGAAGCGAAGATCATTGCTTCTTTGAGCCTTACTTGCCCAGTCGATTCGCCAGGCAGTTTGGATATGATCATCTGCACGTGGGCAATGCCGTCACCAGCTTCAGGTACAGAGGCGGACTCATTGATGGAGCCAGAGGATGGCGGTATTTTATCATAGGTTGTACGGGAGCCATATTTATCGTGCCGGTTGTTACAACCTCCACGGAGCTGCGTATCCTCCATTCTTACGCCCAGTTCTACGTGGCGATCAACACCTTCCATCGCGATTTCGACATGCGTGGAAGCTTTAGGGTGCCTTCTCCCAAGCCTGGGGGAAGAGTCGAAGTCCCCTCGGTTTCTTCTGACGAGGGTGAGGAGTTTGACACTCCGGATGAGCCTCTGGTGTCGGTGCCGAGGTGTGAAGTGCCTCTGCCTGCGGGGGCTTTGGTAGTCCCTGGGAAGCGGAGGACACCTGTTTCCAAGGAGGCTTCTCTTCGTAAGAGGAGGAAGGAGACGGTTGCTCGTCCTCTCCGCGTTCTTGGTGTTGAGGCTCCTGGGAGTGGGCCTGTATCTCCCCATGTCAGGGATGATTCTTTGGTTGGAGGTTCCTCGCCTTTTAGAGAGGGACCTTCTATAGTTCCGGCTGGTGGCGCCGGAGAGTCTTCGCTGACGGCTGTCGTTGCCGCTACTGCTCCAGGTAGTGGAACAAAGTCGCCTGCGTGGCCAAGGCAAATGGGGGAATCTTTTCCTAGACCGGCAACAGATAAAATTCCTGCCACGCCTGTGCGCATGCCTAGCGAGATTCCAACTGACGAACCTCGACCGCATCTTGGTGAAGGCCTGGTAGAGCTTCTGGCGATGTCGGTTGGCCCACCTCCTTCTCCAGGTATGACAGTTCGTATCGCGTCATTGAGGAGTGATATAGCTACATCGGCTGCAGATACGACATATGTTCCCTTGGTTACGGGTAAATGTCATCTTTGTCTCCTCTTTTAGAAAGATTACCATCATACTGATATCAACTTTCTTGTCCTCTTTTCAGGGGACGGCGCCCACGGGGAGCATAGTGTTGAAGCACCTTCTGGCTCTGCTTCGGCTCCTGGCGATGTTACGGAGGCGTTCGACTTTGAGGAGGAAATACCTTCGGGGGCCAGCTCGCTCGGAGTAGTTTCGTCACCTCAAGAGGAGGACGAACCCGTTATCGTGACCTCGCCTCTTGCGAGTATGCCGATGACTTCGACCGTCGTCGTTGCACCTCCTTCGGTCGCACCACCTGTCGAGGCGGCGGCTGTGGCCTGGCGGGGGACTCGCCAATATCGCGGCCACTCCTGGAGTTCAATCGGATCTGGTTGCGCTGACCGAGCAACATACCAGCCTCTTTTACACCGGTTTGAAAACGATGATATCATTGGTGTTGGCGAAGAATCTAGACTTCGAGCGCCTGAAGAAGACTTCTCAGTTTTCAATCGGGGCTGTCCGGGAGTTCGGCGATTCTGGGTTAGCTGACGCCCTGGAGGTGATGGTTAATGGTTTGGAGCAACCTATTAACGAATACTTGCAGCTGACTCGGCGCAGCCTTGAAGCTGATGTCCAGGTCAGGTATGACCTCATGACTGCGCGGCTCACTAAACAGCTGGAAAACCTAGATGACTCCATCAAAGCACATAAGCTGGAGATGGATGAAAGAAAAGCAGTCGTGGAGGAGGCTCTTGCCCTTCAGATGAAGTGCCAATCTGAGCATGAAGGGAACGTCGCAAGGGCTCGCAAGTTGATGAAAAAACTCGCTCGGGCAGAGGAGTGGGCTTCTCAGTCGTTGGCAGGTCTAGATATAGCGACTGGTCGACTAAGCGCAGCACGATGGGATCTGGAAAGTGCAGAAGCTGCCCGTGCTGGCTCTCTTCGGGCAAGGGTCGAGCTGTCCTTTATGAACAATTCCGAGGCACGGTTGGAGCGGGCCCGTGCTGATGCCTTGGTTTTCAGGGATGAGAGGATAGCTACACTGGCGCGGCTGATTCGCGATCTGACCGCTCCCCACAATGATGTACCCTTTCTTCTTTTTGCTTTCCCGATGTAATTCTGCTCTTTTCGGGAATAAATAAAGCGAATCTTTTCTGACTTTGTGGACCCATCATTTCGGAATGTAAATGACAGGTTTGGACGAGAGTGATATCAGAGGTAGTATGGACGTGATAGACTCTCGATAACTTCTAGCAGGACATACCTATTCAGAGGTCATGCGGACATGATAGAATATGACTTAACTAGTTTTTTGCTTTGGAAGTAGTTTTGTCAGAATTGAGATTCTCGTCGTATTCCACTTGAGCAGAGGAGATTTAAGCATAGTACCTTTTCAGGAATTTACCGTTGATAGGAGCCAATAACAGGTCTCCATTAGGCTGAGCTAACCTGTAAGCGCCGTTCGAGAACGTTGTCTCGATCACATAAGGGCCTTTCCATTTGGGCTAAAATTTCCCTTTACTCTTGTGAGTAAGAATCATCGGCCTTCTTACGGCTAAAACTAGCTCGCTGACTTTGAAAACTCTTTTCTTTACTTTATGATTGAAAGCTTTGGAAATGCGTGCTTGGTAGAGCGCGATGCGCTGTTGAGCTTGGAGGCGTTTCTCGTCTAATCCTTCTAGCTCTTGAAGCCTTAACAGGTCATTCTTTTCTTGAGTCAGCTCATTAGTCACGGCTATTCTGAGTGACGGGATCTGGATTTCAATGGGGAGAACTGCTTCGCTCCCGTAGACCAGTGAAAATGGGGTACAACCTGTCGGTGTTCGTACCGTTGTGCGGTATGCCCAGAGACATTCGCCCAGCTTCTCATCCCAATCTCTCTTGTTCGAAGAGACGAACTTCTTCAAGGATTTGATAATGGTTTTGTTGAAAGCTTCCGCCAAACCATTAGCGGCTGGATAATATGCCGTAGAGGCAATATTGTGTATCTGATTTTTATCGCAAAATCGATAAAACGCTTGGCTGATGAACTGAGGTCCATTGTCATGGATTATCCTTCGGGGGATCCCAAAGCGATAAACGACGTGATGCTTGATGAAGCTGATCACATTAGACGCCTTTACCTCAGCAAGAGGGATCGCTTCCGCCCATTTGGAGAAGTAATCCGTGATGGCCAGTATGAACCGGTGACCTCTGGAAGAAGACGGGTGAATAGGACCAATGATATCCATACCCCATGCTTCGAAAGGCCATGACGCAACCGTAGGATGTAGATATTCAGACGGTTGATGTATGAAGTCGGCATGAACCTGACAGGCTCTGCATTGTCTTGCATAATTGATCGCGTCTGTGATCATAGTGGGCCAGTAATAACCCATTCTCCTGATACGATCCTGTAGCTTAGGACCGGGCTGATGTGCTCCGCATACGCCATCGTGAGCTTCCCGGATAATCTGCTGTGCTTCGTCGTCAGATAGACATCTCAATAGCAGTCCGTCGTAGGTCCGGCGATATAGGCATTGTGAAGATGCGTCGAAGTAGAAGCGTAATGACCGTCTTTTGACGGATACAGCTTCTTTGGGGTCCTCCGGCAAGATTCCGTATGCGACAAAATCTATGAAGGGACTTCTCCAGTCTCTTCTAGGGGGATCTGTGTTCACAGCGTAGCTGCGTTCTATGTGAAAGTTGTTCTTCACACAGAATAAATCTCTGTTAAGGAGGATTACCGAATCCTGCCTTCTTATAGGAGTGGCTAAATCCGCAGCTAGACTAGCTAGGGCATCAGCTTCCAGATTCTGAGATCGAGACACATGCTCCAGGAAGAACCCTTTGAATGTCATGGCTATCTCGACCGTTGCTTGCTGATAGGGGATGAGGTCTGGATTCCGGACTTCATATATTCCTCTGACTTGATTGACGATAAGCAGAGAATCACCGAAAGCTTCCAGGGAGATGACCCCCAGCTCTTTGGTGACTTGGAGCCCGATCAGCAGAGCGTTGTACTCTGCCACATTGTTGGAGCATGGCTCGCTAAGAGAATATGCTCGGTAGATGACAAGTTTATCAGGAGTGACCAGGACGATTCCTACCCCTGAAACCACGTTTCCCTTGGGACCAGTCCTGGAGGCGCCGTCGAAGAACAGTTGCCATGCGTCACTTTTCATTACGAAATTACATTCTGCAACTTCGTCGGAAATGTCCTCGTATAATTTGGAGGCCTCCGGGATCGGATGAGCAGCTAGGAAGTCGGCCAGCGCTTGGCCCTTGATGGACTTCTGTGGGATGTATACCATGTCATATGGTGTTAACAGCATCGCCCAAGTTGCAAGTAGGGAATTAAGAGCACTTTGCTTGCTTATCAGTACTCGAAGAGGGTTGATCTTGGAGATGATATGAATAGTCTGGCCGACAACATAGTGCCGCATTTTCTGGATAGCGAACATCAGAGCCAAGCATTCTTTCTCCACTGGGTTGTACCGGTGTTCGGCTCCGACCATCATCCTGCTGAGGTAGTAGATAGCCTGTTCATGACCCATATCATTCTTCTGTGCGAGAAGAGCTCCTAGCGAATGATCCATCGCTCGAACGTACAACAAGAATGGTCTCCACATGATGGGAGGCACCAGAACTGGCGGACTGGTGAGGTAGCATTTGATATCTCCGAACGCTTGCTGACATAATTCGTCCCATATGAAGGATACACCTTTCTTCATGAGATGCGAAAAATGCTGACATCTTCCCGAGAGGTTGGATATGAATCTCCGGATATAAGCCAGACGGCCTTGAAATCCCCGGAGTTCCCTCAGATTGCGGGGCGGTCGCATTTCTACGATGGCCTGGACTTTGTCAGGGTCCACTTGGATGCCTTTGGCGGTGATGACAAATCCCAGGAACTTGCCACTGGATACACCCAGAAAGGACTTCATAGGGTTCATCTTGAGTTGATGTTGGCACATTAACTCGAATACCGTTCTCAAGTCTTGAATGTGATCGTCTTTGAGGCGGCTCTTGACGGCTATGTCGTCCACGTAACATTCTACTGTTTTGCGTAAATGCTCGTGGAATATGTTACTCATAGCCCTTTGGTATGTTGCCCCGGCGTTCTTCAACCCGAAGGGCATGACCGTATAGCAATATACCCCCAACGGCGTCCGGAAGGAAGTGTGCTTCTCGTCTTCGGGATGCATCTTGATCTGATTGTATCCTGAGAACCCGTCCATGAAAGATATGCGTGCAAAACCGTAGGTATTGTCGATCATGATGTCCGTGATAGGAAGAGGGAACTCATCTTTGGGGCAGGTTGCATTCAGATCATGGTAATCGATGCAGATACGTATTTTCCCGGTCTTCTTCATGACTGGGACAACATTGGCGACCCAGTCGGGATGTTGTTCTTCCCGGATAAAACCGTAGGCTATCAACTTCTTGACTTCAGCTTCGATGGCATCCATCATATCCGGGCGGAACCGGCGTTGGTGCTGCTTCACAGGCTTTGAGTCGGTCAATATGTTGAGTTTGTGAGTAGCCACCTTCGGGTCAAGGCCCGGCATGTCCTCATAATCCCATGCAAAGATGTCGATGTACTCTTTTATCAGCTGGATAACTCCTTCCCTTTCAGCCGGAGAAAGATTGTTACTGATAAATATCGGCCTTGGCGAAAGTTTACCCCCAACATCAACCTGGATAACTTCGTCTTTGGTGGGAGGTTCCCTTTGCTCGAAGCGGAATTCCCACTGTGTATCCATTTATTGGGCCCAAAAGTCATTCTCAAATGGCTCAGAATCCTGTTCATCTGCTTCAAAGGGATCTGTCACTACCATATTCACTGATAATGTCTGTTTGAGAGCGTCAGGTGAGTCGGAGGGCGACGAGCCGTTCCGAGGAGAGGAAACGGTATCCTCGTCCGACTTAGAGGAGGTGGCGTACCCTAACCCAAAATGAGTTCGTTGATAGTAAGGGTTGCCGTGCGGCGGCGTTCGTCTGTATGGCAACCTATATCAGGAGATAGTCGATAGCCGAAAGTTTTATTCAGAGGTGATATGAACATGACAAAATTTTGATCGTGACTCCTTTGGAGATGGAGGTACACGTCTGCTCAGAGGTAATATGGACATGGCAGTTTTTGTGGACTTAACACTACTGGCGTACTTATGACTAAGTACGGGTGTTAAGTGTGGATGGCAATTTGTATCAGAAGATAGTCGATAGCCGAAAGTTTTATTCAGAGGTGATATGAACATGATAAACTTTTGATCGTGACTCCTTTGGAGATGGAGGTACACGTCTGCTCAGAGGTAATATGGACATGGCAGTTTTTGTGGACTTAACACTACTGGCGTACTTATGACTAAGTACGGGTGTTAAGTGTGGATGGCAATTTGTATCAGAAGATAGTCGATAGCCGAAAGTTTTATTCAGAGGTGATATGAACATGACAAACTTTTGATCGTGACTCCTTTGGAGATGGAGGTACACGTCTGCTCAGAGGTAATATGGACATGGCAGTTTTTGTGGACTTAACACTACTAGCGTACTTATGACTAAGTACGGGTGTTAAGTATGGATGGCAACTTGGTACTTTTCCGTAATGATTGGTCCCTTGTCTATAAATGCAAGGTGACGACCTGGGTATCGACCAATTCCTGGATTCTCCTTTTTAGTACGTAGCAGGCCCGGGTAGGGTGATGGGTGTACCGATGGAAGAGGCAATAATCTGGGTCATCGACTCTGCCGGCACTCTCAGGGTATCTGATGTTGGGCAGCTGAAGCTTGCGTTCTTCCCTTAGTATTTTGAAGATTCCAACTACGTCTTCTTCTTTGAAGGAGAAAGTCCCTTTTGGTCGTAGGGCTCCCGATGCTTGATTTTCATGGCCCTTTTGGAATATTGCCGTCATTGCATTATCTTTGGATCTTGCGGGGATTCTACCCACGGCCCTGGACGTCACTTTGTTCCGTCGAGGTAAGTTACTCCTAGACATGCCGCGGCCACTGGCCACAGAAACTGATTTATCAAGAACTGCCTCTGGTTGTACATGATTGGATTTCGAGATTTTGGGTCTCGTGAGAGACGCAATATATCCCAACCCGAAATGAGCTTTTTGATGGTGAGAATTACTACGCACCGGCGTTCGTCTACCTTTTCCATAATTGAGACCTTGTTTCAGTTTCAAGTCGTAATCCATGTTTTACATAATATTTAATGCTTGTGGGCTATATCTGTGGGTTTGTATCCTGCCAGTTTTGGACTCGCGTGATTCCTCCTGTACGATTGGGGTGTTCCGCCTGCTACCGAAGATTATCGAACGTTGATCGTCATGGGTTGCTGGAATAATAAAGATGGAGTCTTCCTGTGGTCCACCTGTTATTACGACATTAGACGTTGACCTATCTTCCCATATGATCTTCCCGTATTTGACTGTTAGGGGAACTGAAGTCCGTTTATGACTCTTGTTTTTGCGTTTCTAGATTAGATAATCCCGCGGGTCAGGAGAATTTACAGAAGAAGACGAAGGAGACTGCTCGTTTCTTCTGTTCCCATCAGTGGGCATGCGGAGATTGGACACCATGAATATCCCTGTGCCACCTGTGTACAACAGATTGGCCATCTGGGTGGTGGATAACCCCCTGGGAGGGTGTCTTCCCGCAACCTGAGCTTGCTTTGCGCCGTGGGACTTCGCCTGGCGTAATTTGGAGATCTGCTCAGACTGGCGTAAAGCTGAAGAGGTACTCAGTCCGCCATCGGCTTCTCGCATAATTCGGAGGGTAGGCAGATTATTCCTTTGCTGGCGTAAAGGCCAAGAAGTCGAGTATTCTGCCGCTTGCTTTCCCTTGCGGAGATCACAGCGCTCATCTGGTTTACCGTAGAGGTCAGATGTTGTCTTGCCCGCGGAGCATGATTTGTACTTCCGATTTGGCGCTGGGGCATTATCAGAAGTTTGGTCTGTACCGCGCATAGCGGGAGACTGGTTCCTACGCGTAGAACGTAGTAGATACTTTCGGGTTAGTGCTGAGGCCTTGCCCGAAGTTTCGTCTGTACCGCGCGTAGCGGGAGACTGGTTCCTACGCGTAGAGCGCAGTGGATACTTTCGGGTTAGTGCTGAGGCTTTGCCCGAAGTTTCGTCTGTACCGCGCGTAGCGGGAGACTGAATTTTACGTGCAGAGCACGGAGGGAGCAATGCTACAACCTCATTGGTCGAAGAGGTCGGAGAGATCAGAGAGTCCACAGGAATGGTAGAGGATGTCTTGGGCATCCAGACCTTGCGCAGCTTCCTGTTGTCTTGGACGGAGAGAGGGTGAGAGCTACCCCCGGTTCGAAGCATGTCTTCGTAGGCAGACTGGTCGAATTGGACGACCAGTGTCTTCTTCACGGTTCCTACAGATACCGCATCGTGTTGAGCAATTACTTCCTCGTCAGAAGAGAAAGACGTCCCCAGCAGAATCGCCATCTTGTTTGTGGTATTAAACGAAAGAACGGAGATGTGTATAGTACAGGATTTGAACGAAACCCGTCTTCTTTTGTTTACAAACAAACTTGTACAATTTGATCCTATACGAGGATGTGGGAGTACAATTTATTTAATCTGGGTAAATATTGCTATAGGTGTCTGATCTGCAGTCGATCACTTTAGCCCTTGGACTACACGATGTTGAAGAAGTGCCGTGGAAGACAGGTAGCAGCTTCAAAGGTTGCAGAAGAAGGTGGATGCACGATGCCAAAGTCGTCGATCCCTACTCTTTGCCTGAGCTCCGGATTCTTCTCTCTCTCTCTATCTTGACCTTGGATCCGATATTGGTTTCTTGACCAATTTTCTGACCTTCCAATTTGTCCACCTTTTTCCTCATTGATAGAGGTCTCTATTTATAGAGTTTTAGTGACAGTGACCACTCCGTCTGTGTAGAAACCGAGGAGTGGAAAGTACAGCACCCTTTTACACAACGGTTAAAATAACCAATGCCTGCGTATAGATGAACTTTTGAGTGAGCATGTGACGCGTGTCCAACTAAGGGGACAAAATGCGTATATTTGCTGCGAAGATCACGGCGTAGAAGCCACGTAGGTAGGTATCCCTCGTGTAGAAGAGGTTGGCGTAGAAGCCAAATGTCTGTCACCATGGCGTAGAAGCCAAGTAGTTATCAAACCGGCATAGAAGTCGAAAATAGGCGTAGAAGCCGAGTGGTCGTAGAGGCCGAGTGAGCATAGAAAGCCGAATGAGCATAGAAGCTGAGAGGGCGTAGAAGCCGCTGCGTACCGTGCCAGAGTGCTGATGGGGACGTCTTTAGCCGGAATTACGGCTTTTGAAGATATAATCAAATCTTTTGCAGAGATTTGCCACCATCCTGTGCATTAAATGCGGAGGCGTGTTTTGAAGGTCTGCAGCCCTTCTGTGCATCCGTCGCAGAGACGTGAGAGAAACTGTCACTGTTCTATGCAATTAGACGTAGAGACGTGCCTCGAGCCCCGTACGAAGTGCAGCCTTTTGACGTGGCAGGCGGTTTGTCTACTGCGGAGCGTAAACAGCTCATGTTTGCCTGTGTAAAACAAGGCAGCGTATCCCCTTGTACGCGAAAGAGCAGTTCATGCTGAGGGGATGTCAGTAAACGACGGTTCGGTGATATTTAACCAAATCCTCTGCATTAAATGCAGAGATCCGCCATCATACTGTGGGACGCGTCCCGAGTGGTCTACCATCGTTTTCAGCCGTCGTCTGGGTAGCCGTGCAGCACTTTTCTGTCAGGAGTCAGAGGTCAGGTGCACTGCGTGACTTGACAGGTTTATTTCGGGGAAGACGAAGCGTTCCTCGTACGCTTTAACGCTGCTTTGAAAGCGGATGAGTTTTACGCCATGGAGGCGATGAGGAACCCTGTCTACGCTGAAGCGGCTTGGACGTACTGCACTTACGCGGATGGTCCTTTGAGCTTATACTTCATGCTGTGTCTAGCGGAGAAATCTCTATTTGTACGCTTGAGGGCTCTGAAGGCCTCTGTTTACGCTGCTCTGCATCAATATGCTGCGTAGAGTTTCCCAGCATATTTTTCATGCCTCTACACAATACTATTCCTAGGCTATTGCTCAAATACCCCGCTCGAAACTCAATACCTTGGATATCTCAAGGTATTGAGATACCTCGGTATCTCAAGGAATTGAGATACCACTATAAACTTAACCCGACTACCCCTCTAGCTAACTAACTATGCATAAACATATATATATCTAGCTATAATCTAGGCTAAAATATAGATATCTAATACATATATGCATATACCTAGGTATTTACATATATATCTCACATACACACACATACACATACATATATACCTTACCTTACCTATACATATATATATATATATATATATATATATATATATATATATATATATATATATATATATATATATATATATATAGATATCTAACTATCTATCTAGCTATGTATATCTCTATTTATAAATCTATCTATCTCTCTCTCTCTCTAGATATCTATAGATATATATAGCTATAGGTATATATATCTATACCTTAGATATATATATATAACTATCTATCTATCCATTACCTACCTATCTATTTATTATCTATCTATCTAATAATCTAACTATCTATCTATATCTATATATCCATCTAGTATCTATATATATATCTCTCTAGCTAGCTATTATCTATCTAATAATCTATCTATTAGACTATCAAACTACCTCTCTACCTAGTATCTATCTATCTAACTATCTACGTATCTATTTATCTATTTACCTATCTATAGATATCTATCTATCTATCTATCTATCTTATACCTATCTATATATCTAACTAAAATTCTATCTAACCATCTAACTATCATCTATCTATCTATCTATATATATATATATATATATATATATATATATATATATATATATATATATATATATATATATATATATATATATATATATACCTCTCTCTCTCTCCCTCGCATTTGCTGCTGCTGCTAGCTTATCTGCTTCTGCTGCGCTGCTACATAAACTGCTGCTGCTGCTGTGCTTCAACCTGCTGCTGCTGCAGCTGCTAGCTGCTGTGCACAGTACAGCAGCGGCTGTGCATGCTGGCAGCGCTGCGCTGCCTCTCCCGCTGCTCGCTGCCCCTCTCGCTCTGCCACACGCCCACACATAGATACATATATATCTATATATATATATATAAACACACATCTATATATATACACACTAATATATATATATATACACACTCACACTCAAACATATATATATATATATATATATATATATATATATACCCTCACTCACACACACTCACCTACACACACCCTCACACACACAAACACTCATACATATATACATATACATATACACATACACACACACACACACACACACATATATATATATATATATATACACACAAACTCACACTCACACACACACTCACCTACACACATACACTAGCACCAACCCACAATCACACAAGCACTCACTAACACACTCAAACAAGCACAAAACACATACATATATATATATATATATATATATATATATATATATATATATATATATATATATATATATATATATATATATATATATATATATATAAATACAACACACACACAACACACAACACAACGCACAACGCTCACAACGCTCACCAACGCACGTCCAACGGTCCCGACACGCACAAACACCTATAAATATATAAAATATAGCCCGAGAATTCTAGCACACACTCCCCGATACTAACCCAACGCGCGCACAAGCTCGAAACTAGGAAACCACGCCGAAATGGCCGTTCGGTCATTTCGACGAACATGCGGTGTGCGGTTCGGAAAACCTCCTAAAACGCATACCAAACCAACTCGAAATCGGCCCAAAATTTACCCACGGGTCGTAAATGATGTCTAGATCCTAAAAAAAAATGTTATCCCATCGATTCTAGGCCCGTGGCAAAAACGCGCACGCACTTAGAACCGACGATGACGAAAACCCCGAAAATGTCTGAAACGCCCGTTTCTCTGCGACACGGCTTCCCGTATCCGAACGGAGACACGCACTCACCCTCAAGACACCCGACAATGTCTACCTAGGTCCTTCTAACCTAGGGCATCACCCAAAATTGGGCCAAATTCGGATTCCACCCGAAATTGACACAAAACCTAGTGTTAAAGTCTTCTACAACAACCAAACTAGTTCCAACTTCCTCCCACAGGTAGCCTAAGGGTCTAGGAAGGTTCTAAACTACTAATTACACTATATAAGAGTAATTACATGGGGGAAATTAGGGTTTACCTCTTGGGAGTTGGAATCCCAAGCCAAAATCTCCAAAAAGCTCCAAATCCATCAAACCAAGCTTCCAAGCTCCCAAATCTAGCTCCAACACCAAATCTAAGCTCTACCCACCTAGTTTGGGGAAAATGTAGGGTTAGGGTTCATATAAGTAGAAGAAATGGTAGGAGGAAGGAGAAAAAAATGGAGAAACTTACTTGGAATGAAGATGGGAAGAAGAAAAGAAGAAGAAGGAAAGAGTGGAGAAGAAGAAGAAGTGAAGAAGAAGAATAGGGAGGGGCTCCTGCTGCTACACGGGTCTGGAATAGTTGGGGGGGGGGGCGGCCACTACACACTAATAAGGGTTACAAAGTCCAAAATACCCAAAATGCCCTCCTAACTTGGGTTTTGGGTTTCGGGGTTCCAAAAGCACTCAAACTAACTCCAAATCTCTCCAACTAACCCACTAAAAATATAATAAATATTCTAATCCCAAAAATAAGTCTCACAAGGGTATGGGCTGGGTCGGACATGGGTCCACTAGGGTCTGACATGGGTCCAGGCTAGCCAAAACCTTAAAACAATCAATATAAAAATAATACAATCATTAATTAAATATAAATACAATTAAATATAAATAATACATAATTAACTAAATTAAAAAAATACCCGGCTCTGGAAATGGGGTGGTGACAAATCCTCCTGCTAAAAGATACAACAACGGTGAGAAAAAGGGCGATGCAGTGGAGAAACGCGGGAAAGTGTGCAGCTTATGTGGTCGTCCTGGTCACCTTAAAGAGACTTATCGTTTCCTCCATAGACTGTGCTTTAAGTGTAGACAACCAGACCATGAATTACAAGATTGTCCCTTGAGAAAGTCCACAGAGCAGAATCAGACCCCTCCATGCCCACCGATTGAACAAGCTGATCAGACGAGAAGGGCTAGAGTGTATCAACTGAATATAGAACGTGACACTAGTGGGCATGATATTGGTGAGTCTGATTTCTTTGATCTCTTGATGCATCATTTATTGCCTCCTTGATCTCTTAAATTTTGAGGACAAAACTTCTTCTCAGTGGGGTAGTATGTAACGCCCCACTCCAAATGGTTACTTATGGAACACTTGCTACTTCGACTCAGTTGAGAATCGAGTCTCGGGGAAACCTTACCGCCAAATCAACACGGACGAAGTGTAATGAAACATTCCAATTGATGGAACGACTTCTATTGAAATAAGTCAAAGAGTTTTCGTTGGTTGCTTTGCTTCTTGGTTTTGTGTTGCTTTGTGTTTTGAGTTGCTTTCGATGACTTATTTTTCATGATTTTGTTTTTCTCGCTTGCACGTTCCTTTCGAATCATAAGGGAAAAAGATTGAAGTATGCTAACCAAGTATTGTTGCATTTTCAGGACGCATAACCAAAGAGTGAACGTCGCATAAGGCTTCCCATCCTCTCGTTCGATTCATTCGGTGAGTGGCTTAGGCCCTTCGATGAATCCTTCAGTTCACACGCCTTAATAAAATGATCTCTAGTCTGCACAAGTTACTATAATGTTGCCTTATTAAATAAAACAAGTTAAAAAGAATGAACTGCATGCAAATGTACATAGAGTTTCTTCTTTACTTCATTTAAATGTATGTCCCTTACTCGCTTGCTGCATCACTATATCGTGCACGAAACCTTTATGGTTAGTGTTTGTGTCAAGTATAAAAGAATAAAAGAGAAGTGTCTAGTAGTTCGCCCTGATATTCCGGTCCTACGGGATCTAGGGGGTGTGGCTATTAGATTGTTATATGCCTGTGAATGTTGGTGCATCCTAAGAGTTTATTTGACAGAATGTTGCTTGTCATGCATTGGTCTCGGACAACTTGTGCACAAGGTAATAGTCTCTCGATCGATTTCTGGGGCACTGGGAATCGGTTGGTCCGGAAGGGATTGCGAGAGCACCCTGATGTTCCGGTCCTATGGGATCTAGTGTCATGCCCCGGCCCCGAGGGCTGCCCGGATCGGATCGGTCCCAGTGCCCCGGCGACCCTCCGCGAAAACCATAAAACCATGTGCACAAGTTGTCCGTGATCAACGACGTTCGTTAAGTTTTTCTATCAATTCATGTTGTTTAAGGCAAATCCGAGCACGACACAAGTTCCATAGCATAAACGATTTTGCATAGTCTTACTAATCATTATATCGCATAGCAAATTATGTTCTATATGCATAGCACAATTTATAGAAGGTGTATACATTCCAACTAAAATTGAAGCATATGATGAACATTCCAAACGAACTAGCATGCAATGAGGTAACCGTTTATAAGTTTATTGACAAGCATAAAGTTATCTAAGTCTATTCCTTTTTATCTTGACATCTTTTAGTTATTACTTGGTATCGTTTGATCGGGGCAAACAAGAATGTAAGATTTTTAGATGTGAATACTTGGAAGAAGGGTCAACTGAATCGAATATAAGCCACTCACCTTGATATATAATGCCGACGTGGAGCGGGGCATTACATACTTACCCACCAACAAAAAATTCTGTCCTCGAAACTTCAAAGATAAACTTCTCGATATCCCGAGCAGCAATAATCCTCATCCCTCGCCGTACTCAATCGAAACAATCAAATCCAGAAAATATTTGCACAACTTTGAGAATATTTATGGACTTATTGTATGGAACGCTCTATTGCAATACCATATCGAGCAAATCTCAGAGTCATAGCAACGGATTGGGCAAAGAATCGAATCCGCTCTGATACCATTATGTCACTCCCCGGCCCCGAGGGCCGCCCGGATCAGATCGATCCTAGTGTCCCGGCGACCGTTCGTGGAAACCATAAAACCTTGTGCACAAGTTGTCCATGATCAACGACGTTCGTTAAGTTTTTCTATCAATTCATGCAATTTAAGGCAAATACGATCACGATACAAGTTCCATAGCATAAACAATTTTGCATAGTCTTACTGATCAATATATCGCATAGCAAATTATGTTCTATATACATAGCACAATTTATAGAAGGTGTATACATTCTAACTAAAATTGAAGCATATGATGAACATTCCAAACGAACTAGCGTGCAATGAGGTAACCGTTCACAAGTTGATTGACAAGCATAAAGTTATCCAAGTCTATTCCTTTTTATCTTGACATCTTTTAGTTATTACTTGGTATCGTTTGATCGGGACAAACAAGAATGCAAGATTTTTAGATGTGAAGACTTGGAAGAAGGGTCAACTGAATCGAATATAAGCCACTTACCTTGATACATAATGTTGACGCGGAGTGGGGCATTACATCTAGGGGGTATTGTTGTCCATCAATGGGAAAACTCATGGACCGTCATATAGATAGAATGCATGCTAGGTTTATCTTCTTGCATACCTATCATTTTTGACACCAAAAGATTGATTCACAAGTTTATCCATATATGCAAATTGTGGCTAACTCGTGTGTCTGCTGCAGGAATAACCGCTCGGTCGTGGGTAAGAATTATCATATGCATATGCTATCTATCATCTATGTTTTATAACATGAATTGTTAAAAGAAACTAGACAACTAGAAAGATCACCTAATAATACTAGCTTTACTTGTTTACTTAGTGTGGATTTCTAGGTGAGTTTGGTCACGGTCGCTCACCAGTACATGTGGTAGTACTGACCCACGTTTGTGGGCAAATATCCAAGTACTGGACGCGAGAGCTTGGCGAGCATTCTGAATCGGCCTTAATGTAACCTTCTGCGGGACTGTGCTTGTGCTGCTTCGTTTGCTTTCCTCTCCAGTGGGCTACTCATCTTCTGCTAGATGTTTTGTTATTTTGGTCCTACTAAAATGATGTAATGTGTGGACGTTGTGGCTAGTTTTGGGAAATATAAAAAGAGTTGTAAGCCTTCTAAGGCATATTTTTGTAACTCAGCCAAGCAAGCACTTTGTAATCCAAATCTTCAAGTATTCAATAAAAGAAAGTATTTTGTGTGCCTATCAAATGTGTTCAACTTTGGTTCTCTGCATTTATATTCCGTGCCTATATATGTATATTTTTGTCTAACTTGTGTCTTGTGCAGGTACGTTGCCTGGTGCAAGCGCAACTTAGGCTTGCATGGCATCGCGCCCAAGCAAGGACGATCAGTTCCGTAAGGACCAAGCGAGGACGATCGCCCCTTACGGGACCGGGACGTGACACTAGAGGTCATGATCTTGCATGTTATGGACAGAGACGTCGTGGACATGAGACGTGATGTTACATTGGGTGGGAAGACACACACCATACTACATGCTGATTATTTATATACTATATTATACTACTGGAGGTGCTTTGGCACATATACTGGACTACGTGATATTACTTGCTGCTATGGGCTCCCCGATACAGAGCCTGTAGTGGTTTCAGCCTGAGTACGAGTGATGTCCTCATGTGCATATCACTTAGATGGTTACAGTAGTTTACCCTTGAGTATGTGGCATTATACTATTTTACTTTGGCATGTTATTTCTTGTACCTTGTTACGTCCCTCTGAGGACCTGGTCCCTTGCCAGTTTTGCAGCATAGACCGTTGTGGAGCCTGCCTGGAGTTGCTGATGTGTGTTGCTTTGTCTTGCAGGCATTGGTGTCAGGTACTTATATAATTTTTTCCCGAGTTATGGTTATTATTCATATTATTTATTCATCTGCTGATGTAACCTAGTTTTATAGACTCATATTCATTTCTCGAGTCTATTCGAGCTTATGTGTTACTGGGCGGCCGACTTTAGCACATGTAGTTCATTCTTGATATTTTGTTCTTTATGTGGATTGAGACATAGACATTTTCAGTATTCTTAGATAGTTACCCTTATTATACAGCTTATACCTATTCAAGTCGAACCAGAGTCTGGTCGAATGCGTAGCTGGCATATTAAATATTCTTAGTCCTACATATTTTGGGACTGGGATGTTACATTATGCATCATATACCTTCATATCGGTTTACAAAAATTGGATCATAAGAAATCATAATCCTAAACAAATAAAAGAAAAAAAAAATCTAATCAACTGGGAAGAAAAAGAAAACTTACAAAATAAGTATCCAAATTTGTCAATATTGGGCTCTCTTGAAACAAATTGGTCGGTCAATCAATTTGTCAAGTTGACTAGTTCGAACCATGCATTAAACTTTTCTTACTGAACTGAACTCATCATCGAGTTCATGTCTGAAAATTGATCTCGAATGTCTTGTGCAACGAGCATCTATCGAATATAACTTACGAAAAAGAGCGATAGTTAATAAGTTACTCTTTTAAACTCATATTCGAAACATGAATTAACTGATTGCAGCTCATCGAACATGGAATCATCGAAAAGATTACAATAATGTTACAAGTATACGAACAATCATAAACAAGTATTGAGGCATAAGCGTTGTATGTGCGACACATTTTTAAATTTAATTAGATAACATTCCATTAAAGTTAAAAAATATATATACGATTAAGCTAGACTTACGTGTATCTGCATCAAAAAAGTTGCAAACAAAACCAATTTAGCATAACATATAAAAAGAAACACCTCTAATCTAAAGTACACGTGACTTGAACAATAATTTTCAAACTATTAGTAATATAGACAAAGATAGAGAAATAAATTGAATTTAACGATACAATAACAATTAAAAATACTAGTTAGTGAACTTACATAATAAGCCTTAAAAAGTACAAATTATATTGATAAATATTGATACCCTACTATTTGAATTAAATATTGAGTTTTTGTCATACCTACTATACATATGGTATAGACCAACCTATATTAGGTTTCTTTTTTCCTTACTTCTAAAGTTGTAACTAAAAATGAATATTTATGGAGGAAGATTAATGAAATGCATCTTAAAGATAAAATTTTGTGAGCTTGATATTCTTTATATTATGATTTGAGTACTAATTTAATTGAACATGGATATAATTTGTACTTTTTAATGTTTAGTATGTAATTTTACTAATTATCATTATTTTAACTTTTATTTTTAATTGTGATTGTATTTTTGAATCTTTTTCTATATTTGTTCATATTATTAATGTTTTGAAGACTAATTTTTACTATTCTGAATAGTTTAGATTATAAGGAATTTTTTTCTGTATGTTAAATTAATTTTGTTTAAAAAATAAGTTGACTTTTGTCGGAAAATATATAACGAAAAAGATAAGTATATTATTATTATTATTATTATTATTATTATATGCAAAATGACACAGTTTTAGAAGAGTAACAACCAAGTGCTTCCTTCCACCCACTTGCGCTCCCTCCCTCCACTTTGACAGTGGTGCGAAGCACACGTCAACCTTTTTTCTCCCCTTCCCATAAATAAAATGCCATTTCAATTCCCACTGCCCATTCTCCAAAAAAAAATTCTTGTCACCAACACAGCACACACAAACACATTCCATTCATCATTCTCCGATTCTCTCTCTCTCTCTCTCTCTCTCTCTCTCTATCACCATCTAACCCTAAAGAAAGAATGATGATGGTCCGGTCGTCGTGCTTCCGGCCGCTGGAGCGGTGCCTGGGCCGGCTGGGCGGGGGGTCCGGCGGCGGGGACGGGCTGCTGTGGCACCTGGAGCTGAAGCCCCACCGCTCCGGCGACTTCTCCATCGCGGTGGTCCAGGCCAACTCGTCGCTGGAGGACCAGGGGCAGGTGCTCAGCTCCCCCTCCGCCACCTACGTCGGGGTCTACGACGGCCATGGCGGCCCCGAGGCCTCGCGCTTCGTCAACACCCGCCTCTTCCCCCATATACACAGTGAGTATAAAAGAAGAAGCACTCTTGCTCTCCTCTGGAAGTTGATCATGTGATTTTAGGAGGGTTTTCTTTTTTATTTTCTAGAATTGATTTTGTAGACTTTTTGTGAAGGAAAGTGTTGGAAAAAGAAGGTTTTTATTGTTTCGTAAGGGAGTTTACGGAGTAGTTATGTGAAGTTTTAGGTGCTTTTGGGGGATTTGGATGGTACTAATGTGGCTTTGTGTTCTTTTGATTCAAAGGGATAGTTTTGGTTTATTGTGATCCAAAAAGTGGTTTCGTGTCGCACACATACTAGATACGATATAAAACACACTAGGGGACACAAATTATACTCGATTGATCATGTGATTTTAGGAGGGTTTTTTTCTTTTCTTTTATTTTCTTTTCTTTTCTTTTCTAAAATTGTTTTTGTGGACTTTTTGTGATTTAGATGGTACTTATTTTGAAGGGAAGCGTTGGGAAAAGAAGGTTTTGATTGTTTCGTAAGGGAGTTTACGGAGTAACGTGAATTTTTAGGTGTTTTTGGGGATTTGGATGTGGCTTTTTGTTCTTTTGATTCAAAGGGATAGTTTTGGTTTATTATGATCCAAAAAATGGTCTCGTGTCGGACACATAATAGATACGGCATAAAACACTCAAAATTATACTAGAGGACCCAAATTACACTTGATTGATCCGCGGAAGTAGATCATGTGATTTTAGGAGGGATTTTTTTCTTTTTTTATTTTTTCTAGAATTGATTTTGTGGACTTTTTGTGATTTAGATGGTACTTATTTGAAGGAAAGTGTTGGAAAAAGAAGGTTTTGATTGTTTCGTAAGGAGTTCACGGAGTAGTTATGTGAACTTTTAGGTGCTTTTGGGGATTTGGATGGTACTAATGTGGCTTTTTTGTTCTTTTGATTCAAAGGGATAGTTTTGGTTTATTTGATCCAAAAAAATTGTATAGTGTCGTGTCGGACACATACTAGATACGGCGTAAAATACTCCAAATTATACTAGGGGACACAAAATATGCGACGTGTTTGCAGTGTAACATAGATTGCGTTGGTTTATTTGTGTGTTTAAATTTGGTTTGTGGGTGAATTTTCTGATTTTAGGATTTGTTGCCAATATTTGGGAATGAAGGGTTTGATTTTTTTTAGGGGGAGAATTTGGTTTATTTTGATGGTTGATTGAATTGGAAAAACGTTACAAGTTACACTGGTAATGTTTGCTTTCACTTTTAGGCATTTGGTGTTGGATTGTATCTCGTTTCCGGATTAGTGCGACAATGGAGTTGGTAATTTAGTCTCATATCGAGTATGAGGTGGGATCATGAGGTGTAGATAATTGGAATTGGTTCAGGCTTTACATGGAATTCTCTTTTAAGGCATATGAGCCCAATCCAATATCGCACATTATGGGACAACTCCAGTTCGGGTCACACCACATTTCCAACAAGTAGTCCCAAGGTTACGGGGCTGATTTGGGCGGCTCTAATTGATTCGAGACAGATGGTGCTGAACGTTCATGCGTATAATCGGATTATACGGGCTCTTCTCAAGGTGGAGTAGGAGCATCAACTACACGAATTGGCTTCAAATGTGGGTCTGGCAGACAAGGTGGAGCAAGGCGTTGTTGTTGGCACACAATGGTGGTGTGGATGAACGTGTCAGGTTTGGTTCTGTGGTCGAACGGATCGAGATGACAATATGTTGGATCTCCTGGGTGTTCGGCTATCTAGCGGGAACGAGTAAAGGTAGCCGGAGTGTGCTAAGGTTGTTCGGTTAGCGAAAACGAAATAAGGTGTTGATTGTTGGATTGTATCTCGTTTCCGGATGAGTGTTCAAAGGGGGATGACAATGGAGTTGGTAATTTGGTCCCACATCAGGTAGGAGGTGGGATCATGAGGTGTAAATAATTGGAATTGTTCAGACCTTACATGGGAATTCTCTTTTAAGGCATATGAGCCCAATCCAATATCGCACCTTATGGGCCAACTCCAGTTCGGATCACACCACGTGTCCAACATTTGGTAGTCATGTTAACAAATGAAAGCTTTTTATTGCGTCAAGGGATTACTTGAAGGTTAGGGGAAGGAATATGTGATTTGTATGAATTAGACTGTGTTGAAGTTTTCTTGTTTTGGGTTAATAGTTTTTGTTTGTTCCTATGGTATAAGCTATTGGGCAAGGGTTATTTTGGGTTAATTTGAGTTGGAAATTTGGATGATGGCTAGTTAAGAGTTCAAGGTTTTATTCAATTTGACTTCTTTACTTTATTGTGATGTTTTTCAGAGGTCTTAAGCACTCTTGTTGAATGTCTTTAGATGGAAACAAAGAGTTTTTACGTTTTAGTGGTTGGGATGATAACCAAGTTATATATTTATTATGAGGACAATGCTGATTTCCATTTGGGTTTGTGTTATTTGCTTGTTTTAGTTTGGCATGATGACTTTAGTTGTACTTGTACTTATTATGAATCATTTTTCTTCCTCTGTGTGATGAAGTGAATGGTATTTGAACCTGGCAGAGTTCGCGTCGGAGCAAGGAGGGGTATCGGTGGACGTAATTAAGAAGGCATTCAACGCGACTGAGGAGGAGTTCTTGCATCTCGTGAAACGATCATGGTTGTCGCAGCCGCAGATAGCGTCGGTGGGATCCTGCTGCCTCTTGGGTGCGATCACGGAGGATAGGGTTTACGTGGCGAATCTTGGAGATTCCAGGGCGGTGCTTGGGCGCCGGGGAGTGGATGGGAGGGCAGTGGCGGAACGGTTGTCAAGTGATCACAATGTGGCATTGGAGGAAGTGAGGAGGGAGGTTGCCGCGCTCCATCCAGATGATTCACGTATTGTGGTGCACAACAGAGGAGTTTGGAGAATTAAGGGGATAATTCAGGTGAGACGAGTCTCTTATTCGTCATTCTAAATATCAATTACTAATTTATCTTATCTGTAATTTTGAGTTGAGTGCATGTTGATATTGTTCCTCATAGTCAGCCTTGAGTTTATCTTGTTACATCTTCGCACGGACTGACATAGATTTTAGAATGCTCCTGCTTTTGGATGGGCTCAGTTGGCAGATTCTACAGGCTTCTTTATGTTATCGAATATACCTTTTTTTGTATTCCACATGAAAATAGACTATATATTTACTAATTATAGATTGAGCTCGACATTTAAATCGTAGGAGAACTTGTTTCCTCTTTGTGCTTGTGTATTACAGATAACAGTGTTGGAATGGTATTCTAGCTTTCTATAAAGTCTCTGTGTCCGCCAGGGTCATTGTTGATTTCTCTCTCTTTAATGTTGTTGTATTAAGGTATTGAGATTCCATTCCCTGTCCATAATGGTGGTAGTTTACAAGGCTAGTGCTCACAGTTATTATGTTGACTGGTGCAATGCGGAAATCTTTCCAAGCTAAAATCATGTATATTCTTTTGTTAGGTCAATTAAGGGATTTGCTTGAAGTGACTTTGTTTTTGGCCTACCAGAAAGCAATATTCCTTTTGGAGGATGATATGCTGAGAACATTTTGGTTCTGTTTCTGTTCTTAATTATGTCGCAGTATTCTCTTGATGCCATTATGCTTATATGATATTTGCCCCTTAATTAGTTAATTTGGTTTTAAGTTTGCAAGAATGACTTTAAGATTATATTCTCCTTAAAGTTTGTAGTTGAGGAAGTAGGGCTATTGTTTGTTTTTAAGCATCTTATCCTTGATAATTATTGCGGGCACTAATTTTGAATCAGCATGTTAAATAATTAATATGCGTACTGCAACCACTATTTTTATCTATGGCAATTCAAACTTCTCATGCCTGTGTTGGACCATAAGAGTTGTGGTCCTTAGGTGGACAGAACAATACTTATTCCAATATACCCCATCTAATATCCTTCTTTCTCCGCTCCTAGTTTTCGCATTATCAGTTGTGCATTATCCACCACTGGCTGCTGAAATCAGTGGCTTTTATCTTGACATGACGCGAACTTTGGCATAATATCTGAAAATTTTCATTGCACCCTATCTGAAAGACATTCTGACTTCTGAAACTAGTACAACAAACAGTTGTGTTTATATAGTGCAAGTTTTTGAGTTTGCACCCACATCCATTTGCAACTAGTGATTTGAACTTAAATTTACCCATCAGGATATAGTTTGAAAGTTCGCACATTATTTTGCGAGTAACCATGCTGCACACTGTTTCCAGAATCCCCCAACTTCTTGAGTTATCTGTTATACAAACTTCTGAAGAAAAAAAACTGCAGCTTTATGACTGGTATGATTACTCTTGAGCAGCATTCCTAATGATATGCTCAATCCTTTAACATCTTTAGCCCGCTCTAGTGCATTAACAGATTATCACTTGTTTTTTGGTATATATAGAAGTTAAAGTTGATAAACATGTACAAGTTGGCATCATAATCTGTTCTTTATTCTTTTTTTTTCCCTTTTTCTGAGATTTTTCTTTTTTTAAATTGATGTCTAACTTAACTTTATACTTGTATCCCGTTTGTTATGATTGACGAGACTGATGTTTTCTTTTGTCAGGTATCAAGGTCTATTGGTGATGTCTACCTTAAGAAACCTGACTTCAGTAGGGATCCATTATTCCAGCAGTTTGTTTCTCCTGTTCCACTGAAACGGGCAGTTATCACTGCAGAGCCATCAATTCTAACACGAAATCTTAAACCGCATGACTTGTTCATGATATTTGCATCTGATGGCCTCTGGGAGCAATTGAGCGACGAAGCTGCAGTTGAGATCGTCTTTAAGAACCCCAGAGCAGTAAGCTCCCTTGCATACCTTGCTTAATATGATCCTCAAAACTATTTTCCATCGTTTACCCACCGCCCCGCTTGAAAATTTTGCAGGGAATAGCAAAAAGGTTGGTACGGGCAGCCCTTAACGAGGCTGCAAGGAAAAGGGAAATAAGATACGACGATATAAAGAGGATAGAGAAGGGAGCAAGGAGGCACTTCCATGATGACATCACAGTAATAGTAATTTATCTCGATCAGCATCGCCAAGTAACTCCATCCAGATCTTATAATAGCAGTTATGACTGCACTAGTGCTCCCATTGATATCTTTTCCTTCAATTCCGATGATTCCGAGGAGCCCCTTCGCCCTTTGAAGTGACTACACAGAGAGATGCATACATATATTGTACTGAAGGTGATGAATATAGGATGGTTTAGAATAAGATACAGGAGGTGGAAGATGTACATGTTGTTTGTGACCTTCCGAGGTCTGTTGATAGGCTGATGTTGTCATTTTTGGGTGTTATGATAACTTTTTCTTCTTAATTCTTTCCTATGTCAAAATTGAAAATTGTTGAGAGAGTTACCTAGAAACTGATACGGTCGCTGGCGAAATGCGTATCGAGTGCTTACACATGACCTCTTTCTGACATGTCAGCTCTTTTGACTTTGTGCAGCAATTTTCTAGTGTCCGGTTACTACTTCAGTCATCAGCTCCAAAAGGTCAACATGTTACTCTCACTTATCTTCATTTTGATCTCGTTCTCTTAATGTATCTTTTTTCTGTGTCATCTATGAGCTTTGAGTATTACTGGAGAATATTTTCTAGCCCATCAATGAGCTCAGAATATTAAGCAGAAGACTAATTGATGTTTTTTCAATGTAAATATTATTTTTTTCCTTCTCTATACGACTTTTGCTCAAAATTTGACTTGATCGATGGTCGCCAGATATGCCTTCATCCTTTAAGTAGTGTCGGGTTACAGAAAAAATAAATCTAAGAAATCAAAGAACACCATGTAGAGAAAATTTACAACCGCAAAGACAATAATTTACGCGGTTCAATGAAGACCATAGGCCTGTTTTTGTCCGTCATTAAGGCACTATTATTTGTTTACCAATTATTGATTCAACAGTTGTTTGAAGGACTGGTTCCAGCATTTTAGGGGTCCTAGACAAGTTCCAAAAAAGAGAGAGGAGATGAGAAACGGACTTAGAAATAGGGGTAGCGTTTCTTTTCTTATAGGTTTCTTTTCTTATAGGTTTTCTTCTTCAGACAATTTTGGATTCTTCCAAACACAATTTTTTTTTTTTTTTTTTTTGGCCTTATGATGCTTCAAAAAATAATAATAATTTTTTTAAAAATGGAGCTATAAGAGCATATTTGATAATTAGAGACTTTATCATGGGTAGTTGAGAGCCACTATCCCAAACTTGAACAACTAAGCAAGAATATGTGCCCAGTGATGTTGTGCATGTCTGTCAAAAGCTTTATTGACAATTAGAGACTTTTTGACAAGTGGACCATGGTCTTTCTCTTTTTAAAGCGTGTGATATATATATATATATATATATATATATATATATATATGAACCATAATATTTATTTTTCTACATTAGTTATGTACATATAGGTCAATAGAAATAAATTTTTACATCCCATGTGCATCCATATGCACTAGTATATTCTATTTCTATTAGTTAACATGTGCATAGTTTATGTAAAAAAATGAACACTATAGCTCATGTAGAAAAATGACCACTCATATATATATATATATATATATATATATATATATATATAAAAACGGGATATGAGCAATAGTGCTCATATTCCTACATGAGCCATCACATGTGGACCAACAGGAATAGACTCCTACATCTCATGTACACTAATACACTCTATTCCTATTGGTCCACATGTAAATGGCTCATGTAGAATTATGAGCACTTTGGCTCATATCCCGTTTATCCTATGTATATATATATATAATTTGAAGTGGGGTTCACTTGTCATAAAAGTGATTGTATCAAAACTTTTATGAAAAAAATAAGAGAACTTACTTCTCGACCAAGTTATAAAATTTAGACTTAAAAAAAAAAAAAAAAGGCAAGCTTAACAGACCGACAGCCTTTCCGAAGGCTGAACCACGGCTGATGTGGCCGGTTCCTACTGGGCACAGGCTCCTGCTAGCGTGGGCTATCCTCCGTCCCAATCCGCCCAATGAGGAACTGATACGTGATACGGTTCACGTGTCGGTCTTTTTTTCGATTTGTAAAGCAAAGCTGGAAAAAAAAAAAATAGCATCCGAGTCATCGACAACAATTGCTGCACCACCTGGGGACATGATCTAAAGTTCCTGTCGGGAATATTGACTGAAGTTCCTGTCCGCCAAAGATTAAGGACGGTGGCACTAGGAAGCCGAATGCATGGAGATATAAAGACTACAGTTTGTCCAGGGCCGGACAGGAATTGCTGCGTGAGCTTTTTCTTCCTTTGCCAACCACAAAAACCCACAACTACGGCGCAGCACCACCCTTTTTCTCAAAAGGATTTCAATGCTCATCTCTACTTCTTTATAATTTTGAAAATAGTTAGCCCTTACATAACAAAAAAATTAATTAAATAAATAAATAAATTTTGACTAATTATTTAACTACTATTAATGTGCACATATATTGTGTTGATATTTTTGTCTTTGGACTAAGAAAAATAGTCCCACATTGGCTACACCACCAAGTGGGTATCTCAATATATAATACTTTGTATGAGTTGAGGTATACACATGGAGTGTGGTGGGGCACATGGATGCCATGCAGAGTGTTTTCTTAGAAGAAAAAAAGATTAACTTCTCATGAAAGCATTTATGTTTTTTGTCATGCTCTTGAAATTATTCCCATAGGAGCTAAGTCCCTCGACTCGGACTCAAGGGCGCTTTGTTGGCGCACTTTGAACTCAGCATCAGCGCATGACGCTTGTGCGCATTTGATGCGCTCGGTTATGCACGAGTTGCATGAGCCGGACGCATGAGCGGGCTGCATGGGAGGCCACATGCGCTACGGCATGAGTGGCCGCATGAGCGGTTGCATCCGGATCCGCTGTTATCGGATAGATTTAATCAGTTATGAAAATATTAAGTCATTAATTTAAATCTGATATTTGTGGGATTTGAATTTAATTCATTCCAATCATGTAGGATTTAAATCAATCATGTGGGATTTGAATTTAATTCATTTCAATCATATAGGATTTAAATTTATTATGTGGGATTTGAATTTAATTCAGATCAATCAGATGGGATTTAAATTTAATTCATTCCAATCTTGTGGGATATGAATTAAATTCATTACAATCTTGTTGTAACTAATGGACGGTCAGGCTCCTCTATAAATACTCTCTTCGTGCCTATATTGAGGACTTACTTCGAAATAAAGGAGACGAAGTGAGTGCCAGTAGCCGCCATTGTAGTCCAGGAAGTTCGTGCGAGTCCAAGCAATGAGGTTACAGCGAGCGTTTCAGAAGTTCTACGTGAACTTACTGGTTCTTGGGAGCAGATCGTGTAGGACGAATCTTGTTTTGAGCAACGGTAATCTTCATCACCTCAACAAGCAGAGTTTATTCTTCTTCTTCCTCTTCTGTTTTGCAAGTTGTAAATTCTGTTTTGTCCGTTTGTAACTGCGATTGCAAGGAAGAACGAGAAGATAGTTTTCTCTGATTCTTTTGTTATCTTGTTTCAAGTTGTAATCAGATCCTATATATAATTTCTTGTTGGATCGAGAGATATCAGGAAGGAAACTCTTGTGTGAACTCCTGATCTCGACTTCAACTCAGGTTCTACCAACTTTGATTAAGCATCGGGAATAACAATCTCAAAGCAAGATCTGAAGAAAGATGGGGAACATCCGTTCAAGTCTTCTGGACACAAGTTTTCACAAACTTAAAAAGATTGACGGAATTCACTTCGAACATTTGGATGAGGGAATGAGTCATTTGTCAAATGTTGAAAGTGAGTGGTCGGAACCTACCATTCCCGAGGATGGAGGAGATAGCATCTGAAGGACGCGCATTCCAGTTGGAAGGAAGATTACATGATGACCAATGATTGCAGAGTATACGCACAAGGGGCAGACCTTGGTGCATG
The DNA here is from genome assembly GCA_036927795.1 of Iris macrosiphon. Lineage (NCBI taxonomy): Eukaryota > Viridiplantae > Streptophyta > Magnoliopsida > Asparagales > Iridaceae > Iris > Iris macrosiphon. The sequence goes on along the minus strand of JAYESA010000015.1, from coordinate 34,782,453 downwards.
GCAGACCTTAGCATATAACAAGACTTGGCGCATGGCAGTGCATTGAAAATCTTAGCGCATTGGAAGTCTTAGCGCATGGCAGAGCTGGATGCATAGTATCTCAATGCGCATAATAGCCTCTACGCATGCAGGACGCGCATGGTGGCTTATGCACATGGAGGCTTATGTGCATGGATTAATACATGAGGGCTTATGCGCATAGATTGGCTCATGGTGGCCTATGCACATAAAGGTCACTGCACTATACAGGACTTGATGCATGGCAGAAATTGGAACTTGACAGTAGAACCAATCTGAACCAATATAGCAAGGTATAACTATACTTGGTTCCTTTGATTACTTAACTTGGTTGCTATGATTGTGCAGGTTAAGTCCTATGGCGTAGTTGCTGACCAGTGGATAAAAACTGGTGCATCTAGCCACATGTACTTTAGGAAGAGCTGTTGATCAAGATCGAACCTTTCAGTAGTGAAGGTCTTGATGGCAAGCAAGGATCAAGCAGAGGATCTGGGGATTGGGAAATTGGTTCTGAACTTCGAGAAGTTACAGTCAAAGGAGTGCGTGTATCAACATACCAGTGATTACCAAGGACTTAATCTCAGGAAGTCTGTTACAGACTTGAAAGTGAACATCCATAGTCTCCAGATGATAATATCTTGGCAGGAGACATATTTTGGAATAAGCTTCCAGTATCAAATGGATGGTCGAGCTTCTGCTTATAAGAAAAGTCTCATTGTAAGAGTTATGGGACCCCAGACTAGGACATGTACTTCGTACTACAAGATGTCTATTCTAGGATTTATCTCCAAATGTGGGGGTAAGGAGGTAGAACGGTGTAAGGTCTGTGCGCAGACAAAGATCACCAGAAATTCGTTCAAACGGGTAACCGAAGTACAGATCTTCTGGAGTTGGTTCACTCAGATATTTGTGACTTCAAGCAGTTCTCCAAAAACCCCAAGAGGAAGTACTTCATTACTTTTGTCGACGATTACTTGAAGTACGCGTTCGTCTACATGTTCAAGTCAAAAGACGAAGCATTCGAGAAGTTCAAGGAGTTCAGGATTGAGGCTGAACGTCAAATGGGTCAACAACTCAAGAGACTCAGAAGTGATCAAGGCAAAGAGTATAGGTCTATTGAATTCGCATCGTTCTACAAAGAACATGGAATTGTCAATGAGACAACTACTCTGTATTCTCCTCAATCAAATATAGTAGCCGAAAGAAAGAACATAACGTTGACAGAAATGATGAACTCAATGTTGTTGACTACGGGTCTTCCAAACTACTTCTGGGGAGAAGTTGTGCTAGCGGCTACGTTCATTCTGAAAAGAGTGCCATACGCAACTTCCGATATCACTCCTCAGGAACTCTGGTTCAGAGTCAGACCCAACTTGAATGTCATTCGAGTGTGGGGGTATATGGCGTCTGTGAAGCTTCCGGAATTAAAGATTCATAAGCTGGAATCGAGGATTACGAAGACAATCTTTCAGGGTGATGCTGAGAAGAGTGACGCTCAGAGATTTCTTGATATCGAATCAAATTATTTCATTGAATCTCACGACGCAAAACTCTTTGAAGATAAATTTGTAAGACATAAGAACATTGTTATCGCGAATATTCCAAAAAATAATGTGGGTGCACAAGAGGCTGAAGCTTTCAACGAAGATATAGTCCAAAAAGAAGTTGTCATCCCAACGACAATGATCGAACCAGAACTCGTAGAGCCGGTGTCTAAGCGAGTGAGGAGAGTAAGAACTTCAGAGAAGATTTAGTCACATATCATGTGGAAGCAGATCCGTTTACCTATGATGAGGCGATGAAGACCAGAGATGCTATTTTCTGGAGGGAGGCTATAAATAATGAGTATGACTCAATAACCTCCAACCACACTTGGGTGTTGGTCAATCTGCATGAAGGAGCTAAACCAATCATATACTTATCAGATCTTCAAGTCAATGAAGATGAAGCGGTCACGCCCCAGTCCCAAAATACGTAGGACTAGGAATACGCAACACGCCCAGTCGTAGGTATACGAACTCCAATATATGGAAACCATATACACACGTACGCTGTACATGAATATCCAATCCACCAGTGGTAATATACTGTCACAACAAGTCACACAGAATCTATATCTCATCCACAGCACAAATAATCAGTAGGAATAAAGAGCTGAATAATAAATGAATATCCAAGATGAGTATCTCGTCTGATAGTCGGGTGGAAACAAATCCACTACAAAACGACTATACTGAAGTAGCAACATGAATATCTAAGCAGTGATAATAAAATCATCGATACTCCGAGGGTAAGACCTCCGCAGTCTGGTAAGTAGAGTCAGATCCAGGTCCGTACTCCTGCGGATACTCCTGCTCTTCCATATCTGGAAAGGGACCAGGTCCTCAGAAGGACGTAACAAGATACATAGAAGCATGCCATAAAGTAAATACTGAATAAATAAAGGGAGTGTGCTAACCATCTAAGTGAATGCAATTTGAGGACAACTTAGTACGTATGGAAAAGTGTAGGCTAGACATATGCTGACGTAATTCACCAATCGTCGTGACTGGCTAATATATGCCACATATGCCCCCATTCGAGGGTACTTGCAATAATAACGTCCATCTCCGAGGAGCATGGTATCTGTATAATAACGTCCAACGTTCTATAGAGTGTGGTATTTGCAAAAATAACAAGTGACGCCCAACACTCTAAAGAACGTGGTATCTGCAATATATATATATATATATATATATATATATATATATATATATATATATATATATATATATATATATATATATATATATATATATATATATATATATATACGTCTGTATCACTCCTTCGAGTGCGGTATCTATATAAAGGAGTGGGTGTCCCATACGCCTGCTAGTAGTCCTTCCCGCCCAATGTAGATATACAAGTCGTGAACACGGCGTGGACATCTCGTACTATGATGCAAGTCTCTATAGAAATAAACAACTAATGCTAAATACCGTTACACGTGTTGCTCACACCGATGGCCAGTCGAGTATGAGGCATGCGTCCCTACATGAACTCACTCTGTGACGTGTAATGATACGTGTCAAGGCCAGGGGAGTCATACCGATAACTCCACAACTTTAGGTTGGTCTACTAGACACTAGGTCAGACACAAGTCCTAACGTCAACGCCTTCGTTGACTGCACCCGAGTCTCTCTCGGACGCGCACAGTTATATAATATAAACATGCAATTAATAATTCAGAATTTAAACAGTACAATAAGGCAAGGTATTCTTGTCGGACAAGAAATCTGTATACTGCAAGCGTCCTACTGTCAAGGACACAGGATTTAGAACTAAGGCCTCCGAATATGGTGTTTGAGTTTAGAGTTAGGGTTTGGGGTGTATGGAATATATATAGGGAAAGAAGTCGGTTTACGCGCGGAGGGGGGGGGGTAGTTTAGTATTAGTGGTTTCAAAACCACCGTTGCTGCTGGTTTTCTTTCTTTTGGTTTTGGTTTTGGTTTAGGAGAGTTTAATAATAGAATAAGGATAAGAGGCGGTGGTGTTGTTGTTGATATTTTTCTTCACACACATGGAGAAGGGGAAAGCAAAGTTGATTTTTGCTACTGCTGCTGTTGATATTTTCTACGCTGGTTTGGGTGCAAGCGGGTAGTGGGTTTAGGAGTTGCGGTTTGGGTTTCGGGTTGAGATCCAATAGGAATTTCTTTCCTAATTAATCATATATATACATATATATATATACATAAAAAATTCTAAGAATTGTATTGGTGCATACCATTAAGCTAGCAACTGTCCAAAGGTTCTCCTACATGGAATAAATTAGGAAAATTTTCATAATGGCTTTATAAATCCTCTAGATGCACAAACATCTCAAATTAAAATTAAATGAAAATCTATTTCCTCTATTTAGCTTATAATTACTAAAATTAAATAAAATAACTAATGTGGTTTAATAAAAATTTTGGAGTTTCACAATCTACCCAACTTATAAGAATTTCGTCCTCGAAATTGAAACTAAGCCACGGTAGAAAGTCAAAGATGGTATAAGGTATAAATTAACAAAGTAATTTCATACCTTGGTCAACGAATAGGTTCAAAAAACGTTTGTGCATGTTGTTTTCGCGCTTCCAAGTTGATTTTTCTGGTGCGTCATGCTTCCATGCCACACGGACCAAGGGAATAGACTGATTTTCCTGGTGCGCCATGCTTCAATGATTCCCACGTGTTTCTCTTGATATGACAAGCTCGGTCCAACGGTGATCTCCGAATGGTCGAGAACATGACTGTTGTTTGCCATATTTTGCTACGACACATGGAATATATCATGTACTCCCCCAAGTGAAGGTGGTAGCGTAAATCGATATGCCACTACTCCCACTTTCTTTAGCACGTTAAATGGTCCAATATACCTTGGACTCAACTTGCCGCGCCCTCTGAATCGAATGGTGCCTCCGGTAGGTGATATCCTCAAGAAGACATGATCGCCCTTTCTGAACTCCAAGGGACGACAATGAAGGCCTGCCTACTGCTTCTGTCTGTCTTGCGCTGCTCGCAAGTGTCCTTGTATATCCTTATCTGTCTCTACGATGTTTGACCACCAATTCCGGTCCCAGAATCTGATGTTCTCCCACGTCACTCCAACACACCGGAGACCTACACTTTTTTCCACACAATGCTTCAAACGGAGCCATTTGGATACTCGCTTAATAGCTATTGTTGTAAGAAAACTCCACAAGATGTAGGTGGTCCTTCCATGATCCTCCAAAGTCTAACATATAAGCCCTCAACATATCCTCCAATGTCTGAATATTACGCTCAGACTGTCCATCTGTCTGCAGGTGATAAGATGTACTGAACTTCAGACGAGTTCCAAGACTTTCTTGCATGTTTCTTCAAAAGTGCGATGTGTAACGTGAATCCTTGTCTGATATAATGCTGACTGATATGCCGTGTAATCTTATGATCTACCTCATATTTAATTCCTCCTGCGTGAAGACGTACTTGAGGCTTTTGTGGTCTGTATAGATCTCCACTCGTTCCCCATATAAGAAATGTCTCCACAGCTTTAGAGCAAATACACGACTGCAAGTTCCAAGTCATAAGTTGGATAATTCTTCTCATGCACTCGTAGCTGTCTAGATGCATATGTAATCACCTTGCCATGCTGCATCAATACGTATCCCAAGCATTTCCTTGATGCGTCACTGTAGATCACATAGCCTCCTGATCCTGATAGAATAGTTAATATTGGTGCTGTGGTTAGTCGCTTCTTCGATTCCTCGAAAACGGTTTGACACTCGTCGGTCCATATGAAATCTTGATTCTTATAAGTCAACCGAGTCATAAATGCTGCCATCCATTTAGGAGTCAGTCAGTTGTCCATTCAAGTGAAATCTATTTAGACCTGTGATAGCAAAATGATACATTCTTTATCGCAACACTTGAGTTCTGAATTTGACCAAAGTTATGAGACAAAAAAATTTATGTTGCCATAGTGATGTATGTGTAGGTAGGTAGTGAGGGTCATTCTAAATGTAGCACAGTTTTAAATTGAAATCAAATCTAATAATAGAGTTTGGAAATTTTCCCAAGAAACAAACAGAATGGCCACAAAAATAATACACTTTTCGTACTTATACTAAGCATGAGGTTTCGTCTTTCCGAAATAAGGGAAGACGGAAAACAATAATCAAGAGTTCAAGGGGGAGGTAATAGATTAGAAGTGTGGGGATCAAGGTGTTTAATAAATTCAATGGGAATTGTCAAGGCATTTGTGGATTGAAATCTTATTTTGGTAATTCCCATTCGTGCTCGTATCAGTACAGTTATGTAACCGATATGATATGTTTAGACATATCGAGAGGGCAAGTAAATTACTATATATCTCAATCCACGTAAAGTAGTTATGCGAAGGGTGAACCAAGCGCACTATGGTTGATCAGATCGTAATACACTGATTCTGAAATATATTAGTATAGTACTCCAATAATACATATATCATGAACAAGCTTGATAAAGAATAAACTTGCAAAACCAGGCTATAATAGCAGCATAAGTCAAGGTAGTACAATAAATATAAGTACGCTAGATTATGATGAGAGAAATAAATTAATTTAAATTTACAAAAAGATAAGACTCTACAATCTCTACAGTTGTTATTCCAACTCCTTGTCTAAGTTGTTAGTCGACCAAATAGGGGTATGGCCTTCTAAGTTCTACAGTCTTAATAAACACTATCATCTTATGCTATTATACAGTTAATGTCGATCAGTTACACTTCAATAATGAGTCAAGAGGACTATGTGTTACTAGGTTGTGAGGCATACTACCCAACTTAAAATAATAAACTAATACTGTAACTGCCTTAAAGGAGATCCTACAAAATAATCTGGTCCTGGTAAATAAAGTAGAACTCTTATTAGGGTATACGAGAAAAAGATCTTGGTACTCATTAGGGTCTCCTATTGCATTATATAGGTAATGGCCATCTTAAGTCTTAATCATTGTGCTTATAGAACAAGTGTCTATAGTAAGAATAAAAAAGTTACAGGGAAAAGGGAATATAACCTATATTGAGGTGGGATACAAGTTACGTGATTTAAACTAAGGGATAATCATCAGGTTACAATCTACAAGATCAACTCAAACTTATCAAGCTCTAACTACTGAGTACATAATTCCAAGTTCAAGATTACAATTATAATCCTAGCAACTATATATCCTTAACATAAGATAAAATTACTTGGTTTATAACCAGAGGTGTCAAGTGGCACGTGTTGGAAGATGAAGAATAGAAGAACATAATTAGTCGTCGCACAACTAGCAAGCGTTAAAGTTGCAAGGAAACAAGATACGAAATTAAAATAGAGGGACTCTAAATAATGTCATGGTTTTTCTAAGGAGAATGTAGTATGCTAATCTCTGTGTTCGAGGTATGATCAAGAGAATGTTCTAGTCATTCCTCTTGGCTTTCTAAGATATTGTTCTGCTAATATCAGATAAGGTGCTAAAGTTGTAGCTCTCTAGTACTATCTTACCATGAAAAGCTAGGTTCAGTCCTAATGTTTAACCTTGGATTCTATTGGTTCCTCAATACTAGGGTCAAACACTATGGTCAAATTTCAAACTAATCCTAGTAGTATTTATACTACTCTCAAGTCATACATAAACATATCAAGGGATAATGGTAAATTTATCTATAAGTAAAGGATGCTATGGTTCATTAAGTATTTGAACCTTAGTGATGTGCCAATGCCCTAGTTTTATTCGTAATAGGAATGTTACCCTAAGTATCATCCATCAACAGGGATTCCGATATTCTAGCAGGGGATATACTCAAGGAACCATCAGGGAAGCACATGAATCAAGCATGATACAATCATTAAATAGAATGTAGAAGCATAAAATATGCTGGGGAATTATCCGCTCATTTTACAATCAAACCCCCCTACATACACGAAGTCCCTCCCTGCATAAAATAGGGCTTCGAGGTTGTTTGCTTAAAACTGGTTACTAGGCTGTCCGCGTAAAACAGAGATTCAAGAAAGTTTGGCGTAAAGTAGAGCTTCAGAACTGTCTGCGTAAAACAGAAATTCAAGGAAGTCCGCATAAAACAGAGATTCAAGGAAGTCCGCGTAAAGTAGGGCTTCAGAAATGTCCGCGTAAAGTAGAGATTCAGAGCTGTCTGGCGTAAAGTAGAGGTTCAAAGTTATCCGCGTAAAGCAGAGAAGCGTAAAGTAGAGCTTCAAAACTGTCTATGTAAAATAAAGTTTCAAGCTGTCTGGCGTAAAGTAGAGATTCAAACTGTCGGCGTAAAACATGGCTTCAGAGCTGTCCACGTAAAAGGTTGCTATACCTCCCTGCGTAAAGTCTGCGTAAAAAGTTTGTACGTAAAAGATCTGTGTAAAAAGTATGTGTAAAAAGTTTCCGCACGTAAAGAGATCTGCGCGTAAAGTCTACATGTATAGAGTCTGTGCGTAAAAGATTGCTATACTTCCTGCGTAAAGTCTGAGTAAAAGTATGCGTAAAAAGTCTGCGCAAAAATCTGTCTGCGTAAAGTTTGTAAAAAGTCTGCGTAAAAGGTTTCTGCGTAAAGTCTAGCATATGTTGCAGCGTAAAGTTGTACGAGAAACTCTTTACATTTTCTCGGATGAATTTGTCAGTCAAATCAGTGAACCTGACATCTGACAAAAGTACTGCACGATGATCGAGAGGACGGCTGTGATGATAATTTTTGCACAGAGATCCAGGTTGTCGTTTAGTGCCATATTTGACGCAAGTCGGTTTTTACGCATCCAAAAGGAAGAAAGGGGAGTCTTCTGAATACGCTGCCTATTCCATATTGACAGAAATGAGTTTTTATGCTCAAGTCTGAAATAAGTTTTTACGCTCAAGATAAGACAAATCAGACGCCACGTAAAAAGATGTTCTGTACAGAGATCGAGGCATATCTCTGAATTTAATGCACGATATTTGGTCTAATTGGTCATGACTGCGAAAACTAAGACTATGACAAATACGCTCCCATCACCATTATTACATTTTACGCCTACTCAAGCTACTCTACGCTGGTTATCTATTTATTCATGAATCATCAAGCTACGCAGGGACAATTACCTACGTGGCTTGTATGCCATGATCTTATAAAGGGATACGTGTCATACGCAGATTGGACGTGGGTAGCAGTTGTCATAACCGTAGCATAAAGGAGGTAATCTTCTTCATAGTTTGGCCTTTACGCCAACAAGGGTAAAGGGTCTGGTCACATGGTAAAGGGTCTTTGGCGTAAAACTGTGGTTATCCAAATATATGATGGTTGAAAGGAAGAATGAGATTTCAGTCAAGCATGGACGAGATCCTTATACTCTATTCCTATACGCAGGCTTGTATGGTACAGTTATGTAACCAAAATAATATATTCTTGACCTGCATGGGCCACCACTAAAAATATGTCACGCCCTAGTCCCAAAATACGTAGGACTAGGAATACGCAACACGCCCAGCCGTAGGTATACGAACTCCAATATATGGAAACCATATACACACGTACGCTGTACATGAATATCCAATCCACCAGTGGTAATATACTGTCACAACAAGTCACACGGAATCTATATCTCATCCACAGCACAAATAATCAGTAGAAATAAAGAGCTGAATAATAAATGAATATCCAAGATGAGTATCTCGTCTGATAGTCGGGTGGAAATAAATACACTATAAAATGACTATACTGAAGTAGGAACATGAATCTCTAAGCAGTGATAATAAAATCATAGATACTCCGAGGGTAAGACCTCCGCAGTCTGGTAAGTAGAGTCAGGTCCAGGTCCGTACTCCTGCGGATACTCCTGCTCTTCCATATCTGGAAAGGGACCAGGTGTCACGACCCAATTCCGTAGAATCAAATGAGGCGTCCCCCGAATCGTGACCGCCGTGCGGGCCTGGAGTTGCGCCCGCACAAGGCTTTAATGATTTGCATAGCAAGCACATATTCAGAGTACGCAGATAAATTGAAACACAGATTTGAAACATGGAAAAGTTTTCTTTATTGATAATGAACATCTATTACAAACTCCTGAACGAGTCAGCTAATATGCCGAACGGCTTACAAAAGAGATGACTCAAAATGAGATAGCAGTCCGGTACATTACATCCCTTTATAAACTCAAAATGATAAAGACCTCCAGGCTAGAGGACGGCTTTGCCACGGAGCTGCATTTGTGTATGAAGAGTTACAGCTTCTGGCTTCAAAATGCGTCGAGGCGCGGTGAATGTGCGCTAACAGCTATACTGGATCGGGTAGACGACTTCGGCTCCTCGCTGGGTTCGCCTTGGTGCGGAGAACCTGTTTCAACGAGGGTCAGCATATCGAAACATGCTGGTGAAGGCGAGCTAGCCGAACTATACCAATCAACACGTTGTTTAGTGAAGCATGCATATTTGTGGGTTTCTATCTTGCCTTAGTTCATTTACAAGTAAGCAGCATATAGAATTTACTGAAATAAACTTGCCACCGTTAGGTGAATTTTAACTGACCGTCTGAATTACCTGCACAATACTTACCATGCCTTCCCTGCCACGAAGACACAAGTTAGTATGCAACAGGTTTAAATATACAAGATGATCACTGGCTTGGTTGCCATAATGGACATAGTCAAGGACAGGGATAGCATGCAACGGGAACACGACAAGCACACGACAAGCACACGATGCGTTGCAAGCTATCCCCTCCAGCACACGATGACTACACACGAGTTCCGCCTGGACCGGAACGGTGCCAGTGCCCCAGCGACCGTCCGCAGAACTTACCCTTGTGCACAAGTTGTCCATGATCGAACAATACGTTACTTAAACAATCAGTTACGCCTTCGAGGCAACACGAGCACACGACATATCCATAATTGTTAAGCATTCATGCACTTCAGGCAACACGAGTATGAAACATGTATTTGTACAAGACAAGCAATAGTTTATGATTATTTCCAAGCGAACAAGCATGCAGTTAAGTATCCGTTCGTGCGATTTATTTGACAAGCATAATATACCAAGTCTATTCTCTTTTATCTTGGTTTCTTTTATTATTACTTGGTATCGTTTGATCGGGGCAAAGAAGAGTGCGGGTAGATTAGCTGTGAAGCTTGGAAGCAGGACTAGCTAATCGGGTTGGTAGCCACTCACTTAGATTATTGGAAGGAGAAGGAAAGAGGCGCTTCACGACTCCGCTCGCAAGCCGCCTACTGCTCGTTCACCTGCACACGAACAGCTCGATTAATCCTTCTTCCTCTCTTTCCAAGTCTCGGAATAGAAGTGCAAGTCAATGAACGAAAATAATAAAAACCATCGAAACCGTTCAAGGAAAACAAGCAAATCCCAAAACCAACTCAAAGCACGAAAGCAACAAGCGACATCGAAAACTGAGGCAATAAAAGATAGCAGCGGAGAGGTCCCTCCTGACTCTGCCGCTAAGCCGATCCTTGGGGCGCAGTCCACTGAATATGGGAATCGATTCCGAAGAAACAAATCCATAACGAGGACGAGTTCTTAATTCAATCTATCCCGATCGAACGATACCGTCTTGTGTTTCTTAGCCGCAATCTCCGCACCGGGAGAACGGGGCGCTACACCAGGTCCTCAGAGGGACGTAACAAGATACATAGAAGCATGCCATAAAGTAAATAATGAATAAATAAAGGGAGTGTGCTAACCATCTAAGTGAATGCAATTTGAGGACAACTTAGTACGTATGGAAAAGTGTAGGCTAGACATATGCTGACGTAATTCACCAATCGTCGTGACTGGCTAATATATGCCACATATGCCCCCATTCGAGGGCACTTGCAATAATAACGTCCATCTCCAATGAGCATGGTATCTGTATAATAACGTCCAACGTTCTATAGAGTGTGGTATCTGCAAAAATAACAAGTGACGCCCAACACTCTAAAGAACGTGGTATCTGTAATATATATACGACCGTATCACTCCGTCGAGTGCGGTATATGTATAAAGGAGTGGGTGTCCCATACGCCTGCTAGTAGTCCTCCCCGCCCAATGTAGATATACAAGTCGTGAATATGACATGGACATCTCGTACTATGATGCAAGTCTCTATAGAAATAAACAACTAATGCTAAATACCGTTACGCGTGTTGCTCACACCGATGGCCAGTCGAGTATGAGGCACGTGTCCCTACATGAACTCACTCTGTGACGTGTAATGATACGTGTCAAGGCCAGGAGAGTAATACCGATAACTCCACAACTTTATGTGGGTCTACTAGACACTAGGTCAGACACAAGTCCTAACGTCAACGCCTTCGTTGACTGCATCCGAGTCTCTCTCGGACGTGCACAATTTTATAATATAAACATGTAATTAATAATTCAGAATTTAAACAGTACAACAAGGCAAGGTATACTTGCCGAACAAGAAATCTGTATACTGCAAGCGTCCTACTGTCAAGGACACAAGATTTAGAATAAGGCCTTCGAATATGGTGTTTGAGTTTAGAGTTAGGGTTTGGGGTGTATGGAATATATATAGGGAAAGAAGTCAGTTTACGCGCGGAGGGGGGGTAGTTTAGTATTAGTTGTTTCAAAACCACTGCTGCTGCTGGTTTTCTTTCTTTCTTTTGGTTTTGGTTTAGGAGAGTTTAGTAATAGAATAAGGATAAGAGGCGGTGGTGTTGCTGTTGATATTTTTCTTTACACGCGTGGAGAAGGGGAAAGCAAAGTTGATTTTTGCTACTGCTGCTGTTGATATTTTCTACGCGGGTTTGGGTGCAAGCGGGTAGTGGGTTTGGGAGTTGCGGTTTGAATTTCGGGTTGAGATCCAATAGGAATTTCTTTCCTAATTAATCATATATATATACATATATATACATAGAAAATTCTAAGAATTGTATTGGTGCATACCATTAAGCTAGCAACTGTCCAAAGGGTCTCCTACATGGAATAAATTAGGAAATTTTTTATAATGGCTTTATAAATCCTCTAGATGCACAAACATCTCAAATAAAAATTAAATAAAAATCATCTATTTCCTCTATTTAGCTCATAATTAATAAAATTAAATAAAATAACTAATGTGGTTTAATAAAAAATTTGGGGTTTCACAAAAGCAGACAGAACAGTTGAGTTCAAGACTAGGTTATTTGCCCAGGGGTTTTCTTAAACAATAGGGGATTGAGTTCTTTGGCACCTCGATGAGGGTGTCATAGATCAGGATGATGATTGTCGTAGCTGCTATTCATAAGCTAATTATTTATCAGATGATGGGAAGACAACAAGTCTTGGAGGAAGATAGATATGAGAGATTCACGGACAACAGTCGAAATTATTGTCATTCAGGTTTGAAGAATCTGCGAGTTGGCGATATCTCGATACGGCCTGAAGCAATTTTTAGGATGTGGCAGCAGGAGTTTGACAAGTCATCTATTCAAAGTTGTCGTAGGATCAGCGAGACGGACAAGTGTGTGTACACGAAGTTCGCTGATAATGGAGGAGTTATCGTTTCTATCTATGTGGACGACTTGCTAGTCCCAGTTGTGGACATAGAAGTATCACCAGAACAAAGATGTCTTTTTTGTCCAAACTCGGGACATAGGATTGTGGATGTCGTCTTGAGGATATAAGATAATCCGGATGGCAGGTGGGCTTGCTTAGTCACAAGCCCTCAGCATGAAATGCTGATCACACGCTTTGGGTATCATGAACGATACTCCTCGGGTGTGACATGAATATGAAGCCAAATCCAAGAAAAAGAGTCAGACAGTTGGTGCACTCGAGCATCATCAGGTGAATGATTCAAGTTGCGTGTACCACCAGGCCTGACATAGCTTTTGTTGTAGGGATGCTGAGTCAGTTCACAAGCAGTATATGTGTTAAACACTGAAAGCTGTGAAGAGAGTCGTCAGAATTCTCAGGAGAACTCAGTAGTATATCCTGTGCTACAGAAGTTATCCAGATATGAAGAAAGGCTTCGGTGATGACAGTTAGTGCTCGGAAAAGAAGAGTGAAAGAACCACAGGAGGACGTGACTTCTCCAGGAGTGGTGTTGATATATCGTGGAAGTCGAAGAAATAGTCTTTACTCTCATAGTTCTTTTCACTAGCAAGTTGTCACGCTCCAGTCCCAAAATGACGAGGGACTGAGCACGTGAGCAATGGCCAGCAGCACGCACTGATGGACAACCCAATTTAATGGATCCATCAGGGCATGCTTAAGCTGTAGTCTAGCAGTACTAAGTACAAGTCTCAGGTATTACTAATCTCATCCACAGAATAACCACAGATTAATTGCCAGAAATAATGCAATGGAAATAAATAAGCAATATCAAATAAGTGTCTCGGGAAACAAATCCGAGAATTATTCTGTTACATTTAAGGAAACATAGACTGGAAATAAAATACTGAAAAGAAAATACTGTGTAGCTGAAGCCGGTGCTCAGGTGAAGTCTTCGGCCACTATCTCGTCCTCGGTTCCGGGTTCTGTTCCAAGGAGTGCTCCTGTACCGTACACCTCGGGGTAGTTCTCCTCGGCTATACCTGGGGACATAGTCCATTCCAGGTCCTCAGGGGACATAACAAGGTACAGAAAATACAAGCCAAAACATATGCAGTGCAGCAATAATGAAACAGCAGGGTAAATATGTAAACCAGCTAAGTGATATGCAAGTGAGAGTTTTAGTCATACTCAGGCTGAAACTACTACAGGATCAGTGTCGTAGAAACCATAGCAGTATTTTCTCGAGGAGCCAGTAAGGAACCAAAGCTCTGTATCAGAGTCTAAGGCACCGCCAGATATAAGTATTTATATTATATTATATTCAGCCTTGATATGACAATACCCTCCCCACCCCATGTAATCTCACGTCACAGTTCCAGAATGTCACAGGTACAAGTCACGCAAGATTGAACTAATGCAATGAGTCAGGATAGAATCTAAGCATGTAAACTGTAATGACATGAAAATGTAACCTATACGGAATCACCAGGTATTTCTCCGGCAATTCCGTCACATGAATAGTGTCATGTGTCCTGGGTTAAGCAGTTAAACAAGTTTACTTAGGCATCTACAAGAAATCAAGTAAATACTATAACCAGAAATATCTGAGAAGTGGCAAGCTTTGCTTGCCCACTGATGTATAAACAAGTCCAGAAAATAACTAGCAAGCTGCAGGGTTTGGCAAGGTACACTTGCCTGAGGTTCCTGTTCGGTTTGCAGTTCTGACTTCGACAGAAATTGCAGGCGGTACTCCAGTTGCTGAAACAAACATCACCATCAGATCCAGAAAATATCAATCAGCTAGAAACGTCTGTCCTTGGGTCCAATTTGGAGACAAGGGCAAAAACGGCAGTTTCGGGCCAAAACGGGGTCCACCGGTGGGCCCGCTTTGCACCGAAAAATGCGTCCGGGTCAAAGGTCTCCAAATTCACCAAAATCAGTGTCAACAGGTCAGAAACGCTGATACGAACCCAACGGAACTTTCAGAATTGAATTCCGATGAGCCGAACACAAAATCGCCCGTCGAGCGGGGCCTGTGGGGCCCACGACACGCGATTTCGTCAACGTTCTCAGAATCGAACCAAACTTGACCCACAGGACCAGCGTATCGCTACGAGTCCGATGGCGTAAGTTTCGTCTCGATCCAACGTGTGTACACAAAGTTAGGGCACGTTCCAGAAAGTACGGATACGGGGCGATGTCCGCGGATACGCGTTGATCCCGGTGTGCACGCACACCCGAATCGACTTCTGCGAACTCCCACACGTCCGTATCGACGAGGCGCACGTATCTGTGAAGACCGCGCGCGACCAAGTCATCCCGTTTGGCGGGGCGTACTTAGTTCCGGGGTAAAACAGGGTCTGGTTTTTCCTGTTTTTGGATCGCGGTGTGCGATCACCACAGGACGCGATGCCCCGAACAGTTTATCCGGACACCGAGAGGGTCATACAGGCTTCGCAACGCAATTTGCAGAATCGAAAACAGAGCTACGAGCAAAAAGTTACACGTACCTGAAGGGGACCCAAAAAATCGGGGGCGAATCGTGTCCGACACGTGTCGGACACGCGGGTTCGAGAATTAGGGTTAGGGTTTGGGGATTTCTCGCCGGAGCTGGGCGGAGGGCAGCCGGACAACGGCGGAGGGGCCGGGCCTCTGCGGCGGAGGGCGGCGCGGTGGCTGGGGGCTCGCCGGCGGCGGCGGCGCGGCTGGGGCGGTGGAGCTGCTGCCGCTGCTGCTGTGGCTGCGACTGCGGTGGCTGCCGGAGGCGCTGGCAGCGGCGGGAGGAGGGTGGTGGAGGTCGGCGAGGGACGCGGCGGCGGCGTCAAGGCGAGGCCGGAGCGACGTGGTGGCGGTGGCGGTTCGTGGAGCTGGAAGACGGCGGGGGGAGATTTATAGGGCTGCCGGGGTTCGAGTGGGGCGAAGGAGGCGGAGAGAGGGGGTGGTCGTGGGCGAGGTGGCCGGCCGGAGCGGGCGGAGGACGCGGCGGAGGCGGCGGGAAACGCGGGCTGGGGGAGAGAGAGGGGAGCCGGGTCTTGCGGGTTGCGGGTCTCGGGTAGCGGGTCGGGCGGCGGGTGGACCCGACCCGACCCGATAGGGGCGAGCGGGTTGGGCTGGGCCGGGCCGATTGGGTTAGGTTTTATTTAATAATAATAATAATAATAATAATAATAATAATAAATATAATAAAATCAGTAATTAATTAATAAATAATTAAATAAATAAATAAATACTTTTTAGGTATTTTAAAAATAGGTCTGAGGCCCAATAAATTCCAGAAAAATTGCCCTAAGTCCAGTTTTTTATTTTACATCCAAAAATATTATTTTCATAATATTTTAATATCATTTATTATCAATTAAAAATTATTGAATAATTAAAACCCTGTTTTTAAATTACAGAAAAATCCCAGAAAAATCCAGAAAATTGTGAAAAATCCAGTTTTTAAAATTTTGAAAAATCAGGGGGTTTACACAAGTTGCGCAGCAAGTAAAGCAGAATAGCTCTGGAAGCTCTCAGATGATCTTCCTATGGTTAGTACACAGATTCAGGTGATACCGACATACTGAGAATACTAGGAAGCCGCAGTAGTGGCATCTGTTCATCTCTTAAACGGTTTGAAGAGAACTATGTGGATATAACACATGACACTGAATGAGCGTAGATTGTGTGGATCATTACAGTGCTTTAATGATCGAAGTCAAGCAAATCTGGTGGATTCGTTGATGATAGGCTTCAAGGGCCAGTATAGGATACTGAATGGGCGCGACTAGCGTGGATATTACAGTGTTTGATGATCGGAGCTAGGAGAGTCTGGCAAATCCGTTCATGTAAGGCCTCCAGTGCCAGCTGATCCCAAGAACTATAAAGGAGGGTAGTACTCCATGTACAGTGGCGTGACACCACAAGAGGGAGTGAACCTCGACTTCGGGTCATGTCACAACGGTGTAACACCGCATATAGTCAAGGACACAATATATATGGGCTTGGAGGACCTCTGATATTGTGTCTTTGCAATCCTATCATTTAGTTTTATGCTTTTAGTTCAAAGAAGAATCTACTAGGCATCTAGCTATTGGTTCAAGGGAGGACCATTGACTGGGAGAATATTAGGAACAGTGGATCGTCCTTAGAGACATTAAGGGGTTACGGACCCAGAACCTCTGTTGTCTACTCCTTGTTCTTTGTGAAGAATAATTTCCTGTGGAAGGATGACTTTGACGCCTTAATGAGTTCTCGGACAGAGTGAATGTCCGGTGTGCTTTACATGATGCACGTAGTATCAGCATTACAAGGGACTGAGATCCCATGCTACAGTAGCGTGACACCACCAAGAGGTAAAAGATGTAAATCATCGGCATTAAGTCATGTCACAACGGCGTAGCACCGCACATAGGCATGTAGCCTAATGATGTAGAATGAAGAGTGGTAGGCAGCACTACAAATAGGGAGTGAACCTCATGTTATAGTGGTGTGACACCACACGAGGGAGTGAACCTCGGCTTCGCGAGCCATGTCACAGCGGCATAACACCTCAAAGGAAGCGCAAGGCTTCATGCTGGGTAGTTTGGCACTACAAAGAGGGAGTGAAACTCATGCTACATTGGATGACACCACATGAGGGAGTGAACCTCGGCAGAAGGCCATGTCATAGCGGCATAGCACCGCAAGAAAGCGCAATGCTTCATGCCAAGGACTCTTTAAAAGAACTCACCTATAGTGGATGAAAAGAGATACATGTCGTCTCTTGAGGGAAAACTTGTAGACGTCCAAAATACATACACCAAAACCATGCATGCACAGGGCCTTTAATGTGCAACTAGAAGCACAACTAATGTCATTGTGTGAGTGGAAAGAACTACAATTATGGTGCAGAATTCAAGGCTTAGTACATTCTTGTATCATACTGTTATTTGACCCATGCGGAAAGATTCAAGTCGAAGCGACATCTATCCTAATGCATGACGGACAGTCACCGTGGGGAACGCTCGATCAACCCATATATTGAGATATATGGGAGATTATTGGTGTTTTTGCCTTTGGACTAAGAAAAATAGTCCCACATTGGCTACACCACCAAGTGTGTATCTCAATATAATACTTTGTATGAGTTGAGGTGTGCACATGGGGTGTGGTGGGGCACATGGGTACCATGCGGGGGTATTTTCTTAGGAGAAAAAATGATTAACTCCTCATGAAAGCATTTATGCTTTTTGTCATGCTCTTGAAATTATTTTCATAGGAGCTAAGCCCCTTTGGGGCTTAGCGACTCGAACTCGGACTCGGACTCGGAATCAAGGGTGCAAAGTGGTGCTTTGTTGGCTCACTTTACACTTAGCACGTCAGCATCGACGCATGGCGCTTGTGCGCATTTGATACGCTGGGTTATGCGCGAGTTGCATACGTCGGCCGCATGAGCTGGACGAATGAGCGGGCCGCATGAGCTGGACGCATGAGCGGGCTGCATGAGCGGCCGCATGCGCTATGGCATGAGCGGTTGCTTGCGGGACCGCATGAGCGGTTGCATACGGGTCCGCTGCTATCGGATAGATTTAATCAGTTATGGAAAGATTGAGTCATTAATTTAAATCTGATATTTGTGGGATTTAAATTTAATTTATTCCAATCATGTAGGATTTAAATTTATTCATGTGGGATTTGAATTTAATTCAGATCAATCATATGGGGTTTAAATTTAATTCATTCCAATCTTGTAGGAAATGAATTAAATTTATTACAATCTTTTTGTAACTAATGGGCGTTCAAGCTCCTCTATAAATACTATCTTCAAGCCTACATTGAGGACTTACTTCGAAATAAAGGAGACGAAGAGAGTGCCAGCAGCCGCCATTGCAGTCCAGGAAGTTCGTGCGAGTCCAAGTAAGGAGGTGACAACGAACGTTTCAGAAGTTCTACGTGAACTTGCTGGTTCCTGAGACAGATCGTGTGGGACGAATCTTGCTTTGAGCAACGGTGATCTTTATCACCCCAGCAAGCAGAGTTTATTCTTTTTCTTCCTCTTCTGTTTTGCAAGTTGTAAACTATGTTCTGTCCGTTTGCAACTGCGATTGCAAGGAAGAACGAGAAAATAGTTTTATCTGATTCTTTTGTTATCTTGTTTCAAGTTGTAATCAGATCATATATATAATTTCTTGTTAGATCGAGAGATATCAGGAAGGAAACTCTTGTGTGAACTCCTGATCTCGACTTCAACTCAGGTTCTACCATCTTTGATTAAGCCTCGGGAATAACACATTGTACGTGCGTAAAAAAATGTAATTTTTTTTAATATAAATTCTATCGTTCCTAAGAATTGAGCTCAGATAATTAAGAAAAATGACTTCCACCTTAACCACTTGATTTAGAGTTATTGAGTTATAAATAAATCATATTACGTAGTTAAATAATTAGTTAATTTTTAAAAAATAATTAATAGAGTATTTATAAACAACTTAGATTTGAGCTATTTTTAAGTTATCTCATATTAGTAGAGATATAATATTATCTAATTAGCCAAATACTTTTAACTCATATAGTTAAGATGGAAAATATTTTCTTGGCGGGATAGATTCCACTCCATGGGATAGGTTTAACCGATTTCCATCGTACTCTCAACTCGGGATGACCGTTGCACCTAGGACCGATCTGGACCGTACACTCCACTTGAGTCAATTCTTGTTAAATTATCGTTTGTCTCTGTCCTAATGCACCTAGGACCTATAGTTAGTAGGACAACCATCGAAGTTACATACTATGAAATATAAATTTTATACCAATTTTTTTTTTATAATAATATATTTTAAATATATTAGTTGTAAGAAATAAATTTGGAAAATTTTAAAGGAGAGAAATGGGTACCCCTAGACAGACTAAGTGAATTCTCACAAATTCAACAATTCCATCTAGATGGATTTTGGTAACTATTTTTTAGGTCAATATAAAATTAAAAAATTTGCTCTGACAATAATATATTTGAATATATTAGATAGAATGAAAAAGTTTTAAAAAAATTTGTAGGAACGATACATCTCGCCATTGACACTGACAAAAAAAACTAACATTACTTAATTTTCGTCGGTGGCACTAGCGAAAATTGGACAATCCAGTGACATTGGCAAAAACCGAATAACTTGGATTTTTTTTTCTGCAGCTCAGTTTGAGGATGTCTGACTTGGTTTATGTTGGTTGCTGGAGTGAATTTTTTTTTTGGGATTGTTTAGTGTAGTTTTATTTGTGGAAGGGGATGAAGAGTGGTTTGGTTTATTTTTATTTTTGTTGGTATTAAACACTCTCCTCCTAAACCACTCCAAGTAAAAAATCGAAAGTTACTCGATTTTCGCCAGGTACAGGCAAAAATTGGACATTGCCGAAAATCAAGTAATGTTGATTTTTCGCCGGTGTCAATGGCGAGATGGATCATTCCTATAAAATTTCCAAATTTTTTTTTCGTTCTATCTAATATATTCAAATATATTATCGCCAGAGCAATTTTTTATATATAAAATTTGTTATCATCCATATGGAAATTTTATTTGGTTTAAAATAACAAATTTTATATGATATTATCTAATTTTGAAGTTTGGATGCTGAATAGTTTAATTTAAATTTAGCAATAGATAATTGTGTAAGGATGATAACAAAATTTATATGATATTATCTATTTGTTAACTTTTAAAAATAATTTGGATGCCAAATTTTGCAATAGTTTAATTTAAATTTGACAAATAGATAATTTTGGATATGGATGACAATTTTTTTTATATGGTATTATATATTTGTAGACTTTTAGATAAATGATTTTGGATTCCAAGTTTTGGATGCAAATAGTTTAATTTAAAGTTGACAAATAG
This sequence comes from Iris macrosiphon, assembly GCA_036927795.1. Classification (NCBI taxonomy): domain Eukaryota; kingdom Viridiplantae; phylum Streptophyta; class Magnoliopsida; order Asparagales; family Iridaceae; genus Iris; species Iris macrosiphon. Next base: position 34,761,589 of record JAYESA010000015.1, on the reverse strand, counting down.
ATAATTATGGGTATGGATGATAACACATTTTATATGATATTATATTTTTGTTGAATTTTAAAAAAAAAATTAGATGGCAAATTTGAATGCAAAATAGTTTAATTTGAATTTAACGAATACATAATTTTGCATATGGATGATAATTTTTTTATATATGATATTATATATTTGTTTGACTTTAAAAAAAATTGGATGCCAAGTTTTGGTTGCAAAATTGTTTAATTTAATAATTCTGATAGTAACAAATTTTATATGACATTAATTTTATATACTATTATTTAGGGTTATTTATAGTAACATTCTCTATGTTTTATGTTTATTAGAGCATCCACAGTGGGACTACTTTCAAGTGCTATATTTTGACTTTTGTCAAATTTTATAGCACTTGAAGGCTACAATGGACTCTTGTCCACACTTGAAAAATGGTAGAAAGCCAAGAGACACTCCAAATTTGGAGAGTCCCGTAGCTAGACTATAGTAATTGATGGGCCCACCAAAATAACCTGTCATTTATTTTCCTTCCTTCCCTTCCTCTCTCTCTCTCTTCTCTTCTATTTTTTTCACAGAGAAACTTTTGAGACCCATTCTTCTTCTTCTTCTTCTTCTTCATTGGAAAAGGGAGGTTCCATTTCTGAGTTTTCACAGTTGGTATTTATTTTCCTCCCCTTCCACATATTCTTTCCTTCCCCACCCCTTCTTCTTCTTCTTCTACTTCTTCTCCACATATTTTGTTTTTATTTATTTTCCTCTCCTTCCGTTCTCTCTCTTCCATTCCCTTTTTTTTCCAGAGAAAATTATAAATTATGCACAAAAAATAAATTTTTTTATGTACAATCAATGGTTCCAAATCAAGGAGAGACTCGAAGAAGTTTTCAGGAAAACAAATCAAACGAAAATGAGATAAAAATATTTATGCACAGTCTCATTTTCGTTTGATTGTAGAACTAAGTATTATACGGAAATTTTTTTTATCTCATTTTGTTTGATTTGTTTGTGGATTTTTTTTATCTCATTTTGTTTGATTTGTTTAACGAAAATGAGAAAAATTATCCATACAAAATTTCAAGAAATGAGATAAAAAAATTGAAACAAAAATGAGAGAAAAAATTACCAGACATCTTTGTCGTCAGTATTGGTTAATGGTTCTGAAGGAAAATGAGGGAAAATGAAGAGGGAAAATAGGGAGGGAAAAGAGGGAGGGAAAGGAAGAAGTTAATTTGGAGTGTCTATTTTGGAGTATACCATTGTGTGCAAATATCAAGGTGACACTCCAAAAATAGTTTGGAGTGTGATTTGGAGTATGATTTGGAGTATGGTTTGGAGTGTCCCCACTGGAGATGCTCTTATACATACCTCTCTTATTTTGAAAATGGTTACACTAATCTTCCATCTGTTTTATGGTTATTAAAGGACCTCCTCTATGCTTTATCTTTTATGTAAAGGGTTATTAAACTAACCACCCTTAAAATATAAAGCATAGGGGATGTCCATGTAATTATTTTAAAAATAAGGAAGATATGTGTAATAAACATAAACATATGAGAGATTAGTGTAAATAATCCTATTATATATTTGTTGATTTTTAAAAAAATTGGATGTCAAATTTAGGATGCTTAATAGTTTGATTTAAATTTGACAAATAGATATTTTTGTGTATAAATTATAACAAATTTTATATTGACTTAAAAAAATTAGGTACCAAAATTCTGCCAATTGTATTGTTATAATTTGTGAAAATTTGCAAATTTATCTGGAATCCGAATTTCTATCCTTTTAACTTTTTTCCAAACTTATTTTTCTAGGCCTTTGATAAACGGGCACAACCTAAATTTTTAAGGGGTGTCACAAAAATGTTAAAATGATGGTCATATTTCAAAATTCAAAATACCCTTTAAAATTGTTAGGGAACATTACAATTTAAATATAAAAAGAATAATTTTTTGGCTTCTTCTTCCTTATCAAATTAATAAACTAATCCATCTATTTTTTCAAAGTTGTTTCGTAGTATATAGTTTTATTTAGGACTATTTCTGAAGTTTCGAACTCCATTAATAGAGTTTTGAAGTTTCAGAATCGAAATAATCATATTTGGGACGATAAATGACTGCTAAAATTTTGGTTGTCATAACAATAGCTAGGATTTTCAAATTTTGACAATAAGAAAGATAAATATATTTTCAAAACTGTCAAAATTTTGACAGTTCTATAATAAATTTGGAGTTCAAATATTACATTGCAGTCTTAACCTAGTTGGTTTGAGCATTGCACTAATAGTGGCAACGTTATCTCTACTCTTTATAAGGAGGCTTAGAAATGACTCAAAATTGAATCGTCTAAGCGTTTATAATCCTCACATAATTAATAATTAAAAAAAATTAACTGCTCATATGTGTGTTTTCCTCACGTACAAACATCTTAAAATTATTATAATTATCCAAAGATAAATTCAAATTCATATAAACATATATATAACAAATCTAAATAAAATATATTCAATATTCAAATTATTTTTAAACTAAATTTTTTTATAGCTAATCATATATCCAAAGTTCTAAAAATATATATCTCTACTTTTTATAAGGAGGCTTAGAAAAAGCTCAAAATTGAACCGTCAAAGTAGTTTGTAAATCCTCACGTAATAAATAATTAAAAATTTCTATTTTTTTTAACTACTCGTGTTTGTGTTTCCCTCACGTACAATCATCTTAAAATTATTATAATTATATGAAGATATATCCAAATTCATATAAACATATATATAACAAATCCAAATAATTTTTTATCTAATTTTTTAATAATATGAGAGTTATTTTATCTATTTTTTTCAATAAGTATATATATTAAAAATATTAATTTATAAATATTTAAATTATTTTTTAACAATATTAAAAAAAATTACGTGAATTTACTAGTAGGTTTAAGGACTGCTTGTGCTGCTGATTGTTTTTGTTTTTAACAATCCAAAGTTGTGTACTTATGGTAGCTCTAGTATGGAATAGTTGCTAAAAAAATTATTTTCATTTTATTTTTTTAGAACCTGCTCAGAATGTTAAGAGACTTTGTTAAGGCCTCCTCAGTGAAACAAATATAATACTTTTGGCACATTTATTAACATGTCATATATATACACCACGTTGATAATGATTCCTACTATGCTTATTGAACATGTTTACCATCTTCTATAATATAATTATACTTCAAAATTGTTCAAAAATGAACCGTCTAAGTCGTATGTATATCATCATCAATTAATTATTTAAAAAATAATAATATTACGTAACAAATGGTTAAAAAAAGTTCAATTTGTTACAAATAATACTACAAGGATTCGAACTCAGCCAACCAAAAAATTAGATAATATTACATACATAATCGTTTTCAATACTCTTTATGAAAAGTAAAAATATATCCATAACTAATTATAATTAAAATATAATCAAATATGTAACAAATTATAATTAAAATATACAAATATATATAATAAATCTTAATTTAAATATATTTAAATATTTAAATATTTTTTATATTAATTTAGAAGAAAAAATTATTCTACGTATAATGCACGTGAATTTATTAGTTATAATAACCGATAGAGTAGTGAGCCATAAATACATTTTTCATCACCCTATTTGGAGCAAGATTAGAAATTTCTACTAATATAAAGTGGCTCTAAGCTGTTTCTAAATATTTTATTAATTACTTTAAAAAAAATTAATTTATTATTTAACTATTTAATATAATTTATTTATAATTAAATAATTTAATTCAAGTAATTAAGGTGAGAGAGTTTTTTTTTTATTGTCTGTGTTTAATTTTTAGAAATAATAGTATTTATAATAAAATTATACTTAATTTTTTTGCAATATTTTTTTTTTCGTGTGCAACGTGGGCGTGTTATATAGAAGAAATGCATAGCTGATCCAAAGTGCATAATTACACCTTTTTTCACTTTCCAACAATTTTAAATAAAATAATTACCAAACCACTCGTTCCTTTCCATGTATTACCATTCTGTTTACAACTAATAGAAAACCAAATCCCAAAAAAAATTTAAAAGGAGTTTCAAACAGAAAGTCAAACTCCCTACTTACTCTAAGACCCTCCTTGGCTTGAGTGGAAAAAAAATTGCAGAGTTAAGTGGAGTTTAATAAAAATAAAAATAAAATTAAGTGAGCGGTTGGGAGTCATTATATATAATTTGTTTGGATTAGAGGTAATGTTAAGTGAGACATGTTAACAACTATGATTTAGATTGAAGATTTTGAGTAAAAGTAGAATTAATAAAAATACAATAGTTATTAAAATATTTTATTATATGTAGCATAAAATAAGATTTGATTAAAATTTTAATTAAAACTTGTAAAAACAACTATTTTTACCCTCAATCAAATCAGATCCTAAATATACAGAAAATTTAATGTACATAAAATATTTTTAAATAAATTAACTAAAATAAAAGTAATTTAAAAAAATTGAAGTTACGAAAACTTTCGCCATCCCAGATGACGAAAATATGAAAAAAAAATTCAATAATTTTGCCAACTTAGTTGGCGAAAAATATGACTATCGATTTATTTTTTGGTTTTTTTGTTGGTTTTTTGTTTTGGATTTGTTTAAATTGTTGTTATTTTTTTTGTGTTGTTATTAAATAATTTTTTAAATAAATTAGAAAAAATGAAATTTAACATCCAAAATAAAATATGCAGCATTGAGCATCTAAAATTTTTTAAAAAATCTGCCGTAAAAAAATTACCTCTGTCGTCGAGCAGACTTCGAGCGGCCATAACTATTTATTCGGAAATTATTTTTCATCAAATAATAGGTCGATTTGTATGTTTTCGACGAGAGTAACACAATTCGTGTAAAAAGAGCTTTCATCTGAAACAAGACGCACATGTTACAAGCAAAAGTATAAAATTTAAAATTTTAAAGTATCATAACTTTTGACTGATAGACCGAAACGAGGTACAACTTGTGTTAAAATGACCGTAACGAAAAGTACTATGGGATAAACCATTTCACTGTTTCACGGATTTCAAAAAAATTTAGAATCGCAAAAAAAACGATGTTTCGATCTCCAAGTTTTACTTTGGGTAATTTAATTTTCGATTTTTTTTGGTATTTCGATGTTAACAAGTAGAAATTGGTGTCTCCGGACCCTCAAACGTTGTCATATAATATATCAGTGTGAAGATGATTAAAAATGGGACAATAATATATATTTTTATTTTTTTTAACGATAAAATTATCTATTTATAAATAATTTACTAATCGTAATAAGATCGATTTAACTTTTGATTATGGTAGAAACTTTAAGGGTCTGCTTGACAATTATGGGAGTATAGCGGTTATGATGTAATTTTAGAGTACTGGTTATGAACAGTTATGAGGGTCCGTTACTGTTTCAAAAATAAACAATTCGTTCAAAAATATTCCAAAACCGATGAAAACACCGTTACCAAATTTTTTTTTTTTGTTGAGTATTTCGCAAACTTAGTTGGCGAACTATTTCGTTACTGTTTCAATTTTTTTTCATTTTTCCTAATTTATTTAAAAAAATTACAGGTATAACAATTTTTTTTAAAAAAATTTCAAATGAAAAAAAAATAAACCAAATAAAACTAAAACCAAACCTACACAAGAAAACCTAAACAAAATAAAAACAAAAAACAAAAAAATCAAACAAAATAAAATCCATAACAAATACAAAAACAAAAACAAAAACAAAAACACAAAGTCTGCTCGACGGAAGACGTAATTTTATTACGACAGAATTTTTTTAAATTTTTGGATGTTCAATAATGCATATTTTATTTTGTATGTTAAATTTTATTTTTTTCTTATTTATTTAAATTTTTTATTTAAAAAAACACAAAAAACAGCAAAAAAAAAAAAAAAAAACCAAATCCAAAACAAAAATAAAAAAATCAACAGAAAAAAAATAAAATCCATAGTCATATTTTTACCAACTGAGTTTGACGAAATTGTAAAAAAATATATATTATTTTAGATAATTTATTTAAAAATATTTTTTGTACAAAAAATTTTCTGCTAAATATATCACCTCTTTCTAAAGTCGAACATTTAAACTGAACATTGAGCTAAACTTTGAGTTGTACCCCCCTCCATATGTTCTCATTCAAATTGCAGAACCGACATCAACATCGTTAAGCAAGTGAAGACAGTATAACCAATGAGCTTTGATGGCCTATATCGAGAAAAATAGAAAAGAGAGTAATAGTTTATTGAATTTTTTTGACTTTCATCCCATCTATTACACCTATTAGTATAGTTTTATATTTACCTCTAAAATAAACTATTTATTAGATTTATATTCTATTATTTCGGTGGATTTCGTTCAATTGATTGTAAAAGTCTATATTATCTTCATTTACATTGTTCAAGGTTCAAAAATTTCACAATACTAGTAGTATACAATCACAAGGTCATCAAATGATGTCTTGAATGTTTGAATAGAGGAAATAAAAGTAAGGGCCCTTGAACAATGTAACCGCGTGCAACTCAAGTTGATCGTATCGTATAAAAGTATTTTGAATTTTTTGAATGTTGAAACAATCAGGTCAGGACTTAATATGAGGTCTATGAGGCAGTTGTTTTAGTTCGAAAATTTTGGAGGATATCAAATTATTTTTTACAGTGTATATAAGTCCTCTATAATTTGGGCCCTCTAAAAATCAAGTCTGGACCAACTGGATAAGTAGACTTGACCAAGATTTTCAAGATTCCTACTGATAAAGATTGAGTCTGCGTCAAAATCAAATTGTATGTCTAAAATAAAATCATATTGTATGCTTATTGCAACGGATGTTCTAACATAGGACTTTTTTTGGATTTTTTTTTTTTTGGTTGACTGAGCTCGGCCGCCGGAATCAACTTCTTCTTCTTTTTCTTTGAGGTGAGACTTTGCATTATTTTATGTATATATATATAAACTGTATGTTTAAAGCTTTAAAGCAACGGAAAGATGTTCTAATAGAGCATTTTAGGATTTTTTTTTTTGTTGAGAGAGACTTTTGTGGTCGTCAGAATCAACATATTCTTCTTCTTTTTTCTTAAAAGAAGAAAGGAATCACACAATCAGTCTGTCCCTTTGAGGTGAGATTTTGATTTAATTTTTTATATATAAATTGTTGTTGATTTTTTTTATGGTTGACTTATAATTTATTAAAAAAAATGTGTTCTTGCATAATGTCTATAATTATTTGCCGAGTCGATTTAGTTGCTTAAGTCAGCAATTACGAGTGAATTTTGTTTCTAAAATACATATTGGCATCAGTCCATTTCCATTAAGTGAACTTTATAATTTATTAATTTTTCTATAAATTATTTTTGATTATCTTTATTTGTGGTTGGCTAATTTATTGAAAAAAATATGTTCTTACCATTTGATTGCATAGTTATTCCTATTGAGATTGAAATCAACTAATAGAAAAACTAAGATTTTTTTTTATTTGTTGTTGATTGTTTATTTGTTGTTAATTAATATTATTTGTTGCTTATTTATTTGTTCTTAATTTTTTTATTACCATTATGAACTACCCAAACCATTGTTAGCTTTCTTTTTATTTATTTCTCTCGAACATCAAATTTTTGTTTGTTTGGAACATCTTCATTATATTAGTATTTCATTATAATTTATAATTTTTGGATATTATATTATATATATTATTTTATTTCTTGAATTTTGGGTTGATAATAATATTGTATATGAAAAAAAATATTATATGAACATTAAGTTTTGAGGACAGCATTTTTATAGTTCGTCTCAGATCTCAAAATCTAAAGTCCGGCACTGGAAACAATATAAACGAAAAAAATAAAAACTTTTACGGTTAAATAAATTTTATCGATAAAAAATGTAGAATATAAGTCTAATAAATATTTTATTTTAGAGGTAAGTACAAAATTATATTAAAATTATATTAGTAGGTTGGACTAAAGTCAAAAATTTCCTCCCAAAGGCACATCAATATGTGCTCAGGACAACCCATAACTCAGTAACAACCCAAAATTTTATAATTTTATTCAAGATAACCCAAAAATTGCTTTGCACAACCCCCCCTCCCCTCCCCCCCCCCCCCCCCAAAAAAAAAAAAACCTTCATTTTTATTTCTATTCTCTCTCTCTCCAAAAACCTCCAAAAACTCTTCCCCTTCCTCTCTTTCTTTCTTCAATCCTCTTGGTCTGTGAAAGTTCGAAACTTCCTCTATTTTCTAGCAACAATCAATGGCACCCAAACCTTTTTCACAATCTAGGTATTATCCAATAATCTTCCTAGCAATAATCAATGGCACCAAAATCTTCTTCACAAAGAGTTCATCTCAGATCTCAAAATCTAAAGTTAGGCACTGGAAACAATATAAACGAAAAAATAAAAACTTTTACGGTTAAATAAATTTTATCGGTAAAAAATTAAGGATATAAGTCTAATAAATATTTTATTTTAGAGTTAAGTACAAAATTATATTAAAATCATATTAGTAGGTTAGACTAAAGTAAAAAAATTTCTCCTAAAGGCACATCAATATGTGCTCAGGACAACCTATTACTCAGTAACAGTCCAAAATTTTGTAAATTATACTCAAGACAACTCAAAAACTGCTTTGGGCTGCCCCCACCCCCACCCACCCCCTCCCCCCCCCCCCCCAAAAAAAAAAAAAAAATACCCTCCAAAAACCCTTCATTTTCATTTCTATTCTCTCTCTTTCAAAAAACTCTTCCCCTTCCTCTCTTTCTTTCTTCAATCCTCTTGGATCTGTGAACGTTCGAAACTTCATCTTGTTCCTAGCAACAATCAATGGCTCCTAAACCTTCTTCACAATCTAGGTATGTATCCAATAATCTTCTTCACAATCAAGATATGTTTCGAAATATATATTAGGAAATTTTATTTCATTTTGATGAAACCCTTTCCCAATCCTTCCTAATGCCTAAAATGTATACTATAATAAGATAAAATAGATTTAGGACTAATTTAGGGTTGATTTATGAACGTTCGAACCCTAAAATTCTCGATTTAGGCTTCGAAATCCTGATCAACGGCTGTAGTCGGGCATAAAAAGTTCAGGACTGTAGGACATTTCTACAGTCCTTTAGTATATCAGGACTGTGAACATTTTCTGCAGTCCTTTATTACATTAGGACTGTGGAAAATGTTTACAGTCATGTTTATAATCATGACTGTAGATGCATTTGACAGTCCTATTTATAATCAGGACAGTAGAGATTGTCTACAGTCCTGATTATAAGCACAGTTTCAAGTATTTTTTTTCATTCCAATTATAATCACAGTTTCAAATCATTTTTTTCTTTATTAGCCTCAACCCCAAGAAGCATCGTGAGGATGCAGCTAAGAAAAGAAAAAGCTCCCACTGCATCAGAGCGTAGGAGACGCAATGTGGACCGTGTTGTTGAGAGACTGGTCATGTAAACTCCCTCGACCAAATCTAGGTCTACCTGGCTTAGATAGAGAGACTAGGGTTAGTTTGTAGCCATTTAGAATTAGAACATAGTGTTTTAGATTAATGTACAAATTTCGTATCACTTGGTGCACCTTATCGTTGTTTCGATATAAGGAGCGCTACTCTAGCTTTTGCTTTCAAATAAATTTCACACACATTATCTAGACGTGCCAGCCTTCCATTCTGACCTTTGTGTAACTCATAAATACCCTCTCTTGTGCTTCATTTTAGTCGCACAATATTCATTACAAATATCTATTTTTAAGTCCAAATAAATCCAACTTTGCATCTTTGTCCGTTCCAATCGAAATTGGAGACACAATCTCGATATGTTTTGTGCAACCCAAATTATGACAATAATCTATTCTGAGTCTTCTACGTCTATGACACTTGTGTCCTACCCAATTTTAATCCTATACAATTCCAATTAATTAAAGAACACCATTGACACTAGTTTTAATTAAATTGGTGTAATGACTCAACCTAACCCAAAACTAGACCCAACACCAACCCAAACCCCCACTCACACCCTCAAGGTTCATACTAAACATCATACACCATTTTAATCCACTACATCACACCAAATATGATATTTTTCCTCATCCAATCCTAATCTTCCTTGTTTGTGCAATTTCTAAATTGTTAGGGGCTTTTGTACAAATAAGCAATTATGTGTCCACCTCCCATTGGAGTAAAACCATGAAGAAACCCTTCCTTCATTCTTTGACCAGTCACCATAATTTTTCTCCCATTTTGTGTGTACAACACACCACTTTTCACCTACCTCATCAACACCCTCCATTCAAATTTATCCCATCCTAACCACCCATTTCTTCATGAGGAATCTTCCCCCATCCCTAGAAATAGCCATGCGGCCGACCCTAATCCCCATGCCCTCCTTCTCTCTCTCTCCTATATTAACTCTTCCTCCCTCTCTCCAAAATTCAGCCATCACCACCATCTCCATGTGCCCGAAACCCTAACCATTAACTTCACTTCACTCCTCCTCCGGCCAACACCTTCCCCTCCTCTGACCGTCACTGCCGACCTCCTCCCTCTCCTCCGACCACAGCCATCCGCCACCACCATCATACCCACGGCCACCACAGCCAACACCACTACCCTCGACAGCATCAGCTACCACCTTCTCCTCCCGCCATCAACACCACCACAGTCTTCTTCCACCTCCCTCTTCTTCAACCAACCACCACAGCAATCATTGTCGACCTCCTCCCTCTCCTCCGACCAACCACCACAGCCACTACCTCCCTCGTCCTTCTCCTTCCTCCTCCGACCACAACCAATGCCACCACCTTCCTCTTCCTTCTCCTTCTTCTCCGACCTATACCCTCTCCCAGCCATCTCCACCGCAACTTCTTCTCACCGTCGACAGCACCACCACCTCCCTCCCATCGACTTCCTCCCACTTCTCACGATCGCCACCACCTTCTCTTCACCACCGCCATCACCACCACCATAGCCATCACCCCGGACATCACCACCATAGACAATTATGGATGAGATCCTATATGCTAAACCCCCTCAATTTATTCTATAGATAGTTAGAGTGGGCCAGGAAAATTTTTGATAGAAGATATTGAGGTTTAGAGTTGAGGATATTCACCTGGAATTTTAATCCGATTATTTAAATATTGGCGCACCCGATCTTTGTCTAATTATTTGGAGCCCATTATCAGCCCATAAATTCCGTACAAATATTGTACACTCGACTCAACTCGCCAAATTAGGCACTGGACTTTTCTGACTGTTAAAATCAACTTTCGTGTGCTCTAAATTAATTGCGCAACATTCCGAAAATCGTAATCCGTATTTTTATTCCGTGTCGGACACCTGTGTCGTTACCCTCAATTTTGGGGTACCAACTTAACCCGTTGAGCCGGACCAACAAAAGGGTCCAAGACTGACTCTGAGCCCCCACCATTTTTGGCCTTTGCGTCGTTTCCAGATTTTGACCCCGCGGGCCCCAATTAAATTAAATTCGCAGGACGCGCCATCGTTAATTAAATCGGGATTTACCAACTCTGTAAATTCTATTTTAATATTTAATTAACCCCAATGCCCTTCAAATTTGACCCGCGCCTAACGCGCAACACCTCCTCTCAATGACAATTTTAAATATATTTTTCTCCATAATTTTTACGTCATTTCATGTGTTCATGCAAATTCCCAAATTTACGGGGGCTTATTTGCAATTAACAAATTATTGGCAACACCTCATTGGTCATGATTATTTGTGGGGTCCCAAAATAGGGTCCCAATCTCAATTCCCTCATTCCTTCATGAAGAAACAAAATTTTCCTTCATGATAAATCTCCACCACTCATTTCAAATGAGAACATCTCCACCCTCCATCCCACACAACCCTTCCTATAAAACATCCCATCATCTCACCCTCACCTCACACTTCCCAACCGGCCCTAATCCCCATGTCATGAAAAACCCACCCCCTCTCTCTCTCTCTCTCTTCCTCCATTTATTTTTCATACAAAGAAACTCCATTCTCTTTTCCTCCTCCACTTCTTCTTCTTCTTCCTTCCCTACTCCACTCTTCTTCTCATTGAGGAGGACTTTCCCTCCGGCCCGACCCCTCCGGCCAACGCCGGCCAGGCGACGCCGGCACCGCACCCCACAGCAGCCGACTGCTCCTGTGCTGAAGTCGACCACCGGCCTGTGCCTTCCCCCCCGCGGCTGACCCCGTACCCCGACCGGCGGAGCAGCTATTTCCCTCCGCTGATGTCGACCGACAGCCGGAGCTGTTTCCCCACTCCTGTGCTGTCCCCCGCTCCGGTGCAGTCCCCCGCCGGCAGTGCAGCGACGACCGTTCGACCACAGCAGCGACTCCCCCTCCAGCTGGAACACTCCCCTTCTCCGGCCCGTACACTCCCCCTGGTCGTGATGTCCATGGCAGCGCCGCTCCGACTATTTCGAGCCGACTTCCCCACTCCTCCCCGTCCGACTTCAACGTCACCACCCTCGGTCACCTTCTCCGGCCATACACCGGCGTGGCGCCGCAGAGGTCGATTCTTCTCTCTCTTGTGTTTTAATTCCAGAAATGTATATCATTGGCTAAATAGGATTTAAATCAATAAAGGTTGGGTGAATACTAGCTAGGTTTGTAGTTTAAGTGTGGATGTTTATGGTTAGGAGGAAAAGTACTTAATATAGGATTAGGGTTAAGTATAGATGATTATTGATGGTCTTGTGTTGATGTTGATATATGGATGTGTGTATGTTAACTAGGGTGATAGTTATGTCATGTTGAACTATAGGATTAGTGTAGCATGGATAATCATATGTTAACTATGAAATTAAAGTTTATATTGGCTGAGGTTAATGTGGATTAATGTGCCTACGGATTTTAAATGACTTGAGGATGGGTTTAAGGAGGTCGACATATTTTAGGGTATATATATTGTAGTGTTCATGTATCCTTTGTTTTGTGAAGTTGGTTTCGGATATCGTAATTAGATTGGAAGTAGGATGATTACAACTTGTGAGAATATAATTACGTTGATTAGATAAGGTGATCAAGGACTCGGGGATTCGACTTGTGTTAAGTCGAAGAGATGAAATTGTATTAGGTGGATTGTAGATTAGGGTTGGTTTCCACATGGATTGACGACTTAATTAAGATATGTACTCGAGGAGAATAGGATTTTTGACCTTTGAATAAATAATTGGGACCTGTGGTACGTGATGGAAATGTTAGTTTATTTTCGGAGAAATTAATCGGGGTGATTATACGGATGAGTATTTGATGGATTATCGTACCGTTAGTCAGTAGTAGTTAGCCCTCTAGTATCTTGTCCTTGTGAGTCACAGAATAGATTGTTAATTCGGGTTTGTATCTCTTCTCTAGGTATTGCGGGACCTGAGGACTTGGACGCAGTACCGGATCCCCTTCTTCAGCAGCCGCACGCAGGCAAGTGTACCTTGCCACCCTGTATTTCAGTTTACAGATATTTATTGTTCCATTATGTACATTGTGCACGTAGTTATGTTGACGTTCGATACTCCACGTCCGGATCGCAACCGGGTGTTGACATTCGACTTAACGTCTTAGAATAAATACTAGATGCTTCATAGCACCTCGATGCACGTACCTGAGTACATCGATACCCCAGGACACACTCATACACTGTGATCATGCCAGATTCCTGTATCCTGATACTGACATCATGACCAGAGACTGGGACGACCTTAGGGTCGCGTCTGTTGAGTTATTTCTGTGTGTCGAGACTGTAGTTAGAGGTTCAGGTTCAACGCACAATCGTTGACCGCTTGGGAAGGGGAAAACAGTTACTAGACGTTTGGGCTACTCTGCACGCGCTTATATATATGTAGTATTTTCTAGTGATACCTGTTTCTAGTGTAGCTGTTTCACTCGTGTGACTCTTTGCCCGGAGCTGCGGTACGTGCCGTGTGTTTTCGTGTCCGGAGCTACGGTTATATTTTAGAAAGCCCACGCGTCGAACGTTGTCTTTAAATTGTGTCACACTAGATGGTTATAATAGAGTACCCTGTCGTGCACTTGTACTTTCTGTTTACTTGGCTTGCTATATTTCTGTACCTTGTTACGTCCCTCTGAGGACCTGGTTCCCTGCCAGTTTTGCAGCATAGACGATTACAGAGCACTTGGAGATACTGATGGAGTGGCATATCTTACGAGCATGGTACCAGGTACTCACATTATATCTACCGGCATTATGGTTATTTACATTGATTATTCATCTGCTGTTGTAGCCTAGTTTTGTAGACTCATACTTCTTCTCGAGTCTATTCGAGTTAGTGTGTTATTGGGCGGCCGACCTTAGCACATATAGCTCTTTCTTGTACACTGATATACATTGTGGATTGAGACATAGAGGTTTATATTTATGGAATATCTAGATAGTGCCCTTTATATTACAGCTTATACGTATTCGAGTCAGACCAGAGTCTGGTCGAATGCGTAGCTGGCGTGTCACGTATTCCTGGTCCTACGTATTTTGGGACTGGGGCGTGACATGTTTTTATGGTGGCCCATGCAGTTCACCTTTAAATCGTCTTGGTCACCTGACTGTGCCAAGCGAGCCTGCAAATTAGGAAAAGATATTATGATTGTTGAATAGGATCTCAATCCATAATCGATTTAAAACTCTTTGTATGTGATTATCGCCTTTGGACTTTCGCTTTGCATTCGTTCAATCTTCGTCAATATCGCTATCCTTGTTCCTCGTCCCCTATTGTTCGGGGAGACGAATGCTTGTGACTGGTGATTTCCCTCCAGAAGAAGATCGAAGACCAGCCGACAGGAGACGAAATTCGTATACCTTTCTCGGAGAAGATTGTTACCTTATCAGGATAGATTGATGGGTCCTTTGGATTCTAGATCTAGTAAGGATGGTTGGCAAGAGAATTGGACCCACTAGTACCCTACCCGTGCTTGAGGTAACAGTGATCTTGGAAGTACTAAGAGCTGGAAGGATTGTTGATCATGACCTAGAATGATTTATATGAATGCATAGCCTAATGATGGAAACTAGTGGTTGTATATGATAGCAATACCAGGAATGACCTTATGGACTAGAGAAGATAAGATTACAGGCTCTCACTTGGAAGATGATGATCTGATTTCAGGAATTCTAGTATGTGCTTGAGTGATACCATTGTTGTACTATGTGACTTGGGAGATAAATAACGAAGAGGAGAAATTTGAGGAATACAAATGTAGGAATAAATTTTTGAGTAAGGGAAATTTTATACATTAGGCAAGGAAAATTATCTTTTGAGGATTGATGGTGGAAACAGAACGGGAAAAATTATTTTGAGGATTAGTCTACACTATGACCTTATCCTAGACATGGATTGGTTGAGCCAATACCTCACGATGCGAGATTGTCGACGTGATTACATTATTTATGACTACCAGATTATCCTGAGTTTGAGATACTTCAGGGAGCCCGGGAGCATGGTGCCTCTCTACCTTAGAGACACACATTGCAGAAGGTGAACCAGTGTACCCCGCATTATATCAGGATTTGAGGAGGTGTTTCTAGAGAATTTCTCAGGCCTGCCCCATGACAGAAAGAGTTGTCACAGAGTTGACTCCAAGAGCCAAGACAGTTATTTTCCCGTCTTCAGAGTAGCACCGATAGAGTTGGTTGAGTTGAAGGTCCATCGTGGAGGATCTCTTAGGCAAGGGTTTCGATCGGGCTAGCATTTTCCATGGGGAGCAACCATCTTATTGTACCAAAGAAGGACGGGATGATACGTTGCATAACGATTACAGGGCATTAAATGCCGTAGCAATAAAGAACAAGTACCCTTGCTACACATCGATGATTTATTGAATCAGCTAAGTGGCGCATATGTATTCATGAAGGACGATCTCAGATCAGGCTATCATCAGATGAAGGTACGGAGAGAAGACATTCCGAAGACGGCCTTTCAGACGAAGTATAGCCATTATGAGTTTTTAGTCATGCCGTTTGGTTTAACCAACGCGCCAGCAGTATTCATGTGTTTGATGAACAATGATTTCCACCAGTACTTAGATAAGTTCGTGGTGGTATTTATAGACGATATCCTGATATATTTCAAGAGCCAGGAGGAGCATGAGGGACATCTCAGGATTGTGTTGGAGACGCTGAGACATGAGAGGCTGTATGCCAAACTCAGCAAATGTGAGTTTTGCTTGGACATAGTACCATTTCTGGGGCACATAATCACCGAGGATGGACTATCAGTGGATCCGGAGAAGATAGCTGCAGTAGAGACCTGGCCTACCCCTACATCAGTTACGGAGGTTAGGAGTTTCCTCGGACTTGCCGGATATTACCGGAGGTTCGTAAAATTTTTTTCGAGGATAGCTGCGCCTATGACGCGACTGACGCGTAAAGGCGAAGAGTTTATCTGGACCGACGAGTGTCAGGCGGCTTTCGATGAGCTGAAGAAGTGTCTGACATCAGCACCGATTTTGACACCACCTTCCGGATCAGGAGGATTTGTAGTGTACAGTGATGCGTCAGGGAGCGGATTGGGTTGTGTACTGATGCAACACGGCAAGGTAATAGCCTACGCATCGAGACAGCTGAGAGTTCATGAGAAGAACTATCCGACGCACGACTTGGAGCTAGCTGCAGTGATATTTGCACTAAAGCTATGGAGACATTACCTTTATGGTGAGCGTGTTAAGATTTATACAGATTATAAAAGCCTGAAGTACGTCTACACGCAGAAGGAGCTCAATATGAGGCAGAGACGCTGGCTAGAGTTGATGACAGATTATGACATTGAGCTACAGTACCACCCTGGCAAGGCGAACGTCGTCGCAGATGCCTTAAGCAGGAAGCCCATGGCATACTTTCTGACGACGCAGCGACAGTTGCTAGAGGATCTCCAGGAGCTTGGAATAGAGATCGTATTGCCAGGCATGGATGGACAGATGGCCAGTCTTGAGGTTCAGTCTACTTTGATTGAGAGGATCAGGACAGCATTGCCTACAGATGCGAGATTTCGACGTCTGCGAGAGAGAACAGAAGCCGGCCTGCAAACGGGACTCAGGATTCATGAAGACGGAACACTGAGGTGCGGAGATCGCCTATATATTCCGAGTGGCGAGCTACGCCAAGAGTTGATGACCGAGGCTCATAGCTCGATTTATTCCATTCATCCCGGGGGTACGAAGATGTACCGAGACTTAAGACAGCTTTTCTGGTGGCATGGGATGAAGAGGGAAATTGCAAGATTTGTGGCGAAGTGTTTAGTTTGTCAGCAAGTCAAGGCTGAACATCAGAGGACTGCAGGATTATTGCAGCCACTCCCCATTCCCGAGTGGAAGTGGGAACACATTACCATGGACTTCGTCACAGGATTTTCGCGAAGCCCTAGCGGGAAGGATGCAGTTTGGGTTATCGTAGACAGACTCACCAAGTCTGCACATTTCTTGCCTTTCAGAGTTGGGCAATCCACAGAGAATACTAGCTGACATGTATATGAGGCAGATAGTACGATTACATGGAGTGCCTGTCAGTATCGTATCGGATCGTGATTCCAAATTCACGTCACATTTTGGCGGAGCATGCAGGAGGGCTTAGGGACTCGTCTCAAGTTCAGCACTGCGTATCATCCACAGACTGACGGACCGTCAGAGCGTACGATACAGATACTAGAGGATATGTTGAGAGCGTGCATGATTGATTTTGGAGGATCATGGGAGGACCATCTACACTTGGTGGAATTCTCCTACAATAACAGTTACCCGGCCAGCATACAGATGGCACCTTATGAGGCACTGTATGGCAGGAAATGCAGGTCGCCAGTTTGTTGGAGTGACGTGGGAGAGCGTCAGATACTTGGGCCCGAATTGGTGACACAGACAGTAGAGAAGGTCAAGCAGATTCAGAGCCACCTGCGCGCAGCACAGGACAGACAGAAATACTGGGCAGATGCGCACCGCAGACCATTGGAGTTCAAGGAGGGAGACCACGTATTTTTGAGGAAATCGTCCACTCGTGGTACCATCAGATTCGGAGGCAGAGGCAAGCTGAGTCCGAGGTATATCGGACCTTTTGACATTTTGGAACGAGTTGGCGAAGTGGCTTACCGTCTTGCATTACCTCCATCACTAGAGGGAGTACATGACGTATTTCACATATCGCAGCTGAGAAGATATGTCGCAGACCCTAGCCACGTGCTTGATCATTCGGAGATTACAGTTGGGCCTAGTCTGTCTTACGTAGAGCAGCCAGTTGAGATCCTCGATCGCAGCGAGAAGACTTTGAGAGGGCAGACGATTCGACTGGTCAGAGTGGCATGGAAGCACCATTCACCAGGCGAGTCTACTTGGGAGCGCGAGGATTCTATTAGGCAGCGATTCCCGTACTTATTTGAGGAGCAAGGTACGAATTTATGTACGGCAAATTTAATTACTAGTTATTTTAAATTCTGTTAGATATTATCGTGCTTTACTTTTAATTTCGGGGACAAAATTTTTCTAAGTTGGGAAGAATGTAAACCCCCTCAATTTATTCTATAGATAGTTAGAGTGGGCCAGAAAAAATTTTGATAGAAGATATTGAGGTTTAGAGTTGAGGATATTCACCTGGAATTTTAATCCGATTATTTAAATATTGGCGCACCCGATCTTTGTCTAATTATTTGGAGCCCATTATCAGCCCATAAATTTCGTACAAATATTGTACACTCGACTCAACTCGCCAAATTAGGCACTGGACTTTTCTGACTGTTAAAATCAACTTTCGTGTGCTCTAAATTAATTGCGCAACATTCCGAAAATCGTAATCCGTATTTTTATTCCTTGTCGGACACCTGTGTCGTTACCCTCGATTTTGGGGTACCAACTTAACCCGTTGAGCCGGACCAACAAAAGGGTCCAAGACTGACTCTGAGCCCCCACCATTTTTGGCCTTTGCGCCATTTCCAGATTTTGACCCCGCGGGCCCCAATTAAATTAAATTCGCAGGACGCGCCATCGTTAATTAAATCGGGATTTACCAACTCTGTAAATTCTATTTTAATATATAATTAAACCCAATGCCCTTCAAATTTGACCCGCGCCTAACGCGCAACACCTCCTCTCAATGACAATTTTAAATATATTTTTCTCCATAATTTTTACGTCATTTCATGTGTTCATACAAATTCCCGAATTTACGGGGGCTTATTTGCAATTAACAAATTATTGGCAACACCTCATTGGTCATGATTATTTGTGGGGTCCCAAAATAGGGTCCCAATCTCAATTCCCTCATTCCTTCATGAAGAAACAAAATTTTCCTTCATGATAAATCTCCACCACTCATTTCAAATGAGAACATCTCCACCCTCCATCCCACACAACCCTTCCTATAAAACATCCCATCATCTCACCCCCACCTCACACTTCCCAACCGGCCCTAATCCCCATGTCATGAAAAACCCACCCCCTCTCTCTCTCTCTCTTCCTCCATTTATTTTTCATACAAAGAAACTCCATTCTCTTTTCCTCCTCCACTTCTTCTTCTTCCTTCCCTACTCCACTCTTCTTCTCATTGAGGAGGACTTTCCCTCCGGCCCGACCCCTCCGGCCAACGACGGCCAGGCGACGCCGGCACCGTACCCCACAGCAGCCGACTGCTCCTGTGCTGACGTCGACCACCGGCCTGTGCCTTCCCCCCCCGCGGCTGACCTCGTACCCGGACCGGCGGAGCAGCTATTTCCCTCCGCGGATGTCGACCGACAGCCGGAGCTGTTTCCCCACTCCTGTGCTGTCCCCCGCTCCGGTGCAGTCCCCCGCCGGCAGTGCAGCGACGACCGTTCGACCACAGCAGCGACTCCCCCTCCAGCCGGAACACTCCCCTTCTCCGGCCCGTACACTCCCCCTGGCCGTGATGTCCACGGCAGCGCCGCTCCGACCATTTCGAGCCGACTTCCCCACTCCTCCCCGTCCGACTTCAACGTCACCACCCTCGGTCACCTTCTCCGGCCATACACCGGCGTGTGGCGCAGAGGTCGATTCTTCTCTCTCTTGTGTTTTAATTCCAGAAATGTATATCATTGGCTAAATAGGATTTAAATCAATAAAGGTTGGGTGAATACTAGCTAGGTTTGTAGTTTAAGTGTGGATGTTTATGGTTAGGAGGAAAAGTACTTAATATAGGATTAGGGTTAAGTATAGATGATTATTGATGGTCTTGTGTTGATGTTGATATATGGATGTGTGTATGTTAACTAGGGTGATAGTTATGTCATGTTGAACTATAGGATTAGTGTAGCATGGATAATCATATGTTAACTATGAAATTAAAGTTTATATTGGCTGAGGTTAATGTGGATTAATGTGCCTACGGATTTTAAATGACTTGAGGATGGGTTTAAGGAGGTCGACATATTTTAGGGTATATATATTGTAGTGTTCATGTATCCTTTGTTTTGTGAAGTTGGTTTCGGATATCGTAATTAGATTGGAAGTAGGATGATTACAACTTGTGAGAATATAATTATGTTGATTAGATAAGGTGATCAAGGACTCGGGGATTCGACTTGTGTTAAGTCGAAGAGATGAAATTGTATTAGGTGGATTGTAGATTAGGGTTGGTTTCCACATGGATTGACGACTTAATTAAGATATGTACTCGAGGAGAATATGATTTTTGACCTTTGAATAAATAATTGGGACCTGTGGTACGTGATGGAAATGTTAGTTTATTTTCGGAGAAATTAATCGGGGTGATTATACGGATGAGTATTTGATGGATTATCGTACCGTTAGTCAGTGGTAGTTAGCCCTCTAGTATCTTGTCCTTGTGAGTCGCAGAATAGATTGTTAATTCGGGTTTGTATCTCTTCTCTAGGTATTGCGGGACCTGAGGACTTGGACGCAGTACCGGATCCCCTTCTTCAGCAGCCGCACGCAGGCAAGTGTACCTTGCCACCCTGTATTTCAGTTTACAGATATTTATTGTTCCATTATGTACATTATGCACGTAGTTATGTTGACGTTCGATACTCCACGTCCGAATCGCAACCGGGTGTTGACATTCGACTTAACGTCTTAGAATAAATACTAGATGCTTCATAGCACCTCGATGCACGTACCTGAGTACATCGATACCCCAGGACACACTCATACACTGTGATCGTGCCAGATTCCTGTATCCTGATACTGACATCATGACCAGAGACTGGGACGACCTTAGGGTCGCGTCTGTTGAGTTATTTCTGTGTGTCGAGACTGTAGTTAGAGGTTCAGGTTCAACGCACAATCGTTGACCGCTTGGGAAGGGGAAGACAGTTACTAGACGTTTGGGCTACTCTGCACGCGCTTATATATATGTAGTATTTTCTAGTGATACCTGTTTCTAGTGATACCTGTTTCTAGTGTAGCTGTTTCACCCGTGTGACTCTTTGCCCGGAGCTGCGGTACGTGCCGTGTGTTTCCGTGTCCGGAGCTACGATTTTATTTTAGAAAGCCCACGCGTCGAACGTTGTCTTTAAATTGTGTCACACTAGATGGTTATGATAGAGTACCCTGTCGTGCACTTGTACTTTCTGTTTACTTGGCTTGCTATATTTCTGTACCTTGTTACGTCCCTCTGAGGACCTGGTTCCCTGCCAGTTTTGCAGCATAGACGATTACAGAGCACTTGGAGATACTGATGGAGTGGCATATCTTGCGAGCATGGTACCAGGTACTCACATTATATCTACCGGCATTATGGTTATTTACATTGATTATTCATCTGCTGTTGTAGCCTAGTTTTGTAGACTCATACTTCTTCTCGAGTCTATTCGAGTTAGTGTGTTATTGGGCGGCCGACCTTAGCACATATAGCTCTTTCTTGTACACTGATGTACATTGTGGATTGAGACATAGAGGTTTACATTTATGGAATATCTAGATAGTGCCCTTTATATTACAGCTTATACGTATTCGAGTCAGACCAGAGTCTGGTCGAATGCGTAGCTGGCGTGTCACGTATTCCTGGTCCTACGTATTTTGGGACTAGAGCGTGACACCACCACCATAGCCATCACCCCGGACATCACCGCCATAGCTATCCCGCCACCACCATCTTTACCTCCGCCATCATCACCACCAATCACCACCACCTCCTCCACAGCAATCACCACAGCCTCCTCCACAGCAATCACCACAGCCTCCTTCTTCCTCCCTTCTCATCCCCACAACCATCATCACCCCGGCCATCACCACCACAGCCATCCCGCCACCACCATCACCTCGCCGCCACCACCCCGCTGTGTGGCTGCTATTGTTGTTGCTGCTGCTGCTGTGTAGTCTACGCCGGAGCACCTCCACCTGCCGGAGACCGGCCACCCTCGAGCTGCGGGCTGAGCACCCCTCCCTGTTTAAGAGCTAACCTTAGGTTTGCATTTTCACTCCTTTTTATTCTTTTTGTTGTTACATGAAGCAATGTTGTTAGTGAACCATATTATCTAGTATATATATATATATATATGCATGTGTTGGAATAGTAGTTAGTATATTTCATGGGATTAGGTTGTTAGTATGGCATATATTTGTGTAGTCCCTAGGTGCTTAGACTAAATTATCATATGTGCACCCTAACCTATTAGATAGGACACGTGTATAGTGTTATATGATATTTGGAGATGTAAACGTATTTGGTAGCTAACTGTCTTGTTGTGTACAGTATTTAAGGACATGACGTACTCATACATGGAGACCTAGACGGTTAACACTACCAACTTGTATTGGAAAGCAACTTAGTACCTACTTGAACCTTGTAGAAGCATAAAAAATACGCTGAGAAATTATACGCGTAAAACCCTCAACATGCAGGAGGTCGCGTAAAACAGAGCTCCAGCACTGGGTGGCGTAAGACATGACTTCAGAGCCATTGGCGAACAACCGCCACGTCAAAAGATGCTCTTCGTACAGAACTCGAGGCACGTCTCTGCAGTTAATGCGCGTGATGGGGGCAGATCTCTGCATTTAATACACGAGATTTGGTTCTACTTTTAATGACTGGGTGAGCCATAATTATGGCTAATATGCCCACATCACCACCCCTGTATATTACGCCATCAGGCTATTTTCAGCTATAGGAGAACGCTGTACGCTATCTCCTTGAAATACGCCGACCTGACTATTTTCAACTATAGGGGTACGCCGTATGCTATCTCCTCGGAATACGCCAACTCAGGCTATATTTGCAAAGGTGCGTGATAAGGCTATTTGGCCCAGAATACGCTCAAAATCTCAGTCAAGGAAGGATAATCAGCTGTCCTTACGTTGGCTACCTATCCATGCAGCATTAGGCTTCTACGCCTACTTGGCTTCTACGCCTACTTGGTTTCTACGCCTACTTGGCTTCTATGCCAACATGACAGCTACTCGGCTTTTACGCCAACAGAACAGCTATTTGGCTTTTACGCCTATGAGACAGTTATTTGGCCTTTATGCCAACTATCTCTACGCAAGGGACAGTTATCTACGTGGCTTGCATGCCGTGATCTCCGACGAGTAGTTATACGCATTACCTCATAATGGGACACGCGTCACACGCCAATTCAGAAGATCATTCATACGTGGGTAGCAGTTATTATAACCACCGCGTAAAAGGTGCAGCTCTCTCCGCTGTTCGGTTTCTACGCTGACTGTATCTGAACTCTATAAATAGAGACATCTGGCCATGGAGGTCAGGGGGTGGAGGAGAATAGAGGTCAAAGGTCGGAAAGGTCGAATCCAAGATAGAGAGAATTCAGAAGTCACAGACAGAGGTCAAGGTCAAGCAAGCACCTATAGAGAGCTTTGGCAACGAGAGTTCAGCCTCTTCTGAAATCTTTGAAGCTTCTTTTTCGTCTTCTACAGTACTTCTTCGTCATCGTGTGGTCCAAGGGACAAAGTGATCGATCGCAGATCAGACTCCTATAGCAATATTTCTCCAGAATCAAATTTTTGTACTTAACATCCTCATATAGGATTATTTGTACTTCTTTTTCTTGTTTATAAACCAAAGAAAGGGTTTCGTATAAACCTAGTTTCATTTCTTTCGTTTATTATCAAACACAAGATGGTGACTCTACTGCGGTCTACTTTCTCATCTGAGAAGAAAGCCATTGCTCAACACGATGCTGTATCCATAGGATCAACAAAGAAGACCTTGGTCGTCCAATTCGACCAATCCGCTTACGAAGACATGCTTCGAGCATGGGGTAGCTCTCATTCCCTCTCTGTCCAAGACAACAGGAAATTGCGTAAAGTGTGGGTGCCCTGGACATCCTCTACCATTCCTGCGGACTCTCACTCCGACCAACAAGTTTGTAACCCCGCAACC
This sequence comes from Iris macrosiphon, assembly GCA_036927795.1. Taxonomy (NCBI): domain Eukaryota; kingdom Viridiplantae; phylum Streptophyta; class Magnoliopsida; order Asparagales; family Iridaceae; genus Iris; species Iris macrosiphon. Next base: position 34,737,282 of record JAYESA010000015.1, on the reverse strand, counting down.
TCCGCGCCTTGCGCGTAAAACTTTGTCTCCCGTCTGTGACGTGGCAGACAAAACTTCTGGCAATGCCTTAGTGCCAATCCAGAAGTCTACTCCGTGACCCGCACGTAAAACTCAGTCTCCCGTCTGTGATATGGCAGACAAAACTTCTGGCAATGCCTTAGTGCCAATCCAGAAGTCTACTCCGCACCCCGCGCGTAAAAATACATCTCTCTTTTGTGAAGAGGCAGATGGTCCTTGCAATCTCCGCAAGGGAAAACAAGTGGCGGATTTCCTGACCTTTCGGCCTTTACGCCATCAAAAGAAGAATCTGCCCGGTCTTCAGATTACGCGAAATGCTGACGGCCGATTGAGGAATTCCTCAGTTTTACGCCAACCTGTGCAAAGTTCCAGATTACGCCAGGACAAGCCCTTCAGCGTAAAGAAGGCCCAGTTTGTGGATAAATACGCTCCTCATGGATCATGTGCTACTCACATGGCTGAACTGCTGTATTCGTTTGGCAGGGAGAGACTTATGATTCCCAATATCCGCACTCCAACTGATGTAAAAAGACAGAATAAACCTTCTTCTTCTTCTGTTAATCCTCCTGACTTGCGTAACCTCCTGATCCAGAAGCGCAAAGATAGGGGATCTTCTAACATGCCTATTACACCACCTGGGGAGCATTGTTGTAATAGTCACAAAGTTGTAGTTAATTATTGCTGTTCTAAGGCAAAACGGTCAATTTTTGACCGGTTGAACTACTCTCTGTCTATACAGGAAGAAGAGCCTACATTCGCATCAGTTGTAAGCCCCCTGATTTTCAGTAATTTTTTAATTTGATTTTTTATAATTTTTTTGGGTTTTTCTGTAATTAAAACCTAGGTATTTGTAACTAAATAATTATTTTAATTGCTGTTATTAATATTAAAATATTATGAAAATAATATTTTATGGTATAAAATGGAAAATCGGACATAGGGTAATTTTCCGAGAATTTATTGGACTCCGGAAGCATTTATAAAGCCCTGAAACCGATGTAGAATTAAACCGAATTAAACCCGTGCCAACGCCCGACATCCCCATGAGAGCCGAAGCCAAGCCCAAGGAGCATTGACCCAGCCCAAATCCTAGGTCAAACCCTAGTCCAATTTTTGTACGTATAATACATAATTTCCTAGTTTTTCTCCACAAAAAAAAGAAAAGAAAATTAATTAACAAATCCCTAATCCCTAAATTCTAACCTAACCCTAACCGAGCGCCACCCCTGTCCTGATCCCTCGGGCGAGTTTTTGGCGCCGCACCAGCCTCGTCCACGCCAATCCTCTGCCACAGCCGACCCAGCCCTGAACCCCGCTCGACCCGACCTTCACCTCCCCTCATCCTCCTCTCGTCGACCCTCGTCTCCATCACCTCCGCTCCGCCCTCGCCGATCTCCACCGCCCTCTCTCCCCTCGACCACCATCTCCCACCACCGGCGCCACCCGACCCTCGTCGATCCCCGCTCCGCCCTCGACGAATCGCCTCTCCGACGCCCGCCGTGCCTCCAGCGCTCCTCAGCCCTAACTCCTCCGCCCATCCCCCTCTTCCCCGACTCCGCCTTGTCGACAACCGCCCCCGGCCACCTGAGCAGCGCCCTCGCCCCGCCGACTCCGAGCCGCAGCTCCTCCGCCAAGGCCTCCGCCCTGCAGCCGGTCAGCAGCTCCTCGAACCCTCCTCCGCCTCGACGTCTCCCCGAGCCAGCGCCCTCCTCAGCTCCGCCGATCTCGCCGGAGACCCGCAGCAGCAGCCTCGGCCGAAGACTCCTCGCCTTCGGCCACCGCAGTCCCTGAACAGAAACCCTAGCACGGTAGGATATAGTTCGTTTCGGACACAACAACCGTACCGTGGACACAGAGACTCGGACACGTCCAGGACACGAAGGAGAAGCTCGGACACGAGAATTTAGATTTCACGGAGCACTGTTCAGGTAGCGTTTTCTCTCACCTCGTAACCCCATTTTTGATTCCGTCAGTTGCGTCGCATAGACTGTATGACCCTCTCGGTGCCCGTGCAACTCGCTCGGTGCATCGCGTCCTGTGGTGATCGCAAACCGCGATCCAAAAACAGGAAAAACAATGCCCTGTTCCACCCCGGAACTGAGTGCGCCCCGCCAAACGGGACGACTTGGTCGCACGCAGTCTTACCAAAACGTGCGCGACGTTGATACGGACGTGCGAGATTTCACAGAAGTCGATTCGGATGTGCGTGCACACCGGAATCAACGCGTATCCGCCGACGCCGTCCCGTATCCGTCCATTCTGGAATATGCTGTAACTTTGTGTACACACGTCGAATCGAGACGAAACTTGCGCCATCGAACTCGTAGCGATACGCTGGTCCTGTGACCCAAGTTTGGTTCGATTCTGAGAACGTTGACAAAATCGCGTATCGTGGGCCCCACAGGCTCTACCTGACGGGCGATTTTGTGATCGGCTCATCGGAATCCAATTCTGGAAGTTTCGTTGGATTTGTATCGTCGTTCCTGACTTGTTGACACTAAGTTTGGCGAATTTGGAAACCTTTGACCCTGACACGCTTTTCGGTGCAAAGTGGCCCACATGTGGACCCCGCTTTGACCCGAAAATGTCATTTTTGCCCTTGTGTCCAAATTGGACTCAAGGACAGGCATTTCTAGCTATTTGGTATTTTTTGAATCTAATGGTAATGTTTATTTCAGCAATCGGAGTAGTACCTGCAAATCACACTGAGACCAGAGCTACAGTTGGAGCCAGAACCCCAGGCAAGTGTACCTTGCCAAACCCTACAGCTTTGCTACTTATTTTCTTAACTTGTTTATATATCAGTGGGCAAGTATACCTTGCCAACTTGGAGTTCTTGTTGCATATTTTCTTGCTTATTTATATTGATGTGCATGCTTGACCTAGGATCGTGTGACCTACTTAGCGTCCGATTATTAGTCGGGTGCCAACACCGTACGCGATGTTGTGTATGTCATATAGAGATGGACATTCGTGACCCCTTTACATTCTCGTACTTGTCTTATCAAGTACATTATAACCCAGGATACTTGACACTATTCATGAGACAGGATCTTCCTGAGATATTCATGGTGATTCTGTATAGGATACAGGACTTGACATTGATATTATATCCCTAGACATTAGATGACTTGTGCATTAGATGCGATCGTGCATGACATGGACATGAGGCATCATGGACATGAGACGTGTGATTACATTGGGTAGGGAGAGACACACAGGCTACAGGCTGATCATATATATAAACCCATATTATTGTGAGGCACAAGACTCTGAAGTCCGAGCTTGGCCCATTACTCATTATTACTGCTGCTAGCGGCTCCCCGACACAGAGCTTGTAGTGGCTTCAGCCTGAGTTCTAGTGCTGCTCTCATCTTGCATATCACTTAGCTGGTTATTTAGTATTCCTTTATTGTTCCATCTATTGCTGGAGAGACCCGCAGGCTACAGGTTGACTATATTATGTCGGCTACTCAGTCTCCAGCTGATCTAGACCATCTCATGATACCACTGCTACCGGCTCCCCTACATAGAGCTTGTAGTTGTTTCAACCTGAGTATTATTGATGTTCTCTCTTGCATTTCGCACAGATGATTACATACTTACCCTATTTATTTTATTATTTGCTGCACTGTATTTATTTTGGCATGAGCTTTCTTGTACCTTGCTATGTCCCCTGAGGACCTGGATCCGGATTATGTCCCCAGGATTAGCAGAGGAGATCCACCCAGAGTTATACAATACAGGAGCATTAGCAGGAGCTGATACAGGAGCTGTACCGACACCCGAGGACGAGATTGTACCAGAGGACTTCTCCTGAGTATTGGCTTTATATACTCATTTATTTCTATTTCCAGTTCCTTTATTTCCTGTCTATTGCATTGATGTATCATACTTGTTCTCGGATTGTTCTCCGAGACACTTTTATTGAGACTTGCTAGATTATATTTATTTGTAATTATTCTGGCATTTGATCTGTGATTATCTGTTGTGGATGAGATTAGTATAGATTATGGCTTGGATCATTGGACCTACTTATTGTTACATTACAGCTTAAGTATGCCCTGATGGATCCATTAAATTGGGTTTGTCCATCGGTGCGTACTGCTGGCCATTGCCACGAGTCCAGTCCCTCGGTATTTTGGGACTGGGGCGTGACATCAGTGAACATGGCTTCACATGTTCCAAGTGGGAGGTCAAATTCAAGACGTCATCCCTCTAGAACTCCAAGCCAAAGGAGATTCAACAGACTCCTTGAGAATATTGAAGCTGGTGTATTCCGAAATACCCGTTCGATGTCACGACAACCTACTTCATATTCTTCTGATTCCGACACTGGGGGTCACCAATTTCCCGAATCGGATACTGAAAGTATAGATTCAATTTCTACAGAGCTCTATACTGATCCTTCTATAACATCCAGAGAAATGGGAGTCTATGCCATTGAAGATGAACGTGAAGAGGCTTCCCCATCAGGAAGTACTGAGCAATGCATCGCTGTATTGGAGACATCACTGAAAGAGATACATTCCATGATGGAGAATATGCACTAGATGATGCTGACTCAACATACAGCAGCTATAGCTCCAGCATCGGTTCCTCCGAATCAAATACGTGTGGGGGTGGACCTACCACCATCCAATGCGAACCAGGAGCCTGTTCTAAATCAAGAGTCAGCAGCTCCTCCACTTCCTAACTCGGAGAATGTATTGCCTCCTGTTGGAGTTACGATACAACCAATCTCTCACAACTCTGCGGTCCCTTTACCAGCTGAAGACCCGATGCAGGCAGTGCGGGAATTGAAAGCCCAATTTGATGCCTTGAAGCATAAGGATCAGCTCAAGAAGTTGGAAATCAACCAACCTTACCCAGTTATCTGGGATGAGATCCCTTTCCCTCAAAAATACAAACCATAAGCTATGGCTTTGTTTAAGGAAAAGACGTCACCGAGCCAGTACATGAACTACTTTAGCATGATGACGGTGTTGTTGCAAGGAAATAACTCCCTTCTCAATCGAGTGTTTAAAGGATGTCTGTCTGGAGTGGCCTATCAGTGGTACCGTAGTCTTGCGGACAACTGCATTACTTTCTTTGAAGATTTCAAGACTCTGTTCTTCGTGCGATTCTACGAAGGAGGGATGGACATGTCTATGTCCTCGCTCATCGAAGTAAAGCAGAAGGAGAAAGAGAGCGTTCGTACTTTCATCGAACGTTTTCATCAGGCCACTTTGCAAATGCCTCCCAGAGTTCCGGATTCAGCCTTGGTGGATATTTGCAGGAAGAATCTTCTTCCACTAATCTCGGTGTTCACATGACCATATCAGTTTCATGATTGGCCCTCCTTTATCATCTCAGTGGTAGCCACTGAAGACAATAGTCGGAAGGCGCGTGACAATGGAATCATGATCTCCACCTCTGACAAAGGGAAACAGTCATCTGCCAATAGCGACCATCATCGTGGTTCCAAAGGAAAAGAAGCTCTGGCGATCAATACGTCCAGGCAAAACAATCCGGCAACCACACAGACGAAACCTGGGACTTCCAGGCCCATTGAAGAATATTCTTTTGACGACGACGATATTCAGAGCATATTCGATTGTCTAGTCAAAAGTGGCAAGCTCACTCTCCCCGAGGTAAAGCGGCCTAATGAAGTCGGCAGTACCAACAATCCTAAGTACTGCATTTTCCATAGGTACATACATCACCCCACAAAAGCGTGTTATGTACTAAAAAGAAAAATCTAGGAGTTGATCGATGCCAAGGCCATCACTCTGCACAATAGCGAGAAGACGGTCACCGCCAACATGATCTCCCTCCAATTCGACAATCTGCCCCCTCAAGAAGTTTCGGATGGTGTTGTACCTATTTTCCGGACAATGATGAACATCGTTAATCTTCCTCCGGCCAGGGGTCAAAATCATGACCTGGTACCCCTAACTACCCAGCATGGTGAGATTATGTGGGTTCATCCTGATCTGGTGTCAGAGATTGAGGAAGAGACTCAAGCTGCTAAGGCTAAGTCTAAAAAGAACTCAAGACGTAAACCATGCCATATGGTTGCAATATCCCCGACATCGGAAGAAGAGGCTTTGGCTATCGGAACCCGTTCAGGGAAAGCCTACCTCAAGGACTATGGAGGAAATCAGGAAGAAGCAACGGCAGACACTTCAGCTGCCAAACTTCCAGAGCCTGAACCTGTCATACCAGAGGCAGGTCCTTCTAGACCAACTTCGGTGGACAAGGGCAAGCAAAAAGAAGTTCATTTTGACAAACCTTTGAAGAATATTCAAAACAAAGGTTTGGAGAAACCATATAACTTCAACGTTTTGGCTCAATTGGCTAATACTCCAGTCAGATTGTCCATCTTTGAGCTACTCAGGCTATCAAAAGACACTCGTCAGGCCTTGAGTGAAGCGTTAATGCAGGCAGATGCATGCTTGACTCAGCTCAAGACTCCCGATAAAGAGCCCATAGCATGTTCTCAATGCCATAGTGTGATGGAAGTGATCCCCAATATCACTTTCACTCAAGATGACATGCTGTTAAAACATAACCGGCATGATAGACCCCTCTATTATACCGGATACATCGGTTCCATGGAGGTAGACCGGATTCACATAGATCTAGGATCTTCGATCAGCATTATCCCTCATAGTCTGCTCAGACCGCTGAGGATTCCTACAAGCGAACTGGCTTACACCACCACTACAATCGTGGGCTTCAACGCCAGGAAAAGTAAGCCGTTGGGGAAGATTCGGCTGAGGATCCAGATAGAAGATCTGAGATCAGTGGCTACATGATATGTCATTGATTCAGAGGTATCCTACAATATTCTGTTGAGCAGACCATGGATTCACGATCACAATATTGTTTCTTCGACTCTACATCAATGCTTCAAATATGTGGATGCCCAAGGAACAGTAAAAACGGAGTTTGCTGACCTTAATCCATTCAAGGGAGTAGAGTCCTACTATTCTGACGCCATGTTATACACCCAAGACTACATGAAAGAGGTGTCAGGCAAGACGGAGGAGGAATCCTACCAGAAGCCAGGAGAACCATCTGCTGAGCGACCTCTGTCAATCCAAGTGAAAGGGCGGACTACCCGTCCGAAAGGCATGGAACCCATGGCTATTCACTTAAACAAAACCAAATCAGGAGAAGAAAGCGATCCTCTAGTGATCACTTTGAACCAGAAGCCTCCACCTTTGGTCATCAACCTTTGGCGCAGCACGCAGCCGACTGATGTATATACAACCGGGAATGTGGTTTCTGACGATAATAAAGATTCTCTTTTCCAGTATACTGACGCTCAATTTCCAAATCAGGAATCTTTCCCCCATAACGATATAGAGCCTATAGCACAAAAATTCTTGGAAGCTATAGACTCCTATCATCCGTATGTGTGGGAGGTCGCATCAACATCTAATGTCATCACAACATATGGGCCACATGAAGATTCTATCTTTATTATCTCACCTACTCGCAGCAATCAACATCCAATAGTCTTCGGTCGCATGCGCAACAGACCGGTTGTACAAGAAGATTCTCATGAATCCGATGCTGGTAAAATGCAGGTTCACAGATATAGCCCCCAAGCTTTGAAGATTATGCAAAGTATGGGTTATGATCTGAAGTCAGAACCAGGCCTCAACTATGGGAAAGGCAGGCGAATGTCGTTGTATAGTGATCCCTACTGTCAACAAACTCATTTTGGGTTAGGGTATACCACGTCTCTTGCAACCTCTGAGTCAAATGAGGATACCTTTTCCTCTTCTCAAGATGACTCGTCGTCCTCCCGCTCAAATGCTGATCTCGAACGAGTATTATCAGCAAATACGGTATTGACAGATTCTCTCGAAGCAGAAGCACATGAATCTGAACCGTTTGAAAATGACTCCTGGGTACAGCAAGTGGATACACAATGGGAACTCCGGTTCGAGCAGAGAGAACCGCCTACTGAAGATAAAGTTATCCAAATCGATGTTGGGGATGAACTTTCGCCAAAGTCGATATTTATCAGTAATAATCTTTTCGAAGAAGAAAGAGAAGAAATGATCCAGCTGATAAGAGAATATATCGACATCTTTGCGTGGAATTATGAGGATATGCCAGGCCTTGATCCAAAAGTGGCTACTCATAAGCTCAACATACTGCCCAATTCAAAACCTGTAAAGCAGCACCAACGCCGGTTCCGCCCGGATACGATGGATGCCATCAAAGCTGAAATCAAGAAGTTGATAGCCTGCGGGCTCATCAGGGAAGAATAACATCCCGATTGGGTCACCAACGTTGTCCCGGTCATGAAGAAAAGTGGAAAAGTTCACATTTGTATCGATTTCAGAGATCTCAATACGGCCTGACCCAAGGATGAGTTCCCTCTTCCCATCACAGACGTCATAATCGATAATACATGCAGTTTTGAACACATGTCTTTCATGGACGGATTCTCAGGATACAATCAGATCAAGATGCATCCTGAAGACGAGAAGCATACTGCCTTCCGTACACCTCTGGGGGTATATTGCTACACAGTCATGCCCTTCGGATTAAAGAATGCCGGGGCTACATATCAGCGAGCTATGAGTAACATATTCCATGAGCATTTACGTAAAACAGTGGAATGTTACGTAGACGATATTGTTGTTAAAAGCTGCCTCAACGATAATCACATCCAAGACTTGAAGACAATGTTCGAGTTGATGCGTCAACATCAACTCAAAATGAATCCTACAAAGTCCTTTCTTGGTGTATCCAGTGGCAAATTCCTGGTGTCACGCCCCAATCCCAAAATACCGAGGGACTGGACGCGTGGTAATGGCCAGCAGTACGCACCGATGGACAAACCCAATTTAATGGATCCATCAGGGCATACTTAAGCTGTAAAATCAAGTCTACGACAACATGGCACAACTAATCTCATCCACACAAGATATAAAATATAATCCACAACATAAATAAGGAATGTAAATCATCAGCTAGTCTCACAAAGTGCTTCGGGGAACAACCCGATAAATATCTGATACAATGGTTCAACAGACCAGAAATAAATGACTGAAATAAATAAATGCTGAGCATGAAACTGGATGCTCAGGAGAAGTCTTCGGCTGACACCTCGTCCTCGGATAGCGGTACAACTCCTGGATCAGCTTCTGCTGCGGTCCCGTATACCTCGGGATAGATCTCGTCCTCAAATCCTGGGGACATAATCCATATCCAGGTCCTCAGGGGACATAGCAAGGTACAGAAAATATACAAGCCAAATATAAGCAGTGCAGCAAATAATGAGAATAATAAGGTAAGATATATAACCATCTATGTGAAATATAAGATGAGAGCATCACGAGTACTCAGGCTGAGCCACTACAAACTCTGTGTCGGGGAGCCGGTAGCGGTAATAACACGTAATGTGCCTAGCTCTGCTACGAGAGTCTACGGCCTCACAATAGTAGTAGATATATATAGAAAACAGCCTGTAGCCTGTGTGTCTCTCCCTACCCAATGTAACCACGCATATCATGACCATAACGTCTCATGTCCATGTCAAGCGGGATCATAGCTAATGCAACAAGTCATAAAGTATCTATGTATATAGTATCTCTGTCAAGTCCTGTATCCTATACAGAATCACCACGAATATCTCGAGAAGATCTTGTCTCATGAATGGTGTCAAGTATCCTGGGTCATATGGTACTTGATAAGACAAGTACGAGAATGTAAAGTGTCACGAATGTCCATCTCTAGATGACAGTACACAACACCGCGTATGGTGTTGGCACCCGACTATTAATCGGACGCTGAGTAAGTCACACGGTCCTAGGTTAAGCATGCATAGCAACATAATAAAGCAAGGAAAATATGTAACAATACTGCAGAGTTTGGCAAGGTACACTTGCCTAATGTTTGAATATCAACAGTCGTCCCGGTATCAGTGGATCCTGTGGGTACTCCTCCAAAAGCTGTAATAAACATCACTAACAGTCTCAGAAGATATCAAATAGCTAGAAATGCCTGTTCTTAAGTCCAATTTGGACACAAGGACAAAAATAACATTTCCGGGTCAAAACGGGGTCCACATGTGGGCCACTTTGCACCGAAAAGCGTGTCAGGGTCAAAGGTCTCCAATTTTATCAAACTTAGTGTCAATAAGTCAGGAACGATGATACGATCCCAACGGAACTTCCAGAATTGGATTCTGATGAGCCGATCACAAAATCGCCCGTCAAGTAGAGCCTGTGGGGCTCACGATACGTGATTTTGTCGACGTTCTCAGAATCAAACCAAACTTGGGTCACATGACCATCGTATTGCTACGAGTCCGATGGCGCAAGTTTCGTCTCGACCCGACGTGTGTACACAAAGTTACAACGTCTTCCAGAATGGACGGATACAGGACGTCGACGGATACGCGTTGATTTCGGTGTGCACGCACATCCGAATCGACTTCTGCGAAATCCCACACGTCCGTATCAACGACGCGCACATTTTGGTAAAGATCGCGTGCGTCCAAGTCGTCCCGTTTGGCGGAGCGCACTCAATTCCGGGGTGAAACAGGGCATTATTTTTTCTGTTTTTGGATTGCGGTGTACGATAACCACAGGATGCGATGCACCGAGCGGGTTGCACAGGCACCGAGGGGGTTATACAGTCTACGCGTTGCAACTAACAAAATCAAAAATAAAGTTACGAGGAGAGAGAACGGGTTACCTGAACAGGGCTCCGTGAAGACTGATTCTCACATGTCCGTGCGTCAACTTCGTGTCCTGCGTATCGAGTTGCTGTGTCCAGGCTAGGGCTGCGTCCGGGGCTGGGTGGACTCACCGGCGGAGGTAGGGTCGTCGAAGGCTGGGCTGCTGTCGTCGGTGGGTGGTCGAGTCGGGGTCTTAGGCGGACTCGGGTTCAGGGAAGAGTCGAGGGGTGATGGGGTTCACCGGGCGGAGCGGTGATGTCGGCGGCGGGGCTGTGGGAAGAAGGAGGAAGGCGTCGAGGGGTCGTCGAAGGCTTCTGGGGCTGGGCAAACTCGGGTGGAACGGTGGCGTGGGGGAGATCGACGGCCGAGGGGGTCGACGAGGCTGGCGGAGATGGGGGATGATCGGAGTTGCGGCTAGGTCACGGGGGAAAGAGGAGATGACGGCGGGGGTTCTGATCTAAGGTTTCCGAGGCTGGGCACGGAAGTCAAGGCAGCTTTTATAGGCTGCTATAGGAATTCCAGCGACTAGGGTTTCTGATTTGGGTTTCGGGTCTGGGTCGGGTTTGGCTCGGATCCGACCCGACCCGACCCAACCCAATAAGCTGGTTTGGTTCGGTTCACGCAGTGGTTTGGTTCAAGTTTGGGTTTATATAACCAATAGTTCTTAGGGCTTAAAACGCTACTCCGGAGTCCAATAAATTCACCGAAAAATATCCTACGTCTGGTTTTCTATTTTACACCATAAAATATTACTTCCATAATATTTTAATACCAATTTACTGTATTTAAAAATCCTTCGATTATAATCACCTAGGTTCTTCATCCAGAAAATACGAAAAAATTTGGGGAAAATTATATTTAAAATTATTCCAAAAAAAAATAGGGTGTTTATAATCTTCCCTCCTTAAGAGGATTGCGTCCTTACAATCAAAGAATAAGCTACTAAGGAAGAACTATAAAAATTACAAGATTGCTTAGGTAATAACTGCCTCCGTGAATAAGTGGGGATAACGCTGGCGCATACTATCCTCTCGTTCCCAAGTCGATTCGCCAGGAGAATGATGTTTCCAAGCTACACGAACCAGTCTGATTGTCTGTCCCCGCAATGTCTTCTCACTGACGTCGATGATGCCAACTGGTTGTTCTTCATATCTCAAGCTTGGGCCCACTGCGATCTCTGAATGATCGACTACGTGACTTGGGTCGGTCACGTACCTTCGTAGCTGTGAGACGTAGAATATGTCATGCACTCCCTCTAAGGATGGAGGTAATACAAGACGATAAGCCACCTCACCAACGCGCTCTAGAATATCAAATGGCCCAATATACCGTAGGCTCAACTTGCCTCTGCTTCCAAATCGAATAGTACCTCGAGTGGGCAAAATCCTCAAGAATACGTGCTCTCCTTCTTTGAACTCTAGGGGATGTCTGTGCGTATCAGCCCAATGCTTCTGTCTGTCCTGAGCTGCTCGAAGATGATTCTGGATCTGTTTTACCTTCTCCACTGTCTGTGTTACCAATTCTGGACCCAGTATTTGACGTTCACCAACATCACTCCAACATATAGGCGATCTGAACTTCCTTCCGTATAATGCCTCGAATGGTGCCATCTGAATGCTGGCCTGATAACTGTTATTGTAGGAGAACTCCACTAAGTGTAAATGATCATCCCAAGATCCTCCAAAGTCTAGCATACATGATCGCAACATATCCTCCAAGATCTGAATTGTACGTTCCGATTGGCCATCTGTTTGTGGGTGGTAAGCTGTGCTAAATTTGAGTCTGGTGTCCAGACTCTCTTGCATGCTTCTCCAGAAATGAGATATAAATCTCGAATCTCGATCCGATACAATACTAACCGGCACTCCATATAATCTGACGATTTGTCGCATGTACATGTCGGCTAGTACCTCCATGGACTGTCCAACCCTAAATGGCAAGAAGTATGTCGATTTAGTGAGTCTATCCACGATAACCCATACTGCATCTCTTCCGCTGGGGCTCCTTGGAAATCCTGTGACAAAATCCATCGTGATATGTTTCCACTTCCATTCTGGTATAGGAAGCGGCTGTAACATACCTGCAGTCCTCTGATGCTCGGCCTTTATTTGCTGGCAGACTAAGCATTTGGCCACAAATCTTGCAATCTCCCTTTTTATTCCATCCCACCAATAATACTGTCTCAAGTCTCAGTACATCTTGGTTCCTCCTGGGTGAACAGAGTACATAGAGCTATGTGCTTCAGTCATTAACTCCTGTCTCAATTCTCTATTTGGAACATACAGGCGATTCTTAAACCTCAATGTCCCGTCTTCGTGTATGCGAAGTCCTGTCTGCATGCCTACTTCCGTCCTCTCCTTCAGTCTTCGAAATCTAGCATCGGTGGGCAATGCCTCTTTAATCTTCTCCACGAGTGATGACTTAACTTCAAGATTAGTCAGCAAGCCATTCTGTCCTGGTAGAACAACCTCTATCTGAAGCTCCTGTAGATCTCTCAATAACTCGGGCTGCATCGTCAAGAAATAAGCCGTAGGCTTTCTGCTGAGTGCGTCTGCTACGACATTCGCCTTTCCTGGATGATACTGCAGATCTATGTCAAAATCTACCATCAGTTCAAGCCAACGTCTCTGCCTCATGTTAAGATCCTTCTGAGTATATACATACTTCAGACTCTTGTGATCTGTAAAGATGTCTACCTTCTCCCCATAAAGGTAGTGCCTCCAAATCTTCAATGCAAATATAACTGCTGCTAGTTCTAGATCGTGTGTTGGGTAGTTCTTCTCATGGACCTTCAACTGTCTCGATGCATAAGCAATAACTTTGCCATGTTGCATTAAAACACACCCTAGTCCACTACCTGATGCATCACTGTAAACAACAAAATCTCCTGACCCTGAAGGAAGAGTCAAGACAGGTGCTGTTGTTAATCTTCTCTTCAATTCTTCAAAAGCCTTCTGGCAGTCTTCTGTCCATATAAACTCCTGGTCTTTACGTGTCAGCTTCGTCATCGGTTCTGCAATCCTTGAGAAATTTTCTACAAACCTTCGGTAATATCCCGCAAGTCCGAGAAAACTTCTCACCTCTGCAACTGATGTGGGTGTAGGCCAAGTCTCTATTGCCGCAACTTTCTCTGGATCCACTGAAAGTCCTTCTCCTGAGATGATATGTCCCAAGAAAGGCACTTTGTCCATACAAAACTCACACTTACTGAGTTTGGCATATAACTTTTACTGTTTCAAGGCCTCTAACACGATTCGGAGATGCTCCTCGTGCTCTTCGTGGCTCTTGGAATATATGAGAATGTCATCAATGAACACAACCATAAATTTATCCAAGAACTGATGAAAGACTCTGTTCATCAAACTCATAAACACTGCTGGTGCATTGGTTAAACCAAACGGCATTACCAAGAACTTATAATATCCATACTTGGTCCTGAAAGCTGTCTTCGGTATGTCTTCCTTCCTTACTTTGATCTGATGATAGCCAGATCTAAGGTCAATCTTCGAGAATACCCTAACACCACTTAATTGATCGAACAGATCATCAATGCGTGGTAAGGGATACCTGTTCTTGATGGTCACAACATTTAGTGCCCTGTAGTCAATGCATAACCGTACTGTTCCATCCTTCTTCGGCACAAATAATATGGGTGCTCCCCAAGGTGAAACACTGGGCCGAATGAAACCCTTCTCCAGAAGATCATCAACCTGTTCTTTCAACTCCACTAACTCCTTAGGTGCTAGCCGATATACTGATGAAGTGATAGGCTCTGCTCCGGGAGTTAAGTCGATTGTGAATTCTATTTCCCGATCAGGTGGTAAACCTGGTAGATCATCAGGAAATACATTCACAAATTTTGATATGACTCTTGGGTAACCTGTCTCCCCTTCTACAGATAGTACCCTAAGAGTAGGCTGAACTCCTTGCTCTACTGCTCCTCAAAAAAACTCGAATTCTGGATGTCCAGGCGGTCTAAATATAACCCGCCCAAGTCGGCAATCAAGAGTCGTATGGTACTGACTTAACCAGTCCATACCAAGTACAACATCATAATCCGGCGTAGAAAATATCAGAAATTGAGCTCACATTTCTCTCCCACAGACTACTACAGAACATGATCTACAGACGTCACTAACCGGAATAATTCCACCTCCCGTAAGAATTCTCTTCATCTTCGGAAGGGGTGCGGTAGCTACTCTATGGGTGGCTACAAAGCTAGCTGCTATAAATGAATGCGATGCTCCAGAATCAAATAAAGCTACAGCTGGTAATGAAGCTACTAAAATGGTACCTGCGATGACCTCGTTCGCAGTAGCTTCCTCCTCAACAGCTAATAGGAATGCCTGTCCTCGTCCCTGAGCTGGACCTCTCTGCTGCTGCTGAGTCTGCTGAAATAGAGCTGCCTGTGGTGCCAGTGGTGGTCTCTGCTGGTAGCCCCCTGTAGCTGGTGGTCTAACTCCTCCGGCTCCTGTCTGTTGTGCTCCTACTGCTGGATAAGCTGGTCGTGGTGCAGGCAAGGCTAGTCTCGGTGCTCCCTCTCTATGTTTAGTGCAGTCTCTGGATAGATGCTGGTTTGATCCGCAAAGCAGGCATAGTCCCAACTAACGCCTGCACTCTCTCTCAATGTGTCCTACCTTGCCGCAGTGGTAACAGGTAGGAAGAGATATGGCCCTGTGTGTTGCTCTCTCTGGTATACTCCTCTGGAATCGTTTTGCAGAATCTCCAGGTGCTGTCTTGGATAGTGCTGATGTGTTTGGCCTCTTCAGATTCGACTCCCTTCTAGTGACGCGCTCCATGCGTTGTGCTGCTGCAAGGACATCGGTATAAGATGTAGGTGCGACCGATCCAATCAATCTCTGGAGCTCGAACTTCAGTCCGTCAAAGAACTTCTCAGCTTTCTCTTCCTCTGTCGAGATCAAGGTTGGGGCAAAGCGACTTAGGCGAATAAATTTTGCGTTGTATTCTTTCACTGTCATATTGCCTTGGATAAGGCGGTTGAACTGGTCTCTGAGCTCTGACCGTGCAACTGCTGGAATGTACATATCTTGGAAGAGTCTGGAGAACTCTTTCCATGTGACTCGGTCCTGTCCGAGCCTCCTCTCTTCTGCTAACCACCAGTGGTGTGCATTTTCAGTTAACTGCATTCTGACTGCAGTCATCCATTTCTCTCTTGGAAGTTCAGCTGCTTCCAACTGGTGCTGAATGTTCGTGAGCCATTCATGAACTTCTGTTGGCCCCTCTTTACCAGAAAATGTACGAGGCTTGAGATGACGAAAATTGGTGATAGATCCCGTCGCTGATCGCCTCGCTGATGGATTTTCCTGCTCCAATGCGATTACCAGGCTGGTCCTCAGATACTCTGCCTCCTGTCGATATGCCTCTTGTTGAATCTGTTGCTGGGCTTGCATCATGGCATACATCATCTGGAATATCTGTTGTCCGTCCATGGCTTGTCCGGGCGGAAAAACTGGCATCTGTGGAGTGAACTGTGGTGGAGGTGGGATGTCATCTCTCCGGAACCTTGGATTAGGCTGACCGGCCTGATCGCTCTGCGATGTTTGTCCTCCATTCCCTGGAGTCACTCCATCTATATAAGTAACCACAGAGTCGTGTGGCGTATCCAAAGGAATCTCGTCTCCGTTCCTGGGATCCATTACTCTGTAACCAAAAGATAAACTGTAAGAACGCTCAGAGGAATTAAACAGGATGCAAATCAAGTAACAATTTCGAGTTCGATATAGAGTTCAATAATGGTTTAAATAATGGATGAGATCCTATAATTTATCCTATCCTTAGGGCAGGCTGGTTCGATCCCTAAGTTAAAACCGAACAATTTAGTCGTAGACCTGCATGGGCCACCACAAAAACCATGTCACGCCCCAATCCTAAAATACCGACGGACTGGACGCGTGGCAATGGCCAGCAGTACGCACCGATGGACAAACCCAATTTAATGGATCCATCAGGGCATACTTAAGCTGTAAAATCAAGTCTACGACAATATGGCACAACTAATCTCATCCACACAAGATATAAAATATGATCCACATAATAAATAAGGAATGTAAATTATCAGCTAGTCTCACAAAGTGCTTCGGGGAACAACCCGATAAATATCTGATACAATGGTTCGACATACCAGAAATAAATGACTGAAATAAATAAATGCTGAGCATGAAACTGGATGCTCAGGAGAAGTCTTCGGCTAACACCTCATCCTCGGATGGTGGTACAGCTCCTGGATCTGCTCCTGCTGCGGTCCCGTATACCTCGGGATAGATCTCGTCCTCAAATCCTGGGGACATAATCCATATCCAGGTCCTCAGGGGACATAGCAAGGTACAGAAAATATACAAGCCAAATATAAGCAGTGCAGCAAATAATGAGAATAATAGGGTAAGATATATAACCATCTATGTGAAATGCAAGATGAGAGCATCACGAGTACTCAGGCTGAGCCACTACAAGCTCTGTGTCGGGGAGCCGGTAGCGGTAATAACACGTAATGTGTCTAGCTCTGCTACGAGAGTCTACGACCTCATAATAGTAGTAGATATATATAAAAAATAGCCTGTAGCCTGTGTGTCTCTCCCCACCCAATGTAACCACGCATATCATGACCATAACGTCTCATGTCCATGTCAAGCGGGATCATAGCTAATGCAACAAGTCATAAAGTATCTATGTATATAGTATCTCTGTCTAGTCCTGTATCCTATATAGAATCACCACGAATATCTCGGGAAGATCCTATCTCATGAATGGTGTCAAGTATCCTGGGTCATATGGTACTTGATAAGACAAGTACGAGAATGTAAAGTGTCACGAATGTCCATCTCTAGATGACAGTACACAACACCGCGTACGGTGTTGGCACCCGACTATTAATCGGACGCTGAGTAAGTCACACGGTCCTTGGTTAAGCATGCACAGCAACATAATGAAGCAAGGAAAATATGTAACAATACTGCAGAGTTTGGCAAGGTACACTTGCCTGATGTTTGAATATCAACAGTCGTCCCGGTATCAGTGGATCCTGTGGGTACTCCTCCAAAAGCTGTAATAAACATCACTAACAGTCTCAGAAGATATCAAATAGCTAGAAACGCCTGTTCTTAAGTCCAATTTGGACACAAGGGCAAAAATGACATTTTCGGGCCAAAACGGGGTCCACATGTAGGCCACTTTGCACCGAAAAGCGTGTCAGGATCAAAGGTCTCCAATTTTATCAAACTTAGTGTCAACAAGTCAGGAACGATGATATGATCCCAATGAAACTTCCAGAATTTGATTCCGATGAGCCGATCACAAAATCGCCTTTCAAGTGGAGCCTGTGGGGCCACGATACGCGATTTTGTCAACGTTCTCAGAATCGAACCAAACTTGGGTCACAGGACCAGCATATTGCTACGATTCCGATGGCATAAGTTTTGTCTCGATCTGACGTATCTACACAAAGTTACAGCGTCTTCCAGAATGGACGGATACGGGGCGTTGTCGACGGATATGCGTTGATTCCGGTGTGCACGCACATCCGAATTGACTTCTGTGAAATCTCACACGT
The DNA here is from genome assembly GCA_036927795.1 of Iris macrosiphon. Taxonomy (NCBI): domain Eukaryota; kingdom Viridiplantae; phylum Streptophyta; class Magnoliopsida; order Asparagales; family Iridaceae; genus Iris; species Iris macrosiphon. The sequence goes on along the minus strand of JAYESA010000015.1, from coordinate 34,719,007 downwards.
CTGTATCAACGACGCGCACGTTTTGGTAAAGATCGCGTTTGTCCAAGTCGTCCCATTTGACGGGGCGCACTCAGTTCCGGGGTGAAATAGGGCGTTGTTTTTCCTGTTTTTGGATCGCATTGTACGATCACCACAGGACGCGATGCACCGAGCGGGTTGTACGGGCACCGAGGGGGTTATACAGTCTACGTATTGCAACTGACGGAATCGAAAACGGAGTTACGAGAAGAGAGAACGGGTTACCTGAACAGGGCTCCGTGAAGACTGATTCTCACGTGTCTGTGCGTCAATTTCGTGTCCTGCGTATCGAGTTGCTGTGTCCAGGCTAGGGCTGCGTCCGGGGCTGGGTGGACTCGCCGGCGGAGGCAGGGTCATCGAAGGCTGGGCTGCTGCCGTCGGTGGGTGGTCGATTCAGGGTCTGAGGCGGACTCGGGTTCAGGGAAGAGTCGAGGGGTGATGGGGTTCGCCGGGCGGAGCGGTGATATCGGCGGCGGGGCTGTAGGAAGAAGGAGGAAGGCGTCGAGGGGTCGTCGAAGGCTTCTGGGGCTGGGCGAACTCGGGTGGAGCGGTGGCGTGGGGGAGATCGACGGCCGAGGGGGTCGACGAGGCTGGCGGAGATGGGGGATGATCGGAGCTGCGGCTAAGTCGCGGGGAAAGAGGAGATGACGGCGGGGGTTCTGATCTAAGGTTTCCGAGTCTGGGCACGAAAGTCGAGGCAGCTTTTATAGGCTGCTACAGGAATTTCGGCGACTAGGGTTTCTGATTTGGGTTTTGGGTCTGGGTCGGGTTTGGCTCGGATCCGACCCGACCCAATAAGCTGGTTCGGTTCACGCAGCGGTTTGGTTCAGGTTTTGGTTTATATAACCAATAGTTCTTAGGGCTTAAAACGCTACTCTGGAGTCCAATAAATTCACCAAAAAATATCCTACGTCCGGTTTTTCATTTTACACCATAAAATATTACTTCTATAATATTTTAATACTAATTTACTGCATTTAAAAATCCTTCGATCACAATCACCTAGGTTCTTCATCCAGAAAATACCAAAAAATTTGGGGAAAATTATATTTAAAATTATTCCAAAAAAATAGGGTGTTTACACCTGGAATTTGTTATTACCGCTAAAGGCATTCAAGTGGACCATGATAAAGTGAAGGCTATCTTAGAAATGCAGCTACCCCGTAATCTGAGGGAACTCAGGGGATTTCAAGGTCGTCTGGCTTATATCAGGAGATTCATATCCAACCTCTCTGGAAGATGTCAACCCTTTTCTCGCCTTATGAAGAAAGGTGTGTCCTTCGTATGGGACGAAGCCTGTCAGCAAGCGTTTAATGATATCAAACGCTACCTCACTAATCCTCTAGTTCTGGTGCCTCCTGTCATAGGAAGACCATTTTTGCTGTATGTTCGAGCAATGGATCATTCTTTGGGAGCTCTCCTCGCACAGAAGAACAATGAGGGTCATGAACAGGCTATCTATTATTTAAGCAGGATGATGGTCGGAGCTGAACACCGGTATAATCTAGTAGAAAAAGAATGCTTGGCCTTAATGTTCGCCATTCAGAAGACGCGACATTACGTCACAGGCCAAACTATTCATATCATCTCCAGGATCAATCCTCTTCGGGTATTGATGAACAAACCGAGTGTTCTCAATTCCTGACTCGCGACTTGGGTGATGTTACTAACACCGTATGGTATGGTGTACGTCCCACAGAAGTCCATAAAAGGTCAGGCCTTAGCCGATTTCTTAGCTGCTCATCCGATTCCGAAAACCTCTAAACTATACGAGGACATTCCCGATGAAGTTGCAGAATATAATTCCGCAATGAAAAGTGTTACATGGCAGCTATTCTTCGATGGTGCCTCCAGGACTGGTCCCAGAGGAAACATGGTTCAGGAGTAGGAATTGTCCTGGTCACTCCTGATATACTCGTCATCTATCGAGCATATTCTCTTAGCGAACCCTGCTCTAATAATGTGGCAGAGTATAACGCCCTATTAATCGGGCTCCAAGTCGCTAAAGAATTGGATGTGGAATACCTGGAAGCTTTTGGTGATTTTTTGTTGATCGTCAATCAGGTCAGAGGAATATATGAAGTCCGTAATCCAGACCCCATTCCTTACCACCAAGCAACGATCGAGTTTGCAATATCTTTCAAAGAATTCTTCCTAGAGCATGTGCCTCGATCTCAAAATTTGGAAGCTGATGCTCTGGTCAGTCTAGCTGCAGATCTAGCTATTCCTATAAGGAGGCAGAATTCGGTAATTCTTCTCAACAGAGATCTGTTTTGTGTGAAAAATAATTTTCACATGGAACGCAGCTACGCCGTAAACACGATTCCTCCTAAGAGAGACTGGAGAAGTCCCTTTATACACTTCGTGTCATACAGAATCTTACCAGAGGATCCTAAAGAAGCAGTATCCATCAAAAGACGATAATTACGCTTCTATTTTGATGCATCTTCACAATGTTTATATCGCCGAACATACTGTTACGACCCGATTCCTTAGAATCGTTTGAGGCGTCCCCCGAATCATGACCGTCGTGCGGGCCTGGAGTTACGCCCGCACAAGGCTTTAATGATTTGTATAGCAAGCACATATTCAGAGTACGCAGATAAATTGAAACACAAATTTGAAATATGGAAAAGTTCTCTTTATTGATAATGAACATCTATTATAAACTCCTGAATGAGTCAGCTTTGCCGAATGGCTTACAAAAGAGATGACTCAAAATGAGATAGCAGTCCTGTACATTATATTCCTTTACTAAACTTCAAAAGATATAGACCTCCTGGCTGGAGGATAGCTTTGCCACGGAGCTGCATTTGTGTATGAAGAGTTGCAGGCTCCTATCTTCAAAATGCTTCAAGGGGCGCGGTGAAGATGCGCCAACAGCTGGACTGGATCGGGTAGACGATTTCGGCTCCTCGCTCGGTTCGCCTTGGTACGGAGAACCTGTTTCAACGAGGGTCAGCATGTCGAAACATACTGGTGAAGGCGAGCTAGCCTGACTATACCAATCAACACGTTGTTTTAATGAAGCATGCATATTTATGGGTTTCTATCTTGCCTTAGTTCATTTACAAGTAAGCAGCATATAGAATTTACTGAAATGAACGTGCCACCGTTCGGTGGATTTTACCTGTCCGTCTGAATTACCGGCATAATACTTACCATGCCTTCCCTGCCACGAAGACACAAGTTAGTTTGCAACAGGTTTAAATATACAATAGATCACTAGCGTATGCCAATAAGGACACTAGTCATAGACGAGAATGGTTTGCAGCAAAAGTACAGTGGTTGCTCCAAGCCATTTCGTCCAGTACAGTTGACTATACAGTAGGGTTCCGTCCGGACCGGATCGGTGCCAGTGCCCCAGCGACCGTCCGCAGGAACCAGTTACCTTGTGCACAAGTTTTCCATGATCGAACAGTACGTTACTAAGTTAACAGTTCATGCAGTTGAGGCAAACAGTAGTACAGGACAGTCGGTATTGTATGATTTATTTAACAAAGCCTCCTTGAACAGTTTAGCGCATACAAGGTATTCCATACTTAGCACGATTCATAGAACAGTTATAAACGAACTAGCATACAGTATGATAACAGTTCACATATTTGATTGACAAGCATAAGAACCAAGTCTATTTTTTTTATCTTGGTTTCTTTTATTATTACTTGGTATTGTTTGATCGGGGCAAAGAAGAGTGCAGATTTTATAGATGTGAAGCTTGGAAGCAGGGCTAGCTAATCGGTTTGGTAGCCACTCACTTGGATTGTTGGAAGGGAGAAGGAAAGAGGCGCTTCACGACTCCGCTCGCAAGCCGCCTACTGCTCGTTCACCTGCACACAAACAGCTCGATTAATACCTCTTCCTCTCTTTCCAATCTCGGAATAGAAGTGCAAGTCAATGAACGAAAACAATGAAAAACCATCGAAACCGTTCAAGGAAAACAAGCAAATCCTAAAACCAACTCAAAGCACGAAAGCAACAAGCGACATCGAAAACCGAGGTAATAAAAGATAGCAGCGGAGAGGTCCCTCCTGACTCTGCCGCTAAGCCGATCCTTGGGGCGCAGTCCACTGAATATGGGAATCAATTTCGAAGAAACTAATCCATAACGAGGACGAGTTCTTAATTCAATTTATCCCGATCGAACGATACCGTCTTGTGTTTCTTAGCCGCGATCCCCGCACCGGGGGAACGGGGCGCTACATCCTACCCAACTAATTGGAAGTTTCGTCCCAAAACTTAAGATAGAACCTACCGTTAGGGATTATTCTGTTGCGGGCTACGGTTAAGGCGGCTCAGTGGACAGTCACGAACGGTATGGTTTGCTTTACCGCAAACTAAACATAACCCAAGTTTCATGCGGCACTTATCTATTGCGTGCCCTGGCTGCCTGCAGAAGTGACATACTTTGTCTAACTTTTCTCCATGCTTGCCACCGTTGTTCGAACACTTTGTAGCGTTGTTTCCTCTGTCGTTGCTTTGGCGTTTGTGATTGTAGGTATGCACAGCGCCGGCAGGAACGTAAGGATAAAGTGGTTCGAGAGATAGGACGTGATTCATTACTTCACGCATTATACGATACTGATGAACGACTACGTGCGAATGGATGACAGGGCGTAGTCCACCTTCAAACCTTCTTGCTCGACTCGCTACATCAGGTAAATAGGCCCTAGCGAATTTGGAGAGTCGGTTGAATTCGGCGGAGTACTCTTTAACTGTCATACTGCCTTGCCTCAGTTGCACGAACTCGTTCTCCATTTGACGTTGTACTGGAGGGGGTACAAACTCCTCTTCGAATGCGGCATAAAAAGTCATCCACGAGATCGCCTCCTCTCCGTGATCAAATTGGAGAGATCGTCGATGCACGTCCCACCAATCGTGCGCGTTGAGACAGAGTTGTAGTTGCGCGCAGGCGACGCGCTTCTCTTCGGGGACCTCTAGCACAGCGAAGTGATCTTCAAGTTCGACCAACCAATCTAGAGCTACGACTGGGTCCTCAGTCCCGTTGAATGGGGTGTTGCAGACTTTCTTAAAGTGGCCAAAGTCGAAGGTAGTCACGTCCCTCGTCCTTGATATTTGCGGCGTCTCTACTTCAAGCGCGGGCTGTTCCACCGGAGTCATCGTTCTTGCCGAGGAATGGTTGGAAGCCAAAGTCTGAACGATCTGTTGCAGGGCATCCACCTGCTTCTGTTGGACTGAGAATCGTGCTTCTATATTGTCTTAAAACTTGAGCTGACTCTCTTCCGCCGGCTTCTCGGCCCGTTCATAGCGAGCCTCGTCCCTTTGTTGGTTTTTCTCCAACATCCGCAATATTTGCTGGATGGGATCGATGCTTGGCGCGGCTCGCTGGCTCCTTGAACTTCCCGAAGTATCCGAACTACTTTCTTGGCCTTACGTTTCGTCCGGTGTTTGCGCTGCAGATTGCGCTGGAGCCATTCCTTCAAAAGAAGGTAAATTACATTAGGATCATAATGTATTATGGACATATTGCATGGACGCATCTCATTTTGGCCTAGCGAGTTCAAGAGTTCATACAGGAATTTGATCGTTAAAGGAACTTTTCCAGCACGAAGTCTAAGTAACTTTAAATCTGTGCTCTGATACCACTATGTCACGACCCGATTCCTTAGAATCGTTTGAGGCGTCCCCCGAATCGTGACCGCCGTGCGGGCCTGGAGTTGCGCCCACATAAGGCTTTAATGATTTGCATAGCAAGCACATATTCAGAGTACGCAGATAAATTGAAACACATATTTGAAACATGGAAAAGTTCTCTTTATTGATAATAAATATCTATTACAAACTCCTGAACAAGTCAGCTAATATGTCGAACGGCTTACAAAAGAGATGACTCAAAATGAGATAGCAGTCCTGTACATTATATCCCTTTACTAAACTTCAAAAGATATAGACCTCCTGGTTGGAGGATAGCTTTGCCACGGAGCTGCATTTGTGTATGAAGAGTTGCAGGCTCCTGTCTTCAAAATGCTTCAAGGGGCGCGGTGAAGATGCGCCAACAGCTGGACTGGATTGGATAGACGACTTCGGCTCCTCGCTCGGTTCGCCTTGGTGCGGAGAACCTGTTTCAACGAGGGTCAGCATATCAAAACATACTGGTGAAGGCGAGCTAGCCTGACTATACCAATCAATACGTTATTTTAATGAAGCATGCATATTTGTGGGTTTCTATCTTGCCTTAGTTTATTTACAAGTAAGCAGCATATAGAATTTACTGAAATAAACGTGCCACCGTTCGGTGGATTTTACCTGCCCGTCTGAATTACCTGCACAATACTTACCATGCCTTCCCTACCACGAAGACATAAGTTAGTTTGCAACAGGTTTAAATATACAATAGATCACTGGCGTATGCCAATAAGGACACTAGTCATAGACGAGAATGGTTTGCAGCAAAAGTACAGTGGTTGCTCCAAGCCATTTCGTCCAGTACAGTTGACTATACAGTAGGGTTCCGTCCGGACCGGATCGGTGCCAATGCCCCAGCGACCGTCCGCAGGAACCAGTTACCTTGTTCACAAGTTGTCTGTGATCGAACAGTACGTTACTAAGTTAACAGTTCATGCAGTTGAGGCAAACAGTAGTACAGGACAGTCGGTATTGCATGATTCATTTAACATAGCCTCCTTGAACAGTTTAGCGCATACAAGGTATTCCATACTTATCCCGATTCATAGAACAGTTATAAACGAACTAGCATACAGTATGATAACAGTTCACATATTTGATTGACAAGCATAAGAACCAAGTCTATTTTCTTTTATCTTGGTTTCTTTTATTATTACTTGGTATCGTTTGATCGGGGCAAAGAAGAGTGCAGATTTTATAGATGTGAAGCTTGGAAGCAGGGCTAGCTAATCGGGTTGGTAGCCACTCACTTAGATTGTTGGAAGGGAGAAGGAAAGAGGCGCTTCACGACTCCGCTCGCAAGCCGCCTACTGCTCGTTCACCTGCACACGAACAGCTTGATTAATACCTCTTCCTCTCTTTCCAATCTCGGAATAGAAGTGCAAGTCAATGAACGAAAATAATAAAAAACTATCAAAACCGTTCAAGGAAAACAAGCAAATCCCAAAACCAACTCAAAGCACGAAAGCAACAAGCGACATCGAAAACCGAGGCAATAAAAGATAGCAGTGGAGAGGTCCCTCCTGACCCTGCCGCTAAGCCGATCCTTGGGGCGCAGTCCACTGAATATGGGAATCGATTCCGAAGAAACAAATCCATAACGAGGACGAGTTCTTAATTCAATCTACCCCGATCGAACGATACCGTCTTGTGTTTCTTAGCCGCGATCCCCGCACCGGGGGGAACGGGGCGCTACACATACGATGGACTGCTATTACGATGTCTCTTCGACGATGATGCAAAACGAGTTATCCGAGAAGCTCACGACGGTGTATGTGGATCACATCAACCTGGTCCTAAGCTACAGGATCGTATTAGGAGAATGGGCTACTACTGGCCTACTATGATCGCAGATGCAGTAAAATATGCAAGACAATGCAAAGCCTGTCAAGTTTATTCAGATTATATACATCAGCCTTCTGAGTATCTACATCCTACCATTGCATCATAGCCCTTCGAAGCATGAGGTATGGACATCATTGGCCCTATTAACCCTTTGTCTTCTAGGGGACATCGGTTCATATTGGCTATCATCGATTATTTCTCAAAATGGGCAGAGGCGATCCCTCTTGCTGAGGTAAAGACATCCAACGTGATCAGCTTTATCAAGCATCATATCATTTATCGCTTTGGGATACCCCAAAGGATAATTCAGGACAATGGGACTCAATTCATCAGCCAAGCATTTCATCGATTTTGCGATAAGAATCAGATACAAAATATGTCCTCTACGGTATACAATCCATCTGCTAATGGTTTGGCGGAAGCCTTCAACAAAACCATTATCAAAATCTTAAAAAAGTTCATCTCTACGAACAAAAGAGATTGGAATGAGAAGCTCGGAGAGTGCCTCTGGGTATACCGCACAACGGTATAAGCACCGACGGGTTGTACCCCATTCCCATTAGTTGTAAACCCTCTGATTTTTCAAGATTTTCAAAACTGAATTTTCGAAATTTTTTAGGATTTTTTTGGGAATTTTTGCTAATTAAAAACAAGATATTTTTGACATTAAATAAAATTAAATATTTTTAACATATATTAAAATATTATGAAAATAATATTATTGGGTGTAAAATAAAAAACTGGACTTAGGGTAATTTTCTGAGAATTTATTGGGCCCCGGACCTATTTTTAATCACCTGAAAACTAATTTTTATTTAAAAACCAAACCGAGTCAAACCCCAAGTCCAGCCCAATCGAGCCCAGCCCAAAACCCTCTAGCTATCGGGTCGGGTCGGCCAGACCCGAACCCGCAGACCCGACCCGTGGGAACCCGTCTCCCCCCCCCCCACGTTCTGAGCCTGCGTCCCACGCCGGCTACTCCGGCCACGTCGCCGGCGACCCCCGCGGCCCTCGCTGCACGACCTACTCTCTCCGCCTCTTCCGGCCTCGTCCCCGCAGCCCTCCCCTATAAATCCCTCCACTTCTCCCTCTTCCTCCTCCCTCATCTCCCCCTAACCTAGCCCTAACTCCGGCCACCCCTTCCCTTTAGCTCCGGCGCTGCCACCGGCCCTACCCCAGCGCCCCTCCGCCTAGTCTCCACTCGCAGCCAGCCCTCGCCCCAGCGCCCAGTCACCGGCCCCCTTCCCTCCCGGTCGACGCCGCCCCCGCGCCCTCTCCCTCTTCTTCCTTCTCCGCTCCGCCGGCCCCCGACGCTGCCTCCGGCCGTTCGAGAGCCGCCTGCAGCACCGCCCTCCTCCAGCAAGCCGCCCCGGCCAGTTTCTAGCACCCTAGGGCCGCCGTGGACGCGGACACGACACAGGGAATCTGTGCCCTAATCAGGACACGTCCAGGACACAGACTCGACACTCGGACACGCGAGAATCGGGTTTTTAGCCCTGTTCAGGTACTCATAACTTTCTGCTTGTAACCCTGTTTTCAATTCCGTCAGTTGCAACGCGTAGCCTGCATGACCCCCTCGGTGCCCGTGCAAACCGCTCGGTGCATCGCGTCCTGTGGCGATCGCGAACCGCGATCCAAAAACAGAAAAAATAACGCCCTGATTCACCCCGAAACTGAGTATGCCCCGCCAAACGGGACAACTTGGTCGCGTGCGGTCTTCACCGATACGTGCGCATCGTTGATACGGACGTGTAGGATTTCACAGAATTTGATTTGGATGTGCGTGCACACCGGAATCAACGCGTATCCACGGACACCGTCCCGTATTCGTCCTTTCTGGAACGTGTCCTAACTTTGTGTACACACGTCGGATCGAAACGAAACTTGCGCCATCGGACTCGTAGTAATACGCTGGTCCTGTGACCCAAGTTTGGTTCGATTCTGAGAACGATGACAAAATCGCGTGTCGTGGGCTCCACAGGCTCCACTCGACGGGCGATTTTGTGATCGACTCACCGAAATCCAATTCTGGAAGTTTCGTTGGTTTCGTATCATCTTTCCTGACTTGTTGACACTAAGTTGGACGAATTTGGAGACCTTTGACCCTAACACGTTTTTCGGTGCGAAGCGGGCCACATGTGGACCCCGCTTTGATCCGAAATTGCCATTTTTTGCCCTTGTCTCCAAATTGTACTCAAGGACAGGCGTTTCTAGCTGATTGATATTTTATGGATCTAATGGTGATGTTTATTTCAGCAACCGGAGTACTGCCTGCAAATCCCGCTGAAGTCAGAGCCATAATCGAAGCAGGAACCACAGGCAAGTGTACCTTGCCAACCCCTGCAGCGTTGGTACTTAATTCCTTGACTTATTTATACATCAGTGGGCAAGTGTACCTTGCCAACCCCTGCAGCGTTGCTACTTAATTCTTTGACTTATTTATACATCAGTGGGCAAGTGTACCTTGCCAACCCCTGCAGCGTTGCTACTTAATTCCTTGACTTATTTATACATCAGTGGGCAAGTGTACCTTGCCAATATTGCAGTTCTTGTTATATAATTCCTTGATTTATTTATATCTTGTACATGCTTAACTTAGGGCCGTGTGACTTGCTTAGCGTCCGATCAATAGTCGGGTGCCAACCCCGTACGCGGAGTTGGGCAACGTCATCTAGAGATGGACATTTGCGACCCTTTACATTCTCGTACTTGCATTATCAAGTACATTATACCCAGGACACCTGACACTATTCATGTGACGGAATCTTCCTGAGACATTCATGGTGATTCCGTATAGGATACATATTCATGACATTATAGTTTACTTGCTTAGAACCTATTCTGACTTATTGCATTAGTTGATCTTGTGTGACTTGTACCTGAGATATAATGGAACTGTGACGTGACATTATATGGGGTGGGGAGAGTATTACCATATCAAGGCTGATTATAATATAAATAATGTTATCTGGAGGTGTCTTAGTCTCTGATACAGAGCTTTGGCACAAGTTCTGGCCCTTCGAGAAAATACTGCTATGGGTTTCTCCGACACTGATCCTGTAGTAGTCTCAGCCTGAGTATGACTAAAACTCTCACTTGCATATCACTTAGCTGGTTATATAGTTTACCCTATTATTTCATTTATTGCTGCACTGCATTTATTTTGGCTTGTATTATCTGTACCTTGTTATGTCCCCTGAGGACCTGGAATGGACTATGTCCCCAGGTTTAGCAGACGAGATCTACCCCGAGGTGTACGGAACAGGAGCACTTCTCGGAGCAGAACCAGGAACCGAGGACGAGATCGTTCCCGAAGACTTCTCCTGAGTATTGGCTTTACATACTAAGATATTTCTATTTCCAGTTACTTTAATTCATGTCTATTTGCTTTGATGTAACAGACTTATTTTTGGATTGTTCCCCCAGACACTCTTGTTGAGATATGCTCGTTTATATTCAGTTGCATTTATTCTGGCTTTGGATCTGTGTTTATATTCTGTGGATGAGATTAGAATAGTCTATGACCTGTAACAATTGTTCTATTTACTGTTAGACTACAGCTTAAGCATGCCCTGATGGATCCATTAAATTGGATTGTCCATCGGTGCGTGCTGTTGGCCATTGCCACGTGTCCAGTCCCTCGGTATTTTGGGACTGGGGCGTGACATTAGTCTACGGGTGTGAAGCAGTTCTCCCCATTGAAATCCAAATTCCATCACTTAGAATAGCAGTGGCTAATGAGTTAACTCAGGAAAATAATAATCGACTACGACTTCAAGAGCTAGAAGGATTAGACGAGAAACGCCTTTAGGATCAACAGCATATTGCGTTCTACCAGGCACGTATTTCCAGAACTTTTAATCAAAAAGTGAAGGAGAGAGTGTTCAAAGTTGGTGAGCTAGTTCTAGCTGTAAGGAGACCAATAATCATTACACACAAAAGTAATGGTAAATTCCAGCCCAAATGGGAGGGCCCTTATGTGATTGAAACGGCATTTTCAAACGGCGCATACAGATTAGCCAAGCCTAACGGAGATCTGATAATGGCTCCTATCAACGGCAAATTTCTGAAGAGGTACTACGCTTAATCTCTCTTGCTTAAAACGGAGTATGGTGAAGATCTTATTCTGACGGTACTACGTACAAAGACTAGTTGGAGCATATTCTATCATGTCCATATAACCTCTGAATAGATATGTTTAACTAATTTAAAACGTCAAAACCTATCACGTCCATATTACCTCTGATAGTGTTTTGTACACAAATTTAGTTGGAGCATATTCTATCATGTCCATATAACCTCTGAATAGATATATTCAGCTGAAGCTTACCGAAGGGATATCACGTCCATATTACCTCTGATATCACTTTCACCCTAGCCTGTCATTTATATTCCAAAATGATGGGTCCACCAAAGTTAGATAAAGTCTCTTTATTATCTCCGGAAAGAGCAAATTACATAGAAAAGCAAAAAGTACATCATTGGGGAGGAGCAGTCAAATCACGAATCTGTTGCGCCAAAGAGGCCATCCTCTCATTCCTGGAGTTCAAAATATGGTTGCGAACCTGTTCCAGCCTTGCATCCTCATTGTTCAAGGAAGATAGCTCGGACCAAGCATCAACAAAACTGGCATGGATGACTCCTGCACGTACCAAGTTCTGCTGAGCTATCTCCACTTGGCCCTTAAATACATCACGAGCTGCCGATGTCTTGAGAAGCTTCTCCCTGGCATGAGCGAGTTCAGCTTCCAAATCTCGAACCCTCGCTTCATCTCCCTCATATTCGGCCTGGTACTTGGTTAGCTGAGGAACAAAATCCATCAAGACAGCCCGTTCTTTATCCATCTCCTGCTGCTATTCCTGGATGGATTTGTTCAGAGTTTCCATGTGCCCAGCAAGCTCTGCAGTTAAGGAGTCATACTTAGCCTGAATCATATCATCGACGTTGTCTCGAGATAATTGCAAATATTCATTAATGGGTTGTTCTAAACCATTAACTATTTGCTCCAGCGCATCAGCTCTCCCAGCGTCGTTGAAATTTTTGATCGGCGCTATCGCAAGCTGGAAGGACATCTTCGGAGCCTCGAAGCCTAGATTCTTCTCCAGCACCATTGATATCAGCATTTTCAAAGTGATGTCGAAAATGCTAGTATACTGCTCAACTAGCATGGTAAAATTCGAATGGACACTGGGAGTGGCTGCGATATCAGTAAATCTCCCTCCAGGAATAACTGCAGAGGAAGTCGCCACAGTTGTTGCCTACACGGATGGCGCTTGTAAGCCCCCTGATTTTTCAAGAATTTTTCTGGAATTTTTCGGTATTTTTCTGTCATTAAAACCTAGGTATTTTCTAATTTGATGATTTTTAATTGCTACTAATTAATGTTAAAATATTATAGAAATAATATTTTATGGTGTAAAATGGAAAACCGAGCACGGGGTAATTTTCGGTGAATTTATTGGACTCCGAAAACCCATTTAAAGCCCTAAAAACTATTTATAAAATAAACCAATTTAAACCTAGAAATAAACCGGGTTTATTTCAAATAAACCGTACTGAACCAAACCAAACCACAGTGAACCAAACCATTGATTGACCCAAACCGAACCCGGTCAACCCTGCTTAGCGGGTCGGGTCGGGTCGGATCCGAGTCAACCCGACCCGAAACCCGAAACCCAAATTGGAAACCCTAATCCTAAACTGGACTCGACTCCGCGGCGGCGCGACCTATAAATGCGTCTCGGGATCCGTGCGCCGCCACCGCACACCCCCTCTCTCTCATCTCACCGCCGTCGACCACCGCGACGCTCCCCTCCTCCGCCGTGCCCGACACCCGCAGCCCTAGTCGACTACTCCCCGCTGTCCCCTGCCCTGAACCCTAGCCGATCGACGCCGCCACCCACGACCACCTCCCCGCTGCCCTCCGCCGCGAGCCACCGCCTCTCGATTCTCCTCTTCCTCCTCCGTTCAACCCCCGAGCCCCTCAGCCCTGAACCCTAAACTGCCCAGCGCCGCCTCCCCCCTTGCCGTAACCCTAGCTCAACCCCCACCACCAACGCCGACCCTTCACCCCTCGACTACTTCGAGTCCGCCGCATCCCTTCGTCCTCGACGAAACTCCCCGCAGCCTCTACCATCTCCAGCGACGAGCAGCACCCACGACGCCGCCACCGCCGCCGTGGCCTTCCACTTCGACTCCGACACAGCCCCCACTCCTCCGTCTTTTCCGACCCCGTTCGAGAACCCCCAGCGCAGCACCGACGACAGAGCCGACCCTGACCAACGGAACTCAGCCACCCGCAGCCCTAGCCGACCTCGCCGACCCCGAGCCCGGCTCCCCGACCCGCTGACCTAGGCCTGGACACGACAGTGCGGACACCGCGGACACGAACACCTAACCCTAGGGCAGACACATGACTCGGTCGACGCAGGACACGAAGGAGACACTCGGACACAGGAAATCAGTCTTCACGGAGCCCTGTTCAGGTAACGTTTTCTCTCACCTCGTGATTCCAATTTCTATTCCGTCAGTTGCGTCGCGTAGACTGTATAACCCTCTCGGTGCCCGTGCAACCCGCTCGGTGCATCGCGCCCTGTGGTGATCGCACAACGCGATCCAAAAACAGAAAAAACAACGCCCTGTTTCACCCCGGAACTGAGTACGCCCCGCCAAACGGGACGACTTGGTCGCACGCGGTCATTACCGAAACGTGCGCGACGTTGATACGGACGTGTAGGATTTCGCAGAAGTCAATTCGGGTATGCGTGCACACCGAAATCAACGCGTATCCGCCGACACCGCCCCGTATCTGTCGATTCTAGAACACGCTGTAACTTCGTGTACACACGTCGGATCGAGACGAAACTTACGCCATCGGACTCGTAGCAATACGCTGGTCCTGTGACCCAAGTTTGGATCGATTCTGAGAACGTTGACGAAATTACGTATCGTGGGCCCCATAGGCTCCGCTCGACGGGCGATTTTGTGATCGGCTCATCGGAATCCAATTCTGGAAGTTCCGTTGGGTTCGTATCGTCGTTCCTGACTCGTTGACACTAAGTTTGGTGAATTTGGAGACCTTTGACCCTGATACGCTTTTCGGTGCAAAGTGGCCCACATGTGGACCCCGCTTTGGCCCGGAAATGTCATTTTTGCCCTTGTGTCCAAATTGAACGTAAGGACAGGCATTTCTAGCTATTTGATATTTTCTGAATCTAATGGTGATGTTTATTTCAGCAACCGGAGTAGTACCTACAGATCACACTGAGACCAGAGCTACAGTTGGAGCCAGGACCCCAGGCAAGTGTACCTTGCCAAACTTTGCAGTCTTGCTACATATTCTCTTTGATTCTTTTACATTGTTGTGCATGCTTAACCTAGGACCGTGTGACGTACTTAGCGTCCGATTATAGTCGGGTGCCAACACCGCACGCGGTGTTGGGTACGGTCATCTAGAGATGGACATTCGTGACACTATATATTCTCGTACTTGTCTTACCAAGTACGCTTGACTCAGGACACTTGACACTATTCATGAGACAGGATTTTTCCCGAGATATTCGTGGGGATTCTGTATAGGATACAGGACTTGGACATTATATTCTTAGATATAGTATGACTTGTTGCATTAGTCTTGATCCTGCGTGTCATGGACATGAGACGTGAGATTTCATTGGGTGGGAAGAGTATTACCATATGAAAGGCTGATTATATTATATATTGACATCTGGATGTGTCTTAGTCTCTGACACAGAGCTATGGCACCAGTTCTGGCCCTTCGAGAAAATACTTCTCTGGGTTTCTCCGACACTGATCCTGTAGTAGTCTCAGCCCGAGTATGGAATAATGTTCTTATTTGCATATCACTTAGCTGGTTATTTATTCACCCTATTATTCATTTATTGCTGCACTGCATTTATTTTGGCTTGTATTTTCTGTACCTTGCTGTCCCCTGAGGACCTGGATCCGGATTATGTCCCCAGATATTGCAGACGAGATCTACCCCGAGGTTTACGGGACCGGAGCATTAGCATTAGCAGGAGCAGGTGCCTACCTTGGAGCAGAACCAGGATCTGAGGACGAGATTGTACCAGAGGACTTCTCTTGAGTATTGGCGTGAGATACTCATTTATTTTAGTTTTTAGTTATTTCATTTCCAGTCTATTTCATTGATGTACCAGACTTGTACTCGGATTGTTCTCCGAGACACGTTTATTGAGACATTGTTAGTTATTTATTTACTTCATTTCTGTCATTTGATCTGTGATTATTTGTTGTGGATGAGATTAGTATAGACTGTGACTGGTACCACTGGATCTACTTATTGTTATATCACAGCTTAAGTATGCCCTGATGGATCCATTAAATTGGGTTGTCCATCGGTGCGTACTGCTGGCCATTATCACGCGTCCGGTCCCTCGGTATTTTGGGACTGGGGCGTGACATGGTTTTTGTGGTGGCCCATGCAGGTCTACGACTAAATTGTTCGGTTTCAACTTATGGACCGAGCAAGCCTGCAATAAGAATAGAATAAGTTTTAGGATCTCATCCACATGCTTGAAACGTTCTTGATATCTATATTGTATTCGAATTAAATTTCTTGCATCTTGCCTTGATTTCTGTGCGCCTCTTATAGTTTATTTTTGATGCAGAGTAATGGATTCAAGAGCAAACGACGAAACTCCAGCAAACACACCAATAGGTGCGGTAGCCACCTACGGAGAAGATGAAGTGGCACCATTGAGTGGAGATCCCTCTACTCACCAAGGCACCCAAGCAGATCAGCATGCTCCTAGATTTCGGCGAGACGACATCCCACCGCCTCCGCAGTTCATTCCACCAATGCCTGTATTCCCACCAGGACAGCCTATGGACGGGCAGCAGATGTTCCAAATGATCTACGCAATGATGCAGGCCCAACAGCATATTTATCAAGAAGCTCAACGTCGTGAAGCAGATTACTTAAGGAACAGCATAGTAAATGCATTGGATCAGGCCAACCTACCAACTCGCCGACAACCGACGGGCTCTATCACCGACTTCCGCCAGCTGAAGCCCCGCACCTTCTCAGGCAAGGAGGAACCTACTGAAGTTCATGAGTGGCTTACCAACATACGACATCAATTAGAAGCAGCAGAGCTACCACAGGAACGTTGGATGACTGCCGTCAGAATGCAATTGACGGACAATGCACATCACTGGTGGCTATTTGAGGAGACACGGCTCGGACCAGACCGAGTCACTTGGGAGGAGTTCTCCAGACTCTTCCAAGAGATGAACATTCCAGCTACCGCTCGATCAGAACTCAGAGACAAGTTCAACCGCCTTATCCAAGGCAATATGACAGTGGAAGAGTACAACGCAGAATTTATTCGTCTGAGTCGCTTCGCCCCTACCTTTTTTCCGACAGAAGAAGAGAAGGCCGAGAAGTTCTTCGATGGACTAAACTTCGAGCTACAGAAACTAATTGGATCCATTGCGCCCACATCCTACTCGGACGTCCTTGCTGCAGCCCGACGCCTGGAGCACGTCACCAGGAGAGAGACCAGTTCAAAGCGGACTTCCACATCAGCACCAGCCAGAGCACCACAAGAAGAATCTGCAAAGAGACCTCACCTACAGCAACAGCAGAACGCATCTACACCACAAGTAATAGTCCTCTCTACTTGTCACTACTGTGGCAAAGCAGGCCATCTCGCCAGGGAATGCAGACGCAGGTTAGGACTATGCTTAGGTTGTGGATCCAGACAGCATGCAGTGAGAGACTGCCCTGAGCGTAAAGAAGGAGCACCAAGGGCAAACCAACAAGCTCTACCAGCACCAGAAGGATATCAACCAAGGCCACCCTTGGCACCTCGACCAGCACCCTTCCAGCAGGCCCAGCAACAACAGAGGGCACCCCTTCAAGGACGCGGACAAGCTTATGCGATGACTTTGGAGGATGCGCAAATTCATGGAGTAGCTAATGCGCGTAAGTTTTTATAGTTTCTGTTTCTTGTATTATTTTAGTTTTTGCATGTTGGTTCGTGACCCTGGCCTTCACCTAGTAATTTTGAGATTGCTTAATAACCTAGAATGTTTTATAATTGATAACCTAATATGTTTTAAGTGATAATCTAGTTTTTCTGAACTGTAGTCTTCTAAATCTCCTTCATACAGGATATTGTATAACCTTTAATACAAAGGAAAAACTATTTTCCTTTGTATTATTCTTACACCCTCAACCTTGACTCTCCTTGATCATGATGTGCTTCGAACAATATTTGCAACCGTGTTATCTTTGTTGACCGGTTATTCTTTTAATTGTGAGGACACAATCCTCTTAAGGGGGGTAGATTGTAAGCCCCCTGATTTTTCAAGAATTTTTCTGGAATTTTTTGGTATTTTTCTGTCATTAAAACCTAGGTATTTTCTAATTTAATGATTTTTATTTACTACTAATTAATGTTAAAATATTATAGAAATAATATTTTATGGTGTAAAATGGAAAACCGAGCACGGAGTAATTTTCGGTGAATTTATTGGACTCCGGAAACCCATTTAAAGTCCTAAAAACTATTTATAAAATAAACCAATTTAAACCTAGAAATAAACCGGGTTTATTTCAAATAAACCGTACTGAACCAAACCAAACCACAGTGAACCAAACCATTGACTGACCCAAACCGAACCCGGTCAACCCTGCTTAGCGGGTCGGGTCGGGTCGGATCCGAGTCAACCCGACCCGAAACCCGAAACCCAAATTGGAAACCCTAATCCTAAACTGGCCTCGACTCCGCGGCGGCGCGACCTATAAATGCGTCTCGGGATCCGTGCGCCGCCGCCGCACACCCTCTCTCTCTCATCTCACCGCCGTCGACCACCGCGATGCTCCCCTCCTCCGCCGTGCCCGACACCCGCAGCCCTAGTCGACTACTCCCCGCTGTCCCCTGCCCTGAACCCTAGCCGATCGACGCCGCCACCCACGACCACCTCCACGCTGGCCTCCGCCGCGAGCCACCGCCTCTCGATTCTCCTCTTCCTCCTCCGTTCAACCCCCGAGCCCCTCAGCCCTGAACCCTAAACTGCCCAGCGCCGCCTCCCCCCTTGCCGTAACCCTAGCTCAGCCCCCACCACCAACGCCGACCCTTCACCCCTCGACTACTTCGAGTCCGCCGCAGCCCTTCGTCCTCGACGAAACTCCCCGCAGCCTCTACCATCTCCAGCGACGAGCAGCACCCACGACGCCGCCACCGCCGCCGTGGCCTTCCACTTCGACTCCGACACAGCCCCCACTCCTCCGTCTTCTTCGACCCCGTTCGAGAACCCCCAGCGCAGCACCGACGACGGAGCCGACCCTGACCAACGGAACTCAGCCACCCGCAGCCCTAGCCGACCTCGCCGACCCCGAGCCTGGCTCCCCGACCCGCTGACCTAGGCCTGGACACGACAGTGCGGACACCGCGGACACGAACACCTAACCCTAGGGCAGACACAGGACTCGGTCGACGCAGGACACGAAGGAGACACTCGGACACAGGAAATCAGTCTTCACGGAGCCCTGTTCAGGTAGCGTTTTCTCTCACCTCGTGATTCCGATTTCTATTCCGTCAGTTGCGTCGCGTAGACTGTATGACCCTCTCGGTGCCCGTGCAACCCGCTCGGTGCATCGCGCCCTGTGGTGATCGCACACCGCGATCCAAAAACAGGAAAAACAACGCCCTCTTTCACCCCGGAACTGAGTACGCCCCGCCAAACGGGACGACTTGGTCGCACGCGGTCATTACCGAAACGTGCGCGACGTTGATACGGACGTGTAGGATTTCGCAGAAGTCAATTCGGGTGTGCGTGCACACCGAAATCAACGCGTATCCGCCGACACCGTCCCGTATCCGTCGATTCTGGAACACGCTGTAACTTCGTGTACACACGTCGGATCAAGGCAAAACTTGCGCCATCGGACTCGTAGCAATACGCTGGTCCTGTGACCCAAGTTTGGTTCGATTCTGAGAACGTTGACGAAATCGCGTATCGTGGGCCCCACAGGCTCCGCTCGACGGGTGATTTTGTGATCGGCTCATCGGAATCCAATTCTGGAAGTTCCGTTGGGTTCGTATCGTCGTTCCTAACTCGTTGACACTAAGTTTGATGAATTTGGAGACCTTTGACCCTGACACGCTTTTCGGTGCAAAGTGGCCCACATGTGGACCCCGCTTTGGCCCGAAAATATCATTTTTGCCCTTGTGTCCAAATTGGACGTAAGGACAGGCATTTCTAGCTATTTGATATTTTTTGAATCTAATGGTGATATTTATTTCAGCAACCGGAGTAGTACCTGCAGATCACACTGAGACCAGAGCTACAGTTGGAGCCAGGACCCCAGGCAAGTGTACCTTGCCAAACTTTGCAGTCTTGCTACATATTCTCTTTGATTCTTTTACATTGTTGTGCATGCTTAACCTAGGACCGTGTGACGTACTTAGCGTCCGATTATAGTCGGGTGGCAACACCGCACGCGGTGTTGGGTACGGTCATCTAGAGATGGACATTCGTGACACTATATATTCTCGTACTTGTCTTACCAAGTACGCTTGACTCAGGACACTTGACACTATACATGAGACAGGATTTTTTCTGAGATATTCGTGGGGATTCTGTATAGGATACAGGACTTGGACATTATATTCTTAGATATAGTATGACTTGTTGCATTAGTCTTGATCCTGCGTGTCATGGACATGAGACGTGAGATTTCATTGGGTGGGGAGAGTATTACCATATAAAAGGCTGATTATATTATATATTGACATCTGGATGTGTCTTAGTCTCTGACACAGAGCTATGGCACCAGTTCTGGCCCTTCGAGAAAATACTGCTATGGGTTTCTCCGACACTGATCCTGTAGTAGTCTCAGCCCGAGTATGGAATAATGTTCTCATTTGCATATCACTTAGCTGGTTATTTATTCACCCTATTGTTCATTTATTGCTGCACTACATTTATTTTGGCTTGTATTTTCTGTACCTTGCTGTCCCCTGAGGACCTGGATCCGGATTATGTCCCCAGATATTGTAGACGAGATCTACCCCGAGGTTTACGGGACCGGAGCATTAGCATTAGTAGGAGCAGGTGCCTACCTTGGAGCAGAACCAGGATCTGAGGACGAGATTGTACCAGAGGACTTCTCTTGAGTATTGGCGTGAGATACTCATTTATTTCAGTTTCTAGTTATTTCATTTCCAGTCTATTTCATTGATGTACCAGACTTGTACTCGGATTGTTCTCCGAGACACGTTTATTGAGACATTGTTAGTTATTTATTTACTTCATTTCTGTCATTTGATCTGTGATTATTTGTTTTGGATGAGATTAGTATAGACTGTGACTGGTACCACTGGATCTACTTATTGTTATATCACAGCTTAAGTATGCCCTGATGGATCCATTAAATTGGGTTGTCCATCGGTGCGTACTGCTGGCCATTATCACGCGTCCGGTCCCTCGGTATTTTGGGACTGGGGCGTGACAGCGCTATAAGAGAACAAGCATCAACAACGGTTGAAGTGGCTGGCGTACTCAACAAAGGAGGCATAGTCGTAATGACAGGCTCATCCTCCTCTGATGATATCTGGACTGTTGTTGGCGAGACAGCACCCAAAAATATTGCCTCTCCAAGGTCGAGCACTACCGTTTCATCGGCAGGAGCCACAACAAAGTCAAAGGCTGTGTCGACTCCGCCCTCCCCCGAGATGTCTTCCCCTGAAAAGAAGACAAAAGAAAGTTAATATCAACTCGACGTTAATTTTCCTAAAAGAGGCATAAAAGACGATATTTGCCCATGGCCGATGGTATATATGTGTTGTCCGCAGCCAGTACAGCTAAACTAGTTCTTAATGAGGCTAAGCGAGCTGTCATACCTGGGGAAGAGGGTGCACCAACTGACACTGGCGGGTATTCTTCCCAGTCTTCACCAAGATCCAATCGAGGCTCATCGGGTGGAATCTCACTGGAAATACTTACAGACGAAGTAGGGGTTACTCCTATTACTGGTCTGGATAAAGGTATATGCAATCTTATTATGCTCGGCCTCGGAGGCGATCTCGTAGCACTACCTGAAGCAGTAGTAGCAGCAGCAATCTCGAGCAAAGAATCTCCGGTACTGCCGACCAGAACTGAGGAGGTTCCCTCTCTAAAAAGGCAAAGGACCTCTAATCAGCAAATCATCCCCAACTGGGGAAACAACAGGCTCGCTCCTAGAAGCCTCCCTGGTAGAATCCCTTTTCGGACCTCTAACAATCCTCTTCTTGCGGGGAGAAGGTTCTTTCGGAGCAGAAGCCTTCATTTTATGGGGGATAACGAGAGGCTCTGCAGTCGGAGCTAGTACGCCTCTCGGTATTGTCGTCAAGAATTCGTCTGTCCTGGTGATATCTTCATTCTTATCCGAGGAAATAGACGGAACATCCTCCCTTCCAGTAGACTTATGGAAGGGCATTCTAAAACTTTCATGCATATCAAAATCGCAATGGAAGGTATTGATGGACGCATAGAACTGCGCGTACGAGTGAAGCATGCACAGCTCCATGGAAAGAGAAGTCGCGGGCATCGTAAAAGTTGCACCAGTGCAGCCCGTGATGAAGTACCGCCACCCTCGGGCTCCATCAATAAGTCCACCTCTGGACTTGAAGCTGGTGATGGCATTTCCCATATGCAATTGGTCATACCCAAATTGCCTGGCGAACCGACTGGGCAGATAAGGCTCCAAGAAGCAATGATCATCACTCCTGTATAGCAGGTGGGAAGGTCTAATGCAGACCAACCAATAGAAGGCTTCAGGAGAAAGAATGGTTCTCCCATGACCTTCATCCTTAAGTTTTCTCCCCTGTTGATTGATGTGTACAGGGGAGAACGATACAGAAGATCTTCCAGCTGTGGGCTACGTTTAACGCACGCCGACAATCTGTGACGGTCGCCACGTTCAAAGAGAAATTCTTGTAATTCAGCAAGAAATTATTTCCTGAACTGCTGGCGAAACCAAGAGACATCACCCGGGCATTGTGAAGAATTAACCATCCCATCAAGTATAGGAATGGTAATTCCACCCTGGGAAAGCTTTCACGCTGCGTCTCATCAGTGAGCAGCCCATCAGTAAGAGCCCTCAGACCTGCTTGTATTCTATATACCATAGCAAGAAGCAGGCCCAGTCTTGCTCCGAACACTAAACGCACTGCAGGCCACAAGGTATTACGATGGATGCGATCTGCAGACGCGATACCCGGCACAACCCATCGGCATAGCCAGACGGAGAGAAAGCCAGCCAATTGAGCTTCCTTTGACAGAGGCTTCCGACAATGCCTCATATAACTGAAGGCTTTTGTGCCTGCAGGGTAACCCCCTATCTCCTCGTCAAAAATATGATCCGGAGCCCCTGCATCTTCAATAAGGTCGTCGACCATGTCAGCATTGAGCATGCTCAGGAGGTTCAAGGGCCTATCTTGGCTATCTACCACCTTGTCCGGCTTAGCATTTCTGGCCTGGTGGAAGAAGAGGTATGTTGCCCACTTGTTGATGTGAGCCAAATCAGATGGCTCCTTGTAGAAAGTGGTGCAAGCAAGGTAGTGGCTCATCAGCTCCTGATATACTGCCACCGCCCAAGGGTTTGTATCCCTCAACTCTCTATTTGTAGGGATGTACTCTTCATAAGAAATGTCCCCCAGTGGCAGCCTTAAAATCTCTGTCATCTCATGAAGGGCTAAGCCCAACTCTCCCAACGGAGTGGCAGAAGTCCCAGTGAGCGAATTATATCGCTCCATCAAGGCTAAGAATAAGTTAGGGTTGACAGGAAGCCCAACACTTATGGTGCTCACAGCCGCGAATAAGCCAATACTCTCCAGTTCCGTCTGGAAGTGCTTCAGGGCCCATGCAGTCAAACTGGCCCATAGGAGATTCCCCGGGCTAAGCCATCCACTGGTCCGAGGGTTGACTCTGGGGTACATTCCTCCCTGCCCCCATAAAGTCGTTGCAGAAGGTCGACATCTGAACCGGCTGGATCAACGAAGTATCCTCACTCGGAATACTACCCGACAGTAATCCCCTAAAGGGCATAACAGGGCCTGAGGGTCGACTCATATAGGCCCCCCCGTAGTATTCCTTGCTGTATAAGATTTTCCTCGGTCGGCCGTGAAGATCGGGAGTCAACACCCACATCATCTTCCTAGGATGTGTGGCATGAAAGAAGGCCGAGATAAGGTAATTCCTAGGCATCTTCAGCAAATACACGACCGTGCCCTCAGCAGTGAATTCCCAGTCCTCCTTCTTGGGCTTGGTCTGGGATTGCTTGTCAATAACATCCCTAAATAAGAAATCCGGTTTCTTATACTCCGTCCCGTCTATATATGTCAAGGGCTCCCCACTGATCATACTCAGCAGCATGCGCTCTCCTTGGGACGATATCAGGGTTCCCCTCTCTTCAGGGTAACTGGCTCCAGAAATGGGGAATGTCACATGCAACAAATTCTCCAGATAATTCGAGTTCAGCATCCCGGCAGCAGAGCCCATCACCTCAGCCAAAAGAGGGATCTGCAAGTCCACTACAAAATGCAAGAGAACAAGTCAGTTTCTACACTAGACATTACACTCTTGCAGTTTGCTCCAAAGATTACCAGTCTGTGCTTTTACGCCAAGACTGCAAAAACTTGAGATTTTACGCCGAAACCTATTTGCGAGGCGTAAAATTTAAGGTTGGCAGTATACGTCAAAACTTAACAGTCTGTACTTTTATGCCAGACTGCCAAAATTTGAAATTTTACACCAGAAATTTCATCCAGCGTGTAAAACTTAACAGTCTGTACTTTTATGCCAGACTGCGAAAATATGATTTTATGCTGACACATTAGAAATATGGGCGTATTGGTTCATATACACGTACAACGTGTGCGGAAAGTCCTCCATTCTCCCTCAAAGTCCTTTTTACCTATGACATTCGGAGCACGGAGGGGCGCTGCGTTCCGATCGAGGCTCATTCAGTCTAACAGGAGTTGCTCGCGCTAGAGCAGAGGATCGAGAAGAGGAAGAAACCTTCTTTCCCTTAGCAGTGGAAGCTTGTTTAGGGGCCATGGCGATTCTGATTTCTCAAAGAAGAAACGAAGAAGAAGGGTTCTTGGAAAGAAAGGGTTTTGTGAAGGCAGATAAAAGTTTTCTCTCTCCAGACCTTGGACTATTTATAGAGTTCGGATGACTCTTCGAATCCCTAACCAAATCTGATATTTAATATTCGGTTATGATTTGGTACCACGTCTGCCTATCATTTAGGGAAGATGGACAGTCAGTGGATCCAGAATTTACGCGCAGAGCAGATCTATGATTTCAAGCTCAGAAGCTTTTTACGCTTAAGAGACTACAAATCTACGGTTTTACGCTCAGAGGCCATAAATCTATGATTTTACGTCCGGATGCTTTTATGCTCAGCAGCTTTTATGCTCGAGAGGCTACAAACCTACGGTTTTACGCTCAGAGGCTATAAGTCTACGGTTTTATGCCCAGATGCTTTTACGCTCACGAGCTTTTACGCTCAAGAGGCTACAAACCTACGACTTTACGCTCAGAGGCTACAAATCTATGATTTTATGCTCAGAAGCTTTTTTACGCTCAGAGGCTACAAATCTACGATTCTACGGTCGAAAGCTACAGATGGCCAATTGTAAGGATTTACGCAGAAAATGCTCCTTCTTGGCCACAAAACATTCCAAGTACCCAAAACATATAGGGTTCAGCATTGAAGATGACTCTTCTTCTTGGGTCGATTGGAAGTTCATCCAAAGTCCAGTTAGAATCCTTTCTCAACAGTTCAAGTATGGCCTGTTTTGACGGCCATTTCTCGCCCTATTTTCAAAGGATTTTCGGGAAATCATTCTTGAAGATGATAGTCTGAACAAGAATTTTTCGCATCAGAGAAGTGACAGTTCAGAAATTCTACGCGACTCCTCGTTTAAAACAGCATGACAGTCCGGATATTCGACTTAAATGCTAAGCAGCTTTCTACGCGTCTTCAGTTACGAGTAAAAGACAAGACGAGATCAGATATTCTTTTATCAGAGTCGGCATAAAATTATTCAGACATATCGAAGTTGCACACTATTCAGACTTTATCACAGCAAATATGGCAAATCATCAGATGCGTAAAAGAAGACAATTTTATTAATCATGATTACATATGATGGAAATCCAGTCTACAAAGGGTTTTTCATCTTCATGATTACATATGATGGAAATCCTTTTTCTATAAAGGGTTTCTTATTTAAGATCACACCGAGAATCTGTTCTGCCAGGTTATCATATTGGTGGAGATCTTTTTTCGTCTTCTACAGTACTTCATCGGCTTCTGTGATCGATGCACAAGAAAATGGTGAATGGCGGGAGGATACAAAATTGGGCTTGTCTAAATTATTCAAGCCATCCTCCAGGCATGCCCTAGGAATTGTGTTGGGGGTTCAGACCCAACTCAATACTGGAAGACAGGGCCAAGTTGTCTGCCTTCGTCCAGCGCCATGATGGAAGAGAATACAGCTTGCAAGTTGTGTGGTCCAATACGAACCTTCCTCTCTCCTGGATGAATCATCATATGAAATTGTTGATCATCCCGAGCAAAGGAAGCTATGATATCCTTCCATGATCCATCGTTGTAGAGGACATTTGCTCAAAGATGTCTCTTTTTATGGCTCCATACATGCTGGAAGAACATGATCTTCTTCTTCCTCAAGTTAACCCGACGAAGCTCGGCAACCATCTCTGTGTGGTGAAGAAAGTATGGGAAAAACAGGTTAACTCAGTCGCCTTTATATAGGCAGAGGAGATCACACCAAATCCCAACAAATTCCTAAATATTTGCCGAGAAATCAGCCTCGCAGAACGAGTCAAACTTGACCGTTTCATGCTTCATTCAAAGTGTTTCAAATTACGAGGAATTTGAAAACTTTGAAGGGGGTCTTGTAGAAGCATAAAAAATACGCTGAGGAATTATACACGTAAAACCCTCAACATGCAGGAGACCGCGTAAAACAGAGCTCCAGCACTGGGTGGCGTAAGACATGACTTCAGAGCCATTGGCGAACAACAGAGCTTCAACGCTATTCAGCATAAAATATAGCTCCAGAACAACCCGCGTAATGCAGTATTTCCAGACTGCTTCGGCGTAAAAAGGTTACTACATCGCCACTTTGACGTAAAACTTGTCTGCTTTTAATGCAGCAGAAAGTTGTACGAGAAACTCTTCGTATTCCTCGAATGAACGTGTCAGATCATGCAGTGAACCTGACTCCTGACAAAGAGTACTGCACAGTGATCGAGTGGACGGCTGTAATGATGATTCGGCACAGAGTCCCAGACTGTCGTCTAGTGACATAACCCTTGATATAAGACGTTGTTTACGCATTCAAGGAATATGCTGCCTAGTTTTACATAGGCAGACATAAGCTTTTACGCTCAAGATAAGACGAAACCAACCGCCACGTCAAAAGCTGCTCTTCGTACAGAACTCGAGGCACGTCTCTGCAGTTAATGCGCGTGATGGGGGCAGATCTCTGCATTTAATATATGATATTTGGTTCTACTTTTAATGACTGGGTGAGCCATAATTATGGCTAATATGCCCACATCACCACCCCTGCATATTACGTCATCATGCTATTTTTAGCTATAGGAGCACGTTGTACGCTATCTCCTTAAAATACGCCGACCTGCTATTTTTAACTATAGGGGTACGCCGTATGCTATCTCCTCGGAATACGCCAACTCAGGCTATATTTGCAAAGGTGGGTGATAAGGCTATTTGGCCCAGAATACGCTCAAAACCTCAGTCAAGGTAGGATAATCGGCTGTCCTTACGCTGGCTACCTATCCATGCAGCATCAGGCTTCTATACCTACTTGGCTTCTACGCCTACTTGGCTTCTACGCCAACATGACAGCTACTCGGCTTTTACGCCAACAGAATAGCTATTTGGCTTTTATGCCTATGAGACAGTTATTTGGCCTTTATGCCAACCATCTCTACGCAAGGGGCAGTTATCTACGTGGCTTGCATGCCGTGATCTTTAACAAAAAGTTATACGCATTACCTCATAATGGGACATGCGTCACACGCCGATTCAGAAGATCATTCATACGTGGGTAGCAGTTATTATAACCGCCGCATAAAAGGTGCAGCTCTCTCCGCTGTTCGGTTTCTACGCTGACTGTATCTGAACTCTATAAATAGAGACATCCGACCACGGAGGTCAGGGGGTGGAGGAGAACAGAGGTCAAAGGTCGGAAAGGTCGAATCCAAGATAGAGAGAATTCAGAAGTCACAGACAGAGGTCAAGGTCAAGAAAGCACCTATAGAGAGCTTTGGCAACGAGAGTTCAGCCTCTTCTGCAATCTTTGAAGCTTCTTTTTCGTCTTCTACATCACTTCTTCGTCATCGTGTGGTCCAAGGGACAAAGTGATCGACCGCAAATCAGACTCTTATAGCGATATTTCCCCAGAATCAAATTTTTGTACTTAACATCCTCGTATAGGATTATTTGTACTTCTTTTTCTTGTTTGTAAACCAAAAAAAGGGTTTCGTATAAACCTAGTTTTATTTCTTTCGTTTATTATCAAACAAACCTTAGTTGATCTTGGTTGTAATATTTGAGAATATACGTTTAGAGGGACATGACACTTGTGCATTTTAGACACTTGCACACTCGACCCTGCTAGTTGACCGATTATGACCCATCCTTTCGTTAGCTTCTAAGTGTAGCGTATACTAGAATAATGACTGATGGTTGTTACATTATATTATATATATATAGGATCGTTGGATTATTCAGGTGAGGCTTCGGGAGCAGGATTTTGGCATTCGTAGCTTGAGGATCCAGGCAAGTATACCTTGCCTTCTTTACTGTTTAATTTAATTTATTAAATATTGCATGAGATGTTGTTGTTACAAATATTATATATAACTGTGTGCATCCGAGAATGACTCGGGTGCAGTCGACGATTGTATCGATGTGTAGTGTAATGACTTAGTCACTAGCAGACTCACCTACTATTGTGAAGATATTCTGATATCGTCCAAGTCCCTGACACTTCTTACACTCATCACGATGACATACTCATGTTAGTATACGAGTTGGCGTACCCGACTAGCTATCGGTGCATGTGACATGCATCACGGTTTAGTGCGTAGTCATGTTAGTCTAGTTATTTGAGACCTGGCATGTTAGTTACGTAGTATGCACGTCGTGTATTCGACTTGTATATTTGCATTGGGCGGAGAGGACAACTGGTAGGCGTATGGGATACATATATTGCAATCCGTAGTGTCCAGAGGAACCACGGATCCAATAACTTTTTTTATTCAGATACCGCGTTCTTCGGAGCGTTACGGACGTATATATATATATATATATATATATATATATATATATGCAGATACCTCATTCTTCAGAACGATAGACGTTATATGTGCAGATACTACGCTCTTCGGAGTGTTGGACGTTATGCCTATACCTACCCATGCGTACCAAGGTTGTCCTCATATTGTATTCACTTAGATGGCTAGTACACCCCCTTTTCTTATTCAGTATTTATATTCGGCATGTATTTTTGTATCTTGTTACGTCCCTCTGAGGACCTGGTTCTCTTCCAGATTTGGACGAGGCGTACTTTCCGATCGTGTACGGGCCCGGACATGAGACGAGGTACGCGACCGAGGAGGAGCTTGAGGTGTTACCTTCGGAGTTTCCGTGATCACTGGTAGGCCTTCCGCCTAGGACTGGAGCATCTTTATCAAGTTAGTCGATGTTCTAGCCTACTACTCTTATCTATCCTTCCGTACTCTTATTTCAGTATTGTAGTGGGTTTGTTCCCATCAGACTTATTTGGATTGTATTATGACATTCAGATTCCGCACTTATTTCCAGTATTTATTTTAGCACTTCTTGTTTATATTCTGTGGATGATATTAGATATTTACCTGCTGCATATTAGCATATTAGACTTGATAGCATTTTAGGACAGCGTAGTACGCTTCATCGGGTCCATTAAATTGGAAAATTCTTCGGAGTCGTATTAGCTGGCCATTGCCACGTGGCCTGGTCCCGTATATTTTGGGACTGGGGCGTGACATGGTTTTAGTGGTGGCCCATGCAGGTCTCTATGTTTATCGCTTGTGGTATGGTATCATACCCAGCGAGCCTGCAATATGATAGAAATTATTAGATCGCATCCACATTGACTACCGTCTTTGAACCTCCTTCGTATTTAATTATTTGAATATCTGCATCATGTTTGTTTATTTCTGTACTCTTTTAATGTAGTTCTATCTCTTGCAGAGAGATGAACTTGCGAAGCGGACGCGAGGCATACAGTGCCATTGTGCCATCCGCCACCGCGCAGAGGGATGATACATCCCAGGGACCACCCGGAGAGCAGCCACCACCACAGGTCCCGGTAATCCCATATGCCCCGTTGATACACTAGCGCCAGACTTCTCAGGACGATCTGATGCAGCAGCACGAGGGCCAGACTTCACATACTGTCCCTATGCAACACCTCGAGGGCCAGACTTTGAGGGCCACACTGATGCCGCAGCCCGAGAGGCCGATGTCTCAGGAGACACCTACAACGCAGTCGGAGATTCCATTGCCACCACCTCCACCCTTTCCACCTTAGATGCCACATCCAGAGGGACAACCGCAGATATTCCAGTTCTTCCAGGCCATGATGCAGGTGCAGTGGCATCAGGCCGAGACTATGAGACAGAGCTTGATGGCAGTTATGGAGAGGACACCTGCCCCAACACCCGTACCAGTACCTACACCTATTCAGCTGGCTGGTACTACTCGAAGGTTTCGTCAGATGGGCCCGGATACCTTTTCGGGCAACGAGACCGCAGAGAAGAACTTCGATTAGGTCGCCAACAAGGAGATGCTGCTGGAAGCTCATCAGCTTCCTTCGGACCTTTGGATGACCGCAGTGAGGGCTCAATTAAAAGGCAATGCCCATCAGTGGTGGAACTCCATGGAGCGCAGCATCGGCAAGAAGCAGACGTGGGGGCAGTTTCTAGAAAACTTCAATGCAAAGTACTTCTCGGCTACGATCAAGAATGCACAATACTCCCAGTTCCTGCACCTGGAGCAAGAAAACATGACCGTAGATGCGTATGACACGGAGTTCAGTCGACTTAGTAGATTTGGTGCGGCCTTGATACCCAATTATGTGGAGAAGGCCAGTAGATTCCATCATGGTCTGACTTACGAGCTACAGAGGTACACTACCACCCAGGCGAGGATCTCTTATGAGGAGGTTCTGTCAGAGGCTAGGATCCAGGAGGCTATTTGCAGAGGATCGAGGCATCCCAGCATGACCGTACCAGCCAAAGCTTATCCCAGAACGGGAGGACCGGTCTGTCGTCCAGGAGCACAGACACAACAGAGGATAGTACTATACCAGTGCAAGGAGCTTCTGACTTGTCACCATTGTGGCAAGAAGGGACATGTTATCAGAGATTGTCAGAAGAAGCTTGGATTGTGCATGATCTATGGAGCGAGTCAACACCTTGACATAGATTGTCCACAGCGCAGGGATGCAGCACCGCAGACAGGACAGCGGCCAGCAGCACCAGTCCAGAGGATACTACCCCAGACAGGAGGTCAACGTCCACCTGCACCCGGAGGTTTCAGAGGGGACCACCCCTGGCCCCACATGAGGCATAGTTTGATTGAGCCAGACAGCAGGCCGGAGGGCAGAGGTGCGGGCAGGCCTTTGTACTAGCAGTGATTGAGGCAGAACCAGAAGAGAAAGCTATCATAGGTACCAT
This sequence comes from Iris macrosiphon, assembly GCA_036927795.1. Classification (NCBI taxonomy): domain Eukaryota; kingdom Viridiplantae; phylum Streptophyta; class Magnoliopsida; order Asparagales; family Iridaceae; genus Iris; species Iris macrosiphon. The sequence continues at coordinate 34,687,678 of JAYESA010000015.1, read as the reverse complement.
TTTAGTTGCATCATTACCTGCGACTGCATTGTTTGATTCTGGTACTACATTATCTTTCATATCTAGTAGTTTCGTAGCTATGCATAGAGTAGCTACGTTCCCTTTACCTAAGAGTTGGAAGATTCTTACCGGAGGAGGCATCGTACCGGTTCCCAGCACTATTAGAACGTGCTCGGTAGTCGTGTATGGTCGGGAGATGAGAGCTCAATTTTTGGTATTCCTGATGCCAAACTTCGATGTTGTGCTAGGTATGGACTGGTTGAGCCAGTACAATGCCATACTGGATTGCCGGAGGGGTAGCATCATTTTTAGACCGCCAGATCACCCGGAGTTCGAGTATATGCGGGGGACCATCGAGCAAGGAGTAGGCCAGATAGCTGGAGTTTACATGGCTATAGAGATGGCACCCCCACCGATAGTTGCAGAGTTCGAGGATATTTTCTCGGAGGAGTTGCCAGGCCTACCGTCGGATAGAGAGGTGGAGTTCACTTGCCACCCTGTATTTCAGTTACCAGATAGTTATTATTTTATTATATGCATTGTGCCGCGTGTTTGATTAGAATCGTTACTTCGCGTCCGGGTCACAACCAGGTATAGATGTTCGTCGGTAACATCTAGTAACGAGTGATAGATGATTCACAATACCTTGATGTACATACCTGTGTATATCATAACCTTAGAACACATACATACACTGTCATCGTGCCAGATTTTCTGTATCCTGATACTGATAACATGATCAGAATCTGGGATGACCTTAGGGTCGCGTTGATTGATAGTTACTTCAGTATGACGAGAATGCTAGATAGAGGTTCAGGTTCAGCACATAATCGTTGACCACTTGGGAAGGGGAGGACAGTCACTAGACGTTTGGGCTCCTCTGAACGCGCTTATATATATATATATATATGTCCTAGTTATGTAGTGTTCGTGTATCCGGAGTAGTAGTATCACCCGTGTGACTTTGTGCTCGGAGCTATGGTACACCCCGTATATCTCTGTGTTCGGAGCTACGGTTTTATTTTAGACAGCCCACGCGTCGAACATTGTCTTCAAACTGTGTCTCACTTAGGTGGTTATGCTAGATTATACCGTCATTGCACTTGTACTTTCTGTTATACTTGGCATGCTGTATTTTTGTACCTTATTACATACCTCTGAGGACCTGGTTCCCTTCCAGGCATAGGCTAGGAGGATTACCCAGAGGAGTACGGACCGGGAGCATATCCGGCAACTGGACCAGTTACAGAGGACGAGATCATTCCCGAGGACTTCGTCTGACTCTCTGGTAGTGACTTCATCCTGGGACGGTATTACTATCTAGCTATCGGATACCATTCCTAGTTATCTTCCTACTTTCCTTCATTTCAGTATTTGTACTAGTGGGTTTGTTCCCGTGTGACTCTTTTAGTATTTGTACTATGATATATTTATCGTGTTATTTCCCTTCAGCACATTAGTAGTTATGATTATCTCTATGTGCTTTATGGATGAGATTTAGATTCACTGTTTATGTGTAATGCGTTTGGGTTTTATCATTGTACTTTACAGCTTAAGTGCACTCCGTCGGGTCTATTAGATTGGGATGCCTGCCGAAGTGTGCTGCTAGCCATTGCCACATGGCACAGTTCTTTATATTTGGAACTGGGGCGTGACAGCGCCAATATCTTTAAATGTGTACCGGAGCGGTCTCTCCATAAATTTCCGCAATTGGCGAAGAAGGAACTTGATGAGCTGAAGCTACAGTTAGAGGAGTTATAGAGCAAGGGATTTGTCTGTCCTAGTGCATCACCCTGGGGAGCACCAGTATTGTTTGTACCAACGAAGGATGGGATATTTCGTATGTGAATTGATTACAGAGCCCTTAATGCTTTGACTATCAAGAATAAGTACCCCCTATCGCGGATTGATGATTTGTTCGACCAGCTGACAGGAGCAGTGATGTTCACGAAGATCGACTTGAGATTGGGGTATCATCAGATGAAGGTGCAAAGAGAAGATATTCCAAAGACGGCATTCAGGACTCGTTATGGCCACTACGAGTTCTTGGTGATGCCTTTTGGATTGAAAAATGCGCCTGCAGTATTTATGAACCTGTTAAACAAAGTCTTCTACCAGTATTTGGACCAGTTCGTGGTAGTCTTCATCGATGACATCTTGATATATTCAAAAAGCCACGAGGAGCACGGGGAGCAATTGAGGTTAGTGTTGGAAACGCTGAGGCGTGAGAGGCTCTATGCCAAGTTAAGCAAGTGTGAGTTCCTCCTAGTCCATGTCTCTTTTCTCGGACACGTTATCTCAGGAGATGGTATTTTAGTAGATCCAGTGAAGATTTTATCAGTAGAGACGTGGCCGACCTCTACCAACGTCTCGGAGGTGAGGAGTTTCCTAGGACTTGTCGGATATTACCGGAGGTTCATAGAGAACTTCGCGAGAATCGCAGAGCTGATGACCCGCTTGACCCGCACGGAGCATGAGTTCATTTGGACAGAGGAATGTCAGACAACGTTCGATGAACCGAAGAAGCGTCTGACTACGATACCTATTTTGACTATACCTTCTGGACCCGGAGGATTTGTGATCTATAACGATGCGTCTGGGAAATGATTATGATGTGTCTTGATGCATCATGGGAAAGTTGTGGCCTATGCCTCTAGGCAGCTGAGGACCCATGAGAAGAACTATCCCACTCTTGACTTGGAGCTTGCCGTAGTGATCTTTGCCCTGAAGCTTTGGAGGCACTACTTATACGGAGAGCTAGTGGAGATATTCACATATCACAAAAGCCTGAAGTACGTCTATACTTAGAAGGACCTGAACCAGAGACAAAGACGTTGTATAATCCCCCTGATTTTCAAAATTTGATAATATGGAATTTTTCCCCAATTTACTGTAATTTTCTGATATTTTTCTGGAATTAAATTAAGGTGTTTTATAATTAAAGGATTTTTAATTGTTATTAATTAATATTAAAATATTATGAAAATAATATTTTATGGTGTAAAATGAAAAACTAGAAATATGGTAATTTTCCGGGAATTTATTGGACCCCGGATGATTTTTAAAAGGCTAAAAACTATTATTATTTAATTACTTATTTATTTAATAGGTTATTATTTTACATCAGACCGGCCCAAACCCATCAGACCGGCCCAAACCCATTAGCCTAGCCCAGCCCGCTCCCGACCGGGTCGGGTCGGGTCCGACAGACCCGTTCCCCGCAGACCCGCGAACCCGAACCCTTTCTCTCCCAGCCGAACCTGCTCCCCGACTGTCCGCCTTCCGCCGCTGAGAACGGCCGCCACCCGCCGCCGTAACTGGCCGAGACTCTCCCCCTTCCTCTCCCTCCACCGGACGACTCCTCCGCTCCGGCTCCCCGTACCCGCCGGCCGTCCCTCTCCTCAAATCATCTATTTAAACCCTAGATCTCGCCGGAGCCACACCTCACCTCTCTGTCGACCCTCTTCCGGCCGCCGACGACTTCACCTCACCGCATCCGCGCCGCCCCAGCCCGCAGTCTCCCCGGCCAGCACCACCCCCGCCGTGCCCAGCCCTCTCCCCTCCTCCCTCCGCCTGCGCCGTTTCCCGGCTGACCTCCAGACCCCGAGCCGCCTCCGCGAGCTGTCCCTGGTCCGCCTCCGCTGCCCTGCCAACTTCGGTGTATTCAGACCCGACACAGAGAACTCGACACAGAGGACACGGACACAGAGAGTTCGACACAGGAACCCTAAACCTAATTTCTGTGTCGGACACAGTGTCCAGGACACAGGACACGAGGATTAGGTTTTCTGGAGCTCACTTCAGGTATTCGTAACTTTTTGCTCGTAGCTCGGAATTCGATTCCGTAAATTGTATCGCGTAGCCTGTATGACCCTCTCGGTGCCCGGACAAACCGCTCGGGGCATCGCGTCCTGTGGTGATCGCACACCGCGATCCAAAAACAGGAAATACTTGACCCTGTTTCACCCCGGTATCGAGTACGCCCCGCCAAACGGGACGACTTGGTCGCGTGCGGTCTTCACAGATACGTGCGCGTCGTTGATACGGACGTGCGGGTTTTCGCAGAAGCTGATTTGGATGTGCGTGCACACCGGAATCAGTGCGTATCCGCGAACACCGCTCAGTATTTGTACTTTCTGTTTCTAGCTGTAACTTAGTGTACACACGTCAAATCGAGACGAAATTTACGCCATTGGACTCGTAGCAATACGCTGGTCCTGTGAGCCAAGTTTGGTTCGATTCTGAGAACGTTGACAAAATCGTGTGTCGTGGGCCCCATAGGCTCCATCCGACGGGCAATTTTGAGAACGGCTCATCGGAATCCAATTCTGGAAGTTCCGTTGGGTTCGTATCATCGTTTCTGACCTGTTGACACTAAGTTGGACTATTTTTGAGACCTTTGACCCTGGCACATTTTTCGGTGCAAAGCGGCCCATATTTGGACCCCGCCTTGACCCAAAAATGATGTTTTTGCCCTTGTCTCCAAATTGGACTCAAGGACAGGCGTTCCTAGCTGATTGAGGTGTTCTGGACCTGATGGTGATGTCTATTTCAGCAACCGGAGTACTGCTTGGAAATCCAGCTGAAGCCAGAGCAACATTTGGAACCGAAAATCCAGGCAAGTGTACCTTGCCATTAAATGCAGTATTTAATTCATTTTGAATCTCTTGCTCTAATTTCTGTGACTGTGGTACTTGCCCTATCAAGTAAATTATCCCCAGGACACCTGACACAAGCATGATACAGAATCTTCCTGATTATTCAAGGGGGTTTGTATAAGATATAGATTTCATGATTTAAGCTTTATTTTCTTAGAACTTAATAAAGGACTGACTGCATTAGTTCTAATCTTGCGTAACATGAACATTGAGAACTGTGACGTGAGATTTCATTGGGTGGGGAGAGTATTACCATATCAAGGCTGATTATATTATATATATATCTGGTTATCTGGAAGTGTCCTAGTCTCTGACACAGAGCTTTGGCACCTGTACTGGCCCTTCGAGAAAACACTGCTATGGTTTCTTATCATTGATCCTGTAGTAGTCTCAGCCTGAGTATGAATAATAACTCTCACTTGCATGATCACTTAGCTGGTTTTAATTATTTACCCGGATTTGTTTGATAGTAACATCGGCATGCCACTGTCTTAAACTTATTAATTTCTTGTGCTTCTCTTGTGTTTAACATTTTGGTTGACTTGCATGCTCATTCACTGTATTATGGCTCGTATTCTTCTGTACCTTGTTACGTCCCGCTGAGGACCTGGTTTTGTTCTCCAGTTATAGCAGACGAGAGCTACCCTGAGGTGTACTGAACAGGGGCACTACTCGGAGCAGTACCTGAACCTGAGGACGAGGTGACCGCTGAGGACTTCTCCTGAACAACTGCTTAGCCTTGCTCAGTCTTTATGGCAAAATGGACTATTTCCTGTTTAATTAAACTCTTTATTTCCTGATTCTGAGAATATTGTAAACAGACTTAATATCGGATTGTTCTCCGATTTTATTTACTTAGACTGTTGTTGTTTAATATTTCTTTTGATGATTTTGCTATCTTTATTTGTGGATGAGAATAGTAAAACCCTGACTGATGTAATACAGCTTAAGTATGCCCGATGGATCCATTAAATTGGGTTTGTCCATCGGTGCGTACTGCTGGCCATTGCCACGTGTCCAGTCCCTTGGTATTTTGGGACTGGGGCGTGACACGTTGGCTCGAGGTGATGACATACTTTGAGATTGAGCTACAGTACCATCCGGGAAAGCCCAATGTCATGCCCCAGTCCCAAAATACGTAGGACTAGGACACGTAAGCATTCCAGCCGCATATATATGGCAACTCCAATATATGGAAACTATAACCCATACGTACGCTGTAATATGAATATAAACTCACATGTGGTATATATAATGTCACAAGTCACAGATATGCTAATCTCATCCACACAATAAGTCATAGAAAAGAAATACTAAACTAGAATAAGGAGTCTGAAATAACCAAATAATAGTCGGGTGGAGACAAATCCACTACCAAAGACTATATCCAAAACTAAAATGAGAGAGGAGTATAAAATCTCCAAAATAAAATAATGTGAAGACAGAAGTGTATCAGCTAAAAAAATCCATCGCTAGATAATTAACGATGCTCAGAAGGTAAGACCTCCTCGGCAGAAAGTAATGCGTCAGGTCCAGGCCTGTACTCCTGCGGATACTCCTGGTCGTCTATACCTGGCAAGGGACCAGGTCCTCAGAGGGACATAACAAGATACAGAAAAGCGAGCCAATTTGAATACAGTGAACATGCATAATGTTTGAAAATAAATAAGTACGCTATACAAGACAATCTATATGAATGCAATGAGGACAACTTTTTAACGTATGGGCAAGGGTAGGCTACTCGATCTACCTTACAACTCACACACACGTCAATGGACATCAGAAATCGACATACCGCGGGGGTAGCGACCAGCGAGACTCCAGAAATCGACATACCGCGGGGGTAGCGACCAGCGCGACACACGTCCGTAGTGCGAGCTAAATACTACGGTTTACCAGAGAGGTTAAAAGCCCATACGCCTAATGATTATCCTCTCATGATACTAGGTGCCATGTGTGTGTCAATGTCACGCCCCAGTCCCAAAAATACGTAGGACTAGGACACGTAAGCATGCCAGCCGTATGGATATGGCAACTCCAATATATGAAAACCAAATTCACACGTACGCTGTAATATGAAAATCAATCCACAAGTGGTATAAACATATGTCACAAGTTATAGGGTACAATCTAAATCTCATCCACAGAAAATCAATATAAATGACTAACCAGCATCTATATAACTAGATCTCAACATAAATATCTAAGGATGATAGTTGGATGGAAACAAATCCACTACCAACTCGAATGTAAGAGCAAATATTAAAGTAAGTACAACACAACAACACCATATAAGAACACCATCTAGCAATCACGGCTCGAAGAGAGGACATCCACGAAACATATATAGCCATCCGATCTGTGCTCCTGCAAATACTCAAGAATAGATACACCTGGCAGAGGACCAGGTCCTCAGAGGGACGTAACAAGATACAGAAAATATGAGCCAACTTGAATACAGTAAACATGCATATAATTTGAAAATAAATAAGTACGCTGTACAAGACAATCTATATGAATGCAAATGAGGACAACTTTTCGACGTATGGGCAAGGGTAGGCTACTCGATCTAATCCTCACAACCTCATGCTCGTCAATGAACATCATCAGCCGGCATACCTCGGGGGTAGCGACCCTCGGACTCCATCAATCGACATACCTCAGGGGTAGCGACCATCGGATACGACCCACCATAGTGCGTGCTAGTGACTACGGTGTTACCAGAGTGGTTAAAGCCCATACGCCTAATAATTGTCCTCTATGATACTATGTGCCAAGTGTGTGTCAACATATCTAATATATAGTAATGACTGAAGGAAAACTACACATGCAAGAACTATACAGAAGTGCAATAAATAAACATAAATATACTAAGCATGCAAAATACTGTAAATAATTTGGCAAGGTATCTTGCCTGGTAAGAAAGCTGCAAGGTGTACTGTCCAGAAGTCAAACGCACAGGATCAAAAGCTATGGCCACAGAACAAATGTCTCCGGATGCTGAAATAAATATCACCAACGTTTCTAGAATGAGCAAAATAGCTAAAAGCACTTCCCTTTCGTCCAATTTGGACACAGGGGCAAAATGGTAATTTCGGGTAAAAGTGGGGTCCACCTGTGGCCCACTTTGACCGAAAAATGTGCCAAGGGTAACAGTCTCTAAATGGGACAAACTATAGGTCAAACAACTCTAAATGTCGGTACGAACCCAACGGTATGTCCAAATATGAATTCCGATGAGCCGAACACAATTTTGTCCAAAAAGTCAACTGTAGGGCCCGCCAATTGGCGATCTGGTCAACCGTCTCAGAAATGCATAAAAATTGGGTCACAGGACCAGCGCGTTACCACGAGTCCAGTGGCGCAAGGTTCGTCGCAATCTGACAAGCGTGCACAAAATGCGCGCGAGGTCCATAAAAGTTGCGACACGGTGTGTGTCCGCTGATACGGCCTGATTCCGGCGCGCACACGCGTCCGAATCAGTCCCCACGAATTTTTACGTGTCTGGTTACGCTGCGTGCACCATTCGGTACACTTGGCACACGGCGGGGCGGTCCCATTTGGCGGGGCGCGCTCCGTTTTCTAACTTTTGGAAAACTGGAAAAGTGGGTGCGCACAGTTTTGTGACGAATATAATTATGTCCACAGCAACTAATAGCATAGGGTTATTTAACAAAAAATAAACTAGGTCAAGTATTCTACAGGTATAAAAAAGAATCACCGAATTCGGATCTCTGTGGTGGGAGATACGAACCCGGCAATATAGGTGGTCATTCTGGAATTCTGCTATTTCAGAATTCTGTCTGCTCGCGCTGACTTGGGCGCTGTTTTTCACCTAGGGGCACACATTTTTCAAGGTTGGATATAAAACAACTATGGAAGAGGGTTAAGGGGTGATCATACCTATGAAGACGGAACAACGTTTAGTTGAGCGAGTCGACGAAAAATCACTCCGAAGCGAAGGTGCTTCGAGTGGGATTCTGCAGGATGCGAGGTCGGCGTCGTCGGGATGGTTGGATGGCTTGGTGGGGCTTCTCTGGCTGCGGTGACGGCTCTTAGATGGGAAGAGAAGGTCTGGAAATTAGGTTAGGATTTTGAAAGAGAAATATATATATATATATATATATATATATAATAGGAAGAGAGAGGGATGGTTGGATGGAGCGGCCAAAGGGTCGGTTGGAGAGAGGCAAGCCGCTGGATGAAGGGCTAGCAAAGGGTCGGGTCTACGTGTGTTATAAGTGGCTGCTTGCTTGAATTTAGTAGAAAGTTGCTAGGGGTCTTAAGTAAACTAAGGAATGGGATAATAGTAATGCTAGGTTGTTGTAGAAGAGTAGTTATTAATATTATTAATATTAATATTATTATTAGTTACTTATTTAATTCTTTTGCTTTCTTTTCTTTTCCTTTATAAATATATATATACATATATATATATATTTGTATATACATATATATTATATATATACTCATAAGAAAATTTATAGATTAGGGTAATGCACAACATTAGGCTAGCAACTGCTTAAGGGGTCTCCTACATGGAATAAATTCCGAAAAATTCTTGATGGTCCCATAAGTCATCTAAGTGCCCGAACACCTAACATAAAAATTAATAAAAATCTATTTCTCCTATTTAGCACATAATTACCATAATTAAATTAAAAAATTAATAAAAAAAAAAATTTTAGGGGTTTTATATTCTACCCAACTTACAAAAATTTTGTCCTCGAAATTAAAATTAAGCCACGATAGAAAGGCAAGGGTGGTATAAGATTTGCATTGTTTAAAATGCAAGGCTAGGTTTAAAGGGGTGGGCGATGTTGCACGTTGCACATCCCGAAAAATCATGGGAAAAATCCACATGAGCGAAAAATAGGTTTCTTCATGTGTCATGACCAACGGTGTGGACACCTAAATGCTCTTTTGCATGAAAGCGCCCAACAATTGGAAAATTGCACAAAGATGAGAATTGGGTGAGAGGTTCACAATCTACCGAACTTAAAATTTTCCATCTACCACCTAAGGCCATACATCTAGAAAAACTATTGCTCAAATTATTTAATCATGATTTTTAATCCTCAAAGGTTTAACACCAAACATATCACCTATGATATGCCCTTAACCAATTATAAAAGAGAGTCACTAAATCATGTGTTTAGCCTTATGGGGTATAGCTAGTACTATCAGTGTCGACTTATACCAGCACGGGGTTTTGTCTTTCCGAAATAGGGAAAGACGGAGGGAAATAATAAAGAACTCAAGGTGAAGGGGACAGAATACAAGTACGAGGTTCAAAGAGATTAAAGAGTCGAAAAGAGAGTTGTCAGGACAGTTGTGGATTAAAATTCTATTTTTGGTAATTTTCTATTTACATGCTCGTATCAGTACAGTTATGTAACCGATACGATGTGTCAGACATATCTAGGTGCAAGTATATCTGTCTACTACCATATATCTCAATCCACGTAAAGTAGTCATGCGAAGAGCGAACCAAGCGCACTAAGGTTAGCTAGACCTTAATACACCGATTCTGATTAGGCAATTGTATCATTGTGTGCACCCAATAATACATATGCCATGAGCAAGCTCGATAAAAGAATAAGCTTGCAAAAACTAGGCTATAATAGCAGCATAAATCAAGGTAGTACAACAACATAATTACGCTGGATTATGATGGAAGAAGGTACAGATTAATTCAAGCTCACAACAACAAAACAAAATAAGCAACAATAATAAAAGACTCTACAATCTCTACAGTTATCATACAACCTCCTTGTCTAAGTCGCTAGTCGACCAAATAGGGCATGAACCTCTAAATTCTACCGTCTGAATTAACACTATCGTCTTTACTAGCATACAATTAATGTCATCTTCTTATGCAAGTCTAAAGTCGATGTCATTTGGTTATACTTCACCAATGGGTTAAGAGGACTGTGTGATACTAGGTGGTGAGGTATACTACCCAACTTAAAACAATTTAACTGCTATTGTATTGCCTTAAGGATACCGTAGAAGCTCCTATTAATGTCTACAAAAAGGGTCTTGGTACTTTATTGGGGTATCCTCTTCTATTACATAGGTCATGGTCATCTTACCTCTTAGTCATAGTGCTTATAGAACAAGTGTCAATAGTAAAGATAGAAAGGTTACTAGCCCTCAAGTGAGAGAGGAGATAACTTATGTGGAGATATGGGTTCAATTACGTGATTTAAAACTAAGTTGTAACCATAAAATTATAATCTAAATGAACAGCTCAACTATTAAATTCTTGCTACTAAGCACATAATTTCAAAATTCAAGATTACAACTATAATTATAGGAATCTATATATCATATCATAAAAGAATTCATTTGGCCTACAATCAGAAGTGTCAGAGGGCACGAGTTGAAAGATGAAGAATAGAAGAACATGATTAGTCGTCGCACAAATAGCGAGTGCTAGGGTTTCAGGGAAACAAATATATGAAATAAAATAGAGAGGCTATAGATAATATCAAGGTTTCCTAAGGGGAGATGCTACGCTACTCTCTGTGTTTGCGGTATATTCAAGAAACTACTATATTCAATGCTCTTGGCTTCCTAAAGTGTTGTCTACTAATAATAAGACAATGATCTAAGTTTATAGTTCTAATATTATCTAACTATGAAGGTTAGTTCAGTCCAAATATTGAGTTTTGCTTTCCTATTGGTTCCTCAATACTAGGGTCAACAATATGGTCAAACTTCTAACTAACTCTAGTAGTGTCTATACTACTCTCAAGTCTTCTTAATACATCAAGGGGTAAGGGTATAACAATCTAAAGATAAGGAATTCTAGGTTCACTAGATATTCTAAACTTAGTGGTGTGTCTATATTCTTGTTGTATTCTTAATAGGTATGCTACCATAATCATCATCCTAATAATAGGGGTTCTTATATTCTAGCAGAAGGCTATACTCAAAGAACTATTAGGGAAGTACAAGAATCAAGCATGATGCAATTATTCAGATAGAATGGATTGAAAGGAAAATGAATCATAGTCAAGAATGGATTGAAAGGAAAATGAATCATAGTCAATTGTGGATGAGATCCTATACTCTATTCCTAGGTGCAGGCTTGTTCGGTACAATAACGTAACCGAGACAATATGCTCTTGACCTGCATGGGCCACCACAAAAATATGTCACGCCCCAGTCCCAAAAATACGTAGGACTAGGACACGTAAGCATGCCAGCCGTATGGATATGGCAACTCCAATATATGGAAACCAAATTCACACGTACGCTGTAATATGAAAATCAATCCACAAGTGGTATAAACATATGTCACAAGTCATAGGGTACAATCTAAATCTCATCCACAGAAAATCAATATAAATGACTAACCAGCATCTATATAACTAGATCTCAACATAAATATCTAAGGATGATAGTTGGATGGAAATAAATCCACTACCAACTCGAATGTAAGAGCAAATATTAAAGTAAGTACAACACAACAACACCATATAAGAACACCATCTAGCAATCACGGCTCGAAGAGAGGACATCCACGAAACATATATAGCCATCCGATCTGTGCTCCTGCAAATACTCAAGAATAGATACACCTGGCAGAGGACCAGGTCCTCAGAGGGACGTAACAAGATACAGAAAATATGAGCCAACTTGAATACAGTAAACATGCATATAATTTGAAAATAAATAAGTACGCTGTACAAGACAATCTATATGAATGCAAATGAGGACAACTTTTTGACGTATGGGCAAGGGTAGGCTACTCGATCTAATCCTCACAACCTCACGCTCGTCAATGAACATCATCAGCCGGCATACCTCGGGGGTAGCGACCCTCGGACTCCATCAATCGACATACCTCGGGGGTAGCGACCATCGGACATGATCCACCATAGTGCGTGCTAGTGACTACGGTGTTACCAGAGTGGTTAAAGCCCATACGCCTAATAATTGTCCTCTATGATACTATGTGCCAAGTGTGTGTCAACATATCTAATATATAGTAATGACTGAAGGAAAACTACACATGCAAGAACTATACAGAAGTGCAATAAATAAACATAAATATACTAAGCATGCAAAATACTGTAAACAATTTGGCAAGGTATCTTGCCTGGTAAGAAAGCTGCAAGGTGTACTGTCCAGAAGTCAAACGCACAGGATCAAAAGCTATGGCCACAGAACAAATGTCTCCGGATGCTGAAATAAATATCACCAACGTTTCTAGAATGAGCAAAATAGCTAAAAGCACTTCCCTTTCGTCCAATTTGGACACAGGGGCAAAATGGTAATTTTGGGTAAAAGTGGGGTCCACCTGTGGCCCACTTTGTACCAAAAAACGTGCCAAGGATAACAGTCTCTAAATGGGACAAACTATAGGTCAAACAACTCTAAATGTCGGTACGAACCCAACGGTATGTCCAAATGTGGATTCCGATGAGCCGAACACAATTTTGCCCAAAAAGTCAACTGTGGGGCCCGCCAATTGGCGATCTGGTCAACCGTCTCAGAAATGCATAAAAATTGGGTCACAGGACCAGCGCGTTACCACGAGTCCAGTGGCGCAAGTTTCGTCGCAATCTGACAAGCGTGCACAAAATACGCGCGAGGTCCACAAAAGTTGTGACACGGTGTGTGTCCGCGGATACGGCCTGATTTTGGCGCGCACACGCGTTCGAATCAGTATCCACGAATTTTTACGTGTCTGGTTACGCTGCGTGCACCATTCGGTACACTTGGCACACGGCGGGGCGGTCCCGTTTGGCGGGGCGCGCTCCGTTTTTCAACTTTTGAAAAACTGGAAAAGTGGGTGCGCGCAGTTTTGTGACGAATATAATTATGTCCACAGCAACTAATAGCATAGGGTTATTTAACAGAAAATAAACTAGGTCAGGTATTCTACAGGTATAAAAAAGAATCACCGAATTCGGATCTCTGTGGTGGGAGATACGAACCCGGCAATATGGGTGGTCATTCTGGAATTCTGCTATTTCAGAATTATGTCTGCTCGCGCTGACTTGGGCGCTGTTTTTCACCTAGGGACACACGTTTTTCGAGGTTGGATATAAAACAACTATGGAAGAGGGTTAAGGGGTGATCATACCTATGAAGACGGAACAACGTTTAGTTGAGCGAGTCGACGGAAAATCACTCCGAAGCGAAGGTGCTTCGAGTGGGATTCTGCAGGATGCGAGGTCGGCGTCGTCGGGATGGTTGGATGGCTTGGTGGGGCTTCTCTGGCTGCGGTGACGGCTCTTAGATGGGAAGAGAAGGTCTGAAAATTAGGTTAGGATTTTGAAAGAGAAATATATATATATATATATATATATATATATATATATATATATATATATATATATATATATATATATATATATATATAATAGGAAGAGAGAGGGATGGTTGGATGGAGCGGCCAAAGGGTCGGCTGGAGAGAGGCAAGCCGCTGGATGAAGGGCTAGCAAAGGGTCGGGTCTACGTGTGTTATAAGTGGCTGCTTGCTTGAATTTAGTAGAAAGTTTGCTAGGGGTCTTAAGTAAACTAAGGAATGGGATAATAGTAATGCTAGGTTGCTGTAGAAGAGTAGTTATTAATATTATTAATATTAATATTATTATTAGTTACTTATTTAATTCTTTTGCTTTTTTTCTTTTCTTTTCCTTTATAAATATATATATACATATATATATATTTGTATATGCATATATATTATATATATACTCATAAGAAAATTTATAGATTAGGGTAATGCACAACATTAGGCTAGCAACTGCTTAAGGGGTCTCCTACATGGAATAAATTCCGAAAAATTTCTGATGGTCCCATAAGTCATTTAAGTGCCCGAACACCTAACATAAAAAATAATAAAAATCTATTTCTCCTATTTAGCACATAATTACCATAATTAAATTATTAATTAAATAAAAAAATTAATAAATAAATTTTTTTTAGGGGTTTTACAGTCAACATATCTAATACATAGTAATGACTGAAGGAAAACTACACATGCAAGAAAAATACAGAAATACAATGAATAAACAGAAATATAAATAGCATGCAAAGTACTGTAAACAATTTGGCAAGGTATCTTGCCAAGCAAGAAAGCTGCGAAAATATAATGTCCCGATGTCAACACCAAGAGTCAGAAGCTACGGCCTCAGAATGAACGTCTCCGGATGCTGAAATAAACATCACCAACGTTCCCAGAATAAGAAAAATAGCTAAAAAGCACTTCCCTTTTGTCCAATTTGGACACAGGGGCAAAACGATAATTTTGGATAAAAGTGGGGTCCACGGGTGACCCACTTTGCACCGAAAAGTGTGCCAAGGATAACAGTCTCTAAATGGGACAAATTATAGGTCAAACAGCTCTCAATGTCAATACGAACCCAACGATATGTCCAAATGTGGATTCCGATGAGCCGAACACAACTTCGTCCAAAAAGTCAACTGTGGGGCCCGCCAATTGGCGACTTGGTCAACCGTCTCAGAATTGCGTAAAAATTGGGTCACAGAACCAGCGTATTACCACGAGTCCTGTGGCGCAAGTTTCGTCACAATTTGACGTGCGTGCAGAAAATGCGCACGACTTCCACAAAAGTTGAACACGGGATGTGTCCGCGGATACGGGCTGATTCTGGCGCGCACACGCGTCCGAATCAGTCTCTACAAATTTTTCGTATCCGGTTACACTGCGTGCACCATTCGGTATACTTGGTATACGACGGGGCGGTCCCGTTTGGCGGGGCGTGCTCCGTTTCACAACTTTTGGAAATCTGAGAAAAGTGGGTTCACGGGGTTTTGTGACGAATTTAATTCTGTCCACAGCAGTTAATAATCTAAGATTATTTAACAGAAAATAAATTAGTTCAAGTGCTCTACTCATACCAAAAAGAATCATCGAATTCGGATCTCTGTGGTGGGAGATACGAACTCTGCAACATGGGTGGTCACCGCAGTTTTCTGCGATCCCAAAATTCGGTCTGTTTGTGCCAACTTGGGCGCTATTTTCGCCTAGGGTTTCGTATTTTTTGAGGTCTGCTATCATACAGATATGGAAGAGGGTTAAGGGGTGAGCATACCGGTGAAGACGGAACGACGTTTGGTTGAGCGAGTCGACGGAAAGCAACTCCGGAACAAAGGTACCACGTGTGGGAATCTACAGTGCGCAGGGTCGGGGTCGTCGGGATTTGTTTGGACGGCCTGGCGGGGTTCTCTGGCTGCGGTGGCGGCTCTCTCTAGGTTTAGATGAGAAGAGGAGGGTCTGGAGGTTTTAGGTTAGGGTTTTATGAAAGAAAAATATATATATATATATGTATATATATATATATATGAAAGGGGAAAAGATGAGTTCGGTTCACATACACGGGTCGAGGGGGTTTAGAATTTGCTAAAGGCTAATCAAGGGGCTCACTTTGCCACGGATAGGCTGCTGCTTCATGCAGCAAGCCATCGGATGGTTTGCACTAAGCTAGGGGAATGGTTGGTGTAGTATTAATGGTTAAGTTAGTTATTAGTTTATTATTATTAGTTTATTATTACTTTCTTTTCTTTTCTTTTCCTTTTTCTTTTTAAATATATATATGCATATATATATATATATATATATATATATATATATATATATATATATATATATACTCATAAAAAAAATTCTAGATTATAATAATGCACACCGTTAAGCTAGCAACTGCTCATGGGGTCTCCTACATGAAATAAATTCCAAAAAAATTCTGATGGTCCCATAAATCCTCTAAGTGCCCGAATATCTAAATAAAAATTATTAAAAATCTATTTCTCCTGATTAGCACATAATTACTATAATTAAATTATTAATTAATAAAAAATAAAAAATATTATTATTTTTTTGAAATAGGGGATTTTACACCAAACGTAGTAGCTGACGCAATGAGTAGGAGGCCCATGGCATTCTGTCACGACCTACACCTGATGTAGGGATGCAAATAGGGAACAACGTCCTACCTACGCCACAGAATCGACGGTAAAACGTTGTCTGGGTAATCTATCTAGCAATATAATGAACCACTAACAATAACAATATACTCAATCACAGATCTAAGATGGAACGAGAACGAATATGATAAAGAATAGAATAGTCACATACAACTCATAAGTCTAAAATAATGACATCAATGAGTCTGAAAGAATACTAACAAAAATAAGCTAGAGACAAATCCAGAACAAGAATACTAAGAAGCTACTAATCTCGGATCATCTGCCTCAGTTGGGATAAGTCCCTCCTGAGCCAGGGTCCCTGACTCTAAACCCACAATATCTTGAGGTCCATAATGTGTAGGGTACCACTCCTCAGTGTCATCTGGAAATAATATATCCAGTCAGAAAAGGAGCAGAGTACATCTCTAACAACAGTTCTAATCAATGATAAAAACTATATAACAGTAAATAGATGTGAATATATAAGATGCACAATAGATACATGAGATATACAATAAGGAAATACTGGAATAAATACAATAATGAACAATATATCAATGAAAAAGAATACTAATAACTAAGTGTGTGAGTACTAGCTTTAACATGTGTCACGCCCCAGTCCCAAAATACCGAGGGACCAGACATGTGGCAATGGCCAACAGCACACACCGATGGACAAATCCAATTTAATAGATCCATCGGGGCATACTTAAGCTGTAGTACAACAATAAGGGTCTAGATATACTAATCTCATCCACAGAATAAATACAACAATATCAGAATCATAAAGCAAGATCATATCTTAATAAAATATAAACTCAGAAAATAACCCGATAATGAGTCTGATACATCTGTCAAGATACAAGAATAAAGCTAACCACAGCAAATACTGAGTATGGAAATAATATATACTCAGAAGATAACCTCGGTGGTCACTCGTCTACTGAATCTAGTACTGCTCCAGTAACTGCTCCTGTTCCTGCTTCTGCTAATGCTCACGTACTGTATAACTCTGGGTGCATCTCCTCTGCTAATCCTGGGGACATAATCCGGATCCAGGTCCTCAGGGGACATAGCAAGGTACAGATAATACAAGCCATAATAATGCAGTAAAATAGAATAAATGAATAAATAGGGTAAATATGTAACCATCTATGTGAAATACAGGTGAGAACATCACTAGTACTCAGGCTGAGACTACTACAAGCTCTGTGTAGGGGAGCCGGCAGCAGTGATATCATGTAGTTGTCTAGCTCGGAGAGAGACTGAGACGCCGGCATATTATAGTCAACTTGTAGCATGTGTGTCTCTCCAGCAATAAATAAAACAATAGGGAAACACTAAATAACCAGCTAAGTGATATGCAAGATGAGAGCAGTACTAGAACTCAGGCTGAAACCACTACAAGCTCTGTGTCGGGGAGACGGTAGCAGTGATATCATGTGGTCGTCTAGCTCAGCGAGAAACTGAGACGCCGGAACAATATAGTCAACCTGTAGCCTGTGTGTCTCTCCCCACCCAATGTAATCATACGTCTCATGTCCATGATGTCCCATGTCCATGTCACACAAGATCATATCTAATGCAACAAGTCATATAATGTCTAGGAATATAATGTCTATGTCATAAAATATGTATCCTATACAGAATCACCATGAATATCTCAGGAAGATTCTGTCTCATGAATAGTGTCAGGTGTCATGGGTATGATGTACTTGATAGGACAAGTACGAGAAAGATGGGGTCTCGATATCCATGTCTAGATGACAATACACAACACCGCGTACGGTGTGGGCACCCGACTATGAATCAGACGCTAAGTAAAGTCGCACGGTCCTAGGTCAAGCATGCACAACAATATAAATAAAGCAAGGAAATATGCAACAAGAACTATAAATTTGGCAAGGTATACTTGCCCACTGATGTATAACTAAGTCAAGAAAATAAGTAGCAAAGCTGAAGGGTTTGGCAAGGTACACTTGCCTGGGGTTTGAATACCAACAGTTGTCCCTGTATTAGTGGATCCTGCAGGTACTCCTCCAAAAGCTGAAATAAACATCACCAACAGTCTCAAAAAATATCAAATAGCTAGAAATGCCTATCCTTAAGTCCAATTTGGACACAGGGGCAAAAATGACATTTTCGGGTCAAAGCGGGGTCCACATGTGGGCCACTTTGCACCAAAAAGCGTGTCAGGGTCAAAGGTCTCCAAATTTGTCAAACTTAGTGTCCACAAGTCAGGAACGATGATACGAACCCAACGGAACTTTCAGAATTGGATTCCGATGAGCCGATCATAAAATTGCCCGTCAAGTGGAGCTTGTGGGGCCCACGATATGCGATTTTGTCAACGTTCTTAGAATCGAACCAAAATTGGGTCACAGGATCAGCGTATTGCTACGAGTCCGATGGCATAAGTTTTGTCTCGATCCGACGTGTGTACACAAAGTTACGACGTATTCCAGAATAGGCGGATACAGGGCGTTGTCGGCGGATACGTGTTGAGTTCGGTGTGCACGCACATCCAAATCAACTTCTGCAAAATCTTTCATGTCCGTATCGACGGTGCGCACATTTCGGTAAAGACCGCGCACGACCAAGTCGTCCCGTTTGGCGGGGCGCACTCAGTTTCGGGGTAAAATAGGGCGTTATTTTTTTCTGTTTTTGGATCGCGGTTTGCGATCACAACAGGACTCGACGCACCGAGCGGGTTGTACGGGCATCGAGGGGGTTTCACAGTCTACGCGACATAACTGACGGAATTAAAAATGGAATGACGAGGAGAGAGAACGGGTTACCTGAACAGGGCTCCGTGAAATCTGAATTACTCGTGTCCGCGTCGTCTCGACACGAGCTGAGTCATGTCCGGGTACTGTACAACCTAGGGTTAGGGCTAGGGCACGATGTCGGAGGCGACGGAGCTGGCCGGAGGGAGGCCGAGGGCAGCGGAGGCGGCGAGGGCTGGAGGCGGCGGCGGCAGCGAGGAGGGTGGCTAGTGCGTCGGCTCAGGCGGGCTCTGGCTCGTCGGGCGACTTCGACGGAGGGTCGGCTCCGGTCGAGCGCGGGATGCAGTGGCTCAGGGAGAAAGGGAGAGGGGCTCAGGGTGGTTCGATGGGGATGGTTCAGTCGAGGTTCTCCGGTGGGAGGATGGGTGTTATTAGCCGGGTCGAGGGGAAGGCTGCGGGGTAGCGACGGTGGAGCGGGTGTCGTGTGGGTGGAGGGTCGATGAGGGGAGAGGTTCGACGGCAAGGGGATTCTGGAGGAGAAGGATGAGGGAGATTGAGGCACTGCGGGTTGTTATGGTTCAGGCTAGTGGGTGAAGTCGACGGCTACGGCGGTGAGGAGAGGAGAGAGGGTGCGATGGCGGCGGGCACGGAAGTCGAGAGGGTTAAATAGGCGGTGAATAGTAAATCCGGCGGAGGATTAGGGTTCGGTCGGGTTTTGGGTTTGGGTTGGGTTTCATGGATCCGACCCGACCCGACTCGTTAAGGATGGGTTGGTCCGGTCTGGTTCACTGCGGTTTGGTTTGGTTTATTTTGGTTCAAATGAACCCGGTTCAATCAGGTTTAAATCGGTTTAGTTCTACGTTGGTTTTTAGGGCTTTAAAAATGTTTCCGGAGTCCAATAAATTCGCAAAAAATTACCCTATGTCCGGGTTTCCATTTTACACCATAAAATATTATTTTTATAATATTTAACATCAATTAACAATAATTAAAAATCATTTAATTACCAAACACCTAGGTTTTAATTACAAAAAAATCCCAGAAAATTCCAGAAAATTGTGAAAAATCCAAATTAAAATTTCTTGAAAAATCAGGGGACTTACAATCTACCCCCCTTAAAAGGATTGAATCCTCGCAATCAAAGAATAACCGGTCAACAAAGATGACACGGTTGCAAACATTGTTCGAAGTACAACACGATCAAGGGGAATCAAGGTTGAGGGTGTAAGAATTATACAAAGGGAAAATTATTTCCCTAAGCATTAAAAGTTATGCAATTTCCCGTATGAAGGAGATCTAGAAGACTATAGTTAAGAAAAACTAGATTATCACTTAAAACATACTAGGTTATCAATTATTTAGCAAGTTCAAAATTACTAGGTCAAGGCTAAGGTTACGAACCAACGGGCACGAGCTAAAACAATACTAGAAACAAAAAACTATAAAAACTTACGTGCATTAGCTACTCCATGAGTCTGCACGTTCTCCAAGGTCATCACCAGGGCTTGTCCATGTCCTTGTAGTCGATTCCTCTGCTGCTGCTGAGCCTGCTGGAAGAGTGCTGCTTGTGGTATCAAAGGTGGCCTCGGCTGATACCCTCCTGGAGCTGGTGGTAGGACTCCTTCAACTTCCGTTTGTGGTGCTCCCAATGCTGGATAGGTTGGCCTCGGTACTGGTAATGCTTGTTGGTTAACCATTGGTGCTCTTTTTCGACGCTCAGGGCATTCCCTCAATGAATGCTAACTGCATTCGCAAGCTAAACATACTTTTCTTTTTCGTCTATACTCGTCCTCAATATGGCCTCGCTTGCGACAATATTGACAGATAGGTAGTGCCTGTGGAGATGCTCCTGGTAGCTGGTGCATGTGAGGTCTCTTTGTAGCTTCTTCCTGTGGTGCTCCGGCTGGTGCTGATGTGGATGATCGCTTCAGACTGGCATCTCTCCTGATGACGCGCTCCATGCGTCGGGCTGCAGCAAGGACGTCCGGGTAAGATGTAGGTGCAACGAATCCAATTAGTTTCTGTAGCTCAATGTTTAGTCCGTCGAAGAATTTTTTAGCCTTCTCTTCTTCTGTCGGAATCAAGGTTGGGGTGAAGCGACTTAGACAAATAAATTCTGCGTTGTACTCTTCTACTGTCATACTGTCTTGAGTGAGGCGATTAAACTTGTCCCAAGTTCTGATCGAGCGATAGCTGGAATGTACATCTCCTGGAAGAGTCTAGAGAACTCTTCCCAAGTGACTCAGTCTGGTCCGAGTCGTGTCTCCTCAGATAGCCACCAGTGATGTGCATTGTCCGTCAACTGCATTCTGACGGCTGTCATCCAACGTTCCCTTGGAAGCTCAGTTGCTTCTAATTGATGTTGTGTGTTGGTGAGCCACTCATGAACTTCTGTGGGCTCCTCCTTGCCTGAGAAGGTATGGGGCTTCAGCTGGCGAAAATCAGAAATAGAGCCCGTTGTTGGCCGTCGTGCTGGTAAATCTGCCTGCTCTAGTGTGGTTACTAGGCTGCGACTCAAAGCCTCTTGTTGAGCTTGTATTATTGCACAAATCATTTGAAATATCTGTTGTCCGTCCATGGCCTGACCTTGTGGAAATACGGGCATTTATGGAGTAAAGTGTGTCGATGGTGGAACGTCATCTTGCTGAATTCTCGAGGCATGCTGCCTTGCTTGACTGCGTTGTTGAGCGGATTGACCTTCTTCTACTGGTGTTACTTCCTCTTCGTTGGTTACCACGGTATTTCGTGGTGATCTTGCAGGAATCTCATCATTTTCTCTTGAATCCATAACTCTGCAACCAAAATAAACAATAAGAGGCGCACAGGAATCAAGGCAGGATGCAAGTCAAAATATTGATTCAAATTCGACATAGATATCAAGAACGATTCAAGCAAGTGGATGGGATCCTTAAAACTTATCCTATTCTTATTGCAGGCTTGCTCGGTCCCTAAGTTGAAACCGAACAATTTAGTCGAGACCTGCATGGGCCACCACAAAAACCATGTCACGCCCAAGTCCCAAAATACCGAGGGACCAGACACGTGGCAATGGCCAGTAGCACACACCGATAGACAAACCCAATTTAATGGATCCATCGGGGCATACTTAAGCTGTAGTACAATAATAAGGGTCTAGATATACTAATCTCATCCACAGAATAAATACAACAATATCAGAATCATAAAGCAAGATCATATCTCAATAAAATATAAACTCGAGAAATAACCCGATAATGAGTCTGATACATCTGTCAAGATACAAGAATAAAGCTAACCACAACAAATACTGAGTATGGAAACAATATATACTCAGAATATAACCTCGGTGGTCACTCATCTACTGAATCTGGTACTGTTCCAGTAACTGCTCATGTTCCTGCTTCTGCTAATGCTCCTGTATTGTATAACTCTGGGTGGATCACCTCTGCTAATCCTGGGGACATAATCCGGATCCAGGTCCTCAGGAGACATAGCAAGGTACAGATAATACAAGCCATAATAATGCAGTAAAATAGAATAAATGAATAAATAGGGTAAATATGTAACCATCTATGTAAAATGCAGGTGAGAACATCACCAGTACTCAGGCTGAGACTACTACAAGCTCTGTGTAGGGGAGCCGGTAGCTGTGATATCATGTAGTTGTCTAGCTCGGAGAGAGACTGAGACGCCGGCATAATATAGTCAAGCTGTAGCCTGTGTGTCTCTCCAGTAATAAATGAAATAATAGGTAAACACTAAATAACCAGCTAAGTGATATGCAAGATGAGAGCAGCACTAGAACTCAGGCTGAAACCACTACAAGCTCTGTGTCGGGGAGCCGGTAGCAGTGATATTATATGGTCGTCTAGCTCAGCGAGAGACTGAGACGCCGTCACAATATAGTCAACCTGTAGCCTGTGTGTCTCTCCCCACCCAATATAATCATACGTCTCATGTCCATGAGGCCCCATGTCCATGTCACGCAAAATCATATCTAATGCAACAAGTCATATAATGTCAAGGAATATAATGTCTATGTCATAAAATATGTATCCTATACAGAATCACCATGAATATCTCAGGAAGATTCTGTCTCATGAATAGTGTCAGGTGTCCTGGGTATGATGTACTTGATAGGACAAGTACAAGAAAGATGGGGTCTCGGTATCCATGTCTAGATGACAATACACAATGCCGTGTACAGTGTGGGCACCCGACTATGAATCAGACGCTAAGTAAAGTCGCACGGTCCTAGGTCAAGCATGCACAGCAATATAAATAAAACAAGAAAATATGCAACAAGAACTGCAAAGTTGGCAAGGTATACTTGCCCACTGATGTATAACTAAGTCAAAAAAATAAGTAGCAAAGCTGTAGGGTTTGGCAAGGTACACTTGCCTGGGGTTTGAATACCAACAATTATCCCTGTATCAGTGGATCATGCAGGTACTCCTCCAAAAGCTGAAATAAATATCACCAACAGTCTCAGAAAATATAAAATAGCTAGAAACGCTTGTCCTTAAGTCCAATTTGGACACAGGGGCAAAAATGACATTTTTGGGTCAAAGCGGGGTCCACGTGTGGGCTACTTTGCACCGAAAAGTGTGTCAGGGTCAAAGGTCTCTAAATTCGTCAAACTTAGTGACCACAAGTCAGGAATGATGATACGAACCCAACGGACTTCCAGAATTGAATTCCGATGAGCAGATCACAAAATCGTCCGTCAAGTGGAGCCTGTGGGGCCCACGATACGCGATTTTGTCAACGTTCTTAGAATTGAACCAAACTTGGGACACAGGACCAGCGTATTGCTACGAGTCTAATGGCGCAAGTTTCGTCTCGATCTGATGTGTGTACACAAAGTTACGACGTGTTCCAGAATAGGCAAATACGGGGCGTTGTCGGCGGATACGCGTTGATTCCGGTGTGCACGCACATCTAAATCAACTTCTGCGAAATCCCGCACGTCCGTATCGACGGCGCACACATTTTGGTAAAGGCCGCTCACGACCAAGTCGTCCCGTTTGGCGGGGCGCACTCAGTTCCGGGGTAAAACAGGGCGTTATTTTTTCCTGTTTTTGGATCGCGGTTTGCGATCACCACAGGACGCGACGCACCGAGCGGGTTACACGGGCATCGAGGGGGTTACACAGTCTACGCGACACAACTGACGAAATTGAAAACGGAATAACGAGAAGAGAGAACGGGTTACCTGAACAGGGCTCCGTGAAATCTGAATTACTCGTGTCCGCGTCGTCTCGACACGAGCTGAGTCGTGTCCGGGTACTGTGCAACCTAGGGTTAGGGCTAGGGCCCTATGCCGGAGGCGGCGGAGCTGGCCGAGGGAGGCCGGGGGCAGTGGAGGCGGCGAGGGTTGGAGGCGGCGGCGGCGAGGAGGGGGCTAGTGCGTCTGCTCAGGCGAGCTCTGGCTCGTCGGGCGACTTCGGCGGAGGGTCGGCTCCGGTCGAGCGCGGGATGCAGTGGCTCAGGGAGGAAGGGAGAGGGGCTCGGGGTGGTTCGACGGGGATGGTTCAGTCGAGGTTCTCCGGTTGGAGGATGGGTGTTATTAGCCGGGTCGAGGGGAAGGCTGCGGGGTGGCAACGGTGGAGCGGGTTTCGTGTGGGTGGAGGATCGATGAGGGGAGAGGTTCGACGACGAGGGGATTCTAGAGGAGGAGGATGAGGGTGATTGAGGCGCTGCGGGTTGTTAGGGTTCAGGCGAGTGGGTAAAGTCGACGGCTGCGGCGGTGAGGAGAGGAGAGAGAGGGTGCGATAGCGGCGGGCACGGAAGTCGAGAGGGTTAAATAGGCGGTAAATAGTAAATCCGGCGGAGGATTAGGGTTCGGACGGGTTTCGGGTTTGGGTCAGGTTTCATGGATCCGACCCGACCCGTTAAGGATGGGTTGGTCCGGTTCGGTTCACTGCGGTTTGGTTTGGTTTATTTTGGTTCAAGTGAAACGGGTTCAATCAGGTTTAAATCGGTTTAGTTCTACGTTGGTTTTTAGGGCTTTAAAAATATTTCTGGAGTCCAATAAATTCGCAGAAAATTATCCTATGTCCGGGTTTCCATTTTATACCATAAAATATTATTTCCATAATATTTTAACATCAACTAACAGTAATTAAAAATCATTTAATTACCAAACACCTAGGTTTTAATTACAGAAAATTCCCAGAAAATTCCAGAAAATTATGAAAAATCTAAATTAAAAATTCTTGAAAAATTAGGGGGCTTACAACATGATCGACTTGGGAACATGATACAAGATTTATGGCCTGGCTAATCATATGCGCGGTGTATGATTAACACTATTCAAGAGCAAGACTTGATACAAGGGGGTATAATCACATATCTACACTAAAATACTTCCCACCCTCGACTGGTATAATAGATCCAACTATAGTACGCTATGGTACGAGATTCCCCAAGAAGATAGCTAGTCTTCTCGAGAATCAGTGTCTGTACATGTACAAGATAATCAATGAAACAAGGCTTGCACAAGATACATCATATACCAAGGAATAACATCTCATGACGAGATCCAGATATACCAATATGTGTAACCATCGTGTCAAAAGAACAAGGATATCTACACTAGATACAACGAACATAGAGGATATCATAAATGAGAAACTATCAGAGAATGTACTCGCCTGAAGTCCGTAAATAGTCTCACAGATGTCTGATACGGTGCCTCGAAGACCTAGATATGGAATATAACATCAATACAAGGTTTCGAAAAGAAAATAAGTTAAACTAGCCAACTTCTAGGTCAACAAGCCATCTCTAAGTCAAAAGTCAAACTAGGTCAACTCAAAGTCAAACTATGGTCAACTATGGTCAAACTATGGTTAATTATGTCAAACTACCTATTTATAGGTTGTATGAGTCTATCTCAAAGATATTGGGCTCAAACACTAGAGTCTAGGTCATAAAAGTTATATCTTAGGATACTAGGATACCGTATCTCAGGATACGTAAAACAATAGGTAAAGCATCACATATGCATATCAAACAAATATTAATTATATAAAATCCTAATTAAAAATATTAAATGGATACCTTAGTTTCGAACCAACTTGGTATCACAACACTAAACCATAATCTTGATACCCAAATCCAATACCTTGGGTATCCCCAAATACCTTGATACTTACCTTGGTATCTCAAGGTAATATCCAAAACCTTGTTTATACTAACTAACCATAAATAATATATGCTAACAACTAAATATTATAAATATAATATACTAAAACACAATTAGCAATTAGGAATGTATATACATATATACTAATACCATATATATATATATATATATATATATATATATATATATATATATATATATATATATATATATATATATATATATATATATATATATATATATATATATATATATATATATATATATATATAAACAAATATAATATCTATTCAAAATTGCATAACTGTCATTAAACCCTGCCGACTATCGCTGAAAGGTGCTGATATCGCTGATACCACTGCTATTTTCGTGACAGTTTCCTGCTGTTGTCGCCAAAGCTGAACTGTTGTTGTCGATGTTACTGTTGCAGCCGTCGCTACTGCTGCTGCTGTTATGTTGCCGCTGTCGCTAAATCTGTCGCAAAAGCCCCATGTTCTCCCCTCTATATATATATATATATATATATATATATATATATATATATATATATATATATATATATACACCTCTACATATATATGTATGTGAAGGTGTATGTATGTTATATATTTTATATAGGCATAGTTATATATATGTATGTGAAGGTGTATGTATGTTATATATTTTATATAGGCATAGTTATATAAGTTTTAGTTATATATATATATATATATATATATATATATATATATATATATATATATATATATATATATATATATATATATATATATATATATATATAAATACTACTACATTTAAAAACTAATACATATGTAGAGAATTAGCTACACAATATCTAACACATAGATATATAGATCTATGACACACACACACACACACACACATATATATATATATATATATATATATATATATATATATATATATATATATATATATATATATATAATTACACATCTCAAAGACTAAGAACAAAAGAGGAATAGATCTAGAAATAATTGCACAAACACATGGAGTGTATCACACCCGTATCCCACTAGATATAGGATACGCTTGCGACACGAGTCCAATACACATCCAAACGTATCCCGAAGGACACGAACAAGTCTAATATATTATTTATGAATAATACGAAGAGTTAAATAAAAGTCTACGTGTCCGTGTCAAAATATGATATGCACAAAGTTTCGTGTCGGAGAAAAACTCCCAAATCAACACATATCACCAAATTATTCGGATACGAACTACACGTACCCAATTGTGGATACGACACTAGCCCCAAACACACAAGCACATGCCGAATTGATCTATAGGACCAATTGATACACACAACAAATGTCAATCTCGCAATTCTCCCAAAATTGACACAAAAAGTACTATAACTTTCTCAATAGGCCTCCTATGAACACAAAACCAAATCCTATGGGTAGCCTATGCATATGGGTTGATTTTTTATGGTTAAATCTCAGATTTAGAACCTAAATTAAGGGAAAAAAATTAAATTGTACATATTGGGAGATGAATTTCCAATGCAACCTCCAAATGTGATAAAATTGGCCTCCAACTTATAGATCATTGCTCCTCTTTGTAGATCCTTGCTTCCTCCTTCTAGATCCTTGCTCCACTAGTCTCCAATGGTGATGTGGGAAGGAATTAGAATAAAATTTTGATAGGAAAATGATTTGGAATGAAGGAATTTGGTTGAAAAAAATTCTAGATCTAGTTTTCAAATGAAAAGAAGAGAGAGAAACTTTCTTCCTCTTCTTTAATAGGCTGGCCACTTCCTTACCCCTTCCTCAAGTCACTATGTAATGTCCATTATACCCTTGGGGTCTCTCATGAAAAAAAAAATTAAGGAGGAAAGCTTCTAGTCTAATGGTTTAATTAAATTAATCCTCCTCCTAATCAATGGGCTTTCTAGTTGGGCTCAATCTAACAATTAATATATGTTGGTCCATGAGTCTAACTAAACTAGTTAGGTCCACTAACACAAGTCCAAAATAAATAACTAACATCTAACAATAATTAAATAATACAACAAATAATTATTTAACAAGCATAATATTTAATTAATTATAAAATTACTAAAATACTCTTTCCTAGAAAATATGGTAGTGACACATTCTTTTTGACTATCCAGCAACATCTATTGAGAGATCTGGAGAAGTTGGGTATAGAGGTCATTATTCCCGGAGCAGACGGCCAGTTGTTGAGTTTTCAGGTACAATCGACATTGGTTGAGAGGATCAAGGCTATATTGTCAATAGATGCCAGATTTCAGAGGCTTCGACAGAGGACAGAGGCCGGGATGCAGACATGATTGCGCATATACGAGGACGGAACTTTGAGATATGGAGATCATCTCTATGTTCCGAACGGAGAACTTCGTCAGATTAGCATTGGAGAGGTTGCCTACAGATTAGCATTGCCATAGACATTAGAAGGAGTTTATGACGTCTTCCATGTATCTCAGTTAAGGAGGTACATGCCAGATCCGAGTCATGTTCTTGACCACTCGGAGATAACTGTCGGGCCGAGTTTGTCATATCAGGAGGGGCATGTAGAGATTCTGGACAGAAGCGAGAAGGTATTGCGAGGTCAGACTATCCCTCTAGTTTGTGTTGCATGGAGGTATCATGCACCAGGCGAGTCGAATTGGGAACGAGAGGATGATATTCGGCAGCGTTTCCCCCATCTCTTTGAAGGCATAGGTATGTCAAAGCATTTAAATTTCAGTCAATAGTTTTTACCATATGTTTGTTTTAATTTAGAGGATGAAATGCACTAAGGATGGTAGATTGTAAACCCCCTCGACCAAATCTAGGTCTACCTGGCTTAGATAAAGAGACTAGGGTTAGTTTGGAGCCATTTAGAATTAGAACATAGTATTTTAGATTAATGTACAAATTTTGTATCACTTGGTGCACCTTATCGTTGTTTCGATATTTGGAGCGTTACTCTAGATTTTGATTTCAAACATGTTTTCATAAACTTTTTCTAGACGTGCCAGCCTTCCATTATGACCTTTGTGTAACTCATAAATACCCTCTCTTGTACTTTATTTTAGTCGCACAATATTCGTTACAAATATCTATTTTTCAATCCAAGCAAATCCAACTTTGCATTTTTGTCCGTTCCAATCAAAATTGGAGACACAACCTTGACCCGTTTTGTGCAACCCAAATTATGACAATAATTTATTTTGAGTCTTCTACGTCTATGATACTTGTGTCCCACCCAATTTTAATCCTATGTACTTCCAATTAATTAAAGAACACCTTTGACACTAATTTTAATTAAATTGGTGTAATGACTCAACCTACCCCAAAACTAGACCCAACACCAACCCAAACCCCCACTCACACCCTCAAGGTTCATACTAAATACCATACACCATTTTAATCAACTATATCACACCAAACATGATAATTTTTCTCATTCAATCACAATCTCCCTTGTTTGTGCAATTTCTAAATTGTTAGGAGCTTTTGTACAAATAAGCAATTAGGTGTCCACCTCCTATTGGAGCAAAACCATGAAGAAACCCTCCCTCCATTCTTTGATCGGTCACCATAATTTCCTTCCATTTTGTGTGTATGACACATCATTTTTCACCTACCTCATCAACACCCTCAATTCAAATTTATCCCATCCTAACCACCCATTTCTTCATGAGGAATCTCCCCCCATCCCTAGAAATAGCTATATGGTCGGCCCTGATCCCCATGCTCTCCTCTCTCTCTCTCATATATTAACTCTCCCTCATTCTCTCCAAAATTTAGCCATCACCACCATCTCCATGTGCCCACAACCCTAACCATTAACTTCACTTCACTCCTCCTTCGGCCAACACCTTCCCCTCCTCCGACCGTCACTGTCGACCTCCTCCATCTCCTCCGACCACAGCCATCCCGCCACCACCATCATCCCCATGGCTAGCACAGCCAATACCACCACCCTCGACAGCACCAGCCACCACCTTCTCCTCCCACCATTAACACCACCACAGTCTTCTTCCACCTCCCCCTTCTCCGACCAACCACTACAACAATCACTGCCGACCTCCTCCCTCTCCTTCAACCAACCACCACAGCCACAACCTCCCTCCTCATTCTCCTTCCTCATCCGACCACAGCCAACGCTACCACCTTCCTCCTCCTTCTCCTCTGACCTACACCCTCTCTCAGCCATCTCCACCGTAACCTCTTCTCACCGTCGACAGCACCACCGCCTCCCTCGCATCGAGCTCCTTCCTCTTCTCACGACCGCCACCACCTTCTCTTCACTACCTCCATTATCACCACCATAGCCATCACCCAGGCCATCACTACCACAACCATCCCGATACCACCATCATCACCACCGCTATCATCACCACCAATCACTACCACCTCCTCCACAACAATCACCACAGCCTCCTTCTTCCTCCCTTCTTATCCCCATAACCATCATCACCCCGGCCATTACCACCACATCCATCCTGCCACCACCATCACCTCGTCACCACCATCCCGCTGCGTGGCTGCCATTATTGTTGTTGTTGCTGCTGTGTAGTCTACGTCGGAGCACCTCCATCCGCCGGAGACCGGCCACCCTCGAGCCGCGGGCGGAGAACCCCTCCATGTTTAAGAGCTAACCCTAGGTTTGCATTTTTACTCCTCCTCTTTCTTTTTGTTGTTGTTGCATGAACTAATGTTGTTAGCTAAAAACCCCTGTTTTAATTAAACCAGACTAAACCCAATTAAACTAAACCGAACCAGGCTAAACCTAACCCAAACTGGACACAGCCGAACCCAACCGAACCCTAACCTAATAGGCCGGGTCCTATCCGTACCTGACCCGACCTGTACCCGATAACCCAAAACCTAACCCATCATCCCCACGATTCCCCCGCCCCCGCAATTTCCGGCCGACGACCCCCTCAGTCGGCGCACGACCTCGTCGACTCCGCCTCGGCCCATGACTCCCCACTCTACCGCCTCTCCCTCTTCCCTCGCCTATAAAAGTCCCCCTTGCCCCCGTCAACCCCCCCCCCCCCCGACCACCGCGGATCCTCACAACCACTGACATCACCATCTTCCCCGCCGACGAGCTCCCCCGGCAACCTCTGTCGTGACCCCGACACCCCCGTGGCTTCCCCGGCCGTCGACGATATTCCAGCAGGCCCAGCAACCGCTGCCGCCACCGTCGTGCCCCGCCGCGCCTCGTCCTTTTGCGACAGCGAACCACCGCTAGGTACCCCTCTTCTAGCTTGCGTATCTCTCTGTACATCGATCCGTTTTCCGTTATATCAAATCCTATGCGAAGATCGCGTGACCCTCTCAAAACCCGTGCAACTCGTTCAGGGTATCGCGTCCTGTGTCGGTCACAAACTGCGATACAAAAACAGAAAAATTAACCCATTTTCTAAAATTCAGAAATCGTCCCGAACTCACATGTTCACGGCCATTTTACTCCCAACATGTTTATTATTTTTGAATTATGTTTAAACAGTTAATTAGACAATATAACCAAGATCAAAACCCTATAATTATATTATTTTATTGTGCTGTATGTTGTATTTTATTTGCGGATGAAATCGACCAAAAACTTGGTCTTTAAAAACCCTATTTTTTCGGAACTGGGTGCGCCCCGTTAAACGAGGCAACTTGGTCATGTGTGAACTTCACCAAAAGATGCGCACCGTCAATACAGACGTATAAAATTTTACAAAAGTTGATTTAGATGTGCGTGCACAACGGAATCAACGCGTATCCGTCGACAACGCCCCATACCGGTCCTGTTCTGAAACTCGTTGTAACTTTGTGTGTGCTCGTCGTTTCGAAACAAAACTTATGCCATCAGACTCGTAGCGATACGCTGGTCCTGTGACCCAAGTTTGGTTCGATTCTGAGAACGATGACAAAATCCCGTATCGTGGGCCCCACGGCTCCACTTGACGGGCGATTTTGTGATAGGCAGTTCTGAATATTCTATTGGATTTGTATCGTTGTTCTGGACTTGTAGATACTAAGTTTGACAAATTTGGAGGGCTTCATCTCTGGCATATTTTTTGGTGCGAAGTGGGCCACATGTGGACCCCTCTTTGACCAAAAACTGTCAATCTTGCCCCTGTGTCCAAATTAGACTTATGGACAGGTAATTCTAGCTATTTTATATCTTCTGAGCATGATGGTAATATTTATTTCAGCAACCGGATGAGTACTTAAAGATTCTACGTACACCGGAGCAATTGAAGGAGTTCAAACCCTAGGCAAGTGTACATTGTCATACTTGCAGCATTTGTATTATATTATTTCCTTGAATTATTTATATGATGTATCTGTTCAACCTAGGATCGTGTGACATTGCCTAGTATTCGAATAATATTCGGGTGTCAACGCCGTACGCGGAGTTGTGTAATGTCACTAGAGATTGATATCGCAACCCTATATATCTTCGTGCTTGAATTATCAAGTACGTCATACCATAGGACACTTGACACTGTTCATGAGATAGAATCTTTCTGAGATATTCATGTTGATTATGTATAGGCTACATGATTTATGACATAGATATTACATATTCTTAGCTATCATTATGACTCGCTGCATCAGTTAGAAGTCATGATCTTGCGTGACATGGACATGAGACATCGTGGACATGAGACGTATGATTATATTGGGTGGGGAGAGACATACAGGCTATAGGTTGATTATATTATTACGGTGCCATAGCCACACCGAGATAGGCTCCTACATGATATTACTGCTACCGGCTCTCTGACACAGAGCTTGTAGTAGTCGCAGCCTGAGTTCTAGTGATGCTCTCATTTTGCATATCACTTAGCTGGTTACATAGTTTACCCTATTGATTCATTTATTATTATACTGTATTTATTTGGCTTGAGTTATTCTTGTACCTTGCTATGTCCCCTAAGGACCTGGAATCCGGATTATGTCCCCGGGTTTAGCAGAGGAGATCTACCTTGAGGTGTACGGGATAGGAGCAGACATTAGAGCAGTACCAGAATCCGAGGATGAGGTGATCGCCGAGGATTTCTCCTGAGTATCTAGTTTATTATAATCAGTTATTTCTATTGTTGACTCTTATTTTCTATTTATTGAACTGCTGTATCAAACTCATTATCGGATTGTTCCCCGAGATATGTTTTATTGAGACTTGATGTTGCTTTATATTTCATATTGATTATATTTATTTCTGTGGATGAAATTAGTACCATAGCCCCTTATTGTTGTTTTACAACTTAAGTACACCCTGATGGGTCCATTAAATTGGATTTGCCCATTGGAATGTGCTGCTGGCCATTGTCATGTGGCTAATCCCTCGGTATTTTGGGACTGGGGCGTGACATAGTTTTTGTGGTGGCCCATGCAGGTCTACGACTAAATTGTTTCGGTTTCAACTAAGGGATCGAGCAAGCCTGCAATAAGGATAGGATAAGTTATAGGATCTTATCCACTTGATTGAATCGTTCTTGATCTCTATATCGGATCCGAATTAAATTCTTGACTTGCATCCTGCCTTGATTTTTCTGTGCGCCTCTTATAGTTTATTTTGGATGCAGAGTAATTGATCCACCAGCAAGATACGAGACTCCTGCAGGAACACCACAAGGTGTTGTGCTTACCCACAAAGAAAAAATGACACCAGCGGGTGGAGGTCAAACAACACAACAAAGCTGTCAAGTAAATCAACATGCTTCTAGATTTCGGAGAGATAACATTCCACCTCCGTCGCAGTTTACTCCACCAATGCCCGTATTTCCATAAGGGCAGGCTATGGACGGGCAGCAGATGTTTCAAATGTTCTATGCAATGATGCAATCCCAAGAGCATGTTCAACAAGAGGCTCTGCGTCACGAGGTGGAGAACTTGAGGAACAGCCTAGTACTCGCATTGGAGCAGGTGAATCTACCAGCACGACGGCCATCGACAGGCTCTATCACCGATTTTTGCCAACTGAAGTCCCACACCTTTTCTGGCAAGGAGGAGCCCACTGAAGTTCATGAGTGGCTCACAAACACTCAACACCAGTTGGAAGCAGCTGAACTTCCGAGGGAGTGATGGATGACTGCCGTTAGGATGCAGTTGACAAATAATATGCATCACTGGTGGCTATCTGAGGAGACACGGCTCAGACCAGACCGAGTGACTTGGGAAGAGTTCTCTAGACTCTTTCAGGAGATGTACATTCCATCTATTGCTCGATCAAAACTTTGGAACAAGTTCAATTGCCTCACTCAAGACAATATGACAGTGGAAGAATACAATGCATAGTTCATCCGTCTGAGTCGCTTCGCCCCTTCCCTGATTTCGTCAGAAGAAGAGAAGGCTGAGAAGTTCTTCGATGGACTAAACTTTGAGCTACAGAGACTGATTGGCTCTATTGCACCTACTTCTTACTCGGACGTCCTTGTTGCAGCACGACGCATGGAGTGCATCACCAGGAGAAAGTCTAGACTGATGCGGCCTTTCATATCAGCACCAGCCAGAGCACCACACGAAGAAGCTGCAAAAATATCTCATATGCACCAACCACCCAGAGCATCTCCGCAGGCACTGCCTATCTGTCAATATTGTGGCAAGCGAGGCCATATTGAGAACGAGTGCAGACACAAAATGGGATTATGTTTAATTTGTGGATCCAACCAATATTTAGCCAAGGAATGCCCTGAGCGTCGAGAGGAAGCAACAATGGTAAACCGACAAGCTTTACCTGCACCGAGGCCAGCCTATCCAGCATTGGAAGCACCACGGACGAAAGTTGAAGGAGTCATACCACTAACTCCAGGAGGGTATCAGCCAAGGCCACCTTTGGCAACCCAGGCAGCACTTTTTCAGCAAGCCCAGCAACAGCAAAGGACACCACCACAAGGACGCGGACAGAGTTTTGCAATGATAATGGCGGGCACACAGACTCGAGGATTAGCAAATACGCATAAGATTTAAGTTATTCATAGCTATCTATTCCTAGTAATGCCATAGCACGTGCCTGTTAATTCATTTCTTTAGCCTCAAACCTAGTATTTTGAACTTGTTAGTAATTGATACCTAAGTTTCTCATAAGTTGTAGTTGATCCTTGCTCTAACCAGATTCCATTACTCTTGAATTTTTTCTCTCTCAATGCCTATAAAAAAGTTTTTTCTTCCCTATGTGTTCTGCTTAACCCTTACCCTCGATGTTTCCTTGTTCATGATTCCTTACTCCTTGTGTCGTGCTTCAACCAATATGTCTTGCAACCGCGTTATCTCTCCTGTCGGTTATTTTCTTAATTACGAGGACACAATTCTTGTATATTGTAACACCCTTTTTTTAAAAATTTTAAATAAATTTTCTGGATTTTTTGGTAATTTTTAATTAATTATTAAAAAGGTTCTTCTGGGATTAATATTTTTATATATTAAAATATTATAAAAATTATATTTTTTGGTGTATAATTAATTATTGGATGTTGTGTAATTTTTCTGAAATTTATTGGGCTCAAAAACTATTTTTTTATTTAGCTAAAAACCACTGTTTTAATTAAACCAGACTAAACCCAATTAAACCGAACCGAACCGGGCTAAACCCAATCCGAATCGGACCCAGCTGAACCCAACCGAACCTAAACCTAATGGGTCGGGTCCTACCCGTACCCGACCCGTACCCGATAACCCAAAACCTAACCCATCATCCCCACGATTCCTCCGCCCCCGTAATTTCTGACCACGACCCCCTCAGCCGGCGAACGACCTCGTCGACTCTGCCCCGCCCCGGCCCACAACTCCCCACTCCACCGCCTCTCCCTTTCCTCTCGCCTATAAAAGACCCCCCGAGCCCCCGTCACCCCCTCCCCCGACCACCGCGGATCCTCACAACCACTGACATCACCATCCTCCCCGCCGATGAGCTCCCCCGACGACCTCCGCCGTGACCCCGATGCCCCCGCGGCTTCCCCGGCCACCGACGACCTTCCAATAGGCCCAGCAACCACAGCAACCGCCGCCGTGCCCCGTCGCACCTCATCCTTTTGCGACAGCGAACCACCATGAGGTACCCCTCTTCTCGCCTGCGTATCTCTCTATACATCGATTCGTTTTTCGTTCTGTCAAATCATGTACGAAGACCGCGTGACCCTCTCGAAACTCGTGTAACTCGTTCGGGGTATCGCGTCCCGTGTCGATCGCAAACCGCGTCACAAAAACATAAAAATCAACCCATTTTCTGAAATTCAGAAATTGTCCCAAACTTACATGTTCACGGCCATTTTACTTCCAACTTATTTATTATTTTTAAATTCTGTTTAAACAGTTAATTAGACAATATAACCGAGATTAAAACACTATAATTATATTATTTTATTGTGCTGTATGTTGTGTTTTATTTGTGGATGAAATTGATCAAAAACTTGGTCTTTAAAAACCCTTTTTTTTCCTGGAACTGGATGCGCCCCGCTAAATGAGGCGACTTGATAGTGTGCAAACTTCACCAAAAGGTGCGCACCGTCAATACGGACATATAGAATATCGCAGAAGTTGATTTGGATGTGCATGCACACTGGAATCAACGCATATCCGTCGACAACGTCCCGTATCGGCCATGTTCTGAAACTCGTTATAACTTTGTGTGTGCTTGTCATTTTGAAATAAAACTTATGCCATCGAACTCGTAGCGATACGCTGGTCCTGTGACCCAAGTTTGGTTCGATTCAGAGAACGTTGACAAAATCTCGTATCGTGGGTCCCACGGCTCCACTTGACGGGCGATTTTGTGATCGGCTCATCGAAATCCAGTTCTGCATATTCCGTTGGATTTGTATCATCATTCTGGACTTATATACACTAAGTTTGACGAATTTGGAGGACTTTGTCTCTGGCACATTTTTCAGTGCGAAGTGGGCCACATGTGGACCCCGCTTTGACCAGAAACTGTCAATCTTGCCCCTGTGTCCAAATTGAACTTATGGACAGGAAATTCTAGCTATTTCATATCTTCTGAGCATGATGGTAATATTTATTTCAGCAACCGGAGGAGTACTTGAAGATTCTACGTACACCGGAGCAACTGAAGGAGTTCAAACCCTAGGCAAGTGTACCTTGCCATACTTGTAGCATTTGTATTATATTATTTCCTTGAATTATTTATATGATGTATCTGTTCAACCTAGGACCGTGTGATATTGCTTAGCATCTGAATAATATTTGGGTGTCAACGTCATACGCGGAGTTGTGTAACGTCACTAGAGATTGATATCGCAACCCTATATATCTTCGTGCTTGCATTATCAAGTACGTTATACCATAGGACACTTGACACTGTTCATGAGACAAAATCTTTCTGAGATATTCATGGTGATTCTGTATAGGCTGCATAATTCGTGACATAGATATTACATATGCTTAGCTATCATTATGACTCGCTGCATCAGTTAGAAGTCATGATCTTGTGTGACATGGACATGAGACATCGTGGACATGAAACGTGTGATTATATTGGGTGGGGAGAGACACATAGGCTATAGGTTGATTATATTATTACGGTGCTGTAGCCACGCCGAGCTAGGCTCCTACATGATATTACTGCTACCGGCTCCCCGACACAGAGCTTGTAGTAGTCTCAGCCTGAGTTCTAGTGATGCTCTCATTTTGCATATCACTTAGCTGGTTACATAGTTTACCCTATTAATTCATTTATTATTATACTGCATTTATTTGGCTTGAGTTATTCTTGTACCTTGCTATGTCCCCTGAGGACCTGAAATCCGGATTATGTCCCCAGGTTTAGCAGAGGAGATCTACCCTGAGGTGTACGGGACAGGAGCAGACATTGGAGCAGTACCAGAATCCAAGGACGAGGTGATCGCCGATGATTTCTCCTGAGTATCTGGTTTATTATACTCAGTTATTTTTATTGTTGACTCTTATTTTCTATTTATTGAACTGCTGTATCAAACTCATTATCGGGTTGTTCCCCGAGATATATTTTATTGAGACTTGATGTTACTTTATATTTCATATTGATTGTATTTATTTCTATGGATGAGATTAGTACCATAGGCCCTTATTGTTGTTTTACAGCTTAAGTACACCCTGATGGGTCCATTAAATTGGGTTTGCCCATTGGAGTGTGCTGCTGGCCATTGCCACGTGGCTAGTCTCTCGGTATTTTGGGACTGGGGCGTGAAAACTTATATATTTGCATTGGGTGGGGAGGACAACTGGTAGGCGTATGGGATACACACATTGGAATTCGTAGTGTCCAGAGATGAGGTACGCGACCGAGGAGGAGCTTGAGGTGTTACCTTCGGAGTTCCCTGATCACTGGTAGGCTTTTCGCCTAGGATTGGAGCATCTTTATTTAATTAGTCGATGTTCTAGCCTACTACTCTTATATGTCCTTCCGTACTCTTGTTTCAGTATTGTAGTGGGTTTGTTCCCTTAAGACTTATTTGGATTATATTATGACATTCAGATTCTGCACTTATTTCCAGTATTTATTTCAGCAGTTCTTGTTTATATTCTGTAGATGAGATTAGACATTTACCTGCTGCATGTTAGCATATTATACTTGATAGTATTTTAGGACAATGTAGTACGCTTCATCGGGTCCATTAAATTGGGAAATCCTTCGGAGTCGTATTAGTTGGCCATTGCCATATGGCCTGGTCCCATGTATTTTGGGACTGGGGTATGACAGGTCACGATCGTTTAACCCGAGCTACAGAAAAAAAGTATAACTAGATTGAAGGCACCGGCTCCTATTACTCCTCCTTCTTCATCCTCCTTTGATGTCACTACCACATTTTAGGAAAAAGGGTATTTTAGTAATTTCTTATTTAAATAAATATTGTGCATGGTAAATAATTTTTGTTGTATTATTTAATTATTGTTGGATGTTATTTAATTATTTTGGACTTATTTTAGTAGACCCAACTAGTTTAGTTTGGACCCATGGACCAACATGAATTAAATAGTTAGATTTGGCCCATTTAGAAAGCCCATAGTTAAGGAGATGGATTAAATTAATTAAGTGATTAGACTAAAAGCTTCCTTCCTTAATTATTTCTTCATGAGAGGCCCCAAGGGGTACATTGGACATTTTACAATTGCTTGGGAGAGGGGCAAGGCCGGCCTATTAAAAGAGGGGGAAAATTTCTCTCTCCTCTCATTCTCATTCCAAATCTAGATCTAGAATTTCCCACTCCCAAATTCCCTCCATTCCCATTCCAATTCCCTACCAAATTCATTCCAAATTCTTTCCAATTCACCATTAGAGAAGGAGGAAGCAAGGATCCAGAAGAAGGAAGCAAGGATCTACAAAGAGGAGCAAGGATCTATAATTTGGAAGCAAGTTCTTCTCAATTGGAGGTTTCATTGGGAATCCATCTTCCAATAGGTATAATTCAGTTTTTTCATTAAAATAGCTTCTAAATCTGAGATTTAATCATGTAAAATTAACCCATATGTATGTACTACCCATAGGACTTTGTTTTATGTTCATAGGAGACCCATGGAGAAAGTTATGGTGCTTTTTGTGTTAATTTTGTTGGAATTCCGAATTTACATTTTGTTGTGTGTATCAATTGATCCTATAGATCAATTGGACATGAGCTTATGTGTTTGGGGCTAGTGTCGTGTCCATAATTTGGTACATGTGGTTCGTATCCCAACTATTTGGTGATACGTGTCATTTTGGGGATTTTTCCTCCGACACGGGGCTTTGAACATGTCGTATTTTGACACGGACACATAGATCTACTTTTGACACTTTGATTTATTCATAAATATTATTTGTGATTTGTTTGTATCCTTCGGGGTACAATTGGTTGTGTGTTGGACTCGTGTCACATGCGTATCTTAGATCTAGTAGGATACTGTGTGATACTCTCCAATTGTGTAGATTTTTGAATAGATCTAATTATATATGGTTTAAATTCTTCAATTATAATTAGTAAATATATATATAGATATTATATATTTATTTTGTGTATTTATTATAGTAATTATTGTAGCATAGATCTATATATTTTTGTGTGTGCTAATATGATGTACAAATATAATATGTAGCTTTCTTGCATGTAATTATATATGTACTTATGTTAATAGTATAAATTATACATAAATGTTTTATAAAATATATTTATGTGTTTAATTGTGTAATTATATTATTTATAATTATTATGTAATTATTTGTATATTAATGTATATATTTTAGGTGTGCTTCTAGCCATGTAAAATATGAACATTAATATGTGCATGTGTTATAACTATTAGTATTTAATTATAAGTTTATATATGCATATATATATAAGTATATAATTATTTATTTATATATATGTATTGTGATTATTATTGCATATATATATATATATATATATATATATATATATATATATATATATATATATATATATATATATATATATATATATATATATATATATATATATATATATATTTATTTTGGTGACAGTGGTTTCTATGACAGTAAAACTGTCATTATTTGGTCTGAACAGCAGCCGCTGTACAGTGGTCAGCATTAATGACAGATCTGTCATTAATGCTGCGGCAGTTTTGAGCGGCAACCTTTCAGCGACGTTTTTTTTGTGACAGTTTGAAACTGTCAGCAAACTGTGACAGCAGCGGTTTTGTATATGGAGTTTCTGCGACGAATTTTTAGTGACAGTCAAGACTGTCACTATTAAACCTGTTTTTATTTTATCTTGTTTTGTTCACTGTTTTCAGTGACGCTTTGACAGTTTTAAATTATTTTTTATATATTATTATTGTATATATATATATGTGTATATATAAGTGTTTTGTATAATATTTGTAATAATATATTATGTTATTTGTATACATATTGGTTTGTATATATATTATTTTAGGATATATATTATTTGTATTAGTAGTATACTTTGTGTGAGTATGATTTGGGATCTAATTTTTATTCCTAAATTGTTGTATTTTATTTCTATATTATTTATATAGATTTCTTGTGAGGTTGACCTTGGTTTGACTTTAGTTGACTTTAGAGTTGACCATAGTTGACTTTTGACTTAGAATTGATTTATTGACCTAGAAGTTGACTAGTTTGACTTGTTCTCTTTTCGGGACCTTGTATTAATGTGGTATTCCATATCTAGGTCTTCGAGGCACCGAGTCAGACATCTGTGAGACTTTTCATTTGGACTTCAGGCGAGTACATTCTCTGATAGTTTCTCATTTATGATATCCTATATGTTCGTTGTATCTAGTGTAGATTTACATGTTTCTCTCGACACTATGGTTACACGGATTGGTATATCCGGATCTCGTCATGAGATGTTATTTCTTGGTATATGGTGTATATGGTGCAAGTATTGTTTCATTGGTTATCTTGTACATGTACAGACACCGATTCTCGGGGAGACTAGCTATCTTCTTGGGGAATCTAGTGCCATAGCATA
Source organism: Iris macrosiphon (assembly GCA_036927795.1). NCBI lineage: Eukaryota > Viridiplantae > Streptophyta > Magnoliopsida > Asparagales > Iridaceae > Iris > Iris macrosiphon. Next base: position 34,645,780 of record JAYESA010000015.1, on the reverse strand, counting down.
CCGTGGTTGGATCTATTATACCAGTTGGGGGTGGAGAGTATTAGTATAGATATGTGATCAAATCCCTATTGAATAAAGTATTGGTAAGCGAATAGTGTTGATCATGCACCGCACGTATGATTAGCCAGGCCGCATTGTATCTTGCCCAAGCCGATCACATGTTAAGCTAGTACTCACACACTTAGTCATTAGTATTATTGTTTCATTGGCATATTGTTCATTATTGTATTTCTTTCCAGTATTTCCTTATTGTCTATATATCTCTTGTATCTATTTTGTGCATCTTGTTTATCCACAGCTATTTACTGTTACATAGTTTTTATCATGGATTAGAACTGCTGTTAGAGATGTACTCTGCTCCTTTCCTGACTGGATATATTTTTCCAGATGACACTGAGGAGTACCCTACCTATTATGGACCCCAGGATGTTGTGGGTTTAGATTCGGAGACCCTGGCTCAAGAGGGACTTATCCCAACTGAGACAGTTGACCCTGGAGTGTAGCTTGTAGTATGATAGTATTCTTTTGTACTGGATTTGTCTCCAGCTTATTTTTGTTACTCTTCAGACTCATTGATGTATTATTTTAAACTCATGAGTTAATGACTATTCTATTCTTATCTGATCCGTGTTCATTCTATCTTAGTTCTGTGATTGAGTACACTATCTTTTGGTGGTTCATTATATTAGATAGACTTTCTAGACAGCGTTCTACCGCCGATTCTGTGGCGTAGGCTGGGCGTTGTTTCCGACTAGTACCCTTACCCCGGGTGCGGATCGTGACATTTGAGGAAGACGTTTTCTCCTCCTCTGATGAAGACATCCAGATAGATGATACTTCAGAACCTTCTCGGCAGCCTCTCCAGCCAGATGATGCTACAGGACCTTCTCAGCAGCCGACAAGTCCAATTTTGACTCGTCCAAAAGGTTGCTCTATGTTGCCGTCATTCGACAACCATATTCTATATTAAATATGGAACGACCCGGTATTTGTATTACGTTATAAAAATTTAAGTTTTGTTTTAGATTACTATATTTTATAATTTTAATTTCATACAATTGTTAACTTTTCAGGCGAGCGCTCGTATGTTAACGATCGTCAACCATAGAAAAAGTACAGTAGTTGGGAGTTTGACAAATTAGGGGAAGCCGTTAAGGGCAAAATCATCCCCAACGGTTTGCAATATTTGGCAAAGTACGCATATAGGACGGTGGACAACGCACTTATATCAGCATTCGTAGAGCGCTGGCATCCTGAAACAAACACTTTCCATCTCCCAACGGGGGAGATGACGATTACATTGGACGACATCTATTACATATTGGGCCTTAACATTAGAGGTCGAATTATGATGAATGATAAATTTGATGACTCTTCGATATCGTGGTACGATAATGTTGTAGATTTTGTATCAAGTTCTCTTATTTGATGTGGGTGTCGTAACTCAGGGTTGTATTTTTTTAGTGATGTAACTCTAGGATATGAAACTTTTAAAGTACCTGTATGAAACTTTGTTCTACGATATTTTGTGAAACTTTAAATTTATGAAACTTTGATCTAGTAATCAACTGTTAAATTTTATTCTACGATGTTGTGTGTGCATTGATATGTTGATATTTTTGTGTGTTTGAGTATCAGGATGATAGGGAGTTTAAATTTGGACTATCAACCAAGTTGACAGTCCTAGATATAACTCTGTCAATTTGATTATGACAGGGAGTTTAGATTTGGACTATCAACCTAGTTGATGTACAGTCATGTATTCATTTAGGACTGTCACTTGACAGTCCTAGATATAACTCTGTCAATTTGATCATGACAGGGAGTTTAAATTTGGACTGTCAACCTAGTTGACAACCCTGTATTCATTTAGGACTGTCAATAAGGTTGACAGTCCTAAATATAACTCTGTCAACCTAGATATAACTCTGTCAATTTGATCATGACATGGAGTTTAAATTTGGACTGTCCTGTATTCATTTAGGACTGTCAAATAACTTTGTCAATTTGATCATGACAGAAACTTTAAATTTGGACTGTCAACCAAGTTGATAATCCTATATTCATTTAGGACTGTCGACAAGGTTTACAGTCCTAAATGAATATAACAGTCCTAGATATAACTCTGTCAATTTGATCATGACAGAGAGTTTATTTTGGACTGTCAACCAAGTTGGCAGTCCTGTATTCATTTAGGACTGTCAACAAAGTTGACAGTCCTAGATATAACTCTGTCAATTTGATCGGATAGAGAGTTTTATTTTGGACTGTCAACCAAGTTGACAGTCCTAGATGAATACAGGACTATCAACTTGGTTGACAGTCCTAAATTAGACTCTGTCAAATTGATCATGAGCCAGTTGATTACAAACTTACTGATACTCAAACACACAAAACTTTAGAAATTTCATATGGATATTTATCTTACATCATTGATATAATTTACTATTTACAAAAGTGGTTCAACAATATAAAAATTATACTTGAACAAAAGTGATACAAAATTATACAAAATGATACAAAAGTGCAAAATGTAAATAGCCCACTCGTATCAGTCGATTTGAACATCGAAGTGGCCAACGGGCATGTCTTTGGGCTCCTCCATCTTCAACAACTTCTTATAGAAATTTATTTTATCTATAAAAGGTGTCGTCCAGGTGCCACTCCCCGTTCCCGATATATGTATTTGGAACATATTAATTTTCTTGCTTATATTATTTGTTGCTTGCTTGGTAATTATATTACATGTCATGGAGACTAGACCCATTCTTTGGTTCAATTAGACCCATGGTTTAATTATTGGGTTTATTTGGTCATGAGTTAAACTCATGGTCTAAACCTCAAACACTAGCTATATAAGCTAACTTATTTCTCTCTCTTTTCTCATTCTTTATTTTTTCCACTTTTTTTTATTTCTAGGCAAGTACACCTTACACTACATGAAGAAATCTCTTAATTTTTAATTCTTGCTCTTTTCTTGTATTTTATTATTCTATTATGTACTCATGATGATTCTAAATACTTTTAGTACTTGGTGTTTTCAGTTTTAATCGATGGATTTGAGTAGATCTATATTTGAAGTTTAGGATTTTTCATGAGTTCCTTAATTTTTAGTAGTTTTGATCTACTAAAACATGGTATTTTCGAAAAAATAGTTTTGGGATGGATGAAGCACTTTATTTTGAGCATTTTGGCATTTGGTTCACTTGATTCGGAGTTAAAATAAAAAATTTATGAAGAAAATATTATTTCGGTTTTAGGAGCTTTTTGCCATTGCTGAAACTGCTGTTGGAGGAGACGAAAGATCATGTGATCTGCGACCATACGGCCATGTGGTCTGAGCTCATGCGGCCATGCGGTCTGAGCTCATGCGACCATGCGATCTGAACTCATGTGACCCGACTTCCTATGCGACCCATGCGGCCCGACTTCCTATGCGGCAACAATCTCTATGCGGCACCTGTCATATGCGACACTGACTCTATGCGGCCCTGTGTGCATGATTCGTTGATTTTTCTTAGTTTGATGCTTTATTAAATTTTTTTGATTCTAAGTGTGAGATTGATGACTGGAATGCATGAGAACTGAGTCACCATGTGTTGAACCTGACTATATGCTTGACCCAACTATGAATAGAGATAGACCATGCGGCCAAGTGACTATGACTACCTATGTGCCTGACTCGACCTACATATTACAATGTGCTAGAACTCATGTGATTTACCAATAATTGGTAACTTGACTCGACTATTGTTATCCGTGCTGATACACTTACTACGTGCTATGTGTTCCTACGTGCTAAGTGTTTATACGTGATTATGTTACATGTTTTACATAGAGGTGTACCTACGTGCTAAGCGATATATGATGTAATAAATTCCTCCAGCATGGACATGATAGTTGGTCAATAACTAAGTGTGGCTTGGATCTGTTGATTGTTGCATTACGCTGGGGTGAATCCAAGTTGAACTGCAAGGTGACAAGTGGATTCGTATCTAGAGTGCCTGTACTACGGTATGCCATATAAGGGGAGTAACATATGACAATGCTATATGATTCCAGTTAACAATAGGGTTAACTAGGCAACTAAACTTGTAGAGCATTAGGAGGGAATAGAATCTCGAGATCGTGCCTAACTAGCCACCTCCAATCATCTGAATTGGGGTGTGCAGGCTAGTCCCCATGGATATTGTTTAAGTCCTCATTAGTGGATGTCAATATTCGACTATTATACTATACTATGTGTTCTATGCGATCTTAGCATGGTAGCCTTACGAGGGACCAGTGCGCAATACTATGTGCTATGCGACGATTTATGGCTCGGCTAACCCTGCTAGTATCGGGTTCGATCTGAGAATTCCTATATACATAATATCTCTGGGATAACCCGGACTACATCTAGTAAGTCGTACAAGTGATTGGCCGATTATGTAACTGAGCTTGTTTGTATATTGTATCTGCTGTCAAATAGTCTAGGGACATGGTCCATCATGGTGCGATGGTCTAACCTTTGTTCTTGTTTGGTTGTAGGGTTAGATTATTGTGTCACAATAGGCTATGAACCAAAACTACGAGACAGAACAATATATATATATATATATATATATATATATATATATATATATATATATATAAAACTTGGTTTTATTTCTTCATTCGTGCTTCCTTTGTGGTACTTGCTATTTGGGGTCTAACCCCACTGGTTTTGCATGGCCAGGTTTAGAGCCAACACCAGCACCCGAGGATCAAGCTTATTTTTTCCTGAACCATGGCGCGCACCAAACGAATGGCCGTTGAAGGGAACAAGTGTGTTTTTTTTTCCTGCTCGTTATTGCACACTTTACTTATTTTGGACATAGCCACCGGCACTTGTTAGCCGTGAATATGGATATTTAGTTTTCCTACATGATTGTAATTAATCAGACTACAGCTGATCATGGTCATGTACTTTTGATACTCTGTCAGCTTTCTTATTTTGCACAGCTGGTTTCCAGAATATCGTAGCAGGGTGTTTGAGACGCCTTACTTCCTTGTCATATAAGTTTTATGCTTACTGTTCTTGCTTGACTGATTGAGATAATAGATGTGTTGTGTGACTCTAAGTGACTTGCTTATAGTATGCACCCCATTGTCTAGTTACAGCAGTGACCGTCGTACGATATTCTATACCTTGTACATGGGAGCTGGCCATGTCTATCTCCTTATTTCGGTACTAGGACGTGACACCAAGCGATCGCTACGTCCGATGCATGTTTATACTAAATTATTGATGATGGAGGAATAGGAGAATGACCGATCAACCTTGGTATGACAAAGTGATTCACGATATGTCCTATAGTACATAGGTTAGATAGTCTGTGCTCAGCTAGCGGAGCGCACATCGGAAAAAAAGTATTGTTAATATTGTCCAAAATCAGTACAATTGGTATCTTATACCATTTAGCAAATAAATATGCAGTGGAAGAAATGGACATATAATGTTCTTCTCCGGTGACAATATCAGTGCAAGGAATATGTGTCAATAAGTCTGCAATAATTTTCACGCCTAGCATGCTAGTGTAGAATGAAAGACGAGACTCCAACTCCTCATACAGCTCTGCCACAACCTCCCTCCATCCATCTTCATCAGAATAACCAAGATATCTTACAAGCACATGAAATCCACAATGGCCATACATAGGAACATCAACAATAGACCAAATGTAATCGCGTATCTCAGGTAGGAAGTTTTTAATATACACACCCAGTTTACAAGAAAAGTTCTCTACACCATCGACAGTTTCTTCGCTTAGCATGTCTGTTTTCTATTTTTTTCTCCGAACAGTTAGCTTACTCTTCCTCTTCGTATCGGCCATAATTTTGACAGTCGTTCTAGTTTGAGATTGATCTAAACATCGTTCAATATGCTCAAACAATGATAGATCTCTCTTAGTTGACTCCGTATTCTTCTTTTGTGAACTACTCATTCTTGTTTTAGGTCTACCCTTAGGAGCGAAAACAACGAATGGCTTGCACAATTAAGTAGTTGCCGGGTTAGCGAATTCTTGGATTTTAAGCTTAATGGACTTCCGCTCTGGTTCCAGTGAGGCACACCATCTTGCGTGAAGGAGTTTTATTTGTGGCAAAAAAATCAATGTCACTCTTCACCATGGGCATTTTCGCGTCCAACTTTCCTGCACCAATCTAACGTTCTTTCGGACGATTCAAAGCAAATATCCGTCAAGAATAAATTGCCTACATTATCGACAATTGGAGGATGTACCAAAATATCTGAAGATGGAAAGACCTACAATAAAAAGATTGACAGTCCAAATATTATATAGTAAATAAAAGTAAATGACTGCTACATAAACGTGCACAACATTTGAGTTTTCGACAGGACTGTAGATAACATTGATAGTCCAAATATTATATAGGACTGTAAGAAGTATCTACAGTCCTGTAAACAGATAGGCTGTCACAATTATCTACAATCATGTTTGTTTATAGGACTGTAGATAGTTGTGACAGTCCTATTTTTTTACAGGACTGTAGATACTTTTTACAGTCATGTTTGTTTACAGGACTGTGGTTTTTTCCTACAGTCCAATGACGAACCAACGATGCTTCAGAAGAATCGAGAAGTTCTTCGATCGAAGCGGAATGAGGATTTAACATATTAGATGTCCTGATTTCTTCGAGCACCATTTCTCCTACATTGAACACATAAATAAAAAATATGGGAAAAGCCAAAATCTTGGAGACCTAAATTATCATATTTAATCGATGATATACCGAATAATGGATGAATATTTACTTGGGACCACAAATTTGTGGGGGACTTGGGACCACAAATGATGGACTTTAGGGTTTAGGGATTGGGAAGAACAAAAAAGTTAGGAAAGAAGACAAAGAGAAGAATCAAAAAAAAAAATTGCTTGGCTTTTATTCAAGGTGTCTAAATGGTCGGGCGGCCCGGAACACAGTCCGGGTCAGCCCGGACCTGGTCAACGGACCGGCCCGCCCAGGCCCACTAGCCCCCACGGGTCCGGGCTGGGTCGGTGGAGCTGACCTGCTAGCCTGGCCCGACCCAATTTTTGTGTCGTTTGGGCCGGTTCGGATTCGGTCGACCCGGTTAGCCCGGCCCAGACTGTCACATCCCGATCTCCAGCAGGAATCGACCGTCCCTACCGGACACGAATCACCGCGCCTCGGCGTTCCCACGGGACGATCATTTCCATCGAGACGTGATGTCGTGCGAGCCTGGGGTTGCGCCCGCACAAGGCAACATCGTAAAAGTTGTGGCTATCATCGAATCGATCGAGTACGCAGCGGAGGGACAGTGTTGCGAACAATAATCCATCTGAATATACGGAGCAAATCATAAGGCACGAGGTTCTCTGAATATAATGGCATTGTTCTATACATTATATCCCTCTATACAAAAGCAGCTCAAAGCAATCGATACGGCTCAAGGCATCGAAACCAGATTTTCGGATCCTGGGGATGAGTGTAAACCCCCTGATTTTCAAGAATTTTTAATTCAAAATTTTTCACAATTTTCTGTAATTTTCTTGAATTTTTCTCTAATTAAACTAAGGCATTTTAATTCTTAAATGATTTTTAAATGATGTTTAATAATATTAAAATATTATGAAAATAATATTTTATGGTGTAAAATAAAAAACTAGACATAGGATAATTTTTTGAGAATTTATTGGACCCCGGAAGCATTTTAAAATCCCTAAAAACTATTTTGAAATTAAACTCTAATTAACCCGGTTCATTGAACCAAATTAAACCGAACCAAACCGTTTGAACCGAACTGCCCTAGGCTCTAGTGGGTCGGATCCGGGTTCGACCCGACCCGCTTAGACCCAGACCCGCCCGAAACCAAAAACCCTCCCTCTTCCAACCCGACGCCGCTCCGTTTCCCTCCTCCGCCGCGTAACGTCCGCCGCTACGGCAGCCCGCCGCCTCGCCTCCTCTCCCCGCAACCGACCCCGCCGCTCCGGGTCCCCTCCCACACCGGCCGACTAACCCTCTCCCTCTTCCCCTATATTTAAACCCGCCCAGCCGCCGTCCCCGAGCCCTCCTTCCTCCGCCCGACACCGACGAACCCCCGCCTGAACCCTCCAGCTCCTCCACAGCCTCCAGCCCCTCCGCCGCGAGCCACCTCCACCCTCCTTCTCTCCCCGCAGCCGAGACCAACCCTCCCGCAGCTCCTCCGGCCAGACCCCGACTCCCAGCGCCTCGCCCCTGCCTCGTCCCCGCCGTGCGCCCGGCTCTGCCACCAGCGCCACCCGCCTCCCACGGCCCGCAGCCCCGAGCCCAGCCCCCACTGCTCTTCTCCCCTCCGCCTCAACGCTGTCTCGCTCAGCCCGCCTCCGCCAGCGAGCGTCGCCCGTCTTTGGCGACGCCGACCGCAGCGCCTCAACTGGCCGCCCAACCCGGCCGCCCAACCCAGCCACCCTCCGACAAAGCTCCGGTAAAGCCCCGGAGCCCTGTGCAGCCGTCGATCGTGCCCTAGCCTGGACACAGTATCCAGGACACGTATTCCCTTGTGTCGTGTCGCCTCGGACACGAAATTCCCATTCAGCGGAGCCCTGTTCAGGTACTCATATCTCTCTCCTCGCTGCTCTATTTCTCGTTCCGTCAGTTGTGACGCATAACCTGCGTGACCCCCTCGGTGCCCGTGCAAACCGTTCGGTGCATCGCGTCCTGTGTTAGTCGCGAACTGCGATCTAAATATAGGAAAACCAACGCCCTGTTTCACCCCAGAACTGAGTACGCCCCGCCAAACGGGATGACTTGGTCGTGTGCGGTCTTCACCGATACGTGCGCGTCGTCGATGCGAACGTGCGGGATTTCGCAGAAGCTGATTTGGATGTGCATGCACACCGGAATCAGTGCGTATCCGCCGACAACGCCCTGTATCCGTCCTTTCTGGTTCTCGCTGTAACTTAGTGTACACACGTCGGATCGAAATGAAACTTGTGCCATCGGACTCGTAGCAATACGCTGGTCCTGTGACCCAACTTTGGTTCGATTCTGAGAACGTTGACAAAATCGCGTATCGTGAGCCCCACAGGCTCCACTTGACGGGCGATTTTGTGATCGGCTCATCGGAATCCAGTTCTGGAAGTTTCGCTGGGTTCGTATCATCGTTCCTGACCTGTTGACACTAAGTTTGACAGATTTGGAGATCTTTGATCCTGACACGTTTTTCGGTGCAAAGCGGCCTACATTTGGACCCCGTTTTGTCCTAAAATGTTATTTTCGCCCCTGTATCCAAATTGGACTCAAGGACAGGCGTTTCTAGCTGATTGATATTTTCTGGATCTGATGGTGATGTTTGTTTCAGCAACCGGAGCAGTCCCTGCAATTCCTGCTGAAGTCAGAACTACAATTGGAGCCGGAACCCCAGGCAAGTGTACCTTGCCAATCTCTGCAGTTTTTGCTACTTATTTCCTTGACATATATACTTGTTGTACATGCTTAAACCTAGGACCGTGTGACTTACTTAGCGTCTGATTACAGTCGGGTGCCAATACCGTACGCGGCGTTGTGTAACATCATCTAGAGATGGATACCGAGACCTTATACTTCTCGTACTTGCATTATCAAGTACGTTATACCCAGGACACCTGACACTATTCATGATACAGAATCGTCCTGAGATATTCAGGGTGATTCTGTATAGGATACAGTTTTCATGGCTTATTCCTTTGCTTAGATATTATATGACTGGATACATTAGTTATGATCCTGCGTGGCATGGACATGAGACGTTGTGGACATGAGATGCATGATTACATTGGGTGGGGAGAGACACACAAACTACAGGTTGATTATATATTATGCCGGCGTCTTAGTCTCTCTCCGAGCTAGACAACCACATGATATCACTGCTACCGGCTCCCCGACACAGAGCTTGTAGTAGTTTCAGCATGAGTTCTAGTGCTGCTCTCATCTTGCATATCACTTAGCTGGTTATATATTTACCCTATTATTTTATTTATTTGCTGCACTGCATTATCTTTGGCTTGTATTTTCTGTACCTTGCTATGTCCCCTGAGGACCTGGATCCGGATTATGTCCCCAGGAGTAGCAGACGAGTTCGACTCAGAGATATACAGGACAGGAGCATTAGTAGGAGCAGAAGCAGAAATAGGAGCAGGCACTGGAGTAGTACCAGGTCCAGTAGATGAGTGATCTCTTCGGGTATCTTCTGAGTATATACTGTTTTCATACTCAGTATTTCTGTAGTTATCTTTATTCTTGTATCTTGACAGTTATATTAGACTCAATATCGGGTTATTTCCCAAGATCATGTTTTATTGTGATTAATATTGCTTATTGATTCTGATATTGCTATATTCATTTTCTGTGGATGAGATTAGTATTAGTAGACCCTGATTGTTGTAATTACAGCTTAAGTATGCCCCGATGGATCCATTAAATTGGGTTTGTCCATCGGTGTGTGCTGCTGGCCATTGCCACGTGTCTAGTCCCTCGATATTTTGGGACTGGGGCGTGACAATGAGGCACGACTATCGCTTCCTCGGACGATCCAGCACCTGTGAACAAGCAAACTGTTGGTGGGTCGGTACTTTGGAGAAAGTACTGGTGAGTCTAAGATCAACGAACAGAAGCAACATTCACTAAAACCAATACTAAGTAATCATGTAATAAAATATTATATTACTAGTGATCTTTCTAGTTTTACCTATGTTCGTTACATGCATTACAAGAATGGAGTCATATTATTTTTTTTGGAAACATCTTTGAAAATAAAATACAGTTCAATACAACCAAGCATACAAGGCAAACAGTTCAAGCACGATGTACCAATCAGGGTGTGCGCAGCGTATTTTGTGAGCTAAACTCAAGAACTCTAGGGTCAATGCAGGATTCAGGAACTATCATTCAATCAAGCACACAAGTTGAACTATCAATAAGATGTCGGTCCCCAAGAAACTCAGGATCAATAGCGGTAATTCGGCTAACCAATGACTCATTTATCTTATACTATTAGCATATGTGACTCATGGTTTAGCTCTGAACTAATAGCCATTGTTCGACCGATGCAAATGCATGAAACACTATCAAATAAACTCTAAGATGCACATGTTCATGAACAAGCAGGCTATATATATGCTCTTTGTGTTTCTTACCCCTTGTCGATCGGTTATCCCTGCAGCAGACATACAAGTTAGCAACATATGTATATATAAACATAAGGTTCTCTTTTCTTGTCCGTCTCTGCATCAAACAGTTAGGTATGCTCCCTAACTAGCCTAGTATGCTCCCTAACTACCTGAATGCAGCTATCTCCGTGAACAAGCTAACTTCTCTAATACAAACTCAAACTCTTCCCAACCGAAGCACCGCCTCCCATCTAATAGCCATGTCCCCCTATATCTCGTAGGACCGGAATATCAGGACGCACTATTAGTCTCACCCCATCAATCTCCATCCACCATTCTAATAGCCACGCCACGTGCTCAGGGCACACTATTAGTCTCCTAACTTGTCGTTTAGCCTCCATCCCCCGTAAGCTCCTCGATAACAAGCATATCACATATTATAACACACACAACGTGACAATATAAGCTTTCAATCTACATAACTCTTATCTAATTGACGCACCCCCTAGATCCCGTAGGACCGGAATATCTGGGAGGGCTACTAGTCTCTGCACAAACAAGACAAGCATTTACTCTTATAACAAAACGAGTATACATTCCATCAAGCTTTAGCATCTAAGACAAGCAATTATATTCACGATGACAAGCAAATATATAAACGATCTTTTAATTGAAGCTAGTATGGCACGGGTATATTTATGTCTTCAAGTTAGCATGTAGTTCTACTCTTTCTTTCTCTAGCATGGCAAGGTTCGTTCGATAGCTGTGTCAGTGCAACTAGCATGCAATATTTCTTATACTTAGCATGGCAATGGTTCTATCTCTTTTAGGCAGGCAGGTTCTTGTTCTATCATTCATGCAAACTTATCTTATTAAGCAAATAAGCAATTCAAAAACTCAAATTCATTATTAAGGCGTGCAAGAATCAGAGAATAAAGTTTCTGTCCACTCACCTAGATTAGTCATCTTCTGGTTCAACAAGGAGCTCTTAAGGAAGATATTATTTTTGAGTCAGCAAACTGATATCTCTTGTACATAGTGCCTACGCGGAGTGGGGCACTACATACTTACCCACCAAGAAAGAGTTTCGTCCTCGAAACTCAAGGAGAAACTTTCGATATCCAGAGCAACGATAGTCCTCATCTCTTACCATCCTCAATCGAAAACTCTAGCAAACCACAAGCACGAAAGCACAACTCTCAAGCAACAAATCAAATCCAAAAAACTTTTTGCTAGCATCTTTGAGAATATCTATGGACTTATTGTATGGAACGTTCAACTCAGTAACGATATCAATGCACAAGGAATCGTCATCTAAGAACAACAGCGAAATGGGCGTAAGGCCAAAGGGTCGAGTTGCTCTGATACCATTATGCCACATCCCGATCTCCCGTAGGAATCGGCCGCCCCCGCCGAACGCGAATCACCGTGCCTCGACGCTCCCGCGGGACGATCTTTTCCATCCAGACGTGATATCGTGCGAGCCTGGGGTTGCGCCCTCACAAGGCAACATCATTAAAGTTGTGGCTATCATCGAATCGATCAAGTACGCAGCGGAGGGACAGTATTGCAAACAATAATCCATCTGAGTATACGGGACAAATCACAAGGCATGCGGTTCTCTGAATATAATGGCATCATTCCATATATTATGTCCCTCTATACAAAAGCAGCTCAAAGCAATCGATACGGCTCAAGGCATCGACACCAGATTTTTGGGTCCTGGGGATGAGGCACGGCTATCGCTTCCTCGGACGATCCAGCACCTACGAACAAGCAAACTGTTGGTGGGTCAGCACTTTGGAAAAAGTACTGGTGAGTCTAAAATCAACGAATAGAAGCAACATTCGCTAAAACCAATACTAAGTAATTATGTGATAAAATTTTACATTACTAGTGATCTTTCTAGTTTTACCTATGTTCGTTACATGCAGTACAAGAACATAGTCATATTACTTTTTTGGAAATATCTTGAAAACAAAAGGCAGTTCAATACAACCAAGCATACAAGGCAAACAGTTCAAGCACGATGTACCAATCAGGGTGTGCACAGCGTATTTCGTGAGCTATACTCAAGAACTCTAGGGTCAATGCAGCATTCATGAACTATCATTTAATCAAGCACACAAGTTGAACTATCAATAAGATATCGGTCCCCGAGAAACTTAGGATCAGTAGCGGTAATCCAGCTAACCAATGACTTATTAATCTTATACTATTAGCAGCTGTGACTCATGGTTCAGCTCTGCACTAATAGTCATTGTCCGACCGATGCAAATGTATGAAACACTATCAGATAAACTCTAGAATGCACATGTTCATGAACAAGCAGGCTATATATATACTCTTTGTGTTTCTTACCCCTTGCCGATCGGTTATCCCTGCAGCAGACATATAAGTTAGCAACATATGCATATATAAACATAAGGTTCTCTTTCCCTGTCCGTCTCTGCATCAAACAGTTAGGTATGCAAGAAGGCTAGCCTAGCATGCTCCCTAACTACCTGAATGCAGCTATCTCCGTGAACAAGCTAACTTCTCTAACACAAACTCAAACTCTTCCCAACCGAAGCACCGCCTCCCATCTAATAGCCACGTCCCCCTAGATCCCGTAGGACCGGAACATCAGGACGCACTATTAGTCTCACCCCATCAATCTCCATCCACCATTCTAATAGCCATGCCCCGAGCTCAGGGCGCACTATTAGTCTCCTAACTTGTCGTTTAGCCTCCATCCCCCGCAAGCTCCTTGATAACAAGCATATCATATCTTATAACACACACAACGTGATAATACAAGCTTTTAATCCACACAACTCTTATCTAATAGCCGCACCCCCTAGATCCCGTAGGATCGGAACATCATGGCGGGCTACTAGTCTCTGCACAAACAAGACAAGCATTTACTCTTATAATAAAACGAGCATACATTCCATCAAGCTTTAGCATCCAAGACAAGCAATTATATACACGATGACAAGCAAACATATGAACGATCTTTTAATTGAAGCTAGTATGGCACGGGTCTATTTATCTCTTTAAGTTAGCATGCAGTTCTACTCTTTCTTTCTCTAGCAGGGCAAGGTTTGTTCGATAGTTGTGTCAGTGCAATTAGCATGCAACATTTCTTATACTTAGCATGGCAATGGTTCTATCTCTTTTAGGCAGGCATGTTCTCGTTCCATCATTCATGCAAACTTATCTTATTAAGCAAACAAGCAATTCAAAAACTCAGATTCATTATTAAGGCATGCAAGAATCAGAGAATAAAGTTTCTGCCCACTCACCTAGATCAGTCATTTCCTGGTTCAACAAGAAGCTCTTAAGGAAGATATCATTTTGAGTCAACAAACCGATATCTCTTGTACATAGTGCCTATGCGGAGCATGGCACTACACAGACCGGCCCGGTTCAGGCCCAGTCGGCCCGGTTCGGCCTATTTTTTTAAAAAAAATTAAGAATATATCCTTTGGCGGGTATTTTTACCAAAATACCTCCATTTTAGTGGCAGTTTTTTGCCCGTTTTAGGGGTATTTTGGTTATTTTACAAAAATGACCAAAATATATATTATAACAACTCTTTTTTTTAGGATATTTGGGGTCATTTGGACCCAAAAAATTCCTATAAATAGTTCATAATTCATGAAAAATAAACACAACAAAATTTGTTTTCTTCTAAAAAATTTCTTTCTTCTTAGAAAGTTTAAAAGCAAGCAAGGCAATTACAAAGTTTAGAAGCAAAGCAATTACTGGAGTCCAATTTCTTCCCTCTCAGCATATTTTCTTCCGATTTCTTTTGGAGGCTTCTAGCAGACGTTACAAGTAACTTTAATATTATAGAATAGTTTATTTTTTCTAATTTGAGGTTTTTCTTTCCCCTCCCCCCCCCCATCTCTCTCTCTCTCTCTCTTTTGGTAGAGAATTAATTAATTTTGCTCTAATTTTTTTTTAATATGGATGGAAAAGGTTCAAACCAACCTTTTAAAAACTATGATTATTATAATAATATGTTTGAAAATAACCATATTCCTGAATCTACGCCACCAACACAAATGTCACCTCCTGAAGTTAGGAGTATGACCACGGCTACAAATGTTGGCAATAGAAAAAAATCTATTTTATGGAATTATTTTACAAAAATATTTGTCACTGATAGTGAGGGTAATCCGGTTTTAGATCCAAAAGATCAAAAACCAATACCTAAGTCTGCGGAATGTAAGAGATGTAAGCGGGTTTACAAGTAAAAAAAAATGATGGCACGGGCACTTTAAAAAGATACTACGAAAGTTGCTATGGTAAAGACACACTGCAGGCTACACAAACACAGCTAAGTACTGGTGGTCAAGGATCTTCTTTAGGTACATTTACTTATTCTGATGCTCGTAACAAGACTAAGTTAGCAAGATTTATTGTGAGAAACAACCCTTTACATTTTGTGAGAGTAATTATTATTATAAATATGCAAGTAATACTCTTAATCCTTGTTTTAGTAAAGTTGCTAGATCTACTGCTAGAGCAGAGGCTCTGAATTTTTTTCAAAAAGATAAAGCTGCTTTGAAAAAAAAAATTATGCATGTTAGTAAATTAGCTTTAACTTCTGATATATGGACTACTAAGCAAAATTATGCTTATATTTGTATCACGGCACATTATATAGATGCAAGATGGATGTTGCAAAAATGTATCATTTGTCTAAGGCATTTAGAATTTTCACATACCGACGTTGTAATCGGTGGCGCTATAATACAATTTTTGCGTGAATATGATATTCACAATAAAATATTTTTTTTTTTATAATGCTAGTAATAACACTTCTTCTATTAATGTTTTGAAAAAACTTTTTTTGTCTATATTAGAAAGTAGATTTTTTCATGTTAGATGTGCTTGTCATATTATTAATTTGATTGTACAAGAATGTCTTGAATTCTTTCAACTAAATTTAGAAAATCTTAGATCATGTTTACATAGTTTGAACTCTTTTGCAAGTAGACAACAAGCTTTTAAAATTTTATGTACACAATATGGTGTTACTTTAGGCAAATTATTAAGGATACACCACATAGATGAAATTCTACTTATTTAATGTTTCAATCTTGCATTAAGTTTAAAGATGTGATTACTCATTATTGTAATGTTAATCATAGTTTTGATTATCAAGTAACTGAGAATGATTGGTTAATTGCTACTTCTATTTTTGAATTTTTATAACTATTTTACAATGTTACATGTACTTTATCTGGAGTTTATTATCCAACTTCTCCTTTAGCTTTAACAAAAATTCTTAACATGTCTAATTTATTTTGTAAATATAGAAATGTTCCTGGTTTTGATTATGTTGTTGCCAAAATGAAAGCCAAATTTAAAAAATATTGGGGTGATATACCTCTTCTATATTGTTTGGCTTCGGTTTTTTATCCTAAGATTAAATTAGATGGTGTATATATTTTATTAGACGATTTTGAAGATAATATGAGAGTTGACGTATGTAGTTTGAAAGTAGAAGTTAAGGATGTTTTAGATAGTTTAATTGCTTCATATGAAGAAAGAGTTGTATCCACCCGACCCAGTACAACCGTTCAAGGTAGTAGCTCTAGTTTTTCGTCTAAATTATCATATGCTAAAAGTGTACTGCAAAGAAAGCAACAAAAATAATCTTTCCAACTTACGCAAGAATTGCCCTTATATCTAAATTCTTGTGAAGCAGATGAAGATGACTCTTCGTCTCATTATTCAATTTTAGAATGGTGGAAGAGACACGAAAAAATGTATCATATACTTTCTTCTATAGCACGCGATATTCTAATGATCCTGGTGTCCATTATAGCATCAAAATATTATTTTAGTGTAGGTTCAAGGATGCTAAGCAAGAAGAGGAGTCGGTTGCTTTCAGATATTTTGAAAATTTGTGTCTGCGTTCAAGATTGGACCCGTGCTGAAGAAAGAACTCAAGACTCAAGAGATGAAAGTGTCGATATCGCAGGGCTGAACTTTGAATCTCTTACAATAGATGACGCTACTGAAGGAGGAGCTGAGCAATAAACTTCAACGAAAGACGGATGACGAAATTATTTTAAAAGACTTGTACATTTTTTTACAAGCTTTATGCAAATAAAATATCATTTACAAGTTTCTATTCTTTGGTTACTTAATGTTATAATACATTTATAATTTAATTGCCATTAATAAAAAAAATTAGCTTTTTCTTACTTAATGTTGTTATTTGTTTACATTTAACTTCTTTATGGCTATATAAATCACTTCTTTATATACTTATAGATTTATATTTAAATTCAAAAAATAGATTTATACATTTTTTTATAAGTTATTAAAAAAATAATTAAAAAATATTCAACTTATAAATGTTTAGATTTTAATTTATACTTGAAGGTATATAAATATTGATATAAAGAAATTAAATAAATTTTCTAACAAATAAATTTGTAAATTTCAAATTATACTTAACATATAACTTATAAATTTCAAATTATACTTAACATAACTTATAAATTTTAAATAAATTTGTACTTAAAGTTATATACTTAAAGTTATATAAAAAACTTCTAACAAATAACTTATAAATTTCAAATAAATTTATACTTAAATTTATACTTAAAGTTATATAAAAAACTTTCTAACAAATAACTTATAAATTTCAAATTATACAAAAATAACTTAGTAACAAAAAACATATAAATTTTAACTTGAATTTATTAACATATAACTTATAAGTTATATCATATAGATTATATATAAAAGAAAAAAAAACTAAAAGAAAAAAATTTAAAAACCGGGTCGGACCGGCCCGACAGTGAACAGGTCCGGACCCAGACCGATTCGGCTGGGTCATCCCCTGACCGGGTCATAGGTCCGGGCTGAGCTGGAGTTGTTTATGACCGGGTCGGGCCGGCCCAGTCCGCCTCTCCACTCGGGTTGAGTCTGGTCCGGACCAGACCCGATCAAATTCGGTTGACTCAGACCGCGGGCCGGTCCGGACCGGTCCGATACACACACTGAGCTTTTATACTAAAGATGTGGGTTGTCCTAAGCAACAAAATTGAATAGTAAACTTGTAAAAAAAATGAAAAAAAACAAAAAAAAAACAAAATTGGATAACAAACTTGTAAAAAAGAAGAAAAAAAATTTGGACTACACGAGCACAGACTAATGTGTCTTTAGAAATGGCCGTTATTTGTGGGAATCATATTCGTTTCACATAATTGCTTTTCCTATTTTCCGTGTTCTCCCAAAACTCTGATTACCGCTCTCCTCTTTGCCTCTAGTTCCTAACACTAATTTCCCCAAATCTCCCTCAAACCCTAACCCTAACCTAATTTTCTAAACAAAAAGCAAAAAGAGAGGAGAGGAGAGGAAGAAGAAAGTTGCGGAAGAATGGGAGGAGGAAACGGTCAGAAGGCCAAGATGGCTCGCGAGAAGAACCTCGAGAAGCAGAAGGCTGCAGGCAAAGGTTCCAAACCCTAACCCTAACTCTAGAGAGAAAAAAAATCCGCATCGATCGATCTATCGGATTTTTTTTTATTGTTTCGATGTTTTGTTTATTTTATGACAGGGAGCCAGCTGGAATCGAACAAGAAAGCCATGACGATCCAGGTACTTTCTTAGGGTTTCATCGATTTCTTAGACAATCCTTTGATTTCTGTTGCGATTCTCTCGAGAGTTGTACGTATGAGCCGTAAAGATGGAATCTTTAATTAAAGGAAACTATATTTTTTTGGTGAATCTATAGGATGTAAGCCTCTACTTCTTTCTGTTTGTGTTGGACCTGTGTTGTTGATTCTGACGGATCTTGGTAGTAGATCTGGTCGATCTTGGTAGTTTTGATTAGGGCTTCGTTGATTTCTTAGATAATCATATGATGCTGTTGTGGTTTTCATGAAAATCGTAGATATTAGATACGAAATATGGACTATATTGTTTTAGTAATAAGGATTTGATTATTGTTGTGATCTAAAAATTAGATATTTTTGATGAATTGGTACTCTGTTGCACTCTATGTTGTACTGACATGTATGCCACGCTACTTACACAGCCATATAGACACTGCGTTGGTATTGGCTTATTATGGTATATTTCTTAGGAGTGAGCATTATTCGGTTTTGGACCGAAAATTGAACCGAACCGAATTTTTTTGTTCGGTTCAGTCTGAAAAGATTTCGGTTCGGTTTTGAAATTACTAAAATTTCTTATTCAGTTTCGGTTTTGGGTATCGGTTTCGGTCCAAAACCGAAAACCGAATAAGATATATTCAATTATGTAAATATTCCAATTTTTTGCTTATTTTGTGATTAAAAATGTGTATATTTTGAAAATAATAATTTTGTGTATATGTTTTGAACCCCAACCTTGGAAATAACTTTGAAATACAACAAATGTGTGTATAAAATTATAACTTTTAATATAATTTAACCACGATTCCAACTTTGGGTCCGATCCATTAAACAATAACAAATAGTCCAACCGAACAAACCGAATAAACCAAATAGCTTATTCGGTTCGGTTTTGGTTTTGGCTGATTTCAGTTCGGTTTTGGTTTATTCGGTTTGACTATTTCGTTTCGGTTGAAACCGAATAAACCGAATGCTCACCCCTAATATTTCTGAGTATCTGTGCCATGGGTGATATTAGTTTGTCACGGACATGCACATGCACTGAACTGTGTCCATGCTCCCCTTGTTGGACACAGGTCAGCATGAAATATATATGTTTTTGATTCTTTTTTAATGGTGATATATTGGTACAAGCATCCATTCAAATTTTTAAGAACTGGAAGTGAATTAATAGAGATACATCCAACCCGAACAAGAAGTCCTGTTTTTTTGTTTACTTCAAGCAAATAAGGAGTAGATAATTGATTTCTTATCCATTGCTTCATACACTTGCATGTTCCGACATTTGATCCTTGTCTGATTACTTGCACTTGATTGCAATAGATACACATGAGACTTGGTTTCTGTTTTTGCCCTAGGATCCTTTGTGCCACTTCATTACTAAGCTGGAAAATGCATTAGAAAGCGGCGCTTAGGCGCTATGCAGCTACCCTCTGCCAACATTTTCAGTATGTTGTGCGTTGTAGGCATGGTAGTCAAAAGGCGTGCCTCGCAGCTGCGTCTTGCACTTCATTAGGCAATGTGCACTTCTCTGGGCGCACCTAAGGCTCGCTTTTCAACAAGACGCAACAAAGAAAAGACGCGCCTTGTGTGTGTTTTTTTTCAAAAAGTTCGAGGCAGGGAAATAGCCTACATACAAGTGGTAGGGAGGTAGCACTTTCCACGGTTGGCTACAGTTGAACTAGAAAAACTAAAATTTATTGAAAGTGTGGTAGGAAAAATACAAATTCTTGTTAAATGTTGACTGCAAGTGTTGCTTTGTTAGTTCACTTGGTTATGTTTTAACATATTTTTGTTAGTTTTAATATGTTATTTGGTTTTATTTTTTATATTACTAATTTATTTATTTATATATATATTTTTTATTTTTGTGTTTCGCTTCGTTCGGTCGCGCGCCTTAAGTGCGCCTTGCGCCTCGGACGATATGGACCCTTTGTGCCTCAAGTGCGTCTTGCGCCTTTTACTACATTGGTTGTAGGCAGTAGGTGACATTATGCAAGGATAGGTGACATTATGCGGGGAAAGCATCATTTATGCGACCAAAGAAGAAAAATGCCGCCTAGATTTTGGTCTAGTTTTTTTTGTCAATATTTTGTTCAAAAATTGTTTTATGGCCTAACCCCTTTTAATTTCTTGGTTAGTTATTGGCCTGGCCCAAAAATATTTATATTGACCTTACGTTGACATTTTATTTTCATAGTATATTATTTTTGGTGAATTATAATTATATTTATTCAATACTTGTTATTGTAGTCTTTGGTCCATTTGAGTGTTTGCTGAATTTCTTTACAATGTGATCCGTGTTTTATATATACATATAAATATATAGTTTTGTATTACTTTCAATAAACTAGAAAATTCTAAGCTTTTTTAATGGTAGCGCTTTTTCCCGCATAAATTCCCCTTAGACGTCCGTCTATTTCTTTCTATAATATTGGCTGGACAACAAGGATTGCAAACTGTGAATTCGCACATTGGCTACTGTTAGATGCTTGAGGTGCATATGAATCAAAATATCCAAAAAAAAGTTTGATTGTTTAATCGTAGGATGTACAAGCCCAAACTTTTCAGGAAATAAATTTGTTATGTACTTAATTAGTGCTCCGGATTTTCTAGATTTGTGGCTCTTACGCCTTTTGTTTATAGAACTTGCGGCTCTAATCCTACAGATAAGACCCTTGTGTATTCATAGTATGTATGCCAGAGCTATACATTCACGTATGTGTGTATGCTTGCTTGTTTTGTTCTTTTTTCCTTTCTTTTTGGTGTTCTATATTTACCATTGAACTAGGTGGTTCCCTGTTTATTTAAATAAAGAAGAATGCTCTCGACATTAATGGGTTTTGCGTATGTGTATTCATTGTATGTATGCCAGAACTATACATCAACTTGCGGCTCTAATCCTACAGATAGGACCCTTGTGTATTCATTGTATGTATGCGAGAGCTATACATTCACGTATGTGTGTATGCTTGCTTGTTTTGTTCTTTTTCCTTTCTTTTTGGTGTTCTATATTTACCATAAAACTAGGTGGTTTCCTGTTTATTTAAATAAAGAAGAATGCTCTCGACATTAATGGGTTTTACATCTGGTTGGATCTGGAAGAGCACTTGAGGTTCTGTTGGATGGAAATGCTTGAAGTGCTTTTCTGATGTGTCATAAGTGATTGATAGTCTTTGTCAGATAAGGACATGAAAGGTCTCAAATCTTGGTATAACACAACAAGTTTAGATTTGTCTGGTTGTAGGAAAGATAGCACAGCATTCTGATATAGTGGAAGCCCCAAGTCTGTCTGGTATAAATGTTTTTGTTGAATTAAGGTATTCTAAGTTTCTAACTAGCTTTAGACTGAGTGCACTAAAGCTATCTTAAAAGGGGCATTGATAGGAAAGAATTAACTGGGAAGAGAAGTTTTTTTTTTATGTAATGGTAACTTAACCGGGAAGATAAGTTTTTTATGTAATGGTGACAATGTGGGGGTTGTTTAGTAGGTGTTTGAATTTGTTTGAAATTTCAAGAGTTGTGAACAAAAGTATTGTGAAGCCAATTAAAATTGTGAAGCTGGAGGTGAGAGATCTTGAAGCATACAACATGATACCAACATAAATAGTTTTGCACATGCCCTGTAGTAGTACTCATTTTTCTGGAGGCTTTGGTCCAATAGGAGAATGTTCTCTTCATTTTTCTGCAGGCTGATTTTTTTTTGACAGTTAAGTGCTTCCTTAATTTTATTTGCGCATATAGAAGTTGAGTTATTAGGAATGGTTGTGGAAAGGTGCATTGGTGGTATATATATGTTTGTTAGTGGTAGATATGCTTCTTCCAGTTACTTGTGCCAACATTAGCTTTGTGTATTGCCGTGTAATTATGGAAAACTTTTATGATGATCATGTGCACAATATGAGTTTAATTGTCTAAGTTATATTTCAAAGGCCTCTAGTGGGAGATTCATTTGCCAAATAGGCATTTGCATGTCAAAATTGTTGTTCTTGGTCAAGTTGATTTTACTATTTTTTTGCTTTATTGTTGAGATGAATGTAAGATGGAGTTTGTTGGTACAAGGATCATTAATGGAGGTGGCCAGTAAAGTGAAATCTAGGGAACCTTGCTCGTGGAGATAAATTTGGTTTCCCTACTTTAGTAGGTTTAAGATCAGCAAAAGACGGGTAATCAAATAACAGGAATCTGAGCTTAGAAAATGTTTTTGTTCATGCTGACCATACAGTACTATTTGATAGGTTTTCGTTGTGATTTAACTTTTTTGAGACGATCAGTTGGAAGAACTCAGAATGGATTGTTTGAAGTTTGCATCGGAGCTCTAGTGACCTGTTCTTGACTAATCTATCTATACATGTACATAGTATTAAAGCTCATGGATTGATTGTTGGCCTTCTGTTTGCCAAACAGAACCAGGGCTTATTCATCAGGTGGCTATTGCCTCTAATAATAATTCAGTATGCAATTTAGTTTCAGTCTTATCATTACATTGCACGTTGACATTGTCAATTGTCCTTCAAATGTTGCGTGTGGTATGCACATGGATAACCTTTAATGATTAAGACTCATGATTTCGTGTATTTACTTGATGCAGTGTAAGACGTGCATGCAGACATTTATCTGCACAACATCAGAAGTGAAGTGCAGGGAACATGCTGAAGCAAAGCACCCGAAGGTTGATGTGTATCAGTGCTTCCCCCACCTCAAAAAATAAATGCCAAAATTAATTTAGTGAAGTCCCAGAAATCATCCGAAGGATGCAGGGTCTTAACCAAATCTGTTGAGACTTCCATTGGGTGTTCATATGTCTGTTGAGTCCAGTCTACTCTCGCTGTGAAGTGTCTGGTGTATGGTTTAGACCCTTGGTTGTCTGTTTCCATTAATATTATTATGATGAAGTTATTTGGAAAAGGAGTTGCTTTGAATTTGTGTGACAACTGTTCCATAAAGAAAATGAGGTTGCTAGTAACTTGATGTCTACCATCATTTGATACTATGGCTGGCAATTTGTTTGGAAAGTAATGGCAATTGAACTGTCTAATTTTATTTTGACCCGGTCATGTAATTGAACTTGTAAAAGCCTGGTTTCTTGTGCTACAAAAGCAGGTGGAGACCATCAGTCGCTGCTTATTTTGTCAGTCGGGCACCAAAATACCATGTTTATTGAGATGTGCAAAAACACACAACATATAAATTCAGTGCATAGTCTTAAACTTTCGCATAATCGACAAATAACATATAAATTCAGTGCAGTCTTAAACTTTCTTATAATCGACAAATATGGTCTCTTGTCAATAATTACGAGTGTTCACAGAAGAAATGGGTAACACTTGCCTGCTCAATTATAAGGGGACAAGCAATTGGAACATGCACAAGCTGTTTTATCTACGTGCAGTTTTCTGCAGCTCGATTTTGATATACTGATGGACTTGCAACATTGAGAGGCGAGGAGCTAGTTAATCACCAGACTCAAGTTTAGAGCATGAAGGTTTCTTCGGACACAAAATGGGCTTCATGGTTTGTAACGGTGTATAATCTGTACTAGCGACTACTCCGTACTAGTGGAGCTCGAAGAAAGAGGGCAGACTAGGACTAGGAGGTTGTGGTCAATGTAGTTCAACACATCTAGAAGACGTATTTTCAACAAAAATCCTAGAGGAACTCATTTGTTCTTAATTTTTAAAACTCAGACCATAAAAATCCATTGGATTACATAATCTCATTTCTTGATTTTTTGTAAGGGTCTAAACAGTTAAATAAATACACGTTAAATGTTAGTGAAACATGTTTCATATCCATATTACAAGTTCTTAGAGCATCTCCAACCCTGTTGTGAGTTTGAAAAAAAATGGTCGTCACATAGGAATCACAACTTCTTATTTCAAAATTCCTTCTCCAATTTAAATGTGAAATAAATTGTGAAGTTGACATGGCAATGACATGTCAAAGTCAATGCGAAGTTGGTTGTCTAGATCTAGACAATGGACTTCACAATATTTTATTTCCACACCATCAATTATGAATAAAAATATTTATAAAAAAAAGGAAGAAATGAAAAAGTTATCTTAGAAGTTAAAAAAAATAACCTTTATTGTCTTCTCAATACTTTTGCATTAGAGGATACTTTTCTATTTCATTGTCTTGTGTGAATATAATCTTGCCACATAAGAAAGACATTGTCTTGTGCCTCATACCACATAGAATCACAATACAAAACAAGACAATAGGGCTGGAGATGCTCTTATATCAAGTTCCTATTTGAGTTTATGTAGTCAAACTGTGTTTTCAATGGTGAAATTGGCCATTTAATATGCTGAACGCAGTGCTATGAGTCAAAAATATATGGCAAGGGATTTGCATGAAAAACTTGAATCATAGGGATTTTTTTGTAATAAATAGATAATCATTTTAGTAAATAAAACATTCTTTATTATGAACTCATCTGGAACACAATTGAATCTCAGAAATACTCTGTTCTAGTTTCAGTCTCCACTTAATATTAGATATGATGGGATAAATACATATTAGTTATACTCCACTGCAATTAATCCTCATAGAACTAAAATTAAGAAGAGCTGGTGGTTTGCAATTTAGTTGAATCAACTTCCCTCAAAATTTAGCCAGCGGCCCTTTCGATTCATTTTGATGGAGTAAAAAGTACTTCAAAATAAATCATCCAAAGACCACCTTGCAAAATGGTTGAGCCTTGAGAAGAGTAAAGAAATATAGTGCATCTGGGACCTCTTAAGTAAATAATTGTCATGCCTCAATATACAACATCAGTAATAAACAAACACCAATAATCAATCTGAACAGAAGTAATTCCTTGAAATGAATCACTCTATATACATCACTAATCAAATAAACAAACTTGTCCCATCTTTGAGCTTATTTTATTTTATTTTATTATTAAGTATTTTGTAAGGTTCGACTTTAGCAGCTTTTGATGTGAACCTGAATAGCTCAGCTCAGGAAGTAACTGGTACAGTGACCAGAGAGTTGTGAGCTCAGTATCAGTGAGTCAATGCAGCTCCAACAGCTCTCTCCAGTCCTCTATGCAGCACCCTCTCTAGCCTAGTTCTCTAGGGAGCAGATATAGCTTAATGCAGCAGGCAGCAACTCTGAATGAATGCAGTAATGTGAGTATCAGAGGACACTCAGAAGATTGCCAGGAAAGGAAGCTAAGAAGCTCATAAGTTCTAAGAAGCTTACAAGTTCAAACAGGTAGCTAGTGAACTCAAGAAAGTATCCAAAGGAGAGGGCAGTTAGTTCATCAGAGTTAACTGTCAGTTAGAGTGAGTTACAGCTCTTCTTGATAAACATTGTAAGCTTCTTGCTATAAATAAGCAAGAGTAGTATTGAGAATGGTATGTGAAGAATCATAATTCTTTTCTTTCCAGTTCACATTGTTTTTTG
Source organism: Iris macrosiphon (assembly GCA_036927795.1). Taxonomy (NCBI): domain Eukaryota; kingdom Viridiplantae; phylum Streptophyta; class Magnoliopsida; order Asparagales; family Iridaceae; genus Iris; species Iris macrosiphon. The sequence continues at coordinate 34,619,613 of JAYESA010000015.1, read as the reverse complement.
GTAGTATTTTCAATTTCTGAATCAATAAAAACCCTAGATTCATTTCTTCCCCAATTCCAGTTTCTTGATCTCTCTTTTCTATACAATTTCATGGCCAATTTTGTGCGATCTCCCTATGTCCAATCAATTGGGAAGGAGTGCCATCATTATTAGGGACTTGATTGCCACGCTCTGCAAAACTAAATTACCATTGCTGGAGACTCAGAACATCTGCTCTCTAGTGTTCCATTGTAGAATTCAGAGCAATCTTCTCGTACAAATGGTAGTTTATAGTCGATTTCGACATTTGTGGCTCCCTCTCCACGATTGCAATCAAATCCTTGGTAGAGATGAGGCGTTCAATTTGTAGACAAGACATTAGGTCCCATTCGCTTCCCCCGCGTTCTCGTGCCCCCTAGCACATCAGATTAAGAACGAACCCTCATGTTAGTCCTAGAAACTGAAATTTCTAAACGTAGAATGTCACATTGGAAATGATCATTCGAAGTTGGATAGTGAAGGTCCTGCCAATTATAAGAATTGACAAAGATTTTATGACAGGATATCGACTTAATGTCAACCATCCATGACGGTGCCTAGTTCCTGGCTGAGGTAGGCATATGATCACGAGAGGGACATACCATAAAGCCTAAATGGCTTGTTGGGGGGCAAGTAGATCTATCTTTTGGTTATAAAGTTTAAGATCATACAACCAAGGACTACCCTCAAAGATTCATTCGACTATAGAGAATTGATTTCCTCTATAACACATCAAGCCAAAGAGTGAAAAGGAATGACATTCTCATAATTATAACATTTGAAGTTTGTCCCTAAAAATTTGGAGCAACATCCCCATGAGTTAATCAGACCTAAACATTTTAGGTGAAACCAAACCTATTACAGAATGTTACAGGGATGATGCTATTATTCGTTTACATTTATAACAAATTGCAATTCTCTAAAGATTAAGCGAGATGAACCCACCCGACTAAAAGGCATAAACCGGATTCCAAGACTAAGACAAGTATCAACCAAGGGGGGTGGTCTAGTGGCAATACTATTAAGGGAGGGGAGGAGTGGGCGTGGATTCAAATTCTAGTCCGGACAAAATAAAAAATGAAAATGAGAGGAAGTCTTGGTGCTAGTAGTCGAGGACAGGGACGGTCATTAATGACCGGCCTTATCTCAAAAGTTAATAAAAATAATAAAAAAAGAGACAGATTTATATAAGTATGAATTAACAATGACCGGATCTTGTCAGCTTCTTCAGCCTATTTTTTCTCCCGCTCATCCTTGGCTTTCTCATTCATTATCAAAATTTGCCGTCGGAATGTGACAACATACCTGTGCCTTGTCTTCTAAATATCGAGCCTCTACATACATTAAAAGCAAGATGAGTTTAATTCAACAGGTTGAACGAACAAATAATATTAACCTGTTTTGACAATCGTATCATATTAATTATCAATCCTCGCAGACTTCCTCTGTGCACTGAAGAATAAATGTAAATAAGCACAAATAACTCCAAAAAAAATTTATGCTAAAGTTTTCCTCAATTCCTCTAGCAAGTATTCAATTACCCACTGAAGAACAAATGTAAGCAAGCACAGGTAATGAGAAAAATAGTGTTTTTGAGGTAAAAGGTGAGGACGTGCTCCCTAGTTCTATTAGCAAATATTTAACTAATTCGTAGGACCTTAAACAAGAATGTTTGTGATTTCATTACTATTTAGAGGCAGCGGTCCACATCGTTACTGTTACTCTCTGCCACATCTGGACACTGCTAGGTACAACAGCGAATTTGTTAAACCTTTATCGAAACATCCGTCAGACTGAAATATTCATGGAGAAATAATGGTTATTAATACAAGGAAAGGGTCAGTAACTGATCTGTGCTAGTTTTTTTTTTTTTCTGAATCAGTTCCTTCAGCAAAATCAACCTTACTTGTATAAATTGAGCTGCCTCTGAAACCTGGTTCGGCCTCCTTAGGCACAGATAACAAAGTATTCTTCCTCTTCCTTCCTGGTCAACATAAATTACAAGCACACCCTACAATGAATCGGCACTACAAACATTTTCATGAAGAAACCGCAACGTTATATCATACCCTCAGGTTAACTCCACTGATAGCAGTTACATCATTGAGCTGTTCAATGCTTTGATGGCAAATGCCCCGGACCCAGATGTCTACTGTCTTTTACTTTGTAATCCCATTCAACAAGAACTTTAAAAAGGCAAGACTACCAATATTTGGGAGCTTGAGTTTTCAGGATCTAATAGAACACAAATGGAAAGTCATGCACCTTGGGTGGGGTAGGGAACTGCTTGGCGCTCAAGTAGCTTTTTCCGTCCAATGGAATATTTCTTTGGAGCCATATTACTTCCAGAAATTGCAACTGAACTTTGAACTTGGATGCAGTTCTACATACAATATATTGAATTTTAGTTACAGTTGAAGAAAAGAAAAATGTAAGCATAAGCCACATATTAAGGTAGGTGAAGTCCAGTTATCACACCATGAGAGTGTCATTTCTTTTCACTCTTGGCTTAATCTACATAGAGATGAATATGATTTCCTATAACAAATTGTATCATCCTACCTCTTTGTATAGAGACCTAGACTCTTTATAGTCTAGTATAGAGTCCTATACTCTTTATAGTCTAGGGAAACTTGGAGTCGTGCTCTTTGGTATGGTGAGTTTTCTTTTGCAGATAATTTGGTAGTGTGAGCTTAAACTGCATAATTACCTACCTGCCAACTGCTCATTTAGGTTTTATGGCATGTCCCTCTCATGCTCATAGATACCTTGCTAGGAACCAGGGATCAACATAGAGGGTTGACAGGATCCCACTTATTTTGATATTGCTCTAATTTGTTTTGCTTTATTGGGTTTCCTTTTTTATGAATCGTATGGAAGGGAATTGGTATCCTAGTGATGGCCACTCGAGACGTCATAGCTCTGGTTGGTGTTGGTTGGATCTCTCTTATGGTAATACAAATTAGCTCCATGAATGAAAAAAGATGAAACCTGTGGTGTTTTTTTGCTTTGGTGTGTTAGGCGGGAGGTCCGTCATATGCAGTAGAATTGGGGAGATTGGATGGGCTGAGCTCCATTGCATCTGGCGTTGATGGTAAGTTGCCGCAGCCATCATTCAATGTGAACCAACTAAACTCAATTTTAGCGGTAAATGGACTTTCTAAGACGGACATGATTCTCTCAGGTAAGAGCAAGTCTAAATTGAAAGAGGTTCTGAAAAACACACCGCATGACTTCAACTTGGGGATGCTAATACAGCCTTCCCCCAAAATTCCACCTTGAGAATTGATTAGGAAGTGAAGACAAATGGATGATCCTAATAAAAAAACAGAAACATAATTGATATAGGTCCAGAGTCGGGACCTTCCCAGAGTTTTCTTAATGTGGATATGTAATTGGATCTATAATTGAATGCTTACAACTTGTGCAATGCATACAAGGGAAAAAGTTAAATAGTATTGTTACTGTTGCGCAGAAATTGACAATTGGATAGGTATTACACACAAGTTGACATGTTCAGACTTTACTTTGTCGATTAAAATGTGAATGGCTGTTTCTACATAATATCATGGAATAATAATTTATGGTTTAAGAGGTATAGGGAACTTTGTAGTCCAGTTCTACGTTGTAGGGACATGAATATAACAAGAGGTGATAGTGACACGATACTGATTTTTGCGTGTTTTAGTTGCACGTACACAGATATGGCACGGACACGGCGAAACAGACACTGCACCAATTTTGGTGTCTCCTAATGTATTTTTGAGTGTCAGGGCTGTCCAATATGTGTTTGATATGTGCCGACATGAAACGGACCACATTTTTGGAATGCAAGTGCTTCCTACGTTCTAATGTATTTTGGGGTGTCCATATCGTGCCCAATATGTGTCCAGCATGGACACGCCATGGACACAACATTGACTTAGGAGTTGTTTTATGCTTCTTAAGTGCAGTTAGTATTTTTAACCATTCAAATGATCATTTGTTCTGGTTCTGTGCTTGGGCAGCTTGTAGTGTTGTATCTTGTGGGTTGAAGTTCAAGTATTAAACCACCCTGGGTTGTTATTTAGACCCCAATATCCGGAATGGCTCGGACCCTACCTGGTTTTACCCGAAGAGGACCTTGATCCAGCTTCAAGGCAGGTAGAATCTGTCCCAAAGTATATTTGGTCCTCAAAACAGGTAAGGTCCAGGTCCACATAAATTTTATCCGACCCGGACTCCTAGTCTCAAAACAAAATTAGAAATAAATTATATTAATTATAAGATTTTAGTTTTTTTCTATATATAGTAGTAGCAAAATACCTAGACCTGACCCAGAGGCCGGATACGATCCGGACACAACCCCAACTTTACAGGGAATCGGTAGGGTATGGGCTATGCAGAGGATCCAGATCCGACCCGGACCCGAAGCTTATATGATACTATGATAGGATTAAGGCCCAAGACTTGGAACCATAAGGCCGACCCTATAGCATCCTATCCACCCTGAGTACATTAGTACACCTTTTAAGTGGTTTAGAGTTTAGACTAACCAAAACTCTCTCTACTAGATCATTGTCTGAAATAGGTGTTAAACAGCAGCGTTTCGTTACTTAACTGTCCAGCTAAACAATGTGTACCAGTAAGTAACTTGCCCAAAATTTAAAGACATTGCACCTTATGCAATTCTCCCTCTCTGCAGCTGCACATACACTTGGTTTCTCTCACTGCTTCGCCGACCGCATCTACAAGTTCAGACCCGGATACCCGGTGGACCCTACTCTCAACAAGACATAGCAGCCCAGCTACAAGCAAGTTGCCGCAAAAATGTGGACCCCAGCATTGTCGTCAGCATAGACCCCATTAATCCCCAGACCTTCGACAACCGGTACTTCAAGAACCTCCAGCAGGGCGTGGGATTATTCCCATCGGACCTGTCTCTCTTTGTGGACTCCAGGTCAAGGCCGACCGTCAATGAACGAGTTACAAACTCAGAGGCCTTCAAACAGGACCTGCCATTACGAAGATTGGCCGTGTCGGGGTCAAGACCGGAACTAACGGCAACATCCGTCGAGACTGCAGAATACTCGATTGAATCAGCGTTAGGAGTATTTTTGACAAACGGAATTAATGACTAATAGATGAACATAGTGTAATAAGTTGCAAGGAACTTGATCTTCTAGCTGCCCCCTAAAGGGTAAGAATACTGGAGTGAAATCATCAATAAGACTAAATTCACTACCGAGGACGCCATCAAATGATGTATGTCATTTGTAGGTGTACGCACATTGGGACATCCGAAACTAAAGCAATCGTGTCTTTGTAACACTTCACCCTTGTACTTTCACTCTTCTGCTTTTGGCTTTATCAAGAGAAGTCTAATATGTGGATGGACCATGGATTACCATCAGTTTGTATTACAAAAGGAAAAGGTAACAGAAACTTATAATTTCATAGGTAAGTAAATTACGTTGGTAAATATACTGCATGACTAATTCAAACAGTTGTTGCCATTATCAGATGATTTTGTGCATTATCAAGCTAATACTTGTTAAATCACACAATCTAAAAGATAATGGATGGGAAAGGAATAACAAGATGTATTGAATATTCTCAAGGATATGCATACACATTTAATATGAAGGAAATGTATGCATGCACTTCCATAATTGAGTTTGAGGCACAATGTCCACTGTGCTTAAGAAACATCAAATACATGCTAAGGAATAACACACCTATTGTATGGACTATACATTTCAGTTCGATGTGAGATGATATGATCAAGAAGATGGAAACGTGTAACCAAATGCAGGTTATGAATTGGATACTCAAGGGCTAAAAAATTATATGAAACTTCAACTATAAAGGGTTCAGCAAATCCAGAATCCTGCTTCACAATATAAGAGTACTGAAAGCAATATATTAACATATTGCAGATTACCTGAACATCTTTGCAAGCCCTACTTAGGTATAGAGAAGCCTATTCTACTACCCCATTATTAATTGCTTCAATTCCTCTTGCTCAGTATACCAACTAATCATGCTGAAAGCCTTGCTCAACCATGTTTGAATTATATAGACTATCACTGGCTACATCACTCAACTTCAAATAACTCCATCTTCATACTTGCTCATGCCAAACTGCATTCAACATTGTCAAAGATTCTTCAATTATTATGTTTTGAGCACAGCTAGTAAATAACGTGCCAAAAAACATAAATGAAACATAAAAATAAAATAAGAGATTCACATTGCATACCTCCAGCTCTGTCCCTCCATGTACATGGATACTAGACGGTATTCTCATGTTGAAGATTAGTACATGCATCGATTAGGCTCCACACACCGGATGACCACAATTTTACTCATGCCTGAGGACCACATCAAGGGAACTGTGGCTATGGACCATATTTCCCTCATCTGGTATACAGGCAAGAGCAAAAGCAAAACCTCTCAAACTGTACAAGCCAATTGCCACCAAGTAATTGAGGATTCAATTCCATTTGCCAGCTGGAAATTCGGCTATGATACAGGGAATCCATTATTTGATATATGAACTTGTTCCTTGTGCCATACGCCATTCATTCCATGATTAATGTTGGCTATTCGGTCATTGCTACATCTTCCTCTATCCAAGTCAGTACAGTAGATAGATCGATAGACCTCCTTTAGATACAACCCATTGTTTAGTAAATTAGTCCGATGATAAACCAAGGCCTCATATAGAACAAGAATGTACATTTCCTATAGTGTGTCATAGACGAGAGCAGAAGCAACTTTCGTGAAAAGAAAATTGGTTTTTGGGGCATGTCTTTCAATAAGCATTAAGTTCTTATAAACCGCCATTCTAACAATCTAACCTGAACCACATTGTTCCGTTCACTTCTTTTTTCACTCGCCTCTATATTGGAACTTCACTCTAGCCACTCTGAAAGAAAATAGATATACAATGAAGATCCAAAGTACATTACCAGAGGTGGCAAAACAACAAATGTGAGCATCATGTATGTATCAACATATCTATATAGTGTATAATAATTACGTATATACACATCGTTGTATGTGTATGTGGTGTCTAATATGTTTGTGTAGTGCATACATTGTGTCTTATGTGTGGGCGTAGCACTGACCAGAATATCCTGATCTCCCAAGGGGATCAAAATGTGGCAGATCTTTGGTGCACACGTGGATGATTTCACCATCCACACTGGCATCTAGAAACCCAAAACCATAGACTGTACAAACAACTCACCTGCGATTATGTGACCTCGTATGGACATAATGAAGACTGTACCCACCACTTGATGCACAGCTACGGTCACCAAAAGTCATAAGTTTTATTTCATATTTTAAAGTTGTATTTTCGCAAAAATAAAATGTAGATCATGATGAACGATATAAACCTTACTAGTAGATGAATCGACATACTTTCCAGCAACCGGGCACAACCATAATGTACGAAGAACTTGAAAAAGTAAAACTATGCAATACATGAGAGACCACAGAAAAAGGAGTAAAGCTACATGTGAAGGGCAAAAAATGAAGTTATACTGGTAAGCTCTCACCCTTTACCATAAAATGCTAGAAGTTATACCTGTAAGCTCTCACCCTTTACATAATTATTATACACTATATAGATATGTCGATACATACATGATGATCACATTTGTTGTATCTGTGTATGTGGTGTCTAATATGTTTGTGTAGTGCATACATTGTGTCTTATGTGTGGGCGTAGCACTGACCAGAATATCCTGATCTCCCAAGGGGATCAAAATGTGGCAGATCTTTGGTGCACACGTGGATGATTTCACCATCCACATTGGCATCTAGAAACCCAAAACCATAGACTGTACAAACAACTCACCTGCGATTATGTGACCTCGTATGGACATAATGAAGACTGTACCCACCACTTGATGCACAGCTACGGTCACCAAAAGTCATAAGTTTTATTTCATATTTTAAAGTTGTATTTTCGCAAAAAAAAAATGTAGATCATGATGAACGATATAAACCTTACTAGTGGATGAATCGACATACTTTCCAGCAACCGGGCACAACCATAATGTTCGAAGAACTTGAAAAAGTAAAACTATGCAATACATGAGAGACCACAGAAAAAGGAGTAAAGCTACATGTGAAGGGCAAAAAATGAAGTTATACTGGTAAGCTCTCACCCTTTACCATAAAATGCTAGAAGTTATACCTGTAAGCTCTCACCCTTTACATAATTATTATACACTATATAGATATGTTGATACATACATGATGATCACATTTGTTGTATCTGTGTATGTGGTGTCTAATATGTTTGTGTAGTGCATACATTGTGTCTTATGTGTGGGCGTAGCACTGACCAGAATATCCTATCTCCCAAGGGGATCAAAATGTGGCAGATCCTTGGTGCACATGTGGATGATTTCACCATCCACACTGGCATCTAGAAACCCAAAACCATAGACTGTACAAACAACTCACCTGCGATTATGTGACCTCGTATGGACATAATGAAGACTGTACCCACCACTTGATGCAGAGCTAAGGTCATCAAAAGTCATAAGTTTTATTTCATATTTTAAATTTGTATTTTCGCAAAAAAAATGTAGATCATGATGAACGATATAAACCTTCCTAGTGGATGAATCGATATACTTTCCAGCAACCAGGCACAACCATAATGTTCAAAGAACTTGAAAAAGTAAAACTATGCAATACATGAGAGACCACAGAAAAAGGAGTAAAGCTAAATGTGAAGGGCAAAAAATGAAGTTATACCTATAAGCTCTCACCCTTTACCATAAAATGCTAGAAGCCTCACTTTGAAGTGTCTACTGCAAGAGTCAGCTCGAATGCCATGCAAACTGCCAATTATCATAATGAACCAGAGATTTCTAGTCTTCAACTTGAGATAGAAAAGAGAACTAACACCTAAACCTTTGCTTACCCATCATTGGTGTAAATTTCTAAATTTTCTAATAAACATGTCTCTCACAAATTATCTCAGAAAATTTCCTTTAAAGTGAAGGAAGAAAGTGACCAGCAAAATGTTTATTCATCCTCAAGCAGAATACCTAGCTCCGTGTAATCTGCTTAGAGATTTCTAGCTAGTTCCAAGATCATTATAGAGTATCATAACTTCAATTTATGATAGGAAAGAAAATTAGCACCTAAAAAATCATTGCTTAGCCATCATTGGTATAAATTTCAAATTTTGAAAATAAACATGTCTCTTGCAAATTATCTCAGAAAATTTTCCTTTCAACTGAAGGAAGAAAGTGACCAACAAACACTAAACATGTTCTTTCATCCTCAATCTAGCAGTTTTAACATGAATGAGAATACTTAGTCCATGTAATCTGCTTTGAGATGATCTGAACATATTAAAAGGGCATGTACAGATGTGTTGAGTATGAGAGAACAGGTATGGAAAGCCCAATACACAAGCTGAGTTTTCCATTAGGCTCAAGGCCAAATATATAGTAAGTAGTACATGTTAGAAGAACTAGTCTTTACAATGTAATGTAGAACATAATAATAAAACTAAACAACGGTCATCTGACCCAGCATAGTGTTTTTCTTGCCATTGTTGATTCTTCTTTGAAGAGGTAATTATTCTTAACAAGATGCACCAGAGTAGTAATATTATAGATTTTAGTTGGATGTGCTGACAAGAGGCAGATCAAAACAAACTGGAACTGAAGCAATCTAACAAGAACAAAAAGTTGGGGGGAAAGTTTGTCATGGTTGTTGATATAGTTGCTGTTTTGGTCAAAGTTTCTTGCAGTGTCATGTGCCAAATGCAAAATGAATCCCCACTAAGCCTAACCAAATATATTATAATTGACCTAGCAACTGATGTATAGTAATTTCATCATTATATCTTTCAGTAATCATGCTTTCTCATATTTGATCTTCAACCTGTTTCAACTCTCCATTATGCTTCTCAGGTTACAAGCTCAAATCTTTTTGGTTAACCAAGACAATCTCGTAAAATAAATTTGTCATCACACGCTGTAGATGAAGCAAAAGATCCAATTAGCTTCTTTTCCAAGATCAGAAGAATTTCTTCTGTGAACAAATAATACTTAGTAAGTTCAGGATCAATTATTCACATCAAAAAATAAATATCCACCCGTCTGACGAATTTTTCCTTAGAATGTTGACCCCACATAATATATTGACAAACTTTATAGTCTATAGAAATGAGGGTTTTAAGCACGTTGTGCAGCTCAATCTATTGAGCAATAGAGTTCCAACAGTGATACAATAAAGATATATTCCCAGCCATAATATCAGCTTGAAAAATATGTCAAACAATTGTCATATTTGCTATAGCAATGACCCCTATTTACAGATGATTCTTCGAGAAGTTGATCACACAAAAGATAAGCGAAGGAAAACATGTTCCTAAATCAAAATTTTGATTTGATATAGTATAAGCGAGCCAAAAAGGTTTACAAGGATATAAATCACTCAGGCCAGTGGCTTCATAATGACACAATCTGTCACTCTGAAAACCTCTGGAAAATCGTTGATATTTATTATCCACTGCAAGTGTTAGTGGCATGATGAATGACGTGATGTTTAAGACCTCTACTGAACCTTTTGGTGATACATCCCCTACTATATGGACGAACGGCATGCACTAGTAATACTATTGCTTCAACAAAAGGAGCTTCACTAGGATTAATGTGCATCCTTCCAATTTTCCTGACGCACCATGACAGCATCATGAGGAATCGAAGCTAATGGTCATAATTCACTCATCTGATATGAGCTAATCTTCTCAAGCTGGATTGGCCAATGTCCACCAAGTAACTGACGATTCGAGTTCATTGCCATCTGAAAATCCAGCAAAGAAGCAGAGAATCCTTGATTTGATATTTGAACATGTTCTTCATGCCACATGCCATTCATACCATGGTTAGAGTTCCCATTCACCTGGCATATTTGATTGCTGGTGCACCTTGATCTAGCTAATTCAATACATGGTCTCATCAACCTCTTCAAATATGCATCCAAGCCATGGTTCAACAAATTAACACAATCCACTGACAAACCAAGGCCCTCTTGCTTCAGCTTAACCTCTAACCGCTTCCTCAAAGTCGCTATATCTGGCAGTTCGTAACTCCTACTACAAGTCTCTGGCATATTTGGCTTAGGAAAACCAAAAATTGCTGAAGAACCATTATGAAGCGCTTTACGAGGAAGACTGCCAAAACTCAACCCTAAAGGAGCAGTTACTGGGCTTCTACTTTGAACACCGGGACTACCTCTCACCTGCTCAACCTCTTCCCCATCTTCTACGGATCCAACCTCTAAAAATGCCTTGCTACCAATAGATATCAATTCAGGGGCATTTTGCTGCCCTCTTGACCTTTGGATATCACAAGAATTGGTAACTTCTTGGGCATTTCCACTGTGAACCTTTCCATGTGGTCCAAGAGGGCTCGGACGGTCAGTAAACCTGCGGTCCCGGCTATTAACAGACCTCCCCTTTTGAGGGGATAATGGAAACATGTTTCCAATGTGCCCATTAGATGCTTTAGTATTCCGAGAATGTCCTGTTGCTGTCTGTTTGCTGGGAGGGCCATGGGAAAGACAGGCATTGCCAAGAATTGACCTGATGAACAGATTGTGAAGAGCAAGATTTTCCCTCCCAAAAATATTATAGCAGAACTTCTCAAACTCCAACTTGTTAAGTTTAAGGTTTAGTAGTCTGTTAAGGTTGTGAAAGTACTTCTCAGCTTTTTGCCGCCCAAGTTTCTTAAAGATCTTTGTTTTGAGCTCTATAGTATCAATTCGAGAGAACTGCGGGCGGGATGGCATTTTTTACCTCCAATCTCACACAACTGTAAAAAGCAGCACTTTAAACACCCAGTCTACTAGTCACTGAAACATCGCGAGGAAAGATAGCTCTGTTGTCTTTATGAGGTTCCAACTAAGTTGACTTCAGTCACTGTCCACAATAAAGAAAAACAGTTCAGAAACAACCCGCAAAAATTTACAGTTTGAGATGCAAAAACCCAACTTGTTAATCAATTTAAAATAACAGCAGGCAAGATGGAACTTTGAAGTCCAAATTCCGTATGACTGCACAGCTCTTGCCAAACACCATATATTGAAAATCTGATAAAGCTTCCTTTTTTAACACTGAACGTTATACATTAAAGATAGCTTGCCCTGAATTATGCTATTTGAATATATAACAAAAAAATCAGTTTTGTGTTTAAAGGAAAAGGTAAACTATCTAGGAAGCAAGGACACTCCAAAAATTAGTAGTGTCCGCTCAGACAGTGTCATGTCATGTTGGACATGAGAAGAACATGCCAAAATTATTGCTCTGTCCGTGATGTATTGTCCATACCATGTAGTGTTGTATTCATGCAACATAGAAGACTATCAAGTTCAAGATAATTGCAGTCAAGATGACATTTGAAACCCAAGTCTTACAAGATCAAAAAAAAAAATTTGAAAGAACAAAGTAAATTTTAGTATGGCTAGATGTTACTTGTTGTACTATCGGTATGAACAATGACATGTGGTTCATTATTAACTTAGAAAACAGGATTCTCATATTCGGTAAACAAAGAAACTGTCAATTGATTTCAATGAATACTTCAAGCATGAACATCTACAAGTGCCATATAATCGTTGAGAAGTATATCCAAAATTAAGGTCTGGCAATCACTAAAAACCATAAAATAAACCTTCAAAGGAAAGAAACCATCTTTATTCCAATTACTAAACCCCATAAATTAAACCCTAATATGGAAACAAACAATCTTTATCTGATTGTCAGTAAACATTAATTATAATCAGGAAACATCCACTCAAAACAATAGTTTTGCCAAACGAAAATGCTTTTTGGCACCCGGGTGCACGTCGCCCCCCATGCACCCGGGTGCCGGAGATGGCCAGGGAGGCCGCTAGAGACGCCGTAGTGCGTAGGAAAAGGAGAGGAAGGGCCGGAGAGGAGAGTACTGCACCTCCCCCTCCTCCTTCACCGCCGCCGCGTCCCCTCCCCTCCCCCCTCCTACTCCGTCGTTGGAGCCTCCCTCCCACCTCCTGCTCCTGCCGCAGGCGTTCTCCTCCCTTCGGCACCGCCGCCACTTCCCCCCTCACCTCCCCCCTCCCTCCTACGTCGTTTCCGGCCTCCATGGCCCTCTCCGCAGCTGCGGGTGCACGGGAGGGGCCGTGCACCCGGGTGCCAAATAGCAGGATTGTTTGCCAAAATCGAATTGAAGCAGAAAACAGACACTCCAAAATCCAACTTTGGACACAATCATCAAAATGTGGTCCATCAAACCATCTAGAACCAAACATTAACACCACTAAAGAGAAACCCTAATTATGAATTCAGTAATAAATAAGGATTCCATATACAATTGGGGCCACGAATTCATGAAACATGGATATGTCATACAATTTAGATGGAATAGAAGCAAAAGGACACTCCCAAATCCAATTTTGGCTACGATCATCAAAATGTAGTCCACCAAACCCCCACCAACATTAACACCGCCAAAGAGAAACCCTAATTACAAATTAAGTCAATATTAGGCATTTATGATAAAATTGGAACTGCAAAAGAAACAACGATCAATCATGAAATTGGGGAAATTTAGGCAAAAAAGAATCCAAAATCCAACTTTGAACAGGATCATCAAAATGTAGTCCACCAAACCCTCGAGAGACAAACATTAACACCACCGAGGGAAACACTCGTTATGATTAAGTAAAAACTAAGCATAAAATACAATGGGAACCACAAATTCAAGAAACAGCAATCAATCATGCAGCTGGGGGAAACTCGAGCAAAAAAAAAACACTCCAAAATCCAATTTTGGACATGATCATCAAAATGCAATGCATCAAACCCTAATTACCAAATTATTGCATCAACCCTAATTAGCAAATCAGCAAAATTTTAGGCTTTCATATACAATCGGTACCGCGGATGCAAGAAACAGCGATCGGTAATCACAATGTGGGGAAACAAACAAGTAATGCAGCTACAAGCGACCGTTCTATACTCTCAAAATTGAAAGTTCCACAAAACCCTAATTATAATTTGTCAAAATAAATCGATTTGAAGTAAAAAAAAAAAAAAAAAAAAACTGATTTCGCAAGATCAACAAATACACTCAATCAAACCATCGAGAAACAATCATTAACACTTGCATGAGAAACCCTGATTACGAAATTGAGTAAAAAAAAAAAAACTAATTGAATTCAAGAAACAGCGATCGAACATGAAATTTGGAGGAAATCGATAAAAATCGAACCTTTCCAAAACCCTATTGGCGGAATTGGGGACTAGGAATCAAAATCATTTGAGAAGGAGAAAGAAGTGACTTTTGTTGTCGAAGGATTGGGGATTTTGTTTCGGGGAGTGGGATTTTTATTTGGGGAATTAGGGAAAGGGCCTAGACTCAGAAGGGGTTTCTGCAAAATGTCAACTCTTCCGCGTCTATGGGTCAAGTAGGGTGTGCAAATTTCGGTTTTAGAACAGAAACCGATGCGAACCAACCATTCTGGTCGGTTTTGGTCAATTCGAGTCGGAGTTCAGTTCGAAGAAAAGAAAAGAACCGAAAAATCGATTTTTCGGTTCAATTTGTGGGTTTATAATTCGGTTTTGGATCCAAACAGAAATATATATTTACATTTTTAGACTTCCTTACGTATATCTATTATACTATATAGGTTTTACCGTAAAATTCCACAATTATCCTTCCATGTCTATCTATTCTAATATAGTAGTAGTTAAGTACTTACACGTATAGTGCATTTTAGTCTTTCTATATTAGCATGCAGCATACTAATAGTGCTAATGATGCACCGTTCAAAAAATCTATGAGACATTCATAAAATAGTGCATTTAATTAAGATGATAATGAATACAGAATGCTAATGGTGCTAATAATACATTCCTAAAACAACAAATTTAATTAAGATACTAATGAATGTATGCATCATGTTAATAAATATTATTTTAGGAAAAACTCAATTTGTACAGTAAATGATGCACGTTAAAAAAAATTATGATACATTTCCAAAATAATACATTTAATTAAGATACTAATGAATGCATGCAATACATGTAGAGTGTCTTTTAGTCTTTCTAAATTAGCATGTAACATGCAAATTGTGCTAATGATACATTTCTAAAATAATAAATTTAATTAAAATGCTAATGAATGAATGCAGCATGGTAATGAATGCTATTTTAGGAAAAATTTAATTTGTACCATTAAAAAAATACATGAGTGTCATATCCGGTCAATTTCTTTATCGGCATTCAGCATGATAATGATGCTAATAAATGCACGTATAATTATTAATTTCTTTTACTTTATAAAATTATAATGGTATAAATATCAATTATTTACAAATATCTCATTTTCTTTAAAAAAAAAAAAGGCACAAAACAAATATCTCATTTTCTTTACAATTATTTTATTTTGAAAAAAAGAAAAAATAACATATTAAAAGTTGTTATATATAAAATATTATTTGTTATGCAACATTTCCTAAAAAATATTATATAATAAATTATTACGAAATACAAGTGCAAAGCACGTGCACAATTGCTAGTATAAAAAAATAAAATCCTAAACCTAAAATCGCTCTCCACTTTCTGGTTTTTGTCGCCTCTTGACCTCTTGCTCTTCGGAATAAAACACTCATGTTCTCTCTCTCTCTCTCTCTCTCTCTCTCTCTCTCTATATATATATATATATATATATATATATAGAGAGAGAGAGAGAGAGAGAGAGAGAGAGGAGAAGAAGAAGAAGAACACTTATGTGCTCTCCCGAAACAATATATATATATATATATATATATATATATATATATATATATATATATATATATATATATTGCTTTATCCCTTTCAACTCGGAGAAGCCGGCCAAGGAGAGGAGGATGCAGCGGCAGTAGAGGAAGGCCCTACCAAGGAGGCGAAAGGCGCGACTTTGCATTGGGTCGGTGCGGGAAAGCCAGCCTCGTATAGGTCGATAGGCTCGTCGGGGAAATGAATGGGAGTAGCTTGCTTCTTACTTCTTATGACTCGTAGGGAAAAATGAACGGGAGCAGCTTGCTGTCACGTCCCAAACTCCCGCAAGCTCGATGTAATCACCCTGATTTTCTTAAATTTTATAAAACAATTTTCCACATTTTTCTGTAATTTTTAGGAATTAAAACTAAGGTGTTTTGTGACTAAATGATTTTTAAATAATATTAATTAATATTCAAATATTATGGAAATAATATTTTATGGTGTAAAATAGAAAACCGGACATAGGATAATTTCCCAAGAATTTATTGGACTCCGGAATTATTTTTAAAAGCCCTAAAACTAATGTACATTTAAACCGAATTAAACCCGTGCCAAACACCCAACATCCCCATGAGAGCCGAAGCCAAGCCCAAGGAATGTGGACCAAGCCCTAATTCCTAGGTCAACCCAAACCAAAATCCTACATGTATATAAACACCTCTTCCTTCCCTTTTCCTTATAATTTATTTTCCCTAAGAAAAACCTAACTCTACCAGCAGCCGTCATCCCAAGCCCTCCCTACTGTTCCTTCTCCTTCTTCACCCCGAGTCTTCCTTGGCCGGACACCCATGGCCGAAACTCTCCCCGACCCCCGGAGCGGCGGAACCTTCACCGTCGACGTCTCCCCCTTCATCTTCATCTCCTCCTCCGCTCCTCTGTCCCGGAGCGCGAACCGACGCCACCACGTCGACAAACCATCATCTCCATCCCCAACACTCCCTCTTCCCCGACTCCGTCCTCCGGTGATCTTCCCCCGACTCCTGATCACCTGACCCCGGGCGTCGTCTAGCCAAGACTCCCCCCAGCGGCCACGAACCCCCTCCTCTTCCTGTTCTCCTTCCTTTATTCTTCTTCTTCCATTGTTATTCCTCTCCCTGTGGGAAGACTCCGGCCGACTGATCCGGTCCGGCCGCTGCTACACTCGACTCCGGTTCAGACTCCCCCGCCTACTGCCGACTGAACCGTCTCCGGTCTGAAGCTCCCCTGACCTGCCTATTGCCGATGACCACCCTGCGAAGGCTCTTCGGAGGATTTTGGAGTCTCCGGGGATCCACCAGGGCCCCGCCTGCTTCGACGCCCTCAGCGCCAAGCTCGTCGAGAGGGCTGGCTTTCAGTTTACCTTCGTGAGCGGGTTTTCTGTCTCATCCGCTCGTTTGGGGTTACCAGATGTCGGTCTTGTTTCCAATGGAGAAATGGTTGACCAACACAAGCTGTATCATTTGAGAAAATAAAAGATACATTGGGTTTCAATGACTACTATGAAGAAGAAGAAAAAAATATTTTTTATGCTGCTCCAGCATCTTCTGCTAGAGCCAGCAGCAACACTTATCTTCCCAAAGTCATCAAGTGGGGATACTCTGGTCAAAGAATGGAGAGTTCTCGTGACCCTGTTATTGAAGTGCTAACCCCAATATGGTTATGAGAACTTTAACTCAGATGATTCAGGAAGTGGTTTATCCGCCATAAGGTCTCGTACACTCAGATTGAAAATAACTGGATGGGATGGACTTGAAAAGCTGGATGTCAGGATACCTGTACTACGGGACCTGAGGGCTTGGACACGGTGACCCGGACACAGCTCTCTGAACCAGGACACAGCTCGTGTCAAGGATACACACGGACACGTAAAATTCAGACTTCTCGGAGCCCTGCTCAGGTAGCGTTTTCTCTCTCCTCGTGATTCCATTTTTCGTTCCGTCAGTTGTGTCCCGTAGACTGTATAACCCTCTCGATGCCCGTGCAACTCGCTCGGTGTATCGCGCCCTGTGGTGATCGTAAACCACGATCCAAAAACAGGAAAAACAACGTCCTATTTTACCCCGGAACTGAGTGCGCCCTGCCAAACGGGACGACTTGGTCGCACGCGGTCTTTACCGAAACGTGCACGACGTTGATACGGACGTGTGGGATTTCACAGAAGCTGATTTGGATGTGTGTGCACACCGGAATTGACGCGTATCCGACGACAACGCTCCGTATCCGTCCTTTCTGGAACACGTTGTAACTTTGTATATACACGTCGGATCGAGACGAAACTTGTGCCATCGAACTCATAGCAATACGCTGGTCCTGTGACCCAAGTTTGGTTCGATTCTGAGAACGTTGACAAAATCGCGTATCGTGGGCCCCACCGGCTCCACTTGACAGGCGATTTTGTGATTGGCTCATCGAAATCCAATTCTGAAAGTTCCGTTGGATTCGTATCATCGTTCCTGACTTGTAGACACTGAGTTTGAGGAATTTGGGGACATTTGACCCTGACACGCTTTTCGATGCAAAGTGGCCCATATGTTGACCCCGCTTTGGCCCGAAAATGTTATTTTTGCCCTTGTGTCCAAATTGGACTTAAGGACAGGCATTTCTAGCTATTTGATATTTTCTGAGACTGTTGGTGATGTTTATTACAGCTTTTGGAGGAGTACCTACAGGATCCACTGATACAGGGACAGTTGTTGGTATTCAAATACCAGGCAAGTGTACCTTGCCAAACTCTGCAGTATTGTTACATATTTTCCCTGCTTCATTTATATTGCTGTGCATGCTTAACCTAGGACCGTGTGACTTACTTAGCGTCCGATTAATATTCGGGTGCCAACACCGTACGCGGCGTTGTGTATTGTCATCTAGAGATAGACATTCGTGACACTTTATATTCTCATACTTGTCTTACCGAGTACACTATGACCCAGGACACTTGACACTATTCATGAGACAGGATCTTCCTGAGATATTCATAGTGATTCTGTATAGGATACAGGACTTGACAGAGATACTATATTCTTAGATACATTATGACTTGTTGCATTAGCTATGATCCCGCTTGACATGGACATGAGACGTTATGGTCATGAGATGCGTGGTTACATTGGGTGGGAAGAGACACACAGGCTACAGGCTGTTTCATATATATATCTACTACTATTGTGAGGTCGTAGACTCTCGTAGCAGAGCTAGGCACATTACGTGTTATTACCGCTACCGGCTCCCCGACACAGAGCTTGTAGTGGCTCAGCCTGAGTACTCGTGATGCTTTCACTTGCATTTCACATAGATGGTTACTTACTTACCCTATTTATTTCATTTATTATCTGCACTGCATTATTTTGGCTTGTATTATCTGTACCTTGCTATGTCCCCTGAGGACCTGGATCCGGATTATGTCCCCAGGATTTGCAGACGAGATTTATCCCGAGGTATACGGGACCACAGCAGGAGCTGATACAGGAGCTGTACCGACACCCGAGGATGAGGTGTTAGCTGAAAACTTTTCCTGAGCATCCATGTTTCATGCTCAGTATTTACTTTATTTCAGTCATTTATATTTTGGTCTGTTGACCCATTGTATCATATATTTATCGGGTTGTTTCCCGGAGCACTTTGTTGAGACTGGTTGATGATTTACATTTCTTATACTCTGTGGATCATATTTTATATCTTGTGTGGATGAGATTAGTTGTGCCCTGTTGTCGTAGACTTGTTTTTACAGCTTAAGTGCGCCTGATGGATCCATTAAATTGGGTTTGTCCATCAGTGTGTGCTGCTGGCCATTGCCACGTGTCTGGTCCCTCTGTATTTTAGGACTGGGGCGTGACACTCGATCATCCCCGCTGAACGTGAATCACCATGTTGCAGCGCTCCCGCATGACAATCGTTCTCATCGGGACGTAATATCGTGCTAGCCTGGAGTTACGCTCGCACAAGGCGATGTTGTCAAACATCAATGTTATCATCGAAACAACCAACTTACAGCAAAAGTCAAGTATTGTGTACCAAGCACACATCAGAGTATATGTAGCAAAGCTCTCGATAACGTCCAAATGAAATTGACACAAATGAGAATGCCTCAAAGGCGAACTCTTGCTCTTTGTCTTTCCCACAAAGGTACTTATCGTTCATACATCATGTCCCGTATATCCAAGCAGCACCACTATACCTGTGTACCTGAAATAATATCCACAAACGTGGGTCAGTACACAACCGTACTGGTGAGCATGGTAATCCACTCGTTTAAATGACACTAAGTAGATAGTGAATGCAAACAGTTATATGGTGATCTTTTTACTTGAATCCTATATTCATTTTATGGCAGAGGTATGACATGTTAAGGAAAGCTGTAAAACAGGTTAAACATGCAAGCATTCAACTCAAGCAAATATACAAGAAGATATATCCAACTCAAAAGGAAACTAACATGCAAACCGTCCTATTCAAACCCAAGCAATGCATGAACCTATCGAACCATTATCCAAGCCTCAATATACATCCTCAAACCTTGTCATAATTCAAGCCTTACTAATCCAATCATCGATATGCACACTCTTGCCTGAGGCAAGGTGGCCACCGCCTACACGAAAAGCACAAACCAAACCAAACCAAAGCAAACCAACTCTTATCTATATGAAGTCACTGGCCAAGCCATAAAGGACTAATCAACTGCAGTTCTACCCAATCCAGACTGAGTAGCTAGCTCACTTGGTCTTATCAAACTGTCGGCACCGTGCCCAAGGCACATAACCGTTGTCTCCTCTATGGCCGAACGGTCCCAGTACCCCGAAGCCTATCCCGTTAGAGGAAACCAAACCCTGTGCGCAACAGGTTATCCGTGACTGATGCAAACACCAAGTAGGTATGACGAGAAAATCGAGCCTTCTCGCCCCACCAAACTATCCTAACCTTAATCCAACCAACTATCCATAACCATTCTCCAACTATATCCCAATGCACCATCTCAAGTTATCCCCATATGCACTATACCGCTTCGACACCATGCTCCAATTGGTGCAATACCCCTCGCACAAAAACCCTGTGGCACAATGCCCCAACAGTGGCACAATGCCCTCACTGATGCAGTTATCCGATTTCGAACCACAATTGCACGCTTTGCTTGACAAAGCACCCAACTGATACTCGTGCACGGATGCACACTTTTTCTCCTAAAATGCCCTCAATGTTCCAACCAAGATGATCCAATCAAGCTCCAATTGCCCAAATATAATCTAACTCAAGCTCTAACTGCCCAACGCAAAACTAACTCAAGCCACAAATCATAACCAACCAAACGACGCACACTTTATGCACGCAATAGTGTAGTGATTTACAAGTTCCAGTCCCAAGTATCCAAGCCTTATTACGTGTGTTCCATATTATTATGTATGAAGGAGTAGAGGAGAAGGGACCGAGCCCACTCACCAAGTCTGATTCCGTTAGCACTCTGCCTTTGCCGATACGGTCGATCCCTTGAACCCGTGGTCCGATGCAAAGCACGATCTACTCAATTGGTATGACTGTGCAAGCAGCCCGTGCTCTCCAAATTATCCGACCGATCGGACTAAGGAAGACGACATTATCGCTCCAATCATGTTATCCCAATACTTTTATGAAAGAACACCTAATTCCATCGAACTTCGCTTGCGATCTGCACATGAAACTAACTCAAATCAATACTTTTTCCTAAATCCAATAAGTCAAAATATAATCAGCTATTGCCTCATTCAATCCGACTCAGCATAATGCACCGTACGATTGTGGGGCATTACATAATATACCACTTAGAATCAGGTCCGTCCTCGAACCAAGCCAGTATCCACTCTTTACTAGCATGTTGCTTGCCCAATTTATAACTCTGTTCCATGCAAATCACATTCTCCTGATCCAGACTCAACATCTCGCTCGTCCTGAACGGTCTCACAAATTTTATATTCTCACATCCTCCTTGCATCTTAATACGAATTTCTCATATCGCTTAGTTTGGATTATACACATATTTAAGGCATCCCTGAAATACATGCAATTCAATCGAGCTTAGCGATAGCGAATTTGGATAAGTTACAAGTGTATCTTTATGTCCGAGGCATTCATTCGCTTCACTCCCGACTGAACCAATCATGATGTTCATCCCAACACATTCTCACATGCGCTATTCTTAAATACGATAATTTTTCACTGACGATCTTTCCACCTGACTCAAATTAGTTCATGTTCCAACTAAATCCATCCGACTATTTCCGAATCCACACTAGCATTGTCCAAACTCAACCAACTAAACTCTAGCATGACTCCAATCGCACCATGTTCACCGTCTCCAAATATTATCTCATGCTCCAAACGATCACCACAACTGATACTACCCCAGCTAGGCGACTTACCAAATATCAACTATGCTCTTAGATCCGCTCAGCCGAACACCTCTTCCTCAATCCCAATACCTCTCTGGGTGAACATCTATATTGAGGTTCATGTGATCCACGAAGATTTTGCCGCCACGCCATAGGGATAGTGTCACCACGATTTCAATGTGGACACACTTGCCACAATTCCTAGGTCACGCATAAAATAGTTCTTCGTGCTGCTTCCATTGCCTCAAAGCACTTATATCACCCTCGCCGTCTGTATGAGCACGTATCCCAGACTATGTTTTGATGCATCTTGTAGATCTGAGGCACATATATCCCTTCCAGTATTGCAAGAATTTGATCTGAATGAGCCGCTGATTTAACTTCACAAGCTAGTTTCACAGTCGTCAATTCATATGAATGTTATTCCCTTCTGGGGCACGATGAGTCAGAGGCGATGCCATCTTCAAAAATCTGTGACTCTGAATCTCATCAGTTGACTTAGTTATCACCATCGCTTTGCTCTTCTGGCTGCATCTTCATCTGAAGGCTATTCCAAGGAACTCTCAAATCCAACACTCGGTCACTTAGGCCTATCTCCAATATATATCACTCACATCCACCTTCTACGCATTTCCAAATACGTCGCCACCAGGGTCGTTCTGTGGGTCTACAATATTCATTTCTAATTTGGCGGTCAAGTCGCTAGGGTCAGTTGTCCCGAAACTACGCTTGATAGTAAGTCATCAAGATGGACAGTTACTACGAACCATGTTATAACTCATCTGCAAATCTGAGCCATAATCCAACAATTTCATCCGAATGAACTTCTGAATTCGAGCACTTCATGCACTACCTCTGACAATATGACAACCAAACTGTCACGACCCGCACCCGAAAAAATTGGGCATGAGTCGTGGGTACGTCCAGCCTACGCCGCAGCATCAGCGGTAGAACGCTGTCTAGGTCAACTATCTAGATAACAATCTCACGCAATCAATATATAAATCTGTCAAGATCTTAACTCCAAATGGAGGAGCAATATCATAATGATAATCACAATATACTCAATCACGAATCTAAGCACGATAAGATAACACAGAAATCTAACAACTATAAAGTCTAACCAACAACAACTACTACAACAACCACAACAATAATAATAATACATCATCCAAAATAATATACAATACAAGGTCTCAAACCACAACCGGAGACAAATCCGGTGCTAAAAGCTAATAAAAACAATAACAAGGTCCTACTGATCCTGGCTACCAATCCGGAAATCACTCCTAAACTAGAGGGTCTCTGTCTGCACCATCGACAGGCTCAGGTCCATAAAACGTCGGACACCAATCCTTCGGATACTCTAAAAAATATGTCCAGTCAGGACTGGAGCAAGTACATCTCTAACAACAGTTCCATTTAAATGATAAAAACTATAAAACAGTTGTAGCAAGTAGCAAGAAGAAGAAAATAAAGTATGGAACAAGAAATATACATATCACTGGTGCATAAAGGTAAAGATGCATGGATATCAGAAGCAAGATAGTAATAACTGCAAGATACAAGAAATCTAAACTAAGATCAAGTCTGTGCACATGAACGTGTAGTGAGTCCAGCATGAAATATATGTAGTGAGTCAAGTCCAGAAACATGTAAGTGAGACCAACAAGAATGCAAGTGAGTCCAGACTATAAAAATGAACTCGGTGTCTTTGAAATACTTGTTTCGATATGTAAACGGCTAGGGGTATGTACGGCTCACCGCGCACTGGGTGCGCGGCTGCTATCATTCCAGATTAGATCAGAGGGAGTGATTCCTGATGATTCCAGATGGGAATGTTTACATGTCTACTCGAGTATTTTTCTACCCCGACTAATACAAATGAATCCAAGACCCGACACGTAAATCAAGTATGAGTCCAGCCTGAAACATGAGTGATGCCTGTAGGTGATGCCAGTAGTGATTCCAGAATAGAGGCCAGAAACATGAAATATACGTGTCGCAAGTAAATAAATCCAGAAATACCAGTCAGTGTCCCGTATTGTGCCAGAATAATCAGATGATACTATACTAGAAGCTGAATCATAATAATCATCAGATAATAAAAACTATCAGAGAATGTACTCGCCTGACGTCCTGAACAACTAGCGATCCGAACCGGTGTCGCAAGGACCTATTGTGAAAAGTAAGGTTAAACAGATTTCTAATGATAACTAAAAATAGGCTTCTAGGGTCGTTCTATGTCAAATGGGTCAAACCGGTGATATCTTGGTCAAAAAGTCAACTCTGGGTCTAAAAAGTCAACTCTAGGTCAAAACTAGGTCAAAAGTTGACTTTGGCGGTCGACCGAGTCAACTACGGTCAACTCTAGGTCAAAATAGGGTGCTCCTAAAATTCTAGGCCAAAACTAGGTCATTAGGTTAATAAACCCTCAAACTCGCCTCCTTGAGATACCGGGATACCCTCGGTATCCGATACCTCAACCTAGGCTACGCACCCCACCTATACCAGCTAAAACCTATGCTAGCACGCGTAAATATATACACATATACATAAAAATCTATCTCTAAACTCAAACCTAGGCTATTGCTCAAATACCCCGCTCGAAACTCAATACCTTGGATATCTCAAGGTATTGAGATACCTTGATACCTCAAGGTATTGAGATACCTCACTAAACCCTCGCTAACTACCCCTCTAGTTAGCTATCTAGGCTAATAGATATGCTCCTAGTTAATAATCTATGCTAGAAAATATATCTCTATCATATATTATACATATCTAAGTATCTATGTATATATATATAGGTATCCACAACCACAACATATACATACCTTACCTAAACTCATATATACGTATATATATATCTATCTAGATATCTATAGATATATATAGCTATAGGTATATATATATCTATACCTTAGATAGATATAACTATCTATCTATTCATTACCTACCTATCTATAGATATATCTATCTAATCTATCTAACTATCTATCCAACTACCTATTCATGTATCTATCTATCTAATATCTATTTACCTATCTATCAACTATCTATCTATTTATATATATACATCTATCAAGCTATATATCTATCTATAATTCTACCTATCAATCTATATCTTATCTATCCATCTACGTATCTAGATATCTATCTATCTATCCATAACTCTATCTATCCATGTAACTATCTATGTATTTATAAATATATATATCTATCTAACTATTTATGCATTTACCTATCTAGATATCTATTACCTAGATATCTATCTATCTATTTATCTACCTATGTATCTAAAAATCTAACTATCTACCTATCTAGCAATCTAACTATCTATCTATTATCCACATATCCATCAATCTATCTAACTATATACCTATTTATCTATTAAACCATAGATACCTATCTATCTATCTAATATATCTATTCATGTATCTATTTATCTAACTATCCATAGATATCTATCTATTAACTATCATCTAATATCCATCTAACTATCTATTAATATATCTAACTACAGATATATATACCTATACATATCACTCTATCTCCCTCGCTCGCTGCTAACTGTTGATGCTGCTGCTACCCAAAAAAAACTGCTGCTGCTGCTGCATAAAGCTGCTGCTGCTGCTGAGCATGTTGTTGCTGCTGCTGCACTGTGCAGCACCCTGCTGCGGCACGCGCTGCTGCTTGCTGTCCCTATTTGCCTGCCTCCCCCCTCTCACTCTCACACACACACACAATCACACCACTATAAACACACAGACACACACATAGATACATATATATATCTATATATATATATATATATACAATCATACATACATACATATATATATATATATATATATATATATATATATATATATATATATATATATATATATATATATATATATATATATATATAATCTAACATATAAATACACATACAAGCACATACACACACACACACACACACACACACACACATATATATATATATATATATATATATATATATATATATATATATATAAACACACACATATATATATATATATATATATATATATATATATATATATATATATATATATATATATATTTATACACTCACTCACACACACTCACACACCCTCACACACTCACTCTCACACACACTAACACACACTCTCACAAACACACAACCACACACACAAATATACATATATATATACACACACACACACAAACTCATATTGTCACTACCCAATTCTAGAAAATAGGGTATTTTTTTATTTTTATTTGGTAAATTGTGTATTGTATTTAATTAATTATATTTATATTTATTTGGTGCTTGTCTTATTTTTTTAATGATTGTTTTAGGGTTTTGGCTAGCCTGGACCCATGTCAGACCCTAGTGGACCCATGTCCGACCCAACCCACATCCTTGTGAGAATTATTTTGGGGCTTAGAAATATTTATTATATTTTTAGGAGGTTAGTTGGAGAGATTTGGAGTTAGTTTGAGTATTTTTGGAACCCGAAACCCAAAATCGAGTTACGGGAGGGCATTTTGGTCATTTGGACTTAGTGGAACCCTTTATTAGCATGGCCGGCCCTATTTCCTACCCACATCCGACCAAACACAGCAGCAGCCCCCATTCCCCTTTGTATTCTTCTTCTTCTTCTTCTTCTCCACTTCTTCTTTCTTCTTCTTTCTTCTCCAAAGTAAGTCCTTCTTCACTTTTCTTCCTTCTTTCTTCTATTCCTTCTCCTTATGCTAGCCCTAACCTTGCATTTTCCCTAACCTAGGTGTGAGGAGCTTAGATCTAGTGTGGAAGCTAGATTTGGTGTCTTGGAGCTTGAGGGAGGTAATTTTTAGGGGTTGTGAGACTTTGGCCTTGGGATTTCAACTCCCAAGAGGTAAAACCTAACTTTTCCCTTGCTAATTATTTTTATATAGTGTAATTAGTGTTGTAGAATCTTCCTAGACCCTAAGCCTACCCGTGGGAGAAAGTTGGAACTAGTTTGGTTGAGTTTAGAGACTTTGACATTAGGTTTTGTGTCGATTTCGGGTGGAATCCGAAATTGGCCCAATTTTTGGGTGATGCCTTAGGTTAGACGGACCTAGGTAGATGTTGTCGGGTGTCTAGAGAGTGAGTACGTGTCTCCGTTTGGACACGGGAAGTCGTATCACGGAGAAACGGGCGTTTCGGACAAAATTGGGGCTTTTCGTCGTTGCCGATTCTAAGTGCGTGCGCGTTTCCGCCATGGACCTAGAATCGATGAGGGAGCACATTTTCTAGGATCTAGGCATCGTTTAGAGCGTGTGGGTAAAATTTGGGCCGATTTCGAGTTCGTTTGGTGTGCGTTTCAGGAGGTTTTCCGAGCCGCGCACCACGTGTTCGTCGAAATGACCGAACGGCCATTTCGACTTGGTTTCCTCGTTTTGGGCTTGTGCGCGCGTTGGGTTAGTATCGGGGAGTGTGTGCTAGAGTTTTCGAGTTATATTTTATATATTTTAGGGTATTGGTGAGTGTCGGGGTCGTTGGGCGTGAGTGGGGCGTGTGGTTTGTGTGTTGTTGTGTGTTGTGTTGTGTTAGTGTATATGTGTCTATATATATATATATATATATATATATATATGTATATATATTTATATGTATGTGTGTTTATGTATATATATTTATATATATATGTGTGTATTTATATCTATGTGCTTGTGTGTGTATATGTCCATGTGTATATATATATATGTGTATGTGTAAGTGTGCTTGTGTGTGTTTATGTGTATATATATATAGGTGTATGGATATATATATATATATATATATATATATATTTGATGAGTGTATGTATATATATATATATATAAATAGGTTCTATATATATAAATATATAGCTATGTATATTTATATGTTTGTGTGTGGTTATGTGTTTAAGTGTGTGTGTGTATTAGTGTTTGTGAGTGTGTTAGTGTGTGTGTTAGTATATAGATATAAGAGTGTGTGTATATATATATATCTATCTAGTTATATATATATAGTTATATGTGTGTGTATATATATATATATATATATATATATATATATATATATATATATATATATAGGATGATATATATATATATATATATGAATAGGAGTGTGTGTGTGTGTTTTTGTGAGTAGGAGGGGGGGTCCAGCCACTGCCAGCAAGGGTAGCAGCTGCTGCTGCCTGCAGCAGCAGCACAGCAGCAGGAATAGCTGCAGCAGCAGCAGCAAAGAGCAGCAGCAGCAGCATGGGCAGCAGCATCAGCAGGTACAGCAGCGAGCAGCAGCAGGGTTAGCTTATGCAGCGAGGTTTAGGTATAGATAGGTGGTTATATAGATAAGTTATTAGATAGATAGAGTGTTAGATAGATTAGATAGTTAGAAAGATATGTAAATAATTAGATAAGTAGATAGTTACTAGAATAGATAGATAGATAGATAGATAGATAGATAGTATTATAGATAGATCTATCTATGGATAGATACATAGGTAGATAGGTAGTTATCTATCTAAGGTATATATATATATATATCTATATACATATAGTTATATCAATACCTAGAGATATCTGAATAGTATAGTCATATATATTTATGCGTAGGGTAAGATAATGGGTATTTGGGTATATGTGTGTGGATATCTATATACATAGGTATATACCTACTTAGATATATAGATATGTGATAGATATATATATATTACCTAGCCTAGATAAATAACTAGGTATATAATTATTAGTTAGATGGCTAGTTAGAGGGGTTTGAGAGCGGTATCTCAATACCTTGAGATACCGAGGTATCTCAATACCTTGAGATATCCAAGGTATTGAGTTTCGAGCGGGGTATTTGAGCATTAGCCTAGGAAATATCTTGGAGTAATTTTTATATGCTTATGTATATATATTTACGCGTGCTAGCATAGGTTTTAGCGGGTTTAGGCGGGGTGCGTGGCCTAGGGCGAGGTATCGGATACCGAGGGTATCCCGGTATCTCGATTAGGCGAGTTTGTGAGTTTAGTAGCTTAATGAGCTCGGTTTGACCTAGAATTTCATGGGCACCCTAGTTTGACCTAGCTTTGACCATAATTGTCCTCGTTGACCGTAAAAGTCAATGTTTGACCTAGTTTTGACCTAGAGTTGACTTTTTGGACCTCGGGTTGACTTTTTGACCCGATTTTCACCGGTTTGACCCGTTCGACCTAGAATAGCCTTAGAAGTCTGTTTTTAATTATTTTATATCAGTTTAAATGCTTAGAACCATGTTTAATTCTGCTTTTCGCATTAGGTTCTTGCGACACCGGTCCGGATCTCGATTCTCATCAGTTGCTCAAGACATCAGGCGAGTACCTACCTCTGATAGTTTCTATTTCATGATAGCGTTTATATCACCTGTTCTAGAACTGCAATAATTGATCCTGACACATTATTACATGAGCTGGTACTAGTGGATCCCGTCATGAGATGCTATCCCCCTTACCGTGTTCAGCGGGTACTCTATCACGTGTATTTCATCATGTGCTTCGGGTATTGATTCTCATGTGCTATCATGTGCTTTTTGTGCTCTCGCCTTCGTGTGCGCAAGCTATTATCATGTACGTAGCGTGTTGTGGTTGGATCCAATGGTATTAGTGGGGGAGGGGAGTAGGAGTTGGTTATGTGATCAAAGCCAAACAGTATTCATGTGTATGACAGTTATACAACTCACGCATAACGGAGTTATCGTAGTGTTTTTTATGTGCAACCTAAGCCGATCACATAACGAACTTGTGCTCAAGGCACTTAGCTAGTATTCATGTTTCTCACCTGCAGTTACTTTTCCAGTACTTGTATTGTTCTCCAGTTTATATTGCAGCTACTTATTGTGCTCCAGCATATATTTATTTTCTGTGCATCTTGTATACTTTTCTATTGCTCGTCATATACACCTTACCATGTATTTGGAGTTGCTTTCAGAGTTATGTACTTCGCTCCAGTCCTGACTGGGCATATTTTTTCCAGAGGATCCTGAGGACTATTGCCCGACGTTCTACGGGCCGGGTGTTGACGACTGTTGTGACCCCGTGATCGAGGAGGAGTGCACCGAGGAGACGCCGTTAGCACCCTAGTTAGCTAGGTGGGTTTCCTGGGTTGGTCCCAGTATTTTATTTTGGATGATTGTACTTATTCTTTTGTGGCTGTGAGATGTTGTAGCTATTTTGGCTTGGACTGTATTATTTTGGATTGTCTTGCTCTCTTGGTTCTGTTTCTTTGTTTATATCATATCGTACTTATATTCTTTCTCTAGATTTTGTGATTGAGATTATTGATATATATATTGCGTGGTTTCCCTCCTTTTGGAGAGAATTTTGATATATATATTGCGTGGTTGCCCTCCTTTTGGAGAGGTCATGCCGAATTTTTCTGTGAGATATAGATAGATATGGTTGACCTAGAACGGACCTTTACAGCGTTCTACCGCCGATTCTGCGGCGTAGGCTGCACGTACCCACGGCTCATGCCCGATTTTCGGGTGCGGGTCGTGACGCGTTTTTGGTGACGGCCCCATGCAGGTCTAGTTTTTAGGTTTACCTGCAATAAGATATAGGATATAGGCTGAGAGAGAGTGTGCTCAATCACAACTAGGACCCTTCCGGATTTCTTTCGCTATCTTAATTTTCCTGAAATTGTTTCTTTTGCAATATTACTGTCCTTCTTTGATGATATCGTTTCTTGCACCGTATTGACTTCTTTTGATCCGTGTTCTTCTTGATTCCATTCCAACACTTGCTTTATTTGATTCTGGTGCTTCCCATAGCTTTATGTCTGTATCTTTTGCTGTTAGACACCATCTTGTTGCTGAACCTTTAGCTAGACTCTGCAAGATCACGACCGGGGGTGGTATCATCCTAGTCAGTGATGTCTGCAGAGACCGGAGAGTTACCTTGGGAGGCTGGGAGTTGAGTGTGTGCCTACTCGTAATGCCACTTCCGAGCTATGATGTTGTACTCGGGATGGATTGGTTGAGTACGCATTGTGCTAGTATAGATTGTCGTGGAGGCAGAGTTTTGTTTAGTCTGCCGGGTGAGCCAGAGTTTCAGTTTGCCAGAGGAGCAGCGGAGCAGACCGAGGGAGTCTTCTGCGGAGCCCTGGTGGTAGAGCCGAGGTCGCTACATCCACTGATAGAGGAGTACATGGATGTTTTTTCGGAGGAGTTGCCAGGGTTACCTCCGGACAGAGATGTGGAGTTCTCTATAGACTTGGTGCCAGGCGCAGAGTCGATATCCCAGCACGTCTATAGAGTCAGCAACAGTGAGCTAATAGAGTTGAAAAAGCAGGTGGATGAGCTTCAGAATAAGCGATTTATCAGATCTAGTTCTTCCCCGTGGGGTGCTCCGGTACTTTTTGTGCCGAAGAAGGATGGGTCGATACGGATGTGTATCGACTACAGGGCTCTGAACAGCCTCACAATCAAGAACAAGTATCCGCTGTCGCGTATTGATGATCTTTTTGACCAGTTGAGCGGAGCGAGGGTGTTTTCCAGGATTGATTTGAGGACAGGCTACCACCAGGTGAAGGTCAGAAAGGTGGATATTTCGAAGACAGCTTTTCGGACCAGATATGGACAGTATGAGTTCTTGGTGATGCCGTTTGGGTTGACTAATGCCCCGGCAGTGTTCATGAATCTGATGAACAAGGTGTTCCATCAGCATCTGGACAGGTTTGTGGTGGTGTTTATAGATGACATCTTGGTGTATTCGAAGACCCCAGAGGAGCACGAGGAGCATATGAGGATAGTGCTGGAGACTCTCAGGAAGGAGAAGCTTTATGGAAAGCTCTCGAAGTGTGAGTTCTTCCTTGACAAGGTTGAATTCCTTGGTCATGTGGTGACTGGAGAGGGTATCTCGGTGGATCCGAGAAAGATCATGGCAGTTGAGGCATGGAGTGCTTCGAGTTCAGTAGCCGAGGTCAGGAGTTTCCTGGGACTGGCAGGCTACTACAGGAGATTTGTTCAGGATTTTTCCCGGATTGCGGAGCCGTTGTCCAAGCTGACTCGGAAGGACGTGGAGTTTGTTTGGTCAGAGGAGTGCCAGATCGCCTTTGATGAGCTGAAGAGGAGGTTGACGACAGCTCCAGTGTTGACGTTGCCATCAGGTTCTGGAGGATTCACTATCTATAGTGATGCATTGAAAAAGGGACTGGGTTGTGTGTTACAGCAGAATGGGAGGGTGATTGCCTATGCTTCCAGGCAATTACGTCCTCATGAGAAGAACTACCCTACCCACAATTTGGAGTTGGCAGCGGTCATCTTTGCTCTGAAGTTGTGGAAACACTATTTATACGGAGAGCGTGTGGAGATCTTCACAGACCACAAGAGCTTGAAGTATGTGTTTACCCAAAAAGAGCTGAACATGAGGCAGAGGAGATGGTTGGAGTTGATGAAGGACTTCGACATATCGTTGCAGTATCATCCAGGGAAGGCGAACGTAGTTGCGGATACGCTGAGCAGGTATCCGGTAGCTATGTGCCTGACTACAGATCGTTATCTTCTGGCAGATCTAGAGAGTTTGGGCATTGAGGTGATAGTGCCTGGAGTTGAGATGCAGATGTGGGGACTGCAGATTCAGTCAGAGTTGGTAGACCGTATCAGGGCTACACAGTTTGAGCATGAGTCCCTGAGGAGCATCAGGGCACAGGTTCATATGGGTTTATCAGATGACTTCACCATTGCTGATGATGGTTCTTTGCGGCACGGTACTAGGTTGTGTGTGCCGAGTGGGTCGTTGCGCGAAGAGGTTCTCCAGGAGGCGCATCGATCCCAGTACTCTATGCATCCAGGTGCCAACAAGATGTATAGAGATCTGAGATAGCATGTATGGTGGTACGGGATGAAGCGGGA
This sequence comes from Iris macrosiphon, assembly GCA_036927795.1. Taxonomy (NCBI): domain Eukaryota; kingdom Viridiplantae; phylum Streptophyta; class Magnoliopsida; order Asparagales; family Iridaceae; genus Iris; species Iris macrosiphon. The sequence goes on along the minus strand of JAYESA010000015.1, from coordinate 34,586,555 downwards.
GGTAGCGCGCTTCGTATCCCGATGCTTAGTGTGCCAGCAGGTGAAGGCAGAGAGGCAGAGGCCAGGAGGATTACTCCAGCCGTTACCCAGTCCGGAGTGGAAATGGGAGCATGTGACCATAGATTTTGTTTCTGGACTTCCCCGTTCCCCAGGCGGGAAGGATGCGATTTGGGTCATCGTGGACAGGTTGACCAAATCGGCCTACTTTCTACCATTCAAAGTGGGTACGTCTACAGAAAGACTAGCAGAGATGTATGTGCGCCAGATAGTCAGACTGCATGGAGTTCCAGTGAGCATAGTATCAGATCGGGATAGTCGCTTTACTTCGCATTTCTGGAGGAGTCTGCAGGCTAGCTTGGGCACCCAGCTCAAGTTTAGTAGTGCGTATCACCCACAGACAGATGGTCAGTCAGAGAGGACCATTCAGACGCTTGAGGACATGCTTCGCACTTGTGTTTTGGATTTCAGAGGCTCTTGGGAGGATCACTTGCACTTGGTAGAGTTTGCTTACAACAACAGCTACCAAGCCAGTATCGAGATGTCACCTTTTGAGGCATTGTATGGACGGAGGTGTCGCACTCCGTTGTCATGGGATGATGTAGGCGAGAGAGCTTTGCTTGGCCCGGAGATGGTGGTTGATGCAGCAGAGAAGGTCAAGCTCATTAGAGATAGACTTCGGGTGGTGCAGGACAGGCAGCGGCATTGGGCCGATAGCCACCGGAGACCTTTGGAGTTCGAGGTATAGCTTAGAATCTAGATTTTGTTCTTGTGTTTGCTTGTGATTGCTTATTTTAGACTAAGTACTGAGACCTTGTTTGTGCTAGGTTGGAGATCTGGTGTTCCTGAGGATTTCTCCGACGCGGGGCACTATTCGCTTCGGTGGAGGCGGGAAGCTTAGCCCACGTTTCGTCGGACCCTTCCGTATTCTTGAGAGGGTCGGCGCCGTGGCGTATAGGCTTGAGTTACCGCCTACGCTGGAGGGAGTTCATGATGTGTTCCACGTGTCGCAGTTGAGACGGTACGTGGCGGATCCCAGTCACGTATTGGATCACTCGGAGATCACAGTAGGCCCTACTCTTAGCTATCCAGAGCAGCCGGTAGAGATTCTGGATCGGCGGGAGAAGATGTTGAGGAACCAGACTATTCCCTTGGTTCGCGTCGCGTGGAGGCATCACTCTCTAGGGGAGTCGACCTGGGAGAGGGAGGATGAAATGGGTGAGCGATACCCCTATCTCTTCGAGCCCTGAGGTATGGTTCTTTCTTTGCATTCCTGTCCTAGTTTCGTCTTTTAATTTCGAGGACGAAATTATTTTAAGGAGGGTAGACTTGTCACTACCCAATTCTAGAAAATAGGGTTTTTTTTTTTTTGGTAAATTGTGTATTGTATTTAATTAATTATATTTATATTTATTTGGTGCTTGTCTTATTTTTTTAATGATTGTTTTAGGATTTTGGCTAGCCTGGACCCATGTCAGACCCTAGTGGACCCATGTCCGACCCAGCCTACACCCTTGTGAGAATTATTTTGGGGCTTAGAAATATTTATTATATTTTTAGGAGGTTAGTTGGAGAGATTTGGAGTTAGTTTGAGTATTTTTGGAATCCGAAACCCAAAACCGAGTTACGGGAGGGCATTTTGGTCATTTGGACTTAGTGGAACCCCTTTATTAGCATGGCCGGCCCTATTTCCTACCCACATCCGACCAAACACAACAGCAGCCCCCATTCCCCTTTGTATTCTTCTTCTTTACTTCTTCCTCTTCTCCACTTCTTCTTTCTTCTTCTTTCTTCTCCAAAGTAAGTCCTTCTTCACTTTTCTTCCTTCTTTCTTCCATTCCTTCTCCTTATGCTAGCCCTAACCTTGTATTTTCCCTAACCTAGGTGTGAGGAGCTTAGATCTAGTGTGGAAGCTAGATTTGGTGGCTTGGAGCTTGAGGGAGGTGATTTCTAGGGGTTGTGAGACTTTGGCCTTGGGATTTCAACTTCCAAGAGGTAAAACCTAACTTTCCCATTGCTAATTATTTTTATATAGTGTAATTAGTATTGTAGAACCTTTCTAGACCCTAAGTCTACCCGTGGGAGGAAGTTGGAACTAGTTTGGTTGAGTTTAGAGACTTTGACATTAGGTTTTGTGTCGATTTTGGGTGGAATCCGAAATTGGCCCAATTTTTAGGTGATGCCCTAGGTTAGACGGACCTAGGTAGATATTGTCGGATGTCTAGAGAGTGAGTGCGTGTCTCCGTTTGGACACGGGAAGTCGTGTCGCGGAGAAACGGGCGTTTCGGACAAAATTAGGGCTTTTTGTCGTCGCCGATTCTAAGTGCGTGCGCGTTTTCGCCATGGACCTAGAATCGACGCGGGAGCACATTTTCTAGGATCTAGGCATCGTTTAGAGCACGTGGATAAATTTTGGGCCGATTCTGAGTTCGTTTGGTGTGCGTTTCAGGAGGTTTTCCGAGCCGCGCACCACGTGTTCGTCGAAATGACCGAACGGCCATTTCGACTTGGTTTCCTCATTTTGGGCTTGTGCGCGCGTTGGGTTAGTATCGGAGAGCATGTGCTAGAGTTTTTGAGTTATATTTTATACATTTTAGGGTATTGGTGAGTGTCGGGGTCGTTGGGCGTGAGTGGGGCGTGTGGTTTGTGTGTTGTTGTGTGTTGTGTTGTGTTAGTGTATATATATATATATATATATATATATTTATATATATATGTGTGTGTGTGTGTATTTATATCTATGTGCTTGTGTGTGTATATGTCCATGTGTATATATATATATATGTATATGTGTAAGTGTGCTTGTGTGTGTTTATGTGTATATATATATAGGTGTATGGATATATATATATATATATATATATATATATATATATATATATATATATATATATATATATATATGATGAGTGTGTGTATATATATATATATATATAAAAATAGGTTCTATATATATAAATATATAGCTATGTATATTTATATGTTTGTGTGTGGTTATGTGTTTAAGTGTGTGTGTGTATTAGTGTTTGTGAGTGTGTTAGTGTGTGTGTTAGTATATAGATATAAGAGTGTGTATATATATATATCTATCTAGTTATATATATATAGTTATATGTGTATATATATATATATATATATATATATATATATATATATATATATATATATATATATATATATATATGAATAGGAGTGTGTGTGTGTGTGTGTTTGTGAGTAGGAGGGGGGTCCAGCCACTGCCAGCAAGGGCAGCAGCTGCTGCTGCCTGCAGCAGCAACACAGCAGCAGGAATAGCTGCAGCAGCAGCAGCAAAGAGCAGTAGCAGCAGCATGGGCAGCAGCATCAGCAGGTACAGCAGCGAGCAGCAGCAGGGTTAGCTTATGCAGCGAGGTTTAGGTATAGATAGGTGGTTATATAGATAAGTGATTAGATAGATAGAGTGTTAGATAGATTAGATAGTTAGAAAGATATGTAGATAATTAGATAAGTAGATAGTTACTAGAATAGATAGATAAATAGATAGTATTATAGATAGATCTATCTATGGATAGATACATAGGTAGATAGGTAGTTATCTATCTAAGGTATATATATCTCTATATACATATAGTTATATCAATACCTAGAGATGTCTAGATAGTATAGTCATATATATTTATGCGTAGGGTAAGATAATGGGTATTTGGGTATATGTGTGTGGATATCTATATACATAGGTATATACCTACTTAGATATATAGATATGTGATAGATATATATATTACCTAGCCTAGATAAATAACTAGGTATATAATTATTAGTTAGATGGTTAGTTAGAGGGGTTTGAGAGCGGTATCTCAATACCTTGAGATATCCAAGGTATTGAGTTTCGAGCGGGGTATTTGAGCATTAGCCTAGGAAATATCTTGGAGTGATTTTTATATGCTTATGTATATATATTTACGCGTGCTAGCATAGGTTTTAGCGGGTTCAGGCGGGGTGCGTGGCCTAGGGCGAGGTATCGGATACCGAGGGTATCCCGGTATCTCGATTAGGCGAGTTTGTGAGTTTAGTAGCTTAATGAGCTCGGTTTGACCTAGAATTTCAGGGGCACCCTAGTTTGACCTAGCTTTGACCATAATTGTCCTCGTTGACCGTAAAAGTCAATGTTTGACCTAGTTTTGACCTAGAGTTGACTTTTTGGATCCCGGGTTGACTTTTTGACCCGATTTTCCCCGGTTTGACCCGTTCGACCTAGAATAGCCCTAGAAGCCTATTTTTAATTATTTTATATCAGTTTAAATGCTTAGAAACATGTTTAATTCTGTTTTTCGCATTAGGTTCTTGCGACACCGGTCCGGATCTCGATTCTCATCAGTTGCTCAGGACATCAGGCGAGTACCTACCTCTGATAGTTTCTATTTCATGATAGCGTTTATATCACCTGTTCTAGAACTGCAATACTTGATCCTGACACATTATTACACGAGCTGGTACTAGTGGATCCCGTCATGAGATGCTATCCCCCTTACCGTGTTCAGCGGGTACTCTATAACGTGTATTTCATCATGTGCTTCGGGTATTGATTCTCATGTGCTATCATGTGCTTCTTGTGCTCTCGCCTTCGTGTGCACGAGCTATTATCATGTACGTAGCGTGTTGTGGTTGGATCCAATGGTATTAGTGGGGGAGGGGAGTAGGAGTTGGTTATGTGATCAAAGCCAAACAGTATTCATGTGTATGTCGGTTATGCAACTCACGCATAACGGAGTTATCGTATTGTTTTTTATGTGCAACCTAAGCCGATCACATAACGAACTTGTGCTCAAGGCACTTAGCTAGTATTCATGTTTCTCACCTGCAGTTACTTTTCCAGTACTTGTATTGTTCTCCAGTTTATATTGCAACTACTTATTGTGCTCCAGCATATATTTATTTCCTGTGCATCTTGTATACTTTTTTATTGCTCGTCATATACACCTTACCATATATTTGGAGTTGCTTTCAGAGTTATGTACTTTGCTCCAGTCCTGACTAGGCATATTTTTTCCAGAGGATCCTGAGGACTATTGCCCGACGTTCTACGGACCGGGTGTTAACGACTGTTGTGACCCCGTGATCGAGGAGGAGTGCGCCGAGGAGACGCCGTTAGCACCCTAGTTAGCTAGGTGGGTTTCCTGGGTTGGTCCCAGTATTTTATTTTGGATGATTGTACTTATTCTTTTGTGGCTATGAGATATTGTAGCTATTTTGGCTTGGACTGTATTATTTTGGATTGTCTTGCTCTCTTGGTTCTGTTTTTTTGTTTATATCATATCGTGCTTATATTCTTCCTCTAGATTTTGTGATTGAGATTATTGATATATATATTGCGTGGTTGCCCTCCTTTTGGAGAGGATTTTGATATATATATTGCGTGGTTGCCCTCCTTTTGGAGAGGTCATACCGGATTTTTCTGTGAGATATAGATAGATATGGTTGACCTAGAACGGACCTTTACAGCGTTCTACCGCCGATTCTGCGGCGTAGGCTGGACGTACACACGGCTCATGCCCGATTTTCGGGTGCGGGTCGTGACACACACACACACACACACACACACACATATATATATATATATATATATATATATATATAAACACTCACACACACACTCACCTACACATACACTAACACCAACACACACTCACACAAACACTCACTAACACACTCACAAATACATAAAACACACACATATATATATATATATATATATATATATATATATATATATACACACATATATAGATATTCAAACACATATACATAAATATATGTATAGAGAGACACACACATAAATATATACATAGACCCATAAACACAACTCAACCACAACACACACAACACACAAACAACACACAACACAACGCACAACGCTCACAACGCTCACCAACGCACGTCCAACGGTCCCGACACGCACAAACACCTATAAATATATAAAATATAGCCAGAGAATTCTAGCACACACTTCCCGATACTAACGCAACGTGCGCACAAGCCCGAAACTAGAAAACCACGCCGAAATGGCCATTCGGTCATTTCGACGAACACGCGGTGTGCGGTTCGGAAAACCTCCTGAAATGCACACCAAACCAACTCAGAATCGGCCCAAAATTTATCCACGGGTTCTAAACGATGCCTAGATCCTAAAAAAAATGCTATCCCGTTGATTCTAGGCCCGTGGCGAAAATGCGCACGCACTTAGAATCGGCGACGACGAAAACCCCTAAAATGCCCGAAACGCCCGTTTCTTCGTGACACGACTTCACGTGTCCGAACGGAGACACGCACTCACCCTCAAGACACCCGACAACGTCTACCTAGGTCCGTCTAACCTAGGGCATCATCCAAAATTGGGCCAATTTTGGATTCCACCCGAAATTGACACAAAACCTAGTGCTAAAGTCTCTAAACTCAACCAAACTAGTTCCAACTTCCTCCCACGGGTAGCCTAACGGTCTAGCAAGGTTCTAAACTATTAATTACACTATATAAGAGCAATTACAAGAGAGAAAATTAGGGTTTACCTCTTGGGAGTTGAATCCCAAGCCAAAATCTCCAAAAAGCTCCAAATCCACCAAACCAAGCTTCCAAGCTCCCAATCCAAGCTCCAACACTAAATCTAAGTTCTACCCACCTAGGTTGGATAAGAATGTAGGGTTAGGGTTCATATAAGTAGAAGAAATGGAAGGAGGAAGGAGAAAAAATGGAGAAACTTACTTGTTTGGAAGTGGAGAGGAGAAAGGAAGAAGGAGAAAATAGTGGAGAAGAAGAAGAAGAAGTGAAGATGAAGAGGGGGGCTGCTGTGTACTGCTGGTCAGATAGGATAGGGGCTATGTTTGATCGGCCAAGCATAAATAAAGGGGTTTCCCTAATGTCCAAATGACCAAAATGCCCTCCCCTAACTTGGGTTTGGGTTTGGGGTTCCAAAAGCACTCAAACTAACTCCAAATCTCTCCAACTAACCCACTAAAAATATAATAAATATTCTAAACCCAAAAATAGGTCTCACAAGGGTGTGGGTTGGATCGGACATGGGTCCACTAGGGTCTGACATGGGTCTATGCTAGCCAAAATCCTAAAACAATCAAATAAAAATAATACAATCACTAATTAAATATAAATAAAATTAATTATAAATAATACACAATTAACTAAATTAAAATATAAAAAAATATTGGCTCTGGAAATGGGGTGGTGACACAAACGTCGCTTAACCACCTAGAGTCTCACTATCTATCAAAGCCACAAATCGAGAACTGCGCTTGCTGAAACCGTTTTCCATCACTCCGTTGTTCTGCCCTGAATCCATTAAAATTTTGGAACTGCCATGTTCGACTTCTCGCACTACCACTTGCAACGATTCCCAAAATCATAGACTTGCTCCAATTGTTATCCGTATGCCAGCTTCACAGTGCACGTCCAACTTGCTCAAGCAGCACAGTATTTTGCTCCAACATTGCTCTTTCCTTTAGCTATCTTCAAAAGTTCATCCGCCACAATCTTGTTCTCGTTCCATTCCTTAGCCCATCTTGATTTCTCTATGTTTCGATTAGTCCACACACTCTCAATGGCTCATGCACAAGTTCCAACACAAATCTTAAATCTATATTGCAATCACTCGTTGCCTCAAACCGCCTTAGTATTGCAAGTGTTAACTTCCAATCTGACTTGACATCAACTAGACTTGCCTTATACTCGTTCACGTCTTTCGAAGATTTCGTCCACCATCGTTGTACCATTTTGCCAAATTTTACTTCCGCTAAACTTTTGAGTCAAACTTCTCGAGCGCCAATATCCAAAATTCTTCAAGTTCGCGTGACTCAATCGCATTGCCCCTCCAAACCAGATCGTATTTTATTGCTCAACCAACAGCTCCAATGTGTTGCCAAGATTCATAGTCCGTACTCGCTATCCTTCGATCCACCCATCACTTTGCTCAAGCGTATCTCAACTGTTTGTTTCTTATGCTCAACTCTTTCTCTTTGCATCAATGAATGCTCTACCGAACTTCCATATCATGCAAGTGAACTCTGATATTCAGTTTTCCATCTGATTGATCTCAATTTGTTTCCTATACTTGGTCCGTATCAATCTTTTAAATTCCAAACACTCTTTCTATTTCTTGTTCCATTCTCGTCCATAGCTTAAGTCCAACGATACTTCCAATTGCACAAGTTCATTCTTGATTGCTCAAGTATAACGTATCGAAGAATACCTAAGTCAAATTCTATTGCACCATATACCACTTAGAAATAGAGTCGCTCTCGTGCTTACTCTGCGTCGACGGACGTCTATTCCAAACCGACTATTCCGGGGTGATCCTGTCGATCGTAACTCAACATTCGCTTGCTCTAAGTTCTATGTTCTAACTCAACCAACTTATATTCCTGTTACCCGTGTCCATTGCGACAATTCCATTAATGTCTATCCAAAATATTCTAAAGCCAGGTTCACTATATGGTATACCATATACCACTCTGAATCAAGTTACTACTTGTATCACAATTCTTTGCACTGATCCAAGATCCGTTCGAACCATCCATTCTGCATGATACTTCCATCCCCAACTCAAGTCTGACACAAAACTCAGCCAATGCATGAACCATCTAACTCTTTTCATCAATCTCGCTCGATGCAACTTGTGCCATATTCCATTCTCAATACTTTCAACTATTTCTTAAATCGTCCGATATTTTTGCTACACGAGCAACCCGTGCAACGATCTTTGTGATATACCCAACAAAAAATCAAACTCTGTCTAACATATTTGCTACATGAGCAACTCGTACAACATTCCATTCTCGTCCAATGCTTCTACTCACAACATGCCACATAACCATTCTCGTCTGCCAACCAACTGATCCACTGATGCAACCAGAAACTCCTAAACGATAAGCCAACCCAACGCAACGACACCTCTCAACTTGCTGCATAAATGCAACAATGTCACACAACTTGCTGCACGAATACAACAATGTCCAACGATGCTACGCGATCTATCAAAAACCAATAAAAGCTAACACAACAAAGAACAACATGCACTCATAACCAACAAATATATAAACTTATTGCATGAAACATCCAATGCAGCACCGAGTAGAGACAAGAGCCAAACAACACGCGAAAGCTATTTAGAGTTTGTGATGAAGCGAAGGATAAATTCCGAGGAAATGAACCGGGAGCTCTGATACCAATATGTCATGCCCCAATCTCCCGCAAGCTCGATCATCCCCGCTGAACGTGAATTACCACGTTACAGTGCTCCCACAGGACAATCGTTCTCATCGGAACGTGATGCTGTGCGAGCCTGGAGTTGCGCTCGCACAAGGTGATGTTGTCAAATATCAAAGTTATCATCGAAATGACCAAGTTGCAGCAAAAGTCAAGTATTGTGTACCAAGCACACATCAGAGTATACGCAGTGAAGCTCTCGATAGGGTCCAAAAAAATACCACAAAGGAGAATGCCTCAAAGGCAATGCAACACTCTTGCTCTTTCTCTTGCCCACAAAGGTACTTACCGTTCATACATCATGTCCCGTATATCCAAGCAGCGCCACTACACTTGCGTACCTGAAATAATGCCCACAAATATGGGTCAGTACACAGCCGTACTGGTAGCGTGGTAACCCACTCGTCTAAACCGACACTAAGTATATAGTAAATGCAAATAGTTATATGGTGATCTTTCTACTTGAATCCTAGATTTATTTCATTGCAGAGGTATGACATGTTAATAAAAGCTGTAAAACAGGTTAAACATGCAAGCATTCAACTCAAGCAAATATACAAGAAATATATCCAACTTAAAAGAAAACTAGCATGCAAACCGTCCTACTCAAACCCAAGCAACGCGTGAACCTATCGAACCATAATCCAAGCCTCAATATCTATCCTCAAACATTGCCATAATCCAAGCCTTACTAATCCAATCATCGATATGCACACTCTTGCCCGAGGCAAGGTGGCTGCCGCCTACACGAAAAGCATAAACCAAACCAAACCAAACCAAACCAAACCAAAGCAAACCAACTCTTATCTATATGAAGTCACTGGCCAAGCCATAAAGGACTAATCAACTGCAATTCTACCCGATCCAGACTTAGTAGCTAGCTCGCCTGGTCATATCGAACTGTCGGCACCGCGTCCAAGGTACGTTACCATTGTTTTCTCCATGGCCGAACGATCCGGTACCCCGGAGCCTATTTGTGTTCGAGAAAACCAAACCCTATGTGCAACAGGTTGTCTATGACCGATGCAAACACCAAGTAGGTATGACGAGAGAATCGAGCCTTCTCGCCCTACTAAACTATCCTAGCCTCAAACCAACAAACTATCCATAACTATTCTCCAACTATATCTCAATGCACCATCTCAAGTTATCCCCATAGGCACTATGCCGCTTCGACACCATGCTCCAATTGGTACAACACCCATCGCATGGAAAGTCCCGTGGCACAATGCCCCAACAGTGGCACAATGCCCGCACCGATACAGTTATCTGATTTTGAACCACAACTGTACGCTTTGCTTGATAAAGTGTCCAACTGATACTCGTACACGGATGCACACTCGCTCTTCCGAAATGCCCTCAATGTTCTAACCAAGATGATCCAATCAAGCTCCAATTGCCTAAATATAATCCAACTCAAGCTCTAACTGCCCAACGCAAAATAAACTCAAGCCATAAATCATAACCAACCAAACGACGCACACTCTATGCACGCCACAGTACAGTAATTTCCAAGTTCCAGTCCCAAGTGTCCAAGCCTTATTATGTGTGTTCCATATTATTAGGCATGAAGGAGTAGAGGAGAAGGGACAGAGCCCACTCACCAAGTCTGATTCCGTTAGCCCTCTGCATTTGTCGATACGGTCGATCTCTTGAATCTATGGTCCAATGCAAAACACGATCTACTCAATTGGTATGACCGTGCGAGCAGGCTGTGCTCTCCAAATTATCCGACCGATCGGACTAAGAAAGACGACATTATCGCTCTAATTCTGCTATCTCAATACTTCTCTGAACGAACACCTGATTCCATCGAACTCTGCTTGCGATCTGCACATGAAACCAACTCAAATCAATACTTGTTCCCAAATCAAACAAATCAAAATGTAACCAGCTATTGTCTCATTCAATCTGACTCAGCGTAATGCACCATACGGTTGCGGGGCATTATACTTGCTTCTTACTTCTTATGACTCGTAGGGGAAATGAATGGGAGCATCTTGCTTCTTACTTCTTATAACTCGTGTTCAATTCTACTCTAAATTATGTAAATTGGTACTAGTTGCAAAGAATTATGATGTCTTTGATTTGCAGTTTGACAACTTGTATAATTGGCATAAATCTAACATTGGTGTTAAGTTGGACAAAAATAATTTAAATGTAATTACAAACATGATTACCTAACATTGCTTTCTTTTAAACCAAAATTCATGCATTGGCAATTACATTACAACTTAAAACTTTTTAAAAAAAAAAATTTAGCTTTTTTTTTCTTGCCTTTTTTGTTTTATTTCATTTATTTATTTATTTATTTTTATTTGTTTGTTTGTTTGTTTGTTTTTGCTTTTTTTAATATTTTTTTACTTTGTTAAAATTTTATATTCTTTCTTTATTTTTCTATTTTATTTATTTTATGTGTGTTTTCCAAGTTTTTTTTAAAATATTACATTATAAAGTCTATTACATGACATGTTAAACCAAACATTTGAATATAATTGATATTACATTTCATGGGTTGATTACATATTTCAACCAAATATGGTAATATAATCGTAGTTCAAGTATATTATAAACTCAAATACATTATGAACTCAATTCCATTAGATTATAATTATATTACAATGAACCAAACTCAACGTTAGTTCCACCTATCTCGCAACATAAAAATAATGACATATTTCTTATTTATAAGGCTAATGATATGGGCACCACAAATGATCGTGATAAGATAGTTAGGGGCAACACATAAAGATTTGATTTTTAGTTGTCTGGATCAAAATTGCGATTCCTTTCATGTCTAGATCTATGATTAATACTCCAATTAGAACAAATAAATTTGTTCAATTCGAAGCCAATATATTGGGTCTATTTTTTTACCCATGTTGTGGTGGAGGATGAACTCGATTTACAAAACATAAAGTGGCGTGTTGTAGATGGAGGAAGGTACATAAATAAACATGAATGATTTAGCAGAAATCGTCGAGTATTTAAAAAAATTTACTTTGGTCATGTATGTGATGGGTAGTAAACTATATTATGGGCAACTACGAGTGTTTGCGCAACAACTAAGTGTTTTGGGAAAAATGCAAAAACCTGAGAGTTTGGTTGGTTCTTCTAGTCTAACTTTGTAGGATTTGGTGTTATTCATAGGAGGTATGATAGATAGGATACAAAAAGAACGTGTGATGCTCGGTTTACATATGAGGAGACATTAGCTCTACTCCCTCGACAACTCAAGAAAATCAATGTTGGCAGTGGATCTAATTAATAATACTATGTTAGGGGATACTGGTCAGAGAATTAATCAACAATTTGAAATATTTTGGGACCATGATCTCATTAAGGATAAATCTAAAATAGAGTTCTTCTATAAAGTGCAGAGGAGACTACTATTATGTTTCACGGGAAACATAGAATGGCCCATCGATTAATGGAGTTGTCCTATAACCCAAGGGAGAGCACCTGTATTAATAAAAAAGTTTCACCATGTGATTAATGTCTATACTTACATTAAATATCTGTGGGGCTAACTCGACAGGGTGTTGGAGGGAGATAAAGGATTACTGTGAGACTTGTCTCACTATTTTCGTGTTTGTATCCAAGATACGCGTACAATTGTTGTAGTGTTGTTTCCTGTACAATTTTTAGATTTTCTGAACTGCTTTTGGTTAATTTCTAGATTGTGAATAGTATAAGTCACCCTTGTTATATAAACCCCTCTCTTTCTCTCTCTTCTTCATTCTTTCACTATTATTCTCTTTTTATTTTCTTCTTTCCTCTCCTCTCCCAAGCCGTAAGCTTGAGCCTAGGTTGGCCGTGGGTATTTGGACTTTGGTAGTAGTGGTAGTAGTGGGTTTAGGCCAGTACATCTTGCCATCCATGAAGAACTTAAATATTTCAATTTTATGGATTTCTTGTATTTTATTAGTCTATGTAAAGCTCCATGAGCTCCTCTAAATATTTAGTACTTAGCATTTTCGGATTTGATGGCTTGGTTGGAGTAGATATGATTTTCAAAGTTAGGATTTTCATGGGTTCAATAAGTTTTTCTTGGTTTTGATCTATTAAAACATAATATTTTCTAAAAACTAGTTTTTTCATGTTATAGAGGATTAAATTTTGTGCAATTTTAACTTTTGTTTCACTTGATTTGGAGTTAAAATGAGCATTTTATGAAGAAGACAAGTTTTTCGGATTTTGGATCTTTTTCCATGGAGTTCGTGCTGTTTTGGGATGATAGAGTCTCATACGGCCCAGTGGCTGTCCCTGTGCCAGCTTGTCCCTGCGCCAACATTTCCCACGCCAGCTTGTCCCTGTGTCCTGCATTCCCTATGTCCCATATTTTCTGCTTGTGTATTTTAAGCAGTTGCATTTTTGATAATTTTGAGACCTAATTTTTTAAAGTTTTTAAATCTTGCCTTCCTGACATGACATAATGATTGTTCATTGTATCAAGCATTAATTCATGTATCATGCATTTCGATATTGTACCGATAATCCTGATAGTGGCTCGACGTAGTGCACTCATGAATCGAGATATCCTGACATGTTCTGATCAAAGCTATTAGTAGCACCTATATTGCATGACCAGTTATTCCCATGGTTGATTTTCTGATTGTAGATGTCAAGCTACTATCAAGTCTTGCATCATGTCCAAGGTAGATTCTCGAGCAACACGATCGAGAATCTTGATTAAACAGATCAGGTTAATGAACTAGATTTGACACCTAAATTATTTAGAGAAATTTTATTGCTACATGCAATCCCGATATCCCAGCGACACATGTGGATTTGGAGCTCTCCATCATGAGGAGAACACTTCCAGAACACCGTCGAGTGTTGCATTATAAGTAAAAATATTTATATATGTTAATTATACTATGTAATCCTACGTATGGATAATCCAGATATACTGCAGGGCATGTGGTTATATGGAATTTCCAAATTGAATGTGACAATAACTAGGACTGTGATAACCCTAGTTAGTTAATGATTAGCAAGCCGTAAGACATGATTGATTTGGTTGCTAGTCATGTCCTGTTCATGTACCTTCTCGTTATTTATTCTTGTACTATAACTTGCAAGTTCAATAATGATCATTTTATTTCCTGTTTTAATATCTTAATGCTTGTTTTGTATGCTGGTTTAGTTCCTAAGTTGGTCTTCCTTGTGGTACTTTGTTGTTTGGAGTTCTGACCCCACTGGTTTTGTATAGCCAAATTTTGGAGCAGGACCACAGGATCTTCCGTACCTACCTCAAGTTGGTGAACACCAGGAGCACCAGAGGAATTAAGTGGATTTCTTTTTCACTTACCCACTTATAATGTAAATTATTCTTTTAAGGCGTTTAGCCACCGAACACGTGTTTAGCTCGTATTCTTCTGAGCTTGTTATCTAGCCTAAAGGGCAGAACATGATTAACATGTTCTAGACTATAGCTGGAGTTGATCATGTATAACTTAGACTCTTGCTACTTTTCTATTTTGTACAACTAGCTTCATGATCATCTATGTATATATAGTTTGGGACGCTTTACTATTATATGTTTGGTGATTATATATCTCTTAACTTGTTGTTTGCTTGTGATTAAGATACCTAGGATTGCTTGACCTAGTACTGACTGATGGATTATAGAGTATACCCTATATGTCTTAGACAATCGTGACTGTGTTCTTGGGGTATTATGTACTCTAGTATACGTCGATGGCTTTGTCTGCCCCCACTCTACGGTATTCTGGTTTTGGGGCGTGATAATTACATCATGCATTATCATTATTCTATTATCTCGTTGCTTGAAACCAAGATTAAGACAATGACTAAATTAAGCCGAAGGACTTCTTCTTACTAGTCCTTAATCAAAAATCTTGAGTTATATGATATGGCTCGCATCTGGATTCTTTGGGACAAAAGGACTTCAACTGGTAAACTTCTTCATTAATCCAATCACTAATTGAAATGGACTTTGCCAACATAGGAGGTGTCATTCCATGTTCCAAATATCCGTACTTCTATTGGTATTTTATACTTTTTGTTTCTCGTATATTATGTACATATATGGTATCATGTACAATATTTTTGTTGCATACATGTACCCGATGTTGGACAAGAGTATTTTGTTTATCGATTTTTTAAACGTGTTTTGAGAATCGTATGAACATATTATTCGTGTCACGCCCCGATTTTGCAAAACCAAACGTCGCTACTGGATGTAATGTTGTACAAGCCTAAATTATACTTGTACAATGTAAGCACCAAAAATGCCAATTGAATATCTCAGATACAGAGTCATCCCAACATAAATATTAAGCCTAAAAATTGAATCGACACAATATATGTAAAGAATGATTCTCTTTATTGATAATACAACAAAATTACAATGACTCGAAGCTAAAGAATAACTTAATTACAACCCACTATATCTATCTCAATACAATGAATAAAGCCACAAGGCTTACAAATCAAAAACTATACAAACAATGATATTTCATATATATATATATATATATATATATATATTGTCCTCTATCTACAAAATAAGTAACATCTCCGACCGCAATGCTTCAAGCGCCAACCAAGCTCCAATGCCTTAACCCGTCCAAGCATAAACCAAGATCCACATGAAAACGCGCTCAGAAAGTTTCGAGGATGAAACTTTATCTGAGTGGCATATTATGTAACAGTCCGCTCCACTCAGTTCAGCAAGATGATTCAAATGGCGCAAATGTGACTACACGTCCCGCCTAGCTCGGCGAGACGACTCGCTTGATGCAAAGACATTCAGATTTGGCCCTTCGGAAGAAGTTCAGACTTAGACTTTTTAAAGGTGCGCTCGGAGTCTCGCTCGACCGATATGATTCATCACTAAGGTGGGTGGCTCCGATGAACCTATCTTTGCAAGACGATAACCAGTTGATCGATATATGCTAGTTGTAAGGCGATAACCAGTTGCATGCTAATAAAAAAGACCAACGCACCTAGATAAGGGAATAATCCCACTCTTAATCTATATATGTAGAATATGGAAATAAAACTTGCTTCTGGAGATAGTCATTTTCTTATGCAATCCATGATGTGTAAAGTAAAGCCTCTTATGCTAGTACATAGATTTTCTTATGCTGTCAAGTTATATATGCAATGCTTGTCACATGGAGCACTCCACGGCTTAAGTACTTCACTTAACATTGTTCACCCAATTGAGGCAGAAAGACTATTAAAATAGTCATTTTTGAGCCAAGTAATGGAAACATGGAAAAGTCTTCGGGACATAAGGTCGCCAAGGCAGTCCCCGACCCGAGGAGCTGCAGAAAGAAAGAAATGGCTCGGGGAGCCCAAAATAAAGTATAAAAAAGAGAAATAAAAGAAAGAAGAGAAGATAACTTGCATGGTCACGGACAACCTGTGCATAGGTATAGGGAGTTCTCGAACGATCATTGGGGTACTAGGATAGTATCAGCCTGGGAGAACTCAATTATAATCTAGGTGTTTCAGGGCATGCACTGGGCTCTCTACCCAATGTAGGGATCATCGTCTAACCTAACTAACGTAGCCATGTCAGGCTCGAGCAGTACCAACACTAAGGGATTCAGGACTGACTGTAACGATTTTAGCTACTCGCGACTACATAGGTTACCGTTTAAACCAGGATATCGTCCATAATGGCTTGTGGTGCCAGTGACCCTTTATATAGATTATGTTTGGCTCGATTACGATAATTCACGTGTGATTCATTGGACTTAAGGCAAGTAATTTATGCACGACACACCGCGTGCAGGTCATTAATTGTCCAAGGAATGAATACACTGCACATAGTACGTAATGGAGTATAATACATTTATTAGTTTGAACATATCATGTCTGAGGCAGAGACAGGTTCGTGACACTCTGAGTTTTCGTATATGTCCCTTATATATATATATATATATATATATATATATATATGTGTGTGTGTGTGTGTGTGTGTGTGTGTGTGTGTGTGTTTGTGTGTGTGTGTGTTGGATAACTTGATCTATCTTGGACAGGGAATGACGAATGATAAGTTTGTAAGTTGTGCAACATTTATTTATATTTTTGCGACGCTTCACATCTACAACACGAGTTAGACTTTATATTATGTGCCATAAAATCGATCATAAGGCAAGACTAGTAAGACAAAATAATAGATGGTGCACATAAGTAAATAAACGTATTTTGGTTTTTTTAGTGGGCGAGAAGCCTCATCACCAGTGCATTCATTGTACTGATAATTCACTAGATTGCTTGCAGGGTGTGGGAGTACTCATTCGGTGCAGAGCTTTCTTTGGACGCGCGAAGGCGTGGAGTTCGTTCTGGCACCTTGGAGCATTGCGGCATGAGCTGAAGCACTTATACATGACATAATATATTGGAATATCATCTATTGTATCATTTTTCAAAGTTGTAAGCCATTTGGCACATTTCTTTGTTTTGAGAGTGGGTGCTTGAGAAATTATAATGTTCGACCTAGTTCCATTGTAACATTTGTTCAATATCAATAAAGAACTTTCTTTTACTTCATACTTGTGTTTATTCAACTTTTGTTGGTTGGGGACTATCTGTGCGACTCTGTGGCTTAGCATTCCATTGGCCGTTTTGGTGGTTGTCTTGTGCAGGCGCAACTTAGGCTCGTACGACATTACGCTCATGCGAGGACGTTTGGCCTTGCGGGGCTGGGGCATGATATTTTGGTATCAAAGCACGACTTTACGTCCTTGGCCTCATATCGATTCTCTTTGCTTCGAACTTCGTTCATGGGTAATGACACAGACGCTCTCTCTCGATGTTCCGCGGGATATTCCATGCAATAATTCTAGATATTTTATGGATCTCATCGGGTGTTTAGGTTGAACATGATAGTTATGCAAAAGACCTTATTGGCTGAGCAATATGCATTACATATTAGACATTTTGGTTGGGCAATTTGTGTGTGGGATCGAAATATTGTTCGGACGAGAATATGTTGGATTCGGATCATGGTTTTTGGATCATGATAAATAGAGGTATTGTCGGAAGACGATATTCGCTAAGTGAATATTGAGGATCGTTCATGGAATTTTGAGGAATGAATCGGTCAAATATTCAAGTGAAACAGTTGAGAATTGAATTCGATTTCTAGGATGTGTCAAATTGCTTGAACACTGAGTGGTGTATGGGATAACTTGGAAATATTCGATCGCTTGAGGATTTTTTGGGGTAGAATCATCAGCGACAGTTTGGCAGTTTATATATATATATATATATATATATATATATATATATATATATATATATATATATATATATATATATATGGTAATTAATATATACGTATATATGTTCCTAATTTTCTAATTGTGCTTTAGTATACTATATGTATAATATATTTAGTTGTAGCATATAATATTATTGGAATAGTTAGTATATTTTAGTTATCTATTATTATGAGTATCTTTAGTTATATATATTATAGGTATGTATGTATGTACGTATATATGTATTAGTATTTAGTGTATAGTTGGTAGTTAGTATTTATTCTATTTAGTACATACTAGAAGTTATATTGGATTGATATATGTATACATATAGTTATTGATGAATAATTAGTATATATATATAAAAATTTTGGCATTACCTTGAGATACCAAGGTAAGTATCAAGAGATACCAAGGTATGAGTATTAGGTATTGGCATAGTAATAGGATAGTTATAAACTAATTATGGGTTGGTATTAAGGTGACTAAAATAAGGTATATAGTATTGTATAAATACTAAATACATGGTAGTTTATAGTTATAGTTGGATAGTTAATATATATATATATATATATATATATATATATACTAGAGTGACATTACCTTGAGATACCAAGGTAAATGCCAAGGTATTAAGGATACCCAAGGTATTGTGTTTGGGTATCAAGATAGAGATTTAGTATTGCGATACTAAGTTGGTTCGCAACCAAGGTATCCATTTAGCATTGGTAATTAGGATTTTATATATATAATATTGTTTGATATGTACATATGTGTTATATTTATCCCTTGTTTGCGTATCCTGAGATACGGTATCTTAGTATCCTAAGATGTAGCTTGTATGGCCTAGATTCATAGTGTGTGAGCCCAATATTTTTGAGTTAGACTCATGCAACCTAGAAATGGGTAGTTGACCATAGTTTGACTAGAGTTGACTTATAGTTGACCTAGTTTGACTTTTGACTTATAATTAACTTGTTGACCTAGAAGTTGACTAGTTTAACTTCTTTTCTTTCCAGAACATTGTATTAATGCTATATTCCATATATAGGTCTGTGTGACACCAATTCGGACAGTTTGACATTCATTGCTCTGGATCACATGTGAATACATTTCTCTGATAGTTTTCAATTCATAATATTGTATATATGCATGTTCTAGAATTGTATACATTAATCCCGGCACAGTAATTTCACGGACTGGTACTATATGGATCCCGTTATGAGATGGTATCCCCTACCATGTTCAGTGGGTACTCGTATACATTGTATCTCATCGTGTATACTGGGTATTGATGTTACTTCGTGTTTACACACTGCTCGTATTCAGTGTGCTTATTCGTGTACACCCACCGCTCGTGTTCGATGGTTATGATATTCGTGTACACCCCTGCTCGTGATAGTGGTTATATTTTCGTGTTCGTAGCGTGTCGTGATTGGATCCATCGATATTAGTTGGGGGTGGGAGAGTAGGAGTTGATTATGTGATCAATGCTATTGTTACAAATCGTGTACATTCTGATTACATACTTCACTTGTAATCCATCTTACCTGATCATGTTCACCCAACCCGATCACATAATGAACTCGTATTCTAAGGCATATTAGATAGTTTAGATTGCAGTTTACTTCATCATATTGTGATATTCATATTGTTGATCTATATATTCTCGTACATTACCTGTATATATCTTGTTCATCATTCATATGTTTAGTGATCTTGTATTTTATTTCTATATATGTTTATATGCTCGATTATGTTATTGGAACTGCTTTCAGAGGTATATACTTCACTCCATTCCTGACTGGAAAATATTTTTCAGAGGATCCGAGAGATTGGTGTCCAACATACTTTGGACTTTGACTTATAGATGGTGCAGACTTGGACCCACTAGTTCTGGAGTAACTACCGAAAGTTTTAGCCGGATTCACTAGGTAGCATAATTAGTTCTCTTTGGCATTTTTGGTACCAGATTTGTTTTCGGCTTCTATTTGAGTTATTGATTTTTGTTTCTATTGTTGATAATTTATATTTTTTTGATGTATAGTTAGACTTCCTTCATATCTTCTCGTGCTTTAGATTGTGATTGAGTTTTGTGTGAGCTATTGTTGGCAAACTTTATATTATTGTGAGATTTTAGATAGTATAGTAGACCAAGACAACGTTCTACCGTCGATACTGCGGCGTAGGCTGGGCGTTGTTTTCGACTTGCATCCCTATACCGGGTACGGGTCGTGACAGTTGGTTACGTGATTTTTAAAGTTGGATAGATCGCTTATGATTGAAATTAATTATGGTATTGAGGACTGGTCAGATTGGTGTTATTATCAGACACATGGAATGTGCTCGAGGAAGTTAGGCGACAAATTGAATTATAATCACAACTGTGTGCTCGAAAGATGTAATCGATGATAGCGCAATACTTGGGTTTGAATTAGATTTGAATTACTTGGATTTTGATTGACCCCGTTCGAGGTATCATGGTGATTTCATAAGACGATAATACTTGGGATAATTGATCGAGTCATAGCAAGGATTGATCGAAGGAATAAATGGTTAGCTGAAGGAACAAATTGGATGTTTAGGATCTAGATTTTGTAAAATCAAAAAAAAATATTGATGGACAAATTGGATACGAGTTGATATGTTGCAAGATAAGATAAGTTAAAAATGGTACTTGAAGATTGAACGAAAATGGATTGAGGCTAGGTCGAATTCGGACGATATTAGCAACAAATTGAAGTCATGTTCGGAAGTGTGATCGAGATATGCATAAGTAGGAGATTAGAATTTTTTTTGGTTGATTGATTCATAGTGTTTAAAAAATTTTGGAAGATAAAACGTAGTCGAATCAAATGATAAGTTGAAAGATAGAAAAAAATTTCTTAGGGAGAATTGGCGATGGACGAGGCAAAAATTTCGTAACGGTATACGATCAAATTTAGACTTTCGTGCAAGACGTGTTTGGGAGATCAGTTGGGATTTGAACTTGAAGTCTTGAGAATTTTGGGATTTGGATAGTAGTAGCACTTGTTTCGATCGGACGATGTCGAGTGATTGGTAAATTATGTTCTCAGATTCGAGATAATTGAGGTATCTTGTTGGTAGGGTTACCCTAGCCCTAAATTTCCCTTGTGCGATGAGTTATAGCGTTCTCGTGTTTGAGTAAGTACAGCTCTGCGCTAGGCCTAGTAGAGATTATGGCAGAGGATCTGATGGTTAGGTTTAAGAGATAATCAATTTAAAGTGAATGATAAAGTTGCCCGAGGAAAATTTTTAGCTAAGGCATGAATGTAGTTTGAATGAAGAAAATGGATAGAGAACGTGGTTCAAGCGATTTTGAATGTTAGGCAAGATATTTCTTAGTTGGGGATAGAAGTGGTGCAGTAGGATGAGTGCACTGAGAAAGTTTCGAGGACAAAACTTTATCTGAGTGGTGTATTATGTAACAGCCCCTTCGCTCAGTTCAGTAAGATGATTCAAACGACGCAAATGTGACTACCCATCCCGCCTAGCTCAGCGAGACGACTCGCTTGATGCAAAAGCATTCAGACTTGGCCCTTCGGAAGAAGTTTGGGCTTAGAATTTTTAAAGGCGCGATCAGATACTCTCTCGACCGATACGATTCATCGCTAAGGTGTGTGGCTCTGATAAACCTATCTTTTCTTAACCTGCACATATAGCAATTGAACGATACATGCTAGTTGTTAGGCGATAACCAGTTGTATGCTAATAAAAGAGACCAATGCACCTAGCTAAGGGGATAATCCCACTCTTTATCTGTTTGTGTAGAATATAGAAATAAAACTTGCTTCTGGAGATATTCGTTTTCTTTTGCAATTGATGTTGTGTAAAGTAGAGCTTCTTATGCTAGTACATATATTTTCTTATGCTGTCAAGTTATATATGCAATGCTTGTCACATGGAGCACACCACGGCTTAAGGCACTTCACTTAACATGATTCACCCAATTGAGACGGGAAGACTATCAAAATAGTCGTTTCTGAGCCAAGTAATGGAAACATGAAAAAGTCTTCGGACATAAGGTCGCTAAGGTAGTCTCCGACCCGGGGAGCTGCAAAAAGAAAGAAAGAAAGAAATGGCTCGGGGAGACCAAAATAAAGTATGAGAAAGAGAAATAAAATAAAGAAGAGAAGATAGCTTGCATGGTCACGGACAACCTGTGCACAGGTGTAGGAAGTTCTCGAACGATCGTCGGGGCACTAGGATTGTATCGACCCGGGAGAACTCAATTATAATCTAGGTGATTTTAGGGCATGCATTGGGCTCGCTACCCAGTGTAGGGATCGCTATCTAACCTAACTAGCGTAGTCGTGTTGGGTTCGAGCAGTACCAGTACTAAGGGATTCGAGACTGACTGCAGTAGTTTTAGCTACTCGCGATTGCATATGTTACCGTCTAAACTAGACTACTGTCCATAATGGCTTGTGGTGCTAGTGATCCTTCATATAGATTAAGTTTGGCTCGATTGCGGTAATTTGCGTGCGAGTCATCAGACTTGAGAAAAGTAACGGATGCACAACACACGGCGTACATGTCGTTAATTATCCAAGAAATGAATACACTTCACACAACATGTAATATAGAATTATACATCTATTAGTTTGAACATATTGTGTCTGAGGCAGAGACACATTCGTGACACTCTGATTTTTCGTATATGTCCCTTCGTTTCATTTTATATATATATATATATATATATATATATATATATATATATATATATATATATATATATATATATATATATATATATGTATGTGTGTGTGTGTGTGTGTGTGTGTGTGTGTGTGTGTGTTGGATCACTTGCCCGACCCGACATAATTAGTTTCGAATGAAGAATGAAGAGTGCCCCTCTTTCTTGGGCAGGAAAGGACGAATTATAAGTTGGTAAGTTGCGCCATATATATTTATATTTGTGCGACACTTCATATCTATAACACGAGTTAGACTTTATATCACGTGCCATAAAATCTACCCTAAAGCAAGACTAGTAAGACAACATAATATATGGTGCACATAACTAAATGAACGTGTTTTGGTTTTGTTGAGTGGCCGAGAAGCCTCACCACTAGTGCATTCGATGTACTAATAACCACCAGTTTGCTTGCAGGGTGCGGGAGTACTCGTTCGGTGCAGAGCTTTCTTCAGGCGCGCTAAGGCGTGGAGTTTATTCTGGCGCCTTGGAGTATTGCGGCAGGAGCCGAAGCACTTATACATGACATAATGTATTAGAATATCACATATTGTTTCATTTTTCAAAGTTGTAAGCCGTTTGGCACGTTTCTTTGTGTTGAGAGAGAGAGCTTGAGTGATTGTAATGTTCAGCTTAGCGCCGTTGTAAACTTTGTTCAATATCAATAAAGAGATTTGTTTTACTTTATACTTGTGTTTATTCAACTTTCGCTACTTGGGGACTATTTGTGCGACTATGTGGCTTAACATTCTATCGATCGTTTTTTGTACTTGCCTTGTGCGGGCGCAACTTAGGCTCGTGCGACATCACGCCCATGCAGTGACGTTCGACCCTGCGGGATCGTGGTATGACAGCGGCCAATGACTTATCCCATTAGTTATTAACTACTCTTTTCTTTCACCAATGGTTTCTTAGATTTATTTGTGTGGTTGAGATGTGTTGTGGGAGCCATGGATTGGTGACATGGCCAATCAAAGTGGCTAAAGATCCTTTCCATTTCCTTACCCTCTCCATTCTCTTTCTCTCTCTCTCTCTTCCTCTTTCCTCTTTTTTTATTTCTTTCTTCATTTCTATTTATATTCCTCTCCATTCTTGAAGGAAGAGCTTAGATCTTGGCCTTGAGGCCTAGAGTATGGTTTCAGAATCCCTCTTGGTGCTGAAGTAGAAGATTCGGCTTGAAGCTTGACCTAGGCAAGTACATCTTTCTCAAAATGATAACCTTATTTTATTGTATTTTTGTTTTCTTTGGTATTCATGCCTAAATATAGTAAAAATTATCTCTTCAAATTGTTTACATCATTTATATATGACATTTTGGTTTTGGTCGTTGGTTTTGAGTTTTCGATCCCGAAAACCTATTTTTATAGTATTTTGTAGTTTTTCCATCTCTCAAAACTTGTAATTTGTTAAAACTAATGCTCCCATGTTGTAGAGAATTTGATTTCATAGGATTTTGACCTTTGAAATGTCTAATTTTGAGTTAAATTGAGATTTTTATGGCCAAAATAAGTTTTGGGTTTTTTTTTTTGGATTTCGGTTGTTGTGTCAGTTCTGAAATTTTCACTCATAACTTGCTATGTCATATCGGATTTTCCGTCGGTATTCTGCGAAAATCCATCGGTAATCCTAATTTGGATGAATTAAGCTGTTTTGGGTTTTTTTTTGTTTTTTTTTGTTTTTTTTTGTTTTGTTCGTTTTTGCTATTTTTTACTGTTTTGATTACTTAGCATAATATAGTGATTTGTATAGTTTTGTGAAGTTGTTTTCTCCATATACTTGACATGACTCCAGGTTTTTTACGACACCTTGGAATGTCTATTGTGTGATTAACCTATTACATCTTGGCCTTGGACAATCGAGTGTGAGTATTGTCCAATGTATCGCGTATTATGAGTTATAATAACGTTCATCAGTGATGTCTCACGAATTACTAGTGCCCATAGTTCATTGTTCTAGGGTGATTCTTGAGTGTCTACGATGACTTGAAAATTATGAATGAATCGTGTAGGATAATTGACTAGTTAAACTTACGAAGATCACTGGGAGGGAAGGACATTCGCACTACCGACTACCCCGATCTCTAAGTGCCCCATGAGGCATGGCTCAACCCTGCTAGGCAAGGGCTCCATGACCTACCAAGTGGCGTATGCTGCGATATTTCTAGACAAGATAAATGTGGTTGTTGAGCTACAGTTCACTTCATTATATGTTTTATGTTGCATTGTGATACTTATCAGTATATGTTTCAGCCATATATTTATGTTTATTAGCTTTTTAGCTATCATTGTCTTGCTATGCTCTATATATGTACTAGACAAGCAAACCCTTGGCCATTCGGGTTATCGACAATGTTGATAGTAGCGAAGTTCCTCAACTTTCATATAATAATTAGGACTTGTGATCACCCTAGGTTGTAAACCCCATGATTTTCAAGAAAATTTTAATTTTTGGATTTTTACATTTTTCTGGAATTTCTGGAATTTTCTGAGAATTTTCTCTAATTAAATTAAGGTGTTTTAATTATTAAAGGATTTTTTAACTGTTATTAAATAATATTAAAATATTATGAAAATAATATTTTATGGTGTAAAATAGAAAACCAGACATAGGATAATTTTCCGGGAATTTATTGGACCCCGGATGGATTTTTAAAACCCTAAATACTAATTTAATTATTAAACCAAACATAAACCAGGTTTTTATTAAATAAACCAAACCAAACCAATTTAAACCGAACCGGTTTATTTTTTAAACCAAACTCTTATCGGGTCGGATCCGGGTCCAACCCAGACCCGACCCGTTAACCCGAACCCGACCCGCATAATTGGATTCGGATCGGGTCGGATCCGCTAGGACCCGACCCGTCAACCTGATCCGACCCGGCCAACTCATCTCCCCCAAACGCCTGCAGCCCCGACCCCTGAACTCTCCGGCCGCCCGTTACGCCGCCGCCGCCGCCACCGCTCCTCTTCCTCTCCTCGCAACCGCCGTCCCCTCCGGTTCCTCTGCCCTCAACCGCCGCCGATCCCTCTCCCCATCTCTCCTATATAAACCCGTCGTCTCCTCTCGTCTGAACCCTACTCCCCTCCTCCCTCCGCCTGTGCCGTCCTCCGGCTGCCCCTCCCGACTCCCAGCGCCACCCCAGTCGACTCCCCGCCTCCTTCCTGCTCCGCAGTTCTCCGACCTCGGCCTCCCCGATTTTCTTCTCCGCCTCACTCCCAGCGGCAGCAGCCACCCTTAGCCGAGGTTCCTCCGCCGACTCCGTCCACCTGACCCACCGTGCCCCTGGCCTCGCCGTGACGCCGTCGCCTCCCGTCGAGTTTCCCACAGCGAGCCGCACTCCGGCGAGCCTCGGACACGACCCAGACGCAGAAGCCCTAAGCTGGACACAGGCAGGACACCGACACAGAAGACGGACACAGAAAACCCTAACCCTAGTGAATAGTACCCAAACACGATTTGGACGCGTGTCGGACACGATTTAAGCTCGGTTTCTCGGACCACTTCAGGTATTCATAACTTTTTGCTCGTAGCTCAGATTTCAATTCCGTAAATTGTATTGCGTAGCCTGTATGACCCTCTCGGTGCCTGGACAAACCGCTCGGGGCATCGCGTCCTGTGGTGATCGCACACCGCGATCCAAAAACAGGAAAAACCAGACCCTGTTTCACCCCGGAACCGAGTACGCCCCGTCAAACGGGACGACTTAGTCGCGTGCGGTCTTTACAGATACGTGCGCGTCGTCGATACGGACGTGCGGGATTTCGCAGAAGCTGATTCGGGAGTGCGTGCACACCGAAATCAACGCGTATCCGCGGACACCGCCCCATATCCGACCCTTCTGTTTCTCGTTGTAACTTAGTGTACACATGTCGGATCGATACAAAACTTGTGCCTACAGACTCGTAGCAATACGCTGGTCCTGTGAGCCAAGTTTGGTTCGATTCTGAGAACGTTGACAAAATCGCATGTCGTGGGCCCTACAGGCTCCAACCGACGGACGATTTTGAGAACGGCTCATCGAAATCCAATTCTGTAAGTTCCGTTGGGTTCGTATCATCGTTCCTGATCTGTTAACACTAAGTTGGACTATTTTTGAGACCTTTGACCCTGACGCATTTTTCGGTGCAAAGCGGCCCACATTTGGACCCCGCCTTGACCCGAAAGTGACATTTTTGCCCTTGTCTCCAAATTGGACTCAAGGACAGACGTTCTTAGCTGATTGATATGTTCTGGATCTGATGGTGATGTCTATTTCAGCAACCGGAGTACTTCCTGGAAATCCAGCCGAAGCTCGAGCTACAATTGAAATAGGAAACCCAGGCAAGTGTACCTTGCCATAAAATGCAGTTATTGATTCATTTTGATTCTCTTGCTTTAATTTCTGTGACCGTTGTACTTTCCCTATCAAATAATTTATACTCAGGACACCTGACACAGAGCATGATACAGAATCTTCCTGATTATTCAAAGGGGTTTTGTATAGGATATAGACTTCATGACTTGAGCTTTACATTTTATCCTGACTAGTTGCATTAGTTTAATCTTGCGTAACATGAACATTGAGAACTGTGACGTGAGATTGCATTGGGTGGGGAGAGTATTACCATATCAAGGCTGAATATATAATATATTGTGTAATCTGGATGTGTCCTAGTCTCTGGCACAGAGCTTTGGCACCTGTACTGGCCCTTCGAGAAAATACTGCTATGGTTTCTTCAACACTGATCCTGTAGTAGTCTCAGCCTGAGTATGACTAATAACTCTCACTTGCATTATCACTTAGCTGGTTTAATTATTTACCCAGATTTGTTTGATAGCAACATCGGCATGCCACTGTCTTAGACTTAGTAATTTCTTGTGCTTCTCTTGTATTTAACGTCTTGGTTGACTTGCATGTTCATTCACTGTATTTTGGCTTGTATTCTTCTGTACCTTGTTACGTCCCGCTGAGGACCTGGTTTTGTTCCCCTGATTTAGTAGACGAGATCTACCCTGAGGTGTACGGAACAGGGGCACTACTCGGAGCAGTACCTGAACCTGAAGACGAGCTGATCGCTGAGGACTTCTCATGAACAATTGCTTCGCCATGCTCAGTCTTATGGCAAATAGACTTTATTTCCTGTTAATTGAACTCTTTATTTCCTGTCTTTGAGAACTTGTGTAAACAGACTTATTATCGGATTGTTCTCCGATCTTATTTTACTTTGTCTGGTTGTAATTTAATATTTTTTTTGCTGATATTGCTATCTTATAATTGTGGATGAGAATAGTAAAACCCTGACTGATGTAATACAGCTTAAGTATGCCCAATGGATCCATTAAATTGGGTTTGTCCATCGGTGCATGCTGCTGGCCATTGCCACGTGTCCAGTCCCTCGGTATTTTGGGACTGGGGCGTGACATGGTTTTTGTGGTGGCCCATGCAAGTCAACGACTTAAATTATTCGGTTTCAACTTAGGGACCGAACAGGCCTGCAATAAGAATAGGATCAGTTTTTTAGGATCTCATCCACTTGCTTGAATCGTTTTTGATATCTGTATCGTATTCGAATTAATTTTTGACTTGCATCTTGCCTTGATTCCTGTGCGCCTCTTATAGTTTATTTTTATGCAGAGAAATGCATTCACAAGAAAACGACGGAACTCCAGCAAGAACACCAATAGGTGCTGAAACCACCTACGGAGAAGATGAAGTGACGCTATTGAGTGGAGATCCCTTTACTCACCGAAGCAGACAAGCAGATCCGCAATCTTCTTGATTTCGGCGTAAGGATATTCCACCTCCGCCCCAGTTCACTCCTCAGATGCCTGTCTTTCCACCAGGCCAAGCAATGGACGGACAGCAGATGTTCCAGATGTTCTACGCAATGATGCAAGCCCAGCAACAGATTCAAACCGAAGCCCAACGTCGCGAGGCTGAGTACTTGAGGAACAGCCTAGTAAATGCACTGGAGCAGGCCAACCTACCAGCTAGAAGGCAACCGACGGGCTCTATCACTGATTTCTGCCAACTGAAGCCCCACACTTTTTCGGGCAAGGAAGGACCAACAGAAGTGCATGAATGGCTCACCAATATTCGGCATCAATTAGAAGCAGCAGAGCTTCCACAAGAATGTTGGATGACCGCCGTCAGAATGCAATTGACGGACAATGCTCATCACTGGTGGCTATCCGAGGAGACCAGGCTCGGACCAGACCGGGTCACTTGGGAAGAGTTCTCCAGACTCTTCCAGGAGATGTACATACCGGCTATCGCTCGATCAGAACTGAGGGACAAGTTCAATCGCCTCACTCAGGATGCTATGACGGTAGAAGAATACAACGCCGAGTTCATTCGTCTTAGTCGCTTCGCTCCTACCTTGATCCCGACAGAAGTAGATAAGGCCGAGAAGTTTTTCGACGGACTCAACATCGAACTACAGAAACTGATTTGATCTGTCGCACCAACTTCGTACTCGAATGTCCTTGCTGCAGCTCGACGCATGGAGCGCGTCACCAGGAGAGAAACCAGTCTGAAGAGGCCTTCCACATCAGTACCAGCCAGAGTAAACAATGGAGAAGCTGCCAAGAAACCTCATCTGCATCAAGCACCACAGGGATCTGTATCCAAAACCCTGACTCTTCCTACTTGTTATTACTGCGGCAAGATAGGCCATGTTGAGAAGGAATGTAGACGTAAACACGGACTGTGCTTAGGTTGCGGATCCAAACAGCATGCAGTGAAGGACTGCCCTGATCGTAGGGAAGCACCAAAGGCAAACCAACAAGCTCTACCAGCACCAGGAGGACATCAACCAAGGCCACCCTTGGCACATCAAGCAGCACCCTACCAGCAAGCCCAGCAACATCAGAGAGCACCACCTCAAGGACGCGGCCAAGTTTTCGCGATGACTGTGGGAGACGCGCAGAACCGTAGAGTGGCGAATGCGAGTAAGTTTTTGTAGTTCCGTTTCTAGCATTGCTTTAGTTCGTGCCTGCTGGTTCGTGACCCCAGACTTAACCTGATAACTTTAAAACTGTTAATAATTGATAACCTAGTGTTAGCCTAGTAATTTTTGAACTTGCCAATAATTCAGAATATTTTATAAGTTTTGAAAAGATAACATGGTTTTATAAAAACTGTAATTTTTCTAGATTTCCCACTTTTGGGAAATTGCATAACTTTTAAATGCTTAGGAAAATAATTTTTCTTAGGTGCTCCTTGATTTTGATGTGCTTCGAACAATGGTTGCAACCGTGTCATCTCTGCTAACCGGTTAATCTTTGATTGCGATGATGCAATCCTCTTAAGGGGGGTAGATTGTAAACCCCCTGATTTTTAAGAAAATTTTAATTTTTGGATTTTTACATTTTTCTGGAATTTCTGAAATTTTCTGAGAATTTTCTCTAATTAAATTAAGGTGTTTTAATTATTAAAGGATTTTTTAACTATTATTAACTAATATTAAAATATTATGAAAATAATATTTTATGGTGTAAAATAGAAAATCAGACATAGGGTAATTTTTCGGGAATTTATTGGACCCCGGATGGATTTTTAAAACCCTAAATACTAATTTAATTATTAAACCAAAAATAAACCAGGTTTTTATTAAATAAACCAAAAAAACCAATTTAAACCGAACCGGTTTATTTTTTAAACCAAACTCTTATCGGGTCGGATCCGGGTCCAACCCAGACCCGACCCGTTAACCCGAACCCGACCCGCATAATTGGATTCGGATCGGGTCGGATCCGCTAGGACCCGACCCGTCCACCTGATCCGACCCGGCCAACTCATCTCCCCCAAACGCCTGCAGCCCCGACCCCTGAACTCTCCGGCCGCCCGTTACGCCGCCGCCACCGCTCCTCTTCCTCTCCCCGCAACCGCCGTCCCCTCCGGTTCCTCTGCCCTTAACCGTCGCCGATCCCTCTCCCCATCTCTCCTATATAAACCCGTCGTCTCCTCTCGTCTGAACCCTACTCCCCTCCTCCCTCCGCCTGCGCCGTCCTCCGGCTGCCCCTCCCGACTCCCAGCGCCACCCCAGTCGACTCCCCGCCTCCTCCCTGCTCCGCAATTCTCCGACCTCGGCCTCCCCGATTTTCTTCTCTGCCTCACTCCCAGCGGCAGCAGCCACCCTTAGCCGAGGTTCCTCCGCCGACTCCGTCCACCTGACCCACCGTGCCCCTGGCCTCGCCGTGACGCCGTCGCCTCCCGCCGAGTTTCCCGCAGCGAGCAGCACTCCGGCGAGCCTCGGACACGACCCAGACGCAGAAGCCCTAAGCTGGACACAGGCAGGACACCGACACAGAAGACGGACACAGCAAACCCTAACCCTAGTGAACAGTACCCAGACACGATTTAGACGCGTGTCGGACACGATTTAAGCTCGATTTCTCGGACCACTTCAGGTATTCATAACTTTTTGCTCGTAGCTCGGATTTCAATTCCGTAAATTGTATCGCGTAGCCTGTATGACCCTCTCGGTGCTCGGACAAACCGTTCGGGGCATCGCGTCCTGTGGTGATCGCACACCGCGATCCAAAAACAGGAAAAACCAGACCCTGTTTCACCCCGGAACCGAGTACGCCCCGCCAAACGGGACGACTTGGTCGCGTGCGGTCTTTACAGATACGTGCGCGTCGTCGATACGGACGTGCGGGATTTCGCAGAAGCTGATTCGGGAGTGCGTGCACACCGGAATCAACGCGTATCCGCGGACACCGCCCCGTATTCGACCCTTCTGTTTCTCGTTGTAACTTAGTGTACACACGTCGGATCGAGACGAAACTTGCGCCTACGGACTCGTAGCAATACGCTGGTCCTGTGAGCCAAGTTTGGTTCGATTCTGAGAACGTTGACAAAATCGCGTGTCGTGGGCCCCACAGGCTCCAACCGACGGGCGATTTTGAGAACGGCTCATCGGAATCCATTCTGGAAGTTCCGTTGGGTTCGTATCATCGTTTCTGACCTGTTGACACTAAGTTGGACTATTTTTGAGACCTTTGACCCTGACGCATTTTTCGGTGCAAAGCGGCCCACATCTGGACCCCGCCTTGACCCGAAAGTGACATTTTTGCCCTTGTCTCCAAATTGGACTCAAGGACAGGCGTTCCTAGCTGGATGATATATTCTGGATCTGATGGTGATGTCTATTTCAGCAACCGGAGTACTTCTTGGAAATCCAGCCGAAGCTCGAGCTACAATTGAAACAGAAAATCCTGGCAAGTGTACCTTGCCATAAAATGCAGTTATTGATTCATTTTGATTCTCTTGCTTTAATTTCTGTGACCGTTGTACTTGCCCTATCAAATAATTTATACTCAGGACACCTGACACAGAGCATGATACAGAATCTTCCTGATTATTCAAAGGGGTTTTGTATAGGATATAGACTTCATGACTTGAGCTTTACATTTTATCCTGACTAGTTGCATTAGTTTAATCTTGCGTAACATGAACATTGAGAACTGTGACGTGAGATTGCATTGGGTGGGGAGAGTATTACCATATCAAGGCTGAATATATAATATATTATGTAATCTGGATGTGTCCTAGTCTCTGACACAGAGCTTTGGCACCTGTACTGGCCCTTCGAGAAAATACTGCTATGGTTTCTTCAACACTGATCCTGTAGTAGTCTCAGCCTGAGTATGACTAATAACTCTCACTTGCATTATCACTTAGCTGGTTTAATTATTTACCCAGATTTGTTTGATAGCAACATCGACATGCCACTGTCTTAGACTTAGTAATTTCTTGTGCTTCTCTTGTATTTAACGTCTTGGTTGACTTACATGTTCATTCACTGTATTTTGGCTCGTATTCTTCTGTACCTTGTTACGTCCCGCTGAGGACCTGGTTTTGTTCCCCTGATTTAGTAGACGAGATCTACCCTGAGGTGTACGGAACAGGGGCACTACTCGGAGTAGTACCTGAACCTGAAGACGAGGTGATCGCTGAGGACTTCTCATGAACAATTGCTTCGCCATGCTCAGTCTTATGGCAAATAGACTTTATTTCCTGTTAATTAAACTCTTTATTTCCTGTCTTTGAGAACTTGTGTAAACAGACTTATTATCGGATTGTTCTTCGATCTTATTTTACTTTGTCTGGTTGTAGTTTAATATTTCTTTTGCTGATATTGCTATCTTATAATTGTGGATGAGAATAGTAAAACCCTGACTGATGTAATACAGCTTAAGTATGCCCAATGGATCCATTAAATTGGGTTTGTCCATCGGTGCATGCTGCTGGTCATTGCCACGTGTCCAGTCCCTCGGTATTTTGGGACTGGGGCGTGACATAGGTAGTTAACTTTTATCAAACCATAGGGATTGCTTGACCGTGTATTTGTGGTTGTATTTACTTTATATGTTGTATCTTGTTATGTATGTCGGTGAGTGGCCAGGGACTAAGTTCTGCTCGACAAAATATCTACAACCCCGGTCCTTGTTTGGTGTAAGGTAGGAGTGCAACTCGGGCGAGTTTCGTCCGGCTTGAGGTCAACCCGACCGCATCCCGATAAATAGTAACCTTAGCCCGAGCCCGAGCCAACCCAACCTCGGGTTCAACATATGAAGCCCAAGGCCGAGCCTGGAGGAATATAAAAAGGACTGGATTCTTCGGGTTGGGTCGTGTCCATCGGGTTAATCGGGCTCTAATAAAATATTTAAATAATTTTAAACAATATTAATATTAAACACATAATCAAATATCAATCAAACCTCAATCATTTCAAAATACAAATTGAAATAAGATACTATCTCACGGTAATCTTTAATGACAACCAAAATATACTTTGCATAAAATTGGAAATGTTTAAACTAAAGTACTCCAAAACAATACATTTAGCACCATTCAATAGTCAACATTCAAAAAAAAAAATACTGTCAATCTTGCCATCACCACATCCAAAACCTTAAAAGTAAGAAAAACTATAATGTTGCTTCCATCGCCATGACTTCTATTGTAGTATAATGAAGAACTAAAAAAAATCTGAACTTTTATCATAACAAGTTCCTGGAAAAAAATGATAACACAAATAATTAATTGAATGGTATCCATATCAATGCAATAAAATGAATAATATAATAAGTTTCTAGAAGAAGAATTAAGACTCATAATCAGTTAGTGTAAGTATTCAAAAGTGGGTCTAAATGAGTAGACAAGATTGGTGGTTACCTTAATATTTAGTACAAGCTGATAGGTACTACCAACAATCCTGGAATCTTGACTTAATTGAGTGATATCCTTTCCTTCTGTTTAAAAAAATATAGATTTAGAAAAGCTATAAATGATATAAGAATTCATATATCATTTTTGTTTTCATTAAAAATAATAATTCATATATTTATTTACCTTAAAAAAGAAAAGGATAAGAAACATATGAGAACAACTTAAGATCCATTGTCAACTCCATCGATCACAACTAAAGAATGCAAAACAAAATTATATAAGTTAGAGAATGAGTAATTAACTTTAAAATAAATAAAGTTGCTAAAAAGATAAAATGGAAGCACAAACTTAATTACCTATTCCAGTGTCCTCTATCTCTTCCATTTTTTCCTTCAATCTCGACATGAGTTTTGAGTTTCGAATCCAATGTTGTGCACAAATTAAAGATTCAACAAGATCAGGTGTTAAAGAACTCATAAATTGATCAAGTATACGACCTCCAGTGCTAAAGGAAGACTCTGAAGCAACTGTCGAAATTGGAATTGCAAGTACATCACGAGCTATGGAAGAGAGAATATGGTACTTCGATTGGCTTATTTTCCACCAATTTAGTATATCAAAGTTTGAAATAGCACTTTCTTCTGGTTCTTCCAAATATTTTTCTAACTCAGATTGTGTATTTGCACTCCTTTGATCTTCTAAATACTTGCTGTAACGACCCGTTCCGCTCAAGCGGACAGCCGATTCAAACGACAAAAGTGCAATGACCTTACCCGCTTTGCTCAGCGAGAAGACTCGTTTGAGGAAAAGGATTTCCAGACTTGGCCCTTCAGGAGCTCTGGCTTGGACTTTCAGAGGCCCGCTCGGATTATCGCTCGATCGAGGCGAATTATCGCTAAGGTGGGTGGCTACGATAAACTTGTCTTTGCTTAGCCAACACACTTAAAATATGGACGATACGTGCTAGTCGTTAGGTGAATCATCCCCTACATGCTAATAAAGAATATAACACACCTAGCTAAGGGAATAATCCCAACTTGTATTGCTTGTGTTAGAACATGGAAATAAAACTTTGCTTATAAATAGACCCTTGCATGCTACCTTTGTCTTGTGCAACTAGACCCCGCTATGCTTCAAGTAGAACGATATATACTCCTCGTAGTGTACTATTCACTTGCTACACTATACTCCCATAGACTATGTCACTCGGTATGTCCCTTTACGGTTTTACTCCTCGCTCTACCCTTAGATCTGTGCCAACGTAAATGCTTATGTTTACACAAATGCAATACTTGCCTGCTTATATGTTAACTTGTACTCGTTGCCTCATTTTAATGCTTGTCACATAATCTATGCCACAGTCAAGTAACACCATCCGTATCGTGCATGCATCTAGTTAGCCAGAAGAATATCAAATAGTTCTTATGTGCAATATGAACCTGCAAGTATCCGGGACCGTTAGGTCGCCAAGGCAATCCCCGAACCAGGGGATTGCATCAAGTCAAGTTAAACTCTGAACGAGAATTATGTCAAGTTTATATCTGAACAAGAATCATGTCAAGCAAATCAAGAATCACAGCTCATGGAGCAAAATACTCGTTTAGAACAAGAATCATGGATTATTATGTCAAGTTATGAAATTGGAAGACCCAAGACTTGCATGTCGCGGACAACTTGGAAACAAGGGGGATTACATCATCCCATTCCACGGATGGTCTCCGGGGCACCGGAGCCAATCCGATCCGGATAGAACTCATACAACCTTCTTGTACGAGCTGGGTGGCATCTCCGCTAATGCCGCGCCATTGTAGATAAAGGCTGATAGTCTCTTATGCTTGGACGGGATGGTTTATAGCGCCTATTGTACTTTCGTTATATTCTATTCTCGTTAACAACTATAACTCGTCCTTTATGGCTATGCCAGCGACTCATGTTCATATAGATAAGTCATCCTCGTTTAGCGGCAACGTGCGAGTCATTGCATCGTATCAAAAAATTGGAAAATACCTGAACGAATCTTGAGTATAACACACTTGTACATATGGAATACTTGAACATCTTCTGCAACACCTGATAATAAGTATAATCGTGCACCTGAAACATATCCTCGTTCACGACACAGTTTTTGTATATGATATTGCCCCTAAATTTTATTATATATGCATGTGCTTGATTTAACTTGGTTTGCCTTGGACAGGGAAGGACGAATGGTAAGTTGGTAAGTCTCGCCGTATTACTCATATATCGCACGGCGCACTGCCACACGAGTTAAACTTTTCATCATATCCATAAAACTGATCCTAAGGCAAAGAATAGAAATATAACTTAATAGATGGTGCACGGAACCTATATAACGTATTTGGATTTATCGTGCGGACGAGAAGCCTCTCTACCAGTGCATTCATGTACTGATAACCCACCAGATTTGTCACTACCACATTTTAGGAAAAAGGGTATTTTAGTAATTTCTTATTTAAATAAATATTGTGCATGGTAAATAATTATTTGTTGTATTATTTAATTATTATTAGATGTTAATTAATTATTTTGGCCTTATTTCAGTGGACCCAACTAGTTTAGTTTGGACCCATGGACCAACATGAATTAATTAGTTAGACTTGGCCCATTTAGAAAGCCCATGGTTAAGGAGATGGATTAAATTAATTAAATGATTAGACTAGAAGCTTCCTTCCTTAATTATTTCTTCATGAGAGGCCCCAAGGGGTACATTAGAAATTTTACAATTACTTGGGGAAGGGGGCATGGTCGGCCTATATTAGAGGGGGGAATTTCTCTCTCCTCTCATTCTCATTTCCAAATCTAGATCTAGAATTTCTCACTCCCAAATTCCCTCCATTCCCATTCCAATTCTCCACCAAATTCATTCCAAATTCTTTCCAATTCACCATTAGAAAGTTGAGAAGCAAGAATCTAGAAGGAGGAAGCAAGGATCTACAAAGAGGAGCAAGGATCTATAATTTGGAAGCAAGTTCATCTCAATTGGAGGTTTCATTGGGAATCCATCTCCCAATAGGTATAATTCAATTTTTCCCATTAAAATAGCTTCTAAATCTGAGATTTAATCATGTAAAATTAACCTATATGTATGTACTACCCATAGGACTTTGTTTTGTGTTCATAGGAGACCCATGGAGAAAGTTATGGTGCTTTTTGTGTCAATTTTGATAGAATTCCGAATTTATATTTTGTTGTGTGTCAATTGATCCTATAGATCAATTGGGCATGTGCTTATGTGTTTGGGGCTTGTGTCGTGTCCATATTTGGTACTTGTGGTTCGTATCCCAACTATTTGGTGATACGTGTCATTTTGGGGGTTTTCCTCCGACACGGGGCTTTGTACATGTCGTATTTTGATACGGACACATAGATCTACTTTTGACACTTTAATTTATTCATAAATATTATTTGTGACTTATTTGTGTCCTTCGGAGTGCAATTGGTTGTGTGTTGGACTCGTGTCACATGCGTATCCTAGATCTAGTGGGATACGGTGTGATACTCTCCAATTTGGTGTGTTTATGTGTAGATCTAATTAATTATGCTTTAAATTCTTCATTTATAACTAGTAAATATATATAGATATTATATATTTATTTTAGTGTATTTATTATGGTATTTATTGTAGCATAGATCTATATATTTTTATGTGTTCTAATGTGATGTATATATATATATATATGTAGCTTTCTTGCATACAATTATATATGTACTTATGTTAATAAATAATTTATACATAAAGGTTTTGTAAAATATAATTATGTGTAATTATATTATTTATAATTATTATATAATTATTTGTATATTAATGAATGTATTTTTATGTGTGTTTCTAGCCATGTAAAATACATACATTAATATGTGCATGTGTTATGTAACTATTGGTATTTAATTGTGTAAGTTTATATGTATATATATATATAAGTATATAGTTATTAAATTGTTTTATATATATATATGTATTTTGATTTATATATTGTATATTTATATATATATATATATATATATATATATATATATATATATATATATATATATATATATATATATATATTTTCTGTTTGGTGACAGTGGTTTTAATGACAGTTGAAAACTGTCATTATTCTATTTTGTTACAGCAGCCGATGTAGCTATTAATGACAGTCCTGTCATTAATAGCAGCGGGCGGGATTACACAGCGTTTTGCGACAGTTTTCTGCGACAGTTTTAAACTGTCAGCAATCCAGTCGGCAGTAGGATTATTATTCAGCTTTTCTGCGACGGTTTTTCAGTGACAGTCAAGACTGTCACTATAAGCCTGTTTTAATTAAATTGTATTTTTAGCTCACTGTTTTCAGTGACGATTTGGAAGAATTAATTTATATATTATATATTATTATTGTATATATATATATGTATATATATATGTGCTTTTGTGAGGTATAATACTAGTAGTAATATATTATTTTATTTGTATAAATATTGGTTTGTATATACATTATATTAGAGTGTATAATATTGTATCTTGAGTATACTTTATGGGAGTACCAATGGGGATCAAACCTTGATTCCTAATTGTTGTATTTTATGTTCTATATTATTTATATAGATGTCTTGTGAGGTTGACCTTGGTTTGACCATGTTTGACTTTAGTTGACTTTAGAGTTGACCATAGTTGACTTTTAACTTAGAATTGATTTATTGACCTAGAAGTTGACTAGTTTGACTTGTTCTCTTTCCGGGACCTTGTATTAATGTGGTATTCCATATCTAGGTCTTCGAGGCACCGAGTCAGACATCTGTGAGACTATTCATTGGACTTCAGGCGAGTACATTCTCTGATAGTTTCTCATTTATGATATCCTCTATGTTCACTGTATCTAGTGTAGATATCCATGTTCTCTCGACACTATGGTTACACAGATTGGTATATCCAGATCTCGTCATGAGATGTTATTCCTTGGTATATGGTGTATATGATGCAAGTATTATTTTATTGGTTATCTTGTACATGTACAGACACCGATTCTTGGGGAGACTAGCTATCTTCTTGGGGAATCTAGTGCCATAGCATACCGTGGTTGGATCTATTATACCAGTTGGGGGTGGGGAGTATTAGTATAGATATGTGATCAAATCTCTATTGAATAAAGTACTGGTAAGCGAATAGTGTTGATCATGCACCGCACGTATGATTAGCCAGGCCGCATTGTATCTTGCCCAAGCCGATCACATGTTAAGCTAGTACTCACACACTTAGTCATTAGTATTATTGTTTCATTGGCATATTGTTCATTATTGTATTTATTTCCAGTATTTCCTTATTGTACATATATCTCTTATATCTATTGTGCATCTTGTTTATCCATAGCTATTTACTGTTACATAGTTTTTATCATTAATTAGAACTGCTGTTAGAGATGTACTCTGCTCCTTTCCTGACTGGATATATTTTTCCAGATGACACTGAGGAGTACCCTACCTATTATGGACCCCAGGATGTTGTGGGTTTAGATTCTGAGACCCTGGCTCAAGAGGGACTTATCCCAACTGAGACAGTTGACCCTGGAGTTGTAGCTTTGTAGTATGGTAGTATTCTTTTGTACTGGATTTGTCTCCAGCTTATTTTGTTACTCTTCAGACTCATTGATGTATTATTTTAAACTCATGAGTTGTATGGTGACTATTCTATTCTTTATCTGATTCGTGCTCATTTCTATCTTAGTTCTGTGATTGAGTATTCTATCATTTTTGGTGGTTCATTACATTAGATAGACTATCTAGACAGCGTTCTACCACCGATTCTGCGGCGTGTGCTGGGCGTTGTTTCCGACTAGTACCCTTACACCGGGTGCGGGTCGTGACACGTTTTTGGTGGTGGCCCATGCAGGTCTAGCTTCACAAGTATGTGATGTCGTGGTAGTGCGACAACTTAGTTGTACTACTGCGAGCCTGCGATAGGATATAGGATATAGGCTGAGATACTCAATCACATCTAGGAAAAAAAATTTGATTCAACTATTCTCCTTTGACATTGATACTTGATCCCTTAAACTGTCCTTTCCTTGATGTCTTACATCTTGTGCCATATTAATTCTTTCTTTCGCTTTGTCTCAGGATGCCGCCTAAGACTAGATCAAAGCAAGGGAGAGCAGCTTCCGAGAGGTCTGTGACGTCCCGAGGGCCTGCACCAGTCACCTCTCCGGTGATTGGAGTGTCAGCTGCTTTCGGAGGTCCACCACCTACTCAGAGGACTGTGCCAGCTGTATCTGAGGGGCTTCCACCTCCACCTCCTGTGCCAGCAGAGGCGTCATAGATGTTTACACTGTTTTGTGAGATGCTCGAGGCACAGAGGGCTCAGTCAGAGGCACATCAGAGGCAGACCGACATTCTACGGCAGGGCATCGAGAGTGCTTATCAGCTTGCTCATGCTATAGTTGAGAGAGGAGTTTCGATCCAGCAGCAGGTTGTTCCTCAAGTTGCTCAGCTTCGGCCAGGCAACATTCAGGATTTCAAGAAACTGGAGCCTAGGGTTTTCAAAGGGACGGAGGGCATCGTCTATGCTGATGATTGGCTCGAGGACATTGAGCATCTTATGAGGGTGTCCCGTCTTTCTGAAGATCTGAAGGTTGAGGAGGTAGGATTTCAACTGTTCGACGTCGCTCGCACTTGGTTCAGGAATGAGCCACTACTGGTTGACGTAGGACAATCTTGGGAGGTATTCAAGGACCTTTTCAAGAAGAAGTTTTTTGCTCGGATAGACAGGCTTGACTTGGGGAGACAATTTGAGAGTCTCATTCAGGGGAGCATGTCTGTGGAGGAATACGCTGCGGAGTTCGGTAGGTTGAGCCAATTTGCAGAGTACTTGGTGAGGGAACCGGAGGTTCGAGCTATTC
Source organism: Iris macrosiphon (assembly GCA_036927795.1). Classification (NCBI taxonomy): domain Eukaryota; kingdom Viridiplantae; phylum Streptophyta; class Magnoliopsida; order Asparagales; family Iridaceae; genus Iris; species Iris macrosiphon. The sequence goes on along the minus strand of JAYESA010000015.1, from coordinate 34,545,290 downwards.
GTTTTCGAGAGGGTCTAAACTGGGAGGTGAAGATTCTCATTCCGTCTTTTTATGAGACATACTCGAAGATACTTGCGGAGGCACGCAAGGTTGAGCGGGATCTGGGTTTGAAGACCAAGAGAGATCGTGATTCTTTTCTGGGGGCCAACGGCAGTGCAGTATGTCACGCCCCGATCTCGGCTAACCGATAATCGTCCCAGGGGGGCGTGATGCCGTGCACGCGTAGGGCGCGCGTGCACCAGGCCTTAGGCATAAGGATATTCTTTAGATCAATGCAACAGAGTAGACAAATAAGATAACACAAGGTTGAGGCATAGAAAAGTTTCTCTTTTATTTATAATGAACATCCGGTTACATTGCTTGACTCAAAAGTATAAAATGCCCCACGGGCTTACAAACTTGGACGCAAAATGAGATAGCCGATCCATACATTATGTCCCTTTACATAGCTTCAAAAACACGAAACTCCTTGGGTGCGGGTAAGCACCATCGCCTTAGCGTTATTTTCGCAACGGGAGAGAGAGGGGAAGGCTTCCAGCTTGAGCCTCCAAAGTCTTGGCCCCGACCCGCCAAGAATCCCAAAAGTCCGGAGAGAGCTTCAGCTCCTCGCCGCGTTGCCTTGCGCCGGGGAACCTGCTACAACGAGGGTCAGTACTTCGAAAAGTACTGGTGAAGGCTAGCTGCTCAACTTTACCAAGCTCTTTAGATGAGTTTAAATGAACATGCAACATTTATGTTCTTAGGTGGGTTTCTATTCTTGCCTAGATCAGATTTCATTTAGCAGATATGCAAGAACAAAATAACATAACTTCACGTGCCACCGTTCGGTGACTTTACCTGTCCCGTCTGAACCACCTGTACAACTTACCATGGCCTTCCCTGTCACGAAGACATAGTTAGTCTGCACAGTTTAAATATACACAACATCTTTCTTTGTTGTTCTACCAGCCATCATGGGTTTAGTCTGGGCTGGCGGCGACGTTTGCAGCGCGGGTAGCTAGCCCCGCTACAATTCCCCGCTCCCAGGACTAAGAAAGTAGATTCCGCCCGGGTCGAAACGGCCCGGTGCCCCGGTAACCGCTCGCAGGAACCTGGATCCCTTGTGCACAAGAATTTCCATGACCATATCTATGACTCTACCTCATAGATTTACTTACTAGCCAATGTTAAAGAACATCATGTACGAAACTGCTTTACTGTACTATCACAATCAACCAACAGTTATATGAAATAACATGCAGCAGTTTATAGAAGAATACTTTGAACTTATTGAAGAGCACTTTGAACTATCAATAAATACCAACCCATTTAACATCCAACGACCATGCATGCATCAATGAATTTATGCAAGGTTTTATATGACAAGCAATGGGTGTTCCAAGCCTACTTCTTATCTTATCTTGTTATCCAACTTATTACTTAAGTGGTATCGTTTGATTGAATGCACATCTGAGTCAATTTTATTATGAACGGAGCCCTTGGAAAGAAGGTGCTTATCGAAATAGAGCCACTCACACAGTTGGTTGTATAGGAAAAAGGAGCAGAGATCCCTAAGACTCCGCTCGCGCGTCGTCTACACGATCACCTGCACGCACCAACGGATGATCAATACCTCCTGCTTCGGTCTCCAAGGCTCGATATGAAATACGAAATCCTAAGAACGAAAACAATGAAGTTCATCGAAACCGTTCAAGAAAATGCAAGTCCTAAAACCAACAAGTACGCAACCAAGCGGCAATCGAAAACGGGCAAGGAAAACCAACACAACGGAAAGGCCTCTCTTTACTCTGCCGCCGAGTCCTTCCTTGAGGCACGATCCATTGATTATGGGACCTGATTCCGAAGAAACCAATCCATAACGAGGAAAGGATCTTAATTCAATCTGTCCCGTTCGGACGGTCGTAAGTATTTCTTGGCCGTGCTCCCCGAGCAGGGGGAACGGGATGAACGGGTCGTTACATCATAACCATCTAATAGGAAGTTTCGTCCCGAAACTTAAGAATAGAGCTTACCACTAAGGAGTAATGAGGGAAACTTTCCCCTCATATCAGATTCAAGTTCCCAGGTCGACTCCTCGACCAAGTGGTTTCGCCACAGTACGCGCACTAGCGAGTAAGATTTCCATGTTCTATACGATATAAGGCGGGGTTATCCCCTTAGCTATGTGCGTTCATCTCTTTTATTAACATGCAAAGGTTATCGCCTGTAAACTAGCACGCAACTTTCATTTTCTTAGTGTGCAGCTAAGTAGAGACAGGTTCATCGGGGTCACTCACCTTAGCGATGTATCGCATCGGGCGAGCTAGACTCCGGACGCGCTTTTGATAGCCTAAGTCTGACACCATTAAAGATCCTATCATGAAAGCCTTTGTTTCTAACGAGCCATCTTGCTGAGCAAGGCGGTTGAATAGCCACACTTGTGCCGTTTGAATCGGCCCTCCGGTTTGAGCGGAGCGGGTTGCTACGCCATATACCACTCAGAACAAGTTCCGTCCTCGAGACTTCCTGAGCGCAACTCGTGCTACCGCATAACTTCTTACTTCCCTATACATCTCGTCTTATCCTTCAAGGACTGTCTCAATAATACAATCCTCTATTTTCTCACCATGCGTTACGCCAATGTTGGCCAGTCCTCATCGAACGACTCTATCGTTCAATGCTATCGAGTTATACTCAACTCGATCGTTGCACTCCCGTCTCAAAATCTACTGCACCTAGCGCAGGGCTATATTACCCAAGCACATGGTGTTCTATAACTTAACGGGCACTTACAACTCATAATTGGGTGGACTTGCCCAAATAGTTATGCTATCAACATAGGAACCCAACGCATTTGAGCCTATTACTTGACGTTGCCTATCGAAACCCGTCGTTACGCCTAACCCAAAAGCTCGAATCTCGACAATCTTCCAATCTCGTTTTTGCATCAAATCTCTCTGAGTCACCGTCCAATCTCATGAAATAAATTCGCACCCAATCACCAACGTTTTCTGACTCAGTCTATATTGCGCCTTAGCGCAGAGCTAAATTGCTTGCCTGGGGTACGCTCAAGTCCTCCGCACCCTCGGCTCAATCGAACTTAACTTTCTATTCGTTTTTACTCGTTCCGTTCGCCCGAGTGCTTAATTATTTTTATCCAAATGATCTATTAGTTCAACTATTGCATTCCCAAACTCAGTCTCGCACTGCGCCTTAGCGCAGAACTATCCCGGTAGCACGAGGAATGATACAATCTTTCCTCTATGAAAATTTAGGTTGAGGCTAAACCATTTCGGTTGCCACACTCATCCATGCGAATCCGAACATTTTCCTTTGCAGCTGCATCCGAGTTATGCATATCGCTCAGTCTGGATCGTACCCATATTCAAGGCGTCCCCCAAATATGTGTATCTCAACCAAGCTCAGTGACAGCTAAGTCTGACAAGCTACTCGTGAAAATCTTTCGAAACGCGGATCGTCCTGCTATATGAATGACCGAACTCTTGTTCGATCCAGCTATCGTCTTATCCTTTACCGTCGCGTAACCTATCCAGCCAAATCAATTATCACCCGAGTCCTATCTCGCTTTACGTTCGTTTCAACGCGAACGTTGCTAGTGTATATTCCCAATTCCAAATTCTAACTCTAAGTCTTGTTGCCCCAGTTCTATCATTCTTCCCGAACGATACTCTGAAGTCAGCCACTCCAGTTAACTCAAGGCATAGGGTCGTCTGCCTAGTCACTAGGCCAGCACACACAGTCATAGGTACAACTCAAATTTGCAACTCATCGCGCAATCGTGTTGCACAACGCTCGCCCCAAACACCCTAAGGTTAAACCATTGTTCCTTTACACGGGTATTCTACCCAAGCTCATTTCACTCAGATTTCTAAACATCGAGCACAGATCATCCTATCACACCAACACGCTCGTTCAACCGAACCCACGATACGCCCACGTTGCAGGGTTAACCTATCGATTCGCACGCACTATCTCTTTTATCATGTTTGATAGGATTCCCCAATCCATCCCTTTCTACACTTGTATCATCAAGCCACAATTCCATTATAAACCATCGATGTATATCATGAACTCTAAGTCGTCCAGTATAATCTACGTATCCGTTCATGAAAACGTTCAATATCTCTTACTTTACGTTTCTAGACTAACTCCTCAAGAAAAATCCTTAGACTCATTTTCTTAGTCTACTCTTAGCGTTCCTCAAACAACTAAGATTAATTCCCAAACCCAAGTCTATCCCATTGATACGTTCCATTCATCGAGTCCGTTTTGGAATAATCACCGAACCTGTTCTCTTGAGTTTGCTTATCCCTACCGTACGTGAAATCACCACGCCGACGCTCTCGCAGGATAATCGTTCTCGCTGGGACAGATTTCGAATATTATCTTCCTGAACTTGATTTCAAGATCGTTCTTCTAAACTCCAAGCCAAATCTATTACCGCTTAACTCAATCCATCAAATTCATAATTTTTCTAACTTGCATCAATCCATACTATTTTCCAACCATTGTTATGGTCTAAATCTCCCAAAATTTGGAGTCATCGCATTTGCACTCAAACCGAACTCTATCGAGCGATATCTTACTCAAATCCAAATTTTCCATGCACGCTTTCATTCGTTCACTCCATTATTTCTAATTGCACTTACTTCGATCGCATCTCAGATTATTCAATCTCAACTCAAGCTTTTAATTTGCTTGTTTCAACTCAAACTCGCTCGTACAATCCTCTAAGTCTTTTCCGATCATGATATCGATTCCAATTGCCCTGAATTTTTATTCGATGTAAGCCTTATCCCTTATTCAACTCATTGTAACTCATTCGAACCAAACATTGCATGCTTTCTCCGAGTTCGTTTACTTGCTAGGCACTGTTTATTTATACTAAGGCTTTATCCAATCTCGTCGCTTGTCGCTAGACTCGCTTAACTCTCCGAATCCACGACTTCGTTCAAGCATTACTAAGCCAACGAATACACCACTCAGGGTTCGAGTCATACTTCCTGAATCTTTACAACTCATTATATCCACAAATTGCATAATCGAACAGGGAACTTATCGCATACACTACTCCGGAATTGAGTCATCCTAATAACTCCTGATTCGCGTTCGCATCCTTCACTCGTATGCTCAATTCGTTCCTCAGAGCGGGAATCGATTCTCTGGCCCAAACCGTTGCTATGACTCCACACAGTCCCTATTTATCGCCTTAGCGATCTTAGACTCGTACACACCTGTATTCATAGTCCTCTATACAGACTATGCTTCAAATCATAACTTATCGCTATGAATAACCGTCCAACTATTTCCGAAAATTCCCTACACGATTTCCATTACTCGCCTTAGCGGCAATTCGATAACGTCTCTATCGATTTCCCTCCAAGTCAACTTTATTCTTATCCCAACGATACCCAATTCTCGCTGCAACTCACTAGCACCAAGAGTCTTGGTGCATGATACTCAACACAATTTGGCCAAAAGGCCATGTGCATAGACCACTGTCTGAACGATATTCTTATCTCGCACTCTACTCGTTTGGTGTTCTCATTTAGACATAAAATTTGCCGATTATAACACGAGTCTCCTCTCACAACATCCTCTATGAGTTGGGACCAAAGCCCTCATATCATAATCCCGTCCAAGCAATCGTATAATTCCCACGCACTTTTTCAAAATATTCAGACTTATTGTATGGAACGCATCTCATTTTGGCCAAGCGAATTCAAGGGTCTACTCGGAAGGAACAAAGTCCTCTTTAGAAACTTTCTTTTGAGAGATCAAAGGATCTGAAGCATGCTCTGATACTAATATGTCACGCCCCGATCTCGGCTAACCGATAATCGTCCCAGGGGGGCGTGATGCCGTGCACGCGTAGGGCGCGCGTGCACCAGGCCTTAGGCATAAGGATATTCTTTAGATCAATGCAACAGAGTAGACAAATAAGATAACACAAGGTTGAGGCATAGAAAAGTTTCTCTTTTATTTATAATGAACATCCGGTTACATTGCTTGACTCAAAAGTATAAAATGCCCCACGGGCTTACAAACTTGGACGCAAAATGAGATAGCCGATCCATACATTATGTCCCTTTACATAGCTTCAAAAACACGAAACTCCTTGGGTGCGGGTAAGCACCATCGCCTTAGCGTTATTTCCGCAACGGGAGAGAGAGGGGAAGGCTTCCAGCTTGAGCCTCCAAAGTCTTGGCCCCGACCCGCCAAGAATCCCAAAAGTCCGGAGAGAGCTTCAGCTCCTCGCCGCGTTGCCTTGCGCCGGGGAACCTGCTACAACGAGGGTCAGTACTTCGAAAAGTACTGGTGAAGGCTAGCTGCTCAACTTTACCAAGCTCTTTAGATGAGTTTAAATGAACATGCAACATTTATGTTCTTAGGTGGGTTTCTATTCTTGCCTAGATCAGATTTCATTTAGCAGATATGCAAGAACAAAATAACATAACTTCACGTGCCACCGTTCGGTGACTTTACCTGTCCCGTCTGAACCACCTGTACAACTTACCATGGCCTTCCCTGTCACGAAGACATAGTTAGTCTGCACAGTTTAAATATACACAACATCTTTCTTTGTTGTTCTACCAGCCATTATGGGTTTAGTCTGGGCTGGCGGCGACGCTTGCAGCGCGGGTAGCTAGCCCCGCTATAATTCCCCGCTCCCAGGACTAAGAAAGTAGATTCCGCCCGGGTCAAAACGGCCCGGTGCCCCGGTAACCGCTCGCAGGAACCTGGATCCCTTGTGCACAAGAATTCCCATGACCATATCTATGACTCTACCTCATAGATTTACTTACTAGCCAATGTTAAAGAACATCATGTACGAAACTGCTTTACTGTACTATCACAATCAACCAACAGTTATATGAAATAACATGCAGCAGTTTATAGAAGAATACTTTGAACTTATTGAAGAGCACTTTGAACTATCAATAAATACCAACCCATTTAACATCCAACGACCATGCATGCATCAATGAATTTATGCAAGGTTTTATATGACAAGCAATGGATGTTTCAAGCCTACTTCTTATCTTATCTTGTTATCCAACTTATTACTTAAGTGGTATCGTTTGATTGAATGCACATCTGAGTCAATTTTATTATGAACGGAGCCCTTGGAAAGAAGGTGCTTATCGAAATAGAGCCACTCACACAGTTGGTTGTATAGGAAGAAGGAGCAGAGATCCCTAAGACTCCGCTCGCGCGTCGTCTACACGATCACCTGCACGCACCAACGGATGATCAATACCTCCTGCTTCGGTCTCCAAGGCTCGATATGAAATGCGAAATCCTAAGAACGAAAACAATGAAGTTCATCGAAACCGTTCAAGAAAACGCAAGTCCTAAAACCAACAAGTACGCAACCAAGCGGCAATCGAAAACGGGCAAGGAAAACCAACACAACGGAAAGGCCTCTCTTTACTCTGCCGCCGAGTCCTTCCTTGAGGCACGATCCATTGATTATGGGACCTGATTCCGAAGAAACCAATCCATAACGAGGAAAGGATCTTAATTTAATCTGTCCCGTTCGGACGATCGTAAGTATTTCTTGGCCGCGCTCCCCGAGCAGGGGGAACGGGATGAACGGGTCGTTACACAGTATCTGCCAAACGTCCTCATTTCCAGTCCAGACCTTTCCAGCAGCCACAGCAGAACCAGACTCCAGCTAGAGCGCCTTTTTACTAGGCACCTCAGCAGCAGAGACAGTTATAGCAAGCTCCATGCAACTTCTGAAAGAAGCCTGGCCACATCTGGGAAGTTTGCAGGAGGAGGCTAGGAGTTTGTTTGTATTGTGGTACTGAAGGGCATCAATCGAGGGAGTGTCCTCGTCGTGCAGTTCAAGGAGCAGCTCCAGCTCCGAGGACACAGACGAGACCACCTGCAGCACAGCCGAGGGGAACGCTTCCGACACAGCAGCAGCATTTTGTCCAGCATCAACAGCAGGGAGGTGCTCGACAGGGACGAGCGTTTGCTATGACCGTCGAAGAGGAGGAACCCACCGGAGATGTCATTGCAGGTTCTATTCTTCTTGATTCTATTCCAGCTTTAGCTTTGTTTGATAGTGGTGCTTTCCATAGTTTTGTATCTATTTTTTTTGCTCTAAAGCATGGTTTGGTAGCTGAGTCTTTGCTTAGGACTTGCAAGATCATGACCGGGGGAGGCATTATCCTGGTTAATGATATTTGCAAGGATCGGAGAGTTACTCTAGGAGGCCGGGAGTTGAGTGCGTGTCTACTTGTAATGCCACTTCCGAGCTACGATATTGTACTCGGGATGGATTGGTTGAGTAGGCACCATGCTAGCATAGACTGTAGAGGAGGTAGAGTTTTGTTTGGTCCGCCAGGAGAGCCAGAGTTCGAGTTTGCTAGAGGAGCTGCGGAGCAGGGGAAAGGCATTATTTGTGGAGCTATGGTGGAAGACAAGGAGTTGCCGCATCCGTTGATAGCAGAATTCTTGGATGTGTTTCCTGAGGAATTGCCAGAATTGCCGCCAGATCGAGATGTTAAATTTTCTATAGACTTGGTGCCAGGTGCAGAACCAATTTCACAGCATGTCTATAGAGTAAACAACAGCGAGCTGGTCGAGTTGAAGAAGCATGTGGACGAATTGCAGGATAAGGGGTTTATCAGATCGAGTTCTTCACCATAGGGAGCCCCGGTATTGTTTGTACCGAAGAAGGATGGATCGGTGCGCATGTGCATTGATTACAGGGCTTTGAATAATCTCACTATCAAGAATAAGTATCCTTTGCCACGGATTGATGATCTGTTTGATCAGTTGAGTGGTGCGAAGGTATTTTCTAAGATAGATTTGAGATCAGGCTAGCATCAGGTGAAGGTGAAGCCGGAGGACATACCGAAGACTGCTTTTAGAACTCGGTATGGTCAGTTCGAATTTATGGTGATGCCGTTTGGTTTGACTAATGCACCGGCGGTATTTATGAACTTGATGAACAAGGTGTTCCACCAGTACCTTGACAAGTTCGTGGTGGTGTTCATCGACGACATACTCATATACTCGAGGACACCGGAGGAGCATGAGGAGCATTTGAGGATTGTGTTGGATGTGCTGAGGAAGGAGAAGCTTTATGGGAAGTTGTCCAAGTGTGAGTTTTTCCTGGACAAGGTGGAATTCTTGGGACATGTTGTGACTGGTGATGGTATTTCAGTGGATCCGAAGAAGATTTCAGCAGTGGAATCTTGGAAGACTCCGAGTTCGGTAGCGGAGATCAGGAGTTTCTTGGGATTGGCAGGCTATTACAGAAAGTTTGTGCAAGATTTTTTGAGGATTGCCGAGCCGATGACCAGACTCACAAGGAAGAATGTGGAGTTTGTTTGGACGGAAGATTGCCAGGTTGCTTTTGAGGAGTTGAAGAAGAGGTTGACGTCTGCTCCTATTTTGACGTTGCCATCAGGGTCCGGAGGTTTCACTATTTATAGTGATGTATCGGGGAAGGGTTTAGGTTGTGTTCTTCAGCAGCATGGAAAAGTGATTGCCTATGCATCCAGGCAATTGCGTCCTCATGAAAAGAACTATCCTACCCATGATTTAGAGTTGGCAGCTATCATATTCGCCCTGAAGTTGTGGAAACATTATTTGTACGGAGAGCGTGTGGAGATCTTCACAGACCACAAAAGCTTGAAGTACGTTTTCACGCAAAAGGAGTTGAACATGAGGCAGCGTCGGTGGTTGGAACTGATGAAGGATTTTGATATCTCTTTGCAATATCATCCTGGGAAAGCCAATGTAGTTGCCGATGCTTTGAGCAGGTATCCGGTAGCTATGTTCTTGATGCAGGATCGATATTTGTTGGAGGACTTGGAGAGCTTGGGCATTGAGGTAATTGTTCCTGGTGGTGCTATGCAGATGTGGGGATTGCAGATACACTCAGATTTGATGGACAGGATCAAGGCAGCACAGTATGATGACGTATCTTTGAGGAGTATCAGAGCTCAGGTGAGAGCAGGATTGGAGGATGATTTCACTATTGCAGAGGATGGATCTTTGAGGCATGGAGTTAGATTGTGTGTGCCTAGTGGGGAGTTGCGTGAGGAGGTGTTGCAGGAAGTGCATCGCTCTCAGTATTCCATACATCCAGGTGCTAACAAGATGTATCGGGATATGCGAGAGAGTGTGTGGTGGTATGGCATGAAGAGGGAAGTGGCACAGTTTGTATCCAGATGCTTGGTGTGCCAGCAGGTGAAAGCCGAGAGGCAGAGGCCAGGAGGTTGGAAGCCATTGAGGTGAAAGCCATTACCCATTCCAGAGTGGAAGTAGGAACACATTACTATGGATTTTGTGTCCGGACTTCCACGATCTCCAGGAGGGAAAGACGCGATTTGGGTCGTTGTTGATAGGTTGACCAAGTCGGCCCACTTTTTGCCTTTCAAGGTGGGTTTGTCTACGGAGAAGCTGGCAGAGATGTATGTGAGGCAGATCGTTAGGATACATGGAGTTTCCGTCAGCATAGTCTCAGATCAAGATAGTCGTTTCACTTCTCATTTCTGGAGGAGTTTGCAGGAGAGTTTGGGCACTCAGCTCAGGTTCAGTACTGCATATCATCCCCAGACAGATGGGCAGTCAGAGAGGACTATCCAGACTCTCGAGGATATGTTGCGCACTTGTGTACTAGATTTTGGGGGTTCTTAGGAGGACCATCTCCATTTGGTAGAGTTTGCTTACAACAACAGTTACCAGGCCAGTATAGAGATGTCACCTTTTGAAGCTCTATATGGTCGAAGGTGTCGTACTCCTTTGTCTTGGGACGATGTTGGAGAGAGAGTTTTGCTTGGGCCAGAGATGGTTGTGGATGCAGCGGAGAAGGTTCAATTGATCAGAGACAGACTTCGAGTGGCGCAGGACAGACAACGGCATTGGGCCGATAGCCATCGGAGACCTTTGGAGTTTGAGGTATAGTTTAGATTTTGGTTGTGCTTGTTCTTGTTTGTTATAGATTAAGTTCTTAAGATGGTGTTTTGTTCTAGTTGGGTGGTTTGGTGTTTCTGAGGATTTCTCCGACACGAGGCACGATTCGCTTCGGTGGAGGCGGAAAGCTTAGTCCGCGATTCATCGGACCTTTTACTATTCTAGAGAGGGTCGGTGCAGTTGCTTATAGACTAGACTTACCACCTGCATTGGAGGGAGTGCACAACGTGTTTCATGTGTCGCAGTTGAGACGATACGTGGCAGATCCTAGTCATGTATTGGATCACTCAGAGATAGAGGTGGGCCCTACTCATAGCTATCCAGAGCAGCCAGTTGAGATTCTGGATCGGAGAGAGTGGGTGCTGAGAAACCAGACTATTCCTTTGGTGCGCGTTGCATGGAGGCATCACTCTCCGGGGGAGTCTACCTGGGAGAGAGAGGATGACATGCGAGAGCGTTATCCATATTTGTTTGTACCTTGAGGTATGTTCTGTTCATTGTTATGTTTTGTTCATTAGTTAGTTGTGATTCTTTAGTTCTGTTCTGTGATTTTCTGGGGGGTAGTTTTCGTCTTTGAATTTCGAGGACAAAATTATTTTAAGGAGGGTAGACTTGTCACTACCACATTTTAGAAAAAGGGTATTTTAGTAATTTTCTATTTAAATAAATATTGTGCATGGTAAATAATTATTTGTTGTATTATTTAATTATTATTAGATATTAATTAATTATTTTGGACTTATTTTAGTGGACCCAACTAGTTTAGTTTGGACCCATAGACCAACATGAATTAATTAGTTAGACTTTGCCCATTTAGAAAACCCATGGTTAAGGAGATGGATTAAATTAATTAAATGATTAGACTAGAAGCTTCCATCCTTAATTATTTCTTCATGAGAGGCTCCAAGGGGTATATTGGACATTTTACAATTACTTGGGGAAGGGGGCATGGCCGGCCTATATTAGAGGGGGGAATTTCTCTCTCCTCTCATTCTCATTTCCAAATCTAGATCTAGAATTTCCCACTCCCAAATTCCCTCCATTCCCATTCCAATTCTCCACCAAATTCATTCCAAATTCTTCCTAATTCACCATTAGAAAGTTGAAAAGTAAGGATCTAGAAGGAGGAAGCAAGGATCTACAAAGAGGAGCAAGGATCTACAATTTGGAAGCAAGTTCATCTCAATTTGAGATTTCATTGAGAATCCATCTCCCAATAGGTATAATTCAGTTTTTCCCATTAAAATAGCTTCTAAATCTGAGATTTAATCATATAAAATCAACCTATATGAATGTACTACCCATAGGACTTTGTTTTGTGTTCATAGGAGACCCATGGAGAAAGTTATGGTACTTTTTGTGTCAATTTTGATGGAATTCCGAATTTACATTTTGTTGTGTGTGTCAATTGATCCTATAGATCAATTAGACATGTGCTTATGTGTTTGGGGCTTGTGTCGTATCCATATTTGGTACTTGTGGTTCGTATCCCAACTATTTGGTAATACGTGTCATTTTGGGGGTTTTCCTCCGACACGGGGCTTTGTACATGTTGTATTTTGACACGGACACATAGATCTACTTTTGATACTTTAATTTATTCATAAATATTATTTGTGACTTGTTTGTGTCCTTCGGGGTGCAATTGGTTGTGTGTTGGACTCGTGTCACATGCGTATCCTAGATCTAGTGGGATACGGTGTGATACTCTCCAATTTGGTTTATTTATGTGTAGATCTAATTAATTATGCTTTAAATTCTTCATTTATAACTAGTAAATATATATAGATATTATATATTTATTTTAGTGTATTTATTATGGTATTTATTGTAGCATAGATCTATATATTTCTATGTGTTCTAATGTGATGTATATATATATATATATATATATATATATATATATATATATATATATATATATATATATGTAGCTTTCTTGCATGCAATTATATATGTACTTATGTTAATAAATAATTTATACATAAAGGTTTTGTAAAATATAATTATGTGTAATTATATTATTTATAATTATTATATAATTATTTGTATATTAATGAATGTATTTTTATGTGTGCTTCTAGCCATGTAAAATACGTACATTAATATGTGCATGTGTTATGTAACTATTGGTATTTAATTGTGTAAGTTTATATGTATATATATATATAAGTATATAGTTATTAAATTGTTTTATATATATATATGTATTTTGATTTATATATTGTATATATATATATATATATATATATATATATATATATATATATATATATATATATATATATATATATATATATATATATATTCTGTTTGGTGATAGTGGTTTTAATGACAGTTGAAAACTGTCATTATTCTGTTCTGTTACAGCAGCCGCTATAGCTATTAATGACAGTCCTGTCATTAATAGCAGCGGGCGGGATTACACAGCGTTTTGCGACAGTTTTCTGTGACAGTTTTAAACTGTCAGCAATCCAGTCGGCAGTAGGATTATTATTCAGCTTTTCTGCGACGGTTTTTCAGTGACAGTCAAGACTGTCACTATAAGCCTATTTTAATTAAATTGTATTTTTAGCTCACTGTTTTCAGTAACGATTTGGCAGAATTAATTTATATATTATATATTATTATTGTATATATATATATGTATATATATATATGCTTTTGTGAGGTATAATACTAGTAGCAATATATTATTTTATTTGTATAAATATTGGTTTGTATATACATTATATTAGAGTGTATAATATTGTATCTTGAGTATACTTTGTGGGGGTACCAATGGGGATCAAACCTTGATTCCTAATTGTTGTATTTTCTATTCTATATTATTTATATAGATGTCTTGTGAGGTTGACCTTGGTTTGACCATGTTTGACTTTAGTTGACTTTAGAGTTGACCATAGTTGACTTTTAACTTAGAATTGATTTATTGACCTAGAAGTTGACTAGTTTAACTTGTTCTCTTTCCGGGACCTTGTATTAATGTGGTATTCCATATCTAGGTCTTCGAGGCACCGAGTCAGACATCTGTGAGACTATTTATTGGACTTCAGGCGAGTACATTCTTTGATAGTTTCTCATTTATGATATCCTTTATGTTCACTGTATCTAGTGTAGATATCCATGTTCTCTCGACACTATGGTTACACGGATTGGTATATCCAGATCTTGTCATGAGATGTTATTCTTTGGTATATGGTGTATATGGTGCAAGTATTGTTTCATTGGTTATCTTGTACATGTACAGACACCGATTCTCGGGGAGACTAGCTATCTTCTTGGAAAATCTAGTGCCATAGCATACCGTGGTTGGATCTATTATACCAGTTGGGGGTGGGGAGTATTAGTATAGATATGTGATCAAATCCCTATTGAATAAAGTACTGGTAAGCGAATAGTGTTGATCATGCACCGCACGTATGATTAGCCAGGCCACATTGCATCTTGCCCAAGCCGATCACATGTTAAGCTAGTACTCACACACTTAGTCATTAGTATTATTGTTTCATTGGCATATTGTTCATTATTGTATTTATTTCCAGTATTTTCTTATTGTACATATATCTCTTATATCTATTGTGCATCTTGTTTATCCATAGCTATTTACTGTTACATAGTTTTTATCATTAATTAGAACTGCTGTTAGAGATGTACTCTGCTCCTTTCCTGACTGGATATATTTTTTCAGATGACACTGAGGAGTACCCTACCTATTATGGACCCCAGGATGTTGTGGGTTTAGATTCTGAGACTCTGGCTCAAGAGGGACTTATCCCAACTGAGACAGTTGACCCTGGAGTTGTAGCTTTGTAGTATGGTAGTATTCTTTTGTACTGGATTTGTCTCCAGCTTATTTTGTTACTCTTCAGACTCATTGATGTATTATTTTAAACTCATGAGTTGTATGGTGACTATTCTATTCTTTATCTGATTCGTGCTCATTTCTATCTTAGTTCTGTGATTGAGTATTCTATCATTTTTGGTGGTTCATTACATTAGATAGACTATTTAGACAGCGTTCTACCGCCGATTCTGCGGTGTAGGCTGGGCGTTGTTTCTGACTAGTACCCTTACACCGGGTGCGGGTCGTGACAAGATTGCTTGCAGGGTGCGGGAGAATCTCGTTCAGTGCGGATGCCTCCTTCGTGCGTGCTAAGGCGTTGAGTCCACTCTGAAGCCTTGGAGCGTTGCATCCAGAACTGAAGCACATATACAAGGCATAATATTGGAACATCGCCTATGTATCATTCCACAAATATAACCACTTGACATGCTTTTACTGTTTCAGAGAGAGAGAGGCTTGAGCGACTTGTAATCTCGGTCTAGCGTCGCCTGTAACACTTGTTCAATATTAATAAAGAGTTTGATTTACTTCTATACTTGTGTTATTCAATGCTTTCGCTATTGACAACTTTGTGAACTTGTTATCAATCGCCTGTGCGTTCATTATTTTACTGCACTCGGACAATCTGTGCGACTCTGTGGCTTAGACCTCTTACCGCCAGCATGGACTACGACCTTGCACGGGCGTGGCTTACGCTCGTGCAGCATCACGTCCAGATGGGTCAAGCGATCATCCCGCGGGAGCACTGGCACGATAATTCGTGCTTAGCTGGGATGGCCAATTGCCTGCGGGAGATCGGGACGTGACATATTGGTATCAGAGCATGGCTTTACGCCTTTGGATTTTATTTTAATTTCTCAGTTTTGAAAGCTCGTTCGTGGGTTATGTGCATACACTCTCTCTCAATATCCCATAGGAATGTTCCAAACAATGAGTAAATAATTTTAAAATTGTATGTGAATAATGTGATTGCTTGTACAAAATTATGATGCGAAGGCCTTTGTGTCGACCTGTGCTAGACTTGTGGGATTAGACTCGTGCTAGAATTTATAAGTTATGTGTGAACCCGAATACCCATATATGATTATCCAGCTGGTTAGTATGCGGAATATAATATCGTTCAAACGGTTAGCTATGCACACAGTCTTTCGGATAAGTTGTGTAAAGTATCGCACACTAAGACCTTTTGGTGCAGGCTAGTTACAAACGAGAAAGAGATATCGTTCAGATAAGAGATAAGTCAGACTTAGAATGGCAACTGATAGAAATATTATCAAATTTATAACTTAGGCGAATATAGAGAATCATACTTAGATTTTGGAAAATAGATCGAACGGTATTTCTTGTCGGAAGATACAAATCGAATGTGGTTTTATTGGATGACTATCAACGGATATACATATGAGACTAAGATTTTATTAGATGATACCTTAGTATCGTATAGGAATTCTAAGAAAAACTTGGTGAATATGCTAGCGATTAATGCGAACATCGATTGAGGATTTAATTGGATGACTCGATTTTGAGTGGTGTATAGATCATATAGAAATGTCCAAACGAATTCATAGGTCTCATGCGATAGTCGAATTGAACGAATTTGAAAATGTCCTAAACAAGTAATAAGGCTTATATTGAATAGGGATTCATGGAAATGGGAATCGATGTCTTGGTTAAGGAAACTTGTTAGAAACTTGGAGAATTATGCGAGCGATTTCGGATTGAAATAAACGGACTGAACTTGAATACAATATCGCTCGAATAGAAGTGTAAGCGATAACGAATTTGATTTGGAGTTTAAAAAAATGATCTTGAATCAAGTTTGAAAAGATAACCTTCGAAATCAGTCCCAATGGGAACGATTATCCTACGGGAGCACCGACGTGGTGATTTCACGTACGACGGAGATAATCGAACTTACGGAAACATGTTCGGCGATTATTCCAAACGAACTCGATGAATAAAATGTATCAAAAAGTGGATAGACTTTGGCTTAAGAATTTGGACTTAGTTGCTTGAGAAATGCTAGAAGTAGACTATGGATTTATCGAACAGTAACATTGAAGTTGGATAATTTTGCTCGACGAATTATAATCACTGCATGAACTTACTTGACTTAATAGATTTTTATATATAACTTGGATGGAGCAAAGTGAAATGATAAGGAAGTCTCAATCGTTTCGATGAAAACCATATTATTCGACGTTCTTGTCTTGTACGAGCGTAACTCTATGTCCGTACATGCGTCGCACCCGAATTAGGACGATTATCCAGCGGAAGCATTGGCATGGTGATCTCACGTCCAACGAGGGTGATCAAACTTGCGGAAGATCGGAGCGTAACAACTGATGGTTCATCTTGACTTTTGGTTCGACACGATAAGACAAAATTGGAATTGCAAGTAAATCAGAAGTATTTCATGGATAAGTTGGAGTGAATCACGCTTGATGGTTTCATGAACGGATACGTGAATCATGTTGGACGATTTGGAGTTATAAACAAAGGTTTAGAATTGAATCTTGGCTTGGTGGTCTAGACTTTGTACGGATAGGGACTCTATCAAAAATATGTTTGGAGAGAGAGACTATGCAAATTACTAGGATTGTCCTGCAGCTTGGATATATCATGGATTTGACTGAACGGACTCGACCCCTGTACAAATGAACGTGCTAATGAGAGTAGGATGATCCGTGCTCGATGTTTAAAAATCTGAGTAAAATAAGCTTGGTTAGAATATCTCGTGTAAATGAATAATGGTTTGACCTTAGGAAATTGGGGCAAGCATCGTGCGACGAATTTGCACGATGAATCGTGTGCTCAAACTTGTACCTATGACCTTGTGAGCTGACCTAGTAATTAGACAGACGACCCTATGCCGAGTGAATGAACTTGTGCGACCGACTTTAGAATATTGCTTGAACAAAGCCATAGAAATGGGGCAGCAAGACTTAGTGTTAGACTTAGAATGGTAATGTGTGTTATGTTTTAAACGAACAGATGGATACTAGTCGGTAGATCGGATATATCGTGTTTAACGGTGGTGCAAATACTTGATTTGAATTGGAATGGAAATGACTTGGATTTTATCGACCCCGTTGGAAGTATCATCGTGATTCATAAAATGAGAACCCCTGAGATTTTTGCAAGTAGCTTATCCGATTTTACTATCACCAAGTTTGGTTAAATACATATAATTGAGGGATGTCTTGAACGTGTGCACGATCCAAGACTCAATGATATGTGAAACTCGAGTGCTAAGATTTTGCTATCTCTGAGTTGGTTGACATGCATATGTTTGAGGGGCACTTCGAATATGTGCACTATCCAGACTCGGGATATGCTGATCTTGAATGCTAATGCAAGTGAATACCCGCATGGTCAAGTATAATGACTTGTATAAGTTGCCTCAACCTTAGATCATCATTCAAGATGGATTGTAATGTACCCATCATTAAGCGATATATGTTCCGCGCTAAGGCGCAATAGAGATCGAGTCAGACCGTAGATTGACTGATAGAGTCATTCAATGAGACCAACCCAGCATACACGCAACATGGTATAAGGAACGAATAAAAAATTGTGTTCGAACGGATCTAGTGGTACCGATTTCTACACTTGGGATAGATTCGATAGTTCTGATAGAACGGTTTGCAGTCAGGAAGTCTCGAGGACGAGACTTTTTCTTAGTGGTGTATAATGTAACGACCCGTTCCGCTCAAGCGGATAGCCGATTCAAACGACAAAAGTGCAATGACCCGACCCGCTTTGCTCAGCGAGAAGACTCGTTTGAGGAAAAGGATTTCCAGACTTGGCCTTTCATGAGTTCTGGCTTGGACTTTCAGAGGCTCGCTCGGAGTATCGCTCGATCGAGGCGAATTATTGCTAAGGTGAGTGGCTACGATAAACTTGTCTTTGCTTAACCAGCATACTTAAAATATAGACGATACGTGCTAGTCGCTAGGTGAACCACCCCTTATATGCTAATAAAGAATACAACGCACCTGGCTAAGGGAATAATCCCAACTTGTATTGCTTGTGTTAGAACATAGAAATAAAACTTTGCTTATAAATAGACCCTCACATGCTACCTTTGCCTTGTGCAACTAGACCCCGCTATGCTTCAAGTAGAACGATATATACTCCTTTTAGTGTACTGTTCACTTTGCTATACAGCACTCCTATAGACTATATCGCTCGGTATGTCCCTTTACGGTTTCACTCCTCGCTCTACCCTTAGACCCGTGCCAACGTAAATGCTTATGTTTACACAAATGCAATACTTGTCTGCTTATATGTTAACTTGTACTCGTTGTTTCACGCCCCAGTCCCAAAATACCGAGGGACCAGACACGTGACAATGGCCAGCAGCACGCACCGATGGACAAATCCAATTTAATGGATCCATCAGGGCATACTTAAGCTGTAAAATAAAGTCTACGACAACATGGCACAACTAATCTCATCCACACAAGATAAAATATGATCCACAGCTATAAGAAATGTAAATCATCAAACAGTCTCAACAAAGTACTTCGGGGAACAACCCGATAAAATCTGATACAATGGTTCAACAGACCAAAATATAAATGACTGAATAAAATAAATACTGAGCATGTAACATGGATGCTCAGGAAAAGTCTTCAGCTAACACCTCGTCCTCGGGTGTCGGTACAGCTCATGTATCTGCTTCTGCTCCTGCTACTGCTGTTGTCCCGTATACCTCGGGATAAATCTCGTCTGCAAATCCTAGGGACATAATCCGGATCCAGGTCCTCAGGGGACATAGCAAGGTACAGATAATACAAGCCAAAATAAATGCAGTACAGCAAATAATGAAATAAATAGGATAAGCTATATAACCATCTATGTGAAAATGCAAGATGAGAGCATCACGAGTACTCAGGCTGAGCTACTACAAGCTCTGTGTCGGGGAGCCGGTAGCAGTAATAATGAGTAATGGGCCAAGCTCGGGTTTCAGAGTCTTGTGCCTCACAGTAGTAGGGGATATATATGTAATCAGCCTGTAGCCTGTGTGTCTCTCCCCACCCAATGTAATCACACGTCTCATGTCCATAATGTCTCATGTACATGGCACGCAAGATCATAGCTAATGTAGTAAGTCATAGAGTATCCAAGAGTATAATTTCTATGTCAGAAATCTGTATCCTATACAGAATTACCATGAATATCTCAGAAAGATCATGTCTCATGTATAGTGTCGTGTCCTGGGTATAATGTACTTGATGAGACAAGTACGAGAATGTAAAGGGGTCATGAATGTTCATCTCTAGATGACATACACAATATTGCGTACGGTGTTGGCACCCGACTAATAATCGGACGCTAAGTAAGTCACCCGGTCCTAGGTTAAGCATGCACAATAATATAAATAAAGCAAGAAAATATGCAACAAGAACTGTAAAGTTGGCAAGGTATACTTGCCCACTGATGTATAAATAAGTCAAGGAAATAAGTAGCAAAGCTGCAGGGTTTGGCAAGGTACACTTGCCCACTGATGTATAAAGAAGTCAAAAAAATATGTAGCAAAGCTGCAGGGTTTGGCAAGGTACACTTGCCTGGGGTCTGAATACCAACAGTTGTCCCTGTATCAGTGGATCCTGCAGGTACTCCTCTAAAAGTTATAATAAACATCACTAACAGTCTCAGAAGATATCAAATAGCTAGAAACGCCTGTTCTTAGGTCCAATTTGGATACAAGGGCAAAAATGACATTTTCGGGCCAAAGCGGGGTCCACATATGGGCCACTTTGCACCAAAAAGCGTGTCAGGGTCAAAGGTCTCCAAATTTGTCAAACTTAGTGTCAACAGGCCAGGAACGATGATACGAACCCAACAGAACTTCCAGAATTGGATTCCGATGAGCCGATCACAAAATCGTCCGTCAAGTGGAGCCTGTGGGGCCTACGATACGTGATTTCGTCAACGTTCTCAAAATCGAACCAAACTTGGGTCACAGGACCAGCGCATTACTACGAGTCCGATGGCGCAAGTTTTGTCTCGATCCGACGTGTGTACACAAAGTTACAGCGTGTTCCAGAATAGGCGGATACGGGGCGTTGTCGGCGGATATGCGTTGATTCCGGTGTGCACGCACATCCAAATCAACTTCTGTAAAATCCCACACGTCCGTATCAACGACGCACACGTTTTGGTAAAGACCGCGTGCGACCAAGTCGTCCCGTTTGGCAGAGCGCACTCAGTTCCGGGGTGGAACAGGGCATTGGTTTTCCTATTTTTGGATCGCGGTGTGCGATCACCATAGGACGCGACGCACCAAGAGGGTTACACGGGCATCGAGAGGGTTACACAGTCTATGTGTTACAACAGACGAAATCGAAAACGGAATTACGAGGAGAGAGGAAAAGATACCTGAACAGGGCTCCATGAATCTGAATTTCACGTGTCCATGTGAATCCTTGACACGAGTTGTGTCCTGGCCGTGTCCACTGTATCTCCTTGACACAAACTGAGTCCGGGTCGAGGGCGACTATGCCTAGGGCTGCTGGAGGCTGGCCGGGCTCGTCGGAGGGTTGCTGGGCGGCCGGTTGAGGCGATGCTAGCCGGGGCGGCTCTGGCCGGAGGCGGCTAGGGGGAGAGCCGGAGGAGGAGCTCGGGGTTTGAGGGGGTCGAGCGGCGGATGAAGAAGAGGAAGTCGATGGGGGCAGTGGTGTTCCAGGCGGGGCCGGAGGGGGCGGTTGGTCGATGGGGGCTGTGGAGTTCTGGTCGGCGGCGGAGGGAGAAGATGGTCGACGGCGAGGGGTCGAGCGGGGAGGTCTGCGGGTGGAAGAAGAAGGAGGAGGCGGCGCTGCCTAGGGTTCAGGCGAGGGTCGTCGGCTGCGACGGTGAGGAGAGGAGAGAGGGTGCGATGGCGGCGGGCACGGATGTCGAGGGGGTTTAAATAGGCGATGAACAGTGGATCCGGCGGAGGGTTTAGGGTTCAGTCGGGTTTCGGGTTTGGGTCGGGTTTCATGGATCCGACCCGACCCGTTACGCTGGGTTGGCTGGGTTCGGTTCAGTGTGGTTTGGTTTATTTTGGTTCAAGTGAACCGGGTTCAGTCAGGTTTATTTTGGTTCAATTCTATAATAGTTTGTAGGGCTTTAAAAATGATTCCGGAGTCCAATAAATTCGTAGAAAATTGCCCTATGTCCAATTTTCTATTTTACACCATAAAATATTATTTCCATAATATTTTATCATCAATTATTAGCATATAAAAATCTTTTAATCACAAATTCTTAAGTTTTAATTCCAGAAAAATACCAAAAATTTGGGGAAAATTATATTAAAATATTCTGAAAAATCAGGTGTTTACACGTTGCCTCGTTTTAATGCTTGTCACATAATCTATGCCACAGTTAAGTAACACCATCCGTATCGTGCATGCATCTAGTTAGCCAAAAAACTATCAAATAGTTCTTATGTGCAATATAAACCTGCAAGTATCCAGGACCGTTAGGTCGCCAAGGCAATCCCCGAACCAGGAGAATGCATTAAGTCAAGTTGAACTCTGAACGAGAATCATGTCAAGTTTATATCTGAACAAGAACCATGTCAAGTAAATCAAGAATCACAGCTCGTGGAGCAAAATGCTCGTTCAGAACAAGAATCATGGATTATCATGTCAAGTTATAAAATTGGAAGACCCAAGACTTGCATGTCGCGGACAACTTGGAAACAAGGGGGATTACAGCATCCCGTTCCACGGACGGTCTCCGGGGCACCGGGGCCGATCCGATCCGGATGGAACTCATACAACCTTCTTGTACGAGCTGGGTCGCGTCTCCGCTAACGCCGCGGCACCTTTGCAGATAAAGGCTGATAGTCTCTTGTGCTTGGATGGGATGGTTTGTAGCACATCTTGTGGTTTTGTTGCATTCCATCCTCATTAACGACTATAACTCGTCCTTTATGACTATGCTAGTGACTCTTGTTCATATAGATAAGTCATCCTCGCTTAGCGGCAATCTGTGTGCGAGTCATTGCATCGCATCCAGAAATTGGAAAACACCTGAACGAATCTTGAGTATAACATACTTGTATATATGGAATACTTGAACATCTTCTGCGATACCTGATAATAAGTGTAATCGTGCACCCGAAATATATCCTCGTTCATGACACAATGTTTGCATATGTTATTGCCCCTAAATTTTATTATATATGCCCGTGCTTGATTTAACTTGGTTTGCCTTGGACAGGGAAGGACAAATGGTAAGTTGGTAAGTCTCGCCGTGTTACTCATATATCGCACGGCGTACTGCCACACGAGTTAGGCTTTTCATCATTGCCATAAAACTGATCCTAAGGTAAAGAATAGAAAGATAACTTAATAGATGGTGCACGGAACCTATATAACGTGTTTGGATTTGTCGAGCGGGCGAGAAGCCTCTCCACCAGTGCATTCATGTACTGATAACCCACCAGATTGCTTGCAGGGTGCGGGAGAACCTCGTTCGGTGCGGATGCCTCCTTCGTGCGTGCTAAGGCGTGGAGTCCACTCTGAAGCCTTGGAGCGTTGCGTCCGGAACTGAAGCACATATACAAGACATAATGTTAGAATATCGCCTATGTATCATTCCACAAATATAGCCACTTGGCATGCTTTTACTGTTTCAGAGAGAGAGGCTTGAGCGACTTGTAATCTCGGCCTAGCATTGCTTGTAACACTTGTTCAATATCAATAAAGAGTTTGCTTTACTTCTATACTTGTGTTATTCAATGCTTCCGCTATTGACGACTCTTTGAACTTGTTACCAATCGCCTGTGCGTTTATTATTCTGATGCACTCGGACAATCTATGCGACTCTGTGGCTTAGACCTCTTACCGCCAGCATGGACCACAGCCTTGCACGGGCACGGCTTACGCTCGTGCGATATCACGTCCGGATGGGTCGAGCGATCGTCCTGCGGGAGCGCTGGCACGGTGATTCATGCCTAGTTGGGACGGCCGATTGCCTGCGGGAGATCGAGGCATGACACTTGCGATATTCAAGCACCAAACTGTCCATTTCCATGTCAATTCATTGAGAATCAAAAGTTTGAACACTATTACCACACTTAAATGCATCTTTCGTATTCTTACTCATGCTACTATCTGATGGTAAAGACTTGTACTCTAAGAACAAACGATTCATGAAAAGTTTTACCTTGCAAGTCAATTCTTTTGCCTTCTTTGCATTATAAAGTTTTGTTAAAACTCTACAAACTTTAACTTGTGACATGGATCTAAGACTACAACAATAATCAACAACATATTCATTTTGTCAATAGTTCCCCAATATTGTCAAACTTAGCCTGATTTTCAAACCCATATTAGCAAATGAAATGTCCTCACTACATGACCATTCTTTTAGAAACCTTTCAATCTTAAATACCTCATTAAAGTAAACATTACTAGTGACATACTTCGAACCAAATATTTTTTGTGACCTTGTAAAAAATTTCTAAGAATGCACACAAAACCTTAGCCTTTTCTCAATCATCTACAGTTGGTGTCTCACTCTTTAACATATTTAAAACTGTGGATCTTGCTATTCTAAACGATAAAATGTCTTTTGAAATACAAGAGAAGAATCCAACATATAATATGTTGAATTCCATCGTGTACTAACATCTAAACACAGTTTTTTTTACTTGGAATCTTTTCATCGATAACACACTTCCTAAATGTTTGTAATCGTGACGGAGAACTCCTTACATATTTAATGCAATCACGAACGTTGAACTATTTTTTGAATTGGTTCCATCCCATCTTGAATGATAAGTTTAACAATATGTGCAGAACACCTTATGTAAAAAAAAACTCCATTCATAATCAAACCATTTTTTTATAAAAATTTTCTTCAAAGACTGGACAGCAACATCGTTTGCACTACAATTATCTACTGCAGTGGTGTACAACTTCTCTGTACCCCCATGACAATAGATATTGTTTTATAGTATTAGCTATTTGCTCTCCATGATGTGGAGTTGGGACCACTCTAAAATTAAGAATTTTCTTTTGCAATTGCCAATCTCTATCAATATAGTGTGCAGTGAGACACATGTAACCAAGATTTTGTATTGAAGTCCGTATGTCAGTGGTGATGCAAACATGCTGACCTAGATTAAAAATAATTTATTTAAGTTTCACCATCTCTGATGTGTACAACTTAATGCAATCTTTTCTTACAGTTGTTCGTGACATCAACTGAAATTTTGGTTGCATAACTTGACAGAAACTTTAAAAACTTCATGCTCTACGAACTTAAATGGAACTTCATCAACAATAATCATCCTAGCAAGTGCATTTCTACATGTTTTTTGATCAAAATTTCAATTTACCACAGCATTTTGAGATTCTTTTAATGAAAAAGCTAATAAATTTTGCTTTGAATCCTTGGAAGTTTTGTGAGGGTTTTTAGGATATTGTTTTGTATGACGTAACATTATACTAGTTCCCTGCTTGCTCGCACAAGAAAGTTCTTTCTTATAATAATTGCATTTTGCTCGATTGGGTACAGAACCATTACGTTTTATTACTTTATCAAAATGGTCCCAATCAGGAGATTTTGAGTCAGAAAAATTCTTACGCTTAACTGAGTTTACAATTAGATTTGTTGGATGTTGAGTCTGCCACTGGTACATTAGAATCTGTCATTAGTACATTTGAATCCCCTAATTGAATCCAGAACCAAAAGGCAACTGAAAAACATGGAATTAAATAGATTATTACACATTAGACTCTACATATTCTACTAAAAAATTATATCAAATTTCTTTATATCTAATTCATGAAGCTACATCACAGGTATATTAGTGTTCACAAATTGGAATGAATGTATAGGAAGATGTACATGTGCAGGTTTTGTAGAAAGTCCTTAATAAATGGAATGATACCTAATTATTTTGCTAATATTAACGAGATCGATAAAAAAAATCAGAACTTTTGTGATGAAATAATCAAATACCCACTTCATGAAACTAAAAGAAATTCACCCAAAAATCAACAAAACAACCCCTAAAATTCGAACAAAACTTAATATGTAATTTCACTAAATTTTCAAATAAGTATATGCATGCAAGAAACAACAAGAATTATTATTTTTTTATGCACAGTCTCAATTTGTTTGATTAAAAAAAGAAGAAGAAGAAGAATAAGAAGAAAGATCAAAATTTTATGATATAATCATAAAATACCCAATTGAGGAAAAAAAGAAAGAGATAAGAACTTTACCATAAAATCAACAAAATAACCCCAAAAATTGGAGAGGGGGGGGGGGAGAATTAACATTAATATCATTAGAATTTCCAAATAAGCAGATGAACGCAAGCAACAATATGAATTAGTTTCTGATGCATAGCCTAAATTTGCTTGATTAAAAAAAAGAAAGAAAAAAACAAAACAAAACAAAATACAAATACAAATACAAATACAAATGAAAATGAGAGAGAGAGAGAGAGAGAGAGAGAGAGAGATAGCACAATAACAATAAAGGAAAGTAAAGTCTCACAGAAAAGAAGAATTGAAAACCTAGAGAAGAAGAATTAAAAATTCACACCTGTTCCTATTTGAGGAACAATTGAAATTACTTTTCAAGGGAAAAGATGAACACCTTTATCTTAGATACTAAGGGTATGTGTGAATATTTCAAAAGAAGTTGAATCTAGCATAGATTTATAAGAGGCCTTCAATGTATTTCATAATGGTTGGCTGGAGACTTGAGTGGAGAAATCGAAGGAAAAGAATGAACTCATTAAATGGAGGCTGGAGCAGAGAAGTTGAAGGACCGAATGGGTACTTTTTCTTCTTCTTTTTGTTAAATATGCTAATTACGAGGTGACAGCCTGACAGGTGAGAAGTTGAAGAGTTTGTGGGTGAATAAATATAAAATCATGTATATGTAAAGGGTAAACGGGCTATGATCCATAGTGCTTGTATTCCTACATGAGTCATGCACATGTGGACCAATAGGACTTGACTCACACATCCCATGCGCACCCATGTACACTAGTACACTCTATCCTATTGGTCCATATGTGCATGACTCATGTAAGAATATGAGCAATTTAGCTCATATCCCATTTATCCATATATAAATATAAATATGTATTATACACATATCGAATTCGGGTTCTTCGGGTAACCTGATATATGAACCCGAACCCAACCCAATTTTTGATTGGGTTCAAATATTTTAACCCGAGCCCGAACCCGAATATTTTGACCCAAACCAAACCCATTAACGGGTTTATCCGACCGGGCTTGGGTTTAGCCTGCCCGAGTTGCACCCCTAGTCTAAGTATTGTGGACCCGATTTATAGTAGTTTCTAAGCTCCCTTGTCGCTCGTCGGCCTTTTCTGCTCTATAGCTATCATGTTTAGCATTCATTTTAATGTTCTTTACCTTTGAGATTAGTTTATTGGTACCGTACGAGCCTTGATTTGTATTTATTTATTATTATCATTGTTGTGTTGATTGTTTTATGGGTTGTCATTCACCTTGGGCTCATTTATCGTACCTGCTATTTGGGGTTTTGAATCCACTGGTTTTGTTTGGCCAGATTTATCCGTAGAGCTGGAAGATTTTTCTTATCTTCCGCTGGATGGCCCGCACCTGTAGATCCACTTACCCGGCATGCGAGTGGGTTTTCTATTTTGTACCCCTTGCTATATATTCTTTTGTGGCGTTTAGACTGGGCATGTGTTAGCCCTTTTATTCTGGAGCATGTTCCATCTAACTTTGGTCAACGTGGTTGTATATACTAGACCTAGGCTGGTATTTATGATCATGTATATTTGTACTATGCTAGTGTAGCATTTTGCCCTACTAGCTTCATGATCATATATAATATGTATTTTGTGATGCCTCTTTACTTTCATGTGCGATATACTCTTGTTACTTATTGTTGATGGATTGAGGTACTAGAATTTGTCGGCCCTAGGACTGACGTCATAACATGTTAGAGTCTTCCTACTTGTCTTCTAGACAACCGTGATCGCTGTATAACATTTCAATACCTTGTACGATGTAGATGTCTATGTCTGTCCCCATATTAACCAGTATTTTGGGAGCGAGACGTGATACCAAGTCGGCAAGTTCACTGTAAGCCAAGTCGGCAAGTGTATTGTAAGCCATTATTGACAAGTTATAGTTGGATATTAAAATCCTTTGTGTTCTGCTACAAGTCTTGTATTAATTGTGCTGCAAATATTAACAGAAGAGATATTCTATATATATTCTTGTGACATAAATTTGTCTGCTTATTTCTGCTTAAATATCATTGTTTTATGAGAAATATTATTAACTATGTTAATTTTGTCTTGTGCAAGTGCAATTTAGACTTGTACGGTATCACACTCAGTGGTTACTTTTAATTCTCCAGAATCGGGGTATGACATGACTAACAACGACTTTTAGGCTCAAACTATAGATAACATGTCACTCCCCATTCCCAATAAATGTATTTGGAGCGTAATTATTTTCTTGCTAGCGTAGTTATATGTTGTAGAGAGACTAGACCCATTCTTTGGTTCACTTGGCTCTTGGTTTATTTGTTTGGTTTGATTTTATCATGTGTTGAACCCATGGTCCAAACCTTAAACCCTCCATATATAAACCAACTTCTCTCTCTCTCCTCTCATTTTTTCTCTTCCATTCTCTTTCTTAGGTTTTTCTCTCCCCCTCCATAGGCAAGTACATCTTGCAAGAAATAGGTAAACCCTTTATATTTTTTTCTATTATGTTCCTTATATGATTCCCCATGCATTTAGAACTTGGTATTTTTTAATTTGGTGGATGGATTAGTGTAGATATAAGTTTTAGGTTTTAGGTTTTTTGTTTTGTTTTCTTGAGTGTTCTTGGATTTTGATCTCTTAAAACTAAATGTTTTTGAAAACTTGTTACTCTATGTTGATGAGCACTTGATTTTGAGTAGTTTAGATCTTTACTTTGTTGGATTTTGACATCATTTGAGATTTCTGTGGAAGAAATAAAATCTCATTTGCGAGCTTTTGTCCATGGCCAAAAAGCTGTTGTTTGGTGGAGACGACGAAGTGCTATGCGGCCTAGACTTTCCATCTCGAGTCAGCATGTGGTCAACCCTGTTGGACGCATGACTGAATTTTCACATGCGTCCTTGTCCAAATGCATAAACTTGAACGAATAAAATTTTACTAAGTCCAAAAAGATTTTATGCGGCCAAGTGTGTATGAGGCCAAGAGGAGCATGCGACCTCGTTGCCTATGCGGCCAGGAGCTATGCGTCGCTCTCCTTCTAGACGAATAACTTCTGACTGACTTGGCACGACTTTTCATAATTTGTATTTTCTTTTGACACTCTTTTATCATATGTCACACCATTCACTTTTCTAACTTGACTTGCATTTATTGTTGTCATATCACACATTTTTTGAAGAGTGGACTTTGCTCTGTTTATGGGTCATTGACCTTATGCGGCCTTAACCTTATGCGACCTTGACCCTATGCGGCCTCGACGTTATGCGGCATCTTGCTATGCGCCTTTGCTCCTATGCGCCTATCGTTTCTTATACACTTTGGACACTTGCTTGTTTTAGTGTTAATATTGATTGTTTTAGTGTTAATATTGATTGAACGATTGTGATATTATGTGTTAACCTAGAAATGACTTGTATAACCCAGATGTGACCATGTGCTAAATGACTAAGCACCTGGCATGAGCCTGTAGATATGGCCCTACATGTACTTACTCATTAATTAGGCTACTTTTTCTAGATCATTTTATTATACGTTGGACAGAATAAGGGGCATAGTTGAACTCGAGGAAGGGTTTGCAATCCCGGTCCTTGTTTGGTTTAAGGATTGTGGATCTGATCTCTAGGGGGGTCCTCGCACTACTCTTATTTTATCTATCGATATAATAAAGTAAAAAATTAATGTGACCATTATTTGACTGTCTTATCTTGAATACATTACTACAACCTTGATGCTAGAACTCATTTCTGCCCTGAGTATTGAATCTGTGCTGATACACATGATCTCACCAAGAGTGTTACTTGATATATAGTGAGTCGTCGTGCCACATACTCTTGCTATGTAATATATGTAATTATTTTCTTGCACGGATCTGGTAGTTGGACAGTGACTTTAGCCGTGGCTAGTTAGTATTGATTATTGCATTACACTTGGGTGAATCCAGATTTAACTTTAAGAGACAATGTGGATTCGTATCAAGATTGCAGTATCTGACTTAATTATAAGCCAAGCCAGTCCCGAAGAAAATAACAGATGTGCAAAGTTTATTGGGGTTAGCGGGATGTTATTGGAGGTTTGTGGCAGACTTTGCACGAATTTTATCACCAATGACTCGTCTAACCCACAAGGAGGTGAAGTTTGTTTGGACGGCAGAGTGCCAAGCAGCATTCGAGAAGTTGAAAGAGAAACTGATATCAGTACCGATCCTTATACTTCCAGTAGGATCAGGAGGGTTCATATTTTATTGCGACGCGTCTGGGAAAGGACTCGAGTGTGTGTTGATGCAGCACGAAAAAGTGATAGCTTATGCGTTTTGGCAGCTTAGAGATCATGAGAAAAATTATCCAACACATGATTTGGAGTTAGTAGCAGTAGTATTTTTACTTAAGCTATGGAGACACTACCTATATGGTGATCGGGTGGAGATATTCGTAGATCATAAGAGTTTAAAGTGCATATTCACCCAGAAGGACCTAAACATGAGGCAAAGGAGGTGGCTAGAATTATTTGGTGATTATGATGTAACACTTTAGTATTATCCAGATAAGGCAAATGTGGTGGCAGATGCTCTAAGTAGGAGAGACAGCGTATTTGCCTTGACAACCCAGAAGTACATATTAGAAGATTTTAGAGAGACGGGCATCGAGGTAGTGTTACCTCATGGAGCGAAAATACTAGCCAGTCTTCAGATACAATCAACCTTGGTGGAGAGGATCAAGGCAGCCCAAGCGGAAGATTCTCAGATTTAGAAGCTTAGGACAGAATGTGAGTTGGGTCTTAGGAAGAAATTAAGGTTTCATGAGGATGGAACACTTAGATTTAAAAATCGTCTTTGTGTGCCAAGTAGAGATATCAGACATAAAGTAATGACTGAGGCACACAGTTCTCAATATTTTATTCATCCATGAGGCACGAAGATATACCATGATATCAAGCAACATTTCTGGTAGAACGGGATAAAAAGAGAGATAGCTCGGTTTGTTTCATGATGCCTCATATGTCAGAAGGTAAAGGCAAAACAGTAGAGACCAGCAAAGATTATTGTAACCCCTGCCTATTTCAGAGTAGAAGTGGGAACACATTACGATGAACTTTGTGACTGGCTTACCTAGATCCCCTACTGGACATGATACAGTTTGGGTAATAGTAGATCGACTCACAAAGGTGGAACCTTTTCTTTCCTTTCGAGTAGGGCAGTCCACAGAGCAATTAACAGAGATGTATATGCGGCATATAGTGAGGCAGCACGGAGTTCTAGCAAGTATAGTGTCAGACCGTGACACCCTCTTTGTGTCTCATTTTTGGAGAAGCTTACATGAGCGCTTGGGTACTAAGTTGAGATTCAGCACCGTGTACCATCCTCAGACAGACGGCCAGTCAGAGAGGACAATACAAATATTGGAAGATATACTACGGGCTTGTACTTTAGACCTTGGTGGGTCTTGGGAAGATCACCTTCACCTAGTGGAATTCTTGTACAATAACAGTTATCAGGCCAGTATACAAATGGCTCCATTCGAGACATTGTACCGAAGGAAGTGCAGGTCACCTTTAACATGTGATGACATTAGTGAACGAAAGATATTGGGGCCTGAGATGATCACACAGACCATTGAAGTGGTTAAGAATATTAGAGAACGGCTTCGAGTTGCATAAGATCGTCATCGTCATTAGGCAAATCAACATCGTAAGCCGTTATAGTTTTCTGACGGCGACCATACATTTTTGTGGATTTTGCCTACCGTGGAGTCATTAGGTTAGGGGTTCGCAAAAAGCTTAGTTCGCGGTACGTTGGACCATTCGATATTCTCGAGAGGGTAGGGGATGTTGCTTATCGTGTTGCCCTTCCGCCTTCGCTACATGAGGTGCACGATATCTTTCATGTGTCTCAGTTGCATAGGTATATCCCAGATCCGAGTCATGTCCTCGATCACTCTGAGTTAGTTGTTGGTACCAACTTGACTTACGAGAAATAACCCATGTCTATTTTGGATCAGAGAGAGAAGATACTCAAGAGCCGGAGTATCCTTCTTGTTCGTGTTGCTTAGGGGCATCACTCCTTGGGAGAATTGGCGTGGGAGCACGAGAATGATATTCGATCTCGGTACCCATACCTATTCGACTCATAAGGTATATTTTCTTCGTATGCCTTCGCATTTTTCATTCCTTGATCGGCAAGCACTCATAAAAGATGATGTTGCTTCGCTTTATTATAGGTATTATTGTTATACATGCTTGTTTGTATGTGTAGATTGCTTGTAGATAGTTGTTGCTTGCTTTGACATTTCTAGCTAGCCTTGAGATTGAATTCCGATGACAAAATTTTTCTAAGGTGGGTAGAGATGTCACTCCCCATTCCCAATATATGTATTTGGAGCGTAATTATTTTTTGCTAGCGTAGTTATATGTGTAGAGAGACTAGACCCATTCTTTGGTTCACTTGGCTCTTGGTTTATTTATTTGGTTTGATTTTATCATGAGTTGGTCCGAACCTCAAACCCTCCATATATAACCCAACTTCTCTCTCTCTCTCCTCTCATTTTCTCTCTTCCATTCTCTTTCTTAGGTTTTTCTCTCCCCCTCCATAGGCAAGTACATCTTGCAAGAAATGGAGAAACCTTTTATATTTTTATTCCATTATGTTCCTTATATGATTTTCCATGCATTTAGAACTTTGTATTTTTGGATTTGGTGAATGGATTAGTACAGATCTAAATTTTAAGTTTTAGGATTTTCTTTGTATTCTTTAGTGTTCTTGGGTTTTGATCTCTTAAAACTAAATATTTCGAAAACTTGTTACTCTATGTTAATGAGCACTTGATTTTGAGTAGTTTAAATCTTTACTTTGCTGGATTTGGATATCATTTGAGGTTTCTGTGGAAGAAATCAAATCTCATTTTCAAGCTTTTGACCATGGTTGAAAATCTGCTATTTGGTGGAGACGACGAAGTGCTATGCGGCCTGGACTTCCCGTCTCGAGTCAACATGCGGCCAACCCTGTTGGACACATGACTGAATTTGCACATGCCCCCTTGGCCAAATGCATGAACTTGAACGAATAAATTTTTACTAAGTCCAAAAAGATTTTATGCGGCCAAGTGTGTATGAGGCCAAGAGGAGCATGCGGCCTTGTTGCCTATGCGGCTAGGAGCTATGCGTCCCTCTCCTTCTGGACGCATAACTTATGACTGACTTGGCATGACTTTTTATAATTTTATCTTTTCTTCTGATACTTTTTTATCACATATCACATCAGTCACTTTTCTGACTTGACTTGACTTGCATTTATTGTTGTCACATCACACGTTTTCCTAAGAGTAGACATTGCTCTGTCTATGCGGCCTCGACGTTATGCGATACCTTGCTATACACATTTGCTCCTATGCGCCTATCGTTTCTTACACACTTTGGACACTTGATTGGTTTAGTGTTGATATAGATTGAACAATTGTGATATTACTTGTTAACTTAGAAATGACTTGTATAACCCATATGTGACCATGTGCTAAATGACTAAGCACCTGTCATGAGCCTGTAGATATGGCCCTACATGTACTTAATTGTTAATTAGGCTAGTTTTTTCTAGACCACTTTATTATACGTTGGACAGAATAAGGGGCGTAGTTTAACTTGAGGGAGGGTCTGCAATCCCGGTCCTTGTTTGGTTTAAGGATTATGGATATGATCTCTAGGGGGGTCCTCACACCACTCTTATTTTATTTATCAATATAATAAAGTGATAAATTAATGTGACCATTATTTGACTGTCTTATCTTAAATACATTGCTACAACATTGATGCTAGAACTCATTCCTGCCCTGACTATTGAATCCATGCCGATACACTTGATTGCACCAAGAGTGCTACTTGATATATAGTGAGCCATCGTGCCACATACTCTTGCTACGTGATATATGTAATTATATTTTTGCACGGATCTGGTAGTTGGACAGTAACTTTACCGTGGCTAGTTAGTATTGAGTATTGTATTACATTTGGGTGAATCCATATTTAACTTTAAGAGATAATGTGGATTCATATCAAGAGTGCAGTATCTGACTTAATTATAAGCCGAGCTAGTGTCTTTCCTATAGAAAGCCTGGAACTACTACTGATTATTAATTAGCTCAGGGCCCTTACAAGGGACTGGTGCATCATATAATCTTATGTCATGCCCCAGTCCCAAAATACGTAGGACTAGGAATACGTAATATGCCAGCTACGCATTCGACCAGACTCTGGTCTGACTCGAATATGTATAAGCTGTATTATAATGGTCACTATCTAAATAATCAAGTAAATATAAATATCTATGCCTCAATCCACAATGAACAGAATGCACAAAAATGAGCTACATATGCTAAAGTCGGCCGCCCAGTAACACACAAACTCGAATAGACTCGAGAAAGAAATATAAGTCTATAAAACTAGGCTACATCAACAGATGAATAAACAATATGAATAAATAACCATAAGTCCGGTAGAAATGATATAAGTACCTGATACCAATGCCTGCAAGATAAGCAACTCCATCAGCAACTCCAAAGGCTCCATAACCGTCTATGCTACAAAAACTGGCAGGGGACTGTAGTGTCTCGTTCCCCCTATTCGGGGAGCGCGGCTAAAAAATACTTGGTATCGTTCGATTGGGACATATTAAATCAAGATCATTTTCTCGTTATGGATTGGTTTCTTCGGAATCAGGTCCCATATTCAATGGATCGTGCCTCAAGGAAGGACTCGGCGGCAGAGTCGAGAGGGGTCTTTCCGTTGCGCTAGTTTCCTTGCATGTTTTCGATGCCGCTTGGTTGCTTTCTTGTTGGTTTTATGACTTGCATTTTCTTGAGCAGTTTCGAAGGATTTTATTGCCTTCGTTCTTAGGATTTTGTATTTCGTATCGAACCTTTGGAGACCAAAGCAGGAGATATTGATCATCTGTTGGTGAGTGCAGGTGATCGGGTAGGCGACGCGCAAGCGGAGCCTTGAAGATCTCCCCCTTTTCTGTCACGCCCCAGTCCCAAAATACGTAGGACTAGGACACGTAAGTATGCCAGTCGTATAAATATGGCACTCGAATATATGGAAGCCATATCACACGTACGTTGTAATATGAATAACAATTCACCAGTGGTAAACATATATATCTCAGAGCATAACTAAATCTCACCCACAGAAATCATATATAAATGAATAACCAATACCTATAACTAGATCTCAATGTAAAGTCTCTAATGATGGTAGTTGGATGGAAACAAATCCACTGATGAACTAGAATTTAGAATAAACAAGATAAATATAATTTAGTACAACACCTAACAATCACGAGGCTCGAGAGAAGTCCTCATCGCAATATACGTAGCAAGTCCGGATCTGCGCTCCTGCGAATACTCATGAACATCTATACCTGGAAAAGGACCAAGTCCTCAGAGGGACATAACAAGATACATAGAAGCATTCCATAAAGTAAATACTGAATAAATAAATGGGTGCGCTAACCATCTAAGTGAAATGCACTTTGAGGACAACTTGAGTGTATGAAAAAGTGTAGGCTAGACATATGCTGACGTAATTCACCAATCGTGACAACTGGCTAGTATATGCCACATATGCCCCCATAGGAGGGCACTGTATAATAACGTCCATCTCCGAAGAGCATGGCATCTGTATAATATATCGTTCATACCGCTCCGAAGAACGTAGCAGCAATACAATATATCGTCTATATCGCTCCGAAGAACGTGGCAGCAGTATAATATATATCGTCCATATCACTCTATCAAGTATGGCAGCAGTGTAAAGGAAGTGGGGTGTCCCATACGCCTACTGGTCGTCCTCCCCGTCCAATGATCTATGCATGTTGTATCCATAACACGCCTTAGCTACTGCGCCGCGGCATCGTAACTCTGGCTCATAGTCTAGCGCTAGAACAATAGCCCAACCTTACAACCAAACAAGGACAAGGATTGGGCCATCGTACCATGATAGTCTATGCTTCGCCTATTAATAACTGCTAAGTCTTCTAACATGCATTACTATTAGCAGTTATACCCTATCCGTCGCACGACTTACACGTACAGGTGGCCAACCACATACGCAAGTCCGTGCCCTACATGAGACTCACAACACGTGTAAGAAATGTGTCAAGGCCTGGGGAGTCATACCAATAACTCCGCAACTTTAGGTGGTGTCACACCCCAGTCCCAAAATACGTAGGACTAGGAATATGTAACACGCCCAGCCGTATGTATATGAACTCCAATATATGGAAACCATATACACACGTACGCTGTACATGAATGTTCAATCCATCAGTGGTAATATACTATCACAATAAGTCATACACAATCTTTATCTCATCCACAGCACAAATAATAAGTAGGAATAAAGAGCTGAATAATATCTGAATATTAAGATGAGTATCAAGTCTGATAGTCGGGTGAAAACAAATCCACTACAAAACGACTATACTGAAGTAGCAAAAAGATCTCTAAACAGCGGTAATAAAATCACAGATACTCCGAGGGTAAGACCTCCTCAGTCTGGTAAGTAGCGTCAGGTCCAGGACCGTACTCCTGCTCGTCCATATCTGAAAAGGGACCAGGTCCTCAGAGGGACGTAACAAGATACATATAAACATGCCAATAAAGTACTGAAATATAAATATCCAATGGGTCGCCTAACCGTCTAAGTGAATGCAGTTTGAGAACAACTTTCCACCAAGTGGGCTATCTGGCTAAAAATGATGGGATTGGCGTGACTCTCTCGGAGAATCAGGGGCCTCAAAGCATATCATCTTTTGAACGGCAGAGGCCGCCAATTGTATAGGGGTCATCATCGCCCGTATCTCCAGCGGAGCTTCCGGGTTACAGAAGAAAAAGTGCAAGGAGCCCAAATGCCTTACTTGTTGTTCTCCCTACTCCATGATCTAGCATGCCACATCCATGACTCGATAAAACCTTTAAATAACTGCCAGGTCTACTAGCATACAAAGTTTTTATCGGCAGTTATCCCTATCCGTCGCACGACCTGTACGTACCAGTGGCTAGCCGAGTACGCAAGTCCGTGTCCTACATGTGACTTACACTCGTGTAAGAATAGTGTCATGGCCAATGAAACATAAAATGCCTCAAAATAATGGGGTGGTCTCATAAAGTAGGTCCAATGCATATACATAAATAAAATATGATACGACGACATCGTCGTTGCACCCAAGTTTCCTTGGACGTACAATTTATATAGCAGTTTAAAATAAATAAACTAAATCAGCAAAAATAAATTATGCATGCATCACATGGGCTATAAATATTAGTACAATGGCAAGGTATACTTGCCAAACAAGAGTTCTGTATAGTGCACGTCCAAAACAGTGTTAAGTTTGTGTAAGAAAATTGTAGTTAGGGTTTAGGATGATTTATAATATATATAGAGATAAGAAGTGGTGGAGGATGCTGCTGTTTCTTTCTTTCATTGGTTTTGGTTTCGGTTGAGGAGAGTTTAGTAACAACATAGAGATAAGAAGCGGTGGGGTTGTTTTACGCGCGGGTGAAAGGAAATTAAGCGGTATGGGTTGTTTTACACGCGGATGAAAGAAAATTAAGCGGTGGAGGTTAAACGGGTAGTGGATTTAGGATAGAGGGTTTGGGTTGAGATCCAATAGGAATTTCTTTTCTATTTAATTATATATATATATATATATATATATATATATATATATATATATATATATATATATACACATAGGAAATTCTAAAAAAATGTGTTGGTGTATACCATTAAGCTAGCAACTGTCCAAAGGGTCTCCTACATGGAATAAATTAGGAAAAATTTATAATGGCCCCATAAATCCTCTAATTGCACAAACACCTCAAATAAAAATTAATTAAAATATATTTCCTCTATTTAGCTCATAATTACTAAATAAATTAAATAATACGATTTTCAGGATTAGGGGTTTTATATTCTACCAAACTTATAAAAATTTCGTCCTCGAAATTAAAACTAAGCCATGGTAGAAAGTCAAGAATTGTAGGAGATATAATTTAACAAGTAAATTTATACCTTGGTCTGCAAATAGGTTCAGAAAATGTTTGTGCATGTCTTCCTCGAGCTCCCAAGTAGATTCTCCTTGCGTGCCATGCTTCCATGCCACGCGGACCAAGGGAATAGACTGGTTCCTCAATACTTTCTCTCGACGATCGAGAATTCCCACGGGTTGCTCTTGATATGACAAGCTCGGCCCAATGGTGATCTCCGAATGGTCGAGAACATGACTGTTGTCTGCTATATATCGCCTGAGCTGCGATACATGGAATACGTCATGTACTCCCTCAAGTGAAGGTGGTAGCGCAAGCCGATATGCCACTTCTCCCAATCTCTCTAGCACGTCAAATGGTCCAATATACCTTGGACTCAACTTACCGCGTCCTCCAAATCGAATGGTGCCTCTGGTAGGTGATATCCTCAAGAAGACATGATCGCCCTCTTTAAATTTCAAGGGACGACGATAAAGGTCTGTCCACTGTTTCTGTCTGTCTTGCGCTGCTCGCAAGTGTCCTTGTATCTTCTTAACTGTCTCAACGGTATTGACTACTAACTCTAGTCCTAGAATCTGACGTTCTTCCACGTTACTCCAACATACAGGAGACCTACACTTTCTTCCATATAATGCTTCAAACGGAGCCATCTGAATACTTACTTGATAGCTATTATTGTAGGAAAACTCCACAAGATGTAGGTGGTCCTCCCATGATCCTTCAAAGTCTAACATACAAGCCCTCAACATATCTTCCAATGTCTGAATAGTATGCTCTGACTGCCCATCTGTCTGTGGGTGATAAGATGTACTGAACTTCAGACGAGTTCCAAGATTCTCTTGCATGCTCTTGCAAAAGTGTGATGTAAAGCGCGAATACATGTTTGATACAATGCTGACTGGTATGTCATAAAATCTCACGATCTGCCTCATATATAGATCAGACAAAGCTTCTGTAGATTGGCCAACTCTAAAAGGCAAGAAATGGACTGACTTGGTGAGTCGGTCCACTATTACCCATACTGTATCTCTTCCACTAGGACTCTTGGAAAAACTCATGACGAAGTCCATAGTGATGTGTTCCCACTTCTATTCTGGAATTGGAAGTGGTTGCAATAACCCTGCTATTCTCTGGTGCTCCGCCTTTACTTGTTGACATACCAAACATTTAGCTACAAAGCGAGCTATTTCTCTTTTTATTCCATGTCACCAAAAGTGCTGTCGTAAATCACGATACATCTTGGTGCCTCCAGGATGAATAGAATATATCGAACTATGAGCTTCTGTCATCGGCTC
The DNA here is from genome assembly GCA_036927795.1 of Iris macrosiphon. Classification (NCBI taxonomy): domain Eukaryota; kingdom Viridiplantae; phylum Streptophyta; class Magnoliopsida; order Asparagales; family Iridaceae; genus Iris; species Iris macrosiphon. The sequence continues at coordinate 34,505,945 of JAYESA010000015.1, read as the reverse complement.
CTGTCGAATCTCTCCATTTGGAACATAAAGACGATTACCACATCGTAATGTCCCATCATCATGGATGCGCAGTCCTGTCTGCTCTCCAGCCTCTGTCCTTTCTTTTAATCTTCGGAATCTGGCATCTGTAGGCAATGCTACCTTGATTCTCTCTACTAGTGATGATTGTACTTGCAAGTTGGCTAGTGTCCCGTCTGCTCCGGGTAATATCACTTCAATGCCAAGACCTTGCAAGTCCTCCAGTAATTCCCTCTGTGTCGTCAAGAAATAAGTTGATGGCTTCCGGCTTAACGCGTCTGCTACAACGTTAGCTTTGCCTGGATGATAATTGTAAAACCCCCTTCCTAGAAAATCGTATATAGCCTTTTTATTTATTATTTATTAATTAAATTGTAGTAATTAGGTCTAAATAGGAGAAATAGATTTTTAATAATTTTATTTTAGGTGTTCGGATACTTAGAGGATTTATGGGACCATCAGAAATTTTTCAGAATTTATTCCATGTAGGAGACCCTTTGAGCAGTTGCTAGCCTAATGGTGTGCATTATTCTAATCCATGAATTTTTTTATGAGTATATATATATATAATATATATGTATACACAAATATATATATGTATATATATATATTTAGAAAGGAAAGAAAAGAAAGTAAAAGAATTAAATAAGAATTTAATTATAATAATAATAGTAATAACAAAGCACTACTATTCTTATTTCCTTAGCAAATGCCAACTACCTATTCTCCTAGAAAATTTACTTGCTATGACCTCCTTTCAGCGTATAGCAAAGAGCTAAACCCCAGACCGCCTATTTGCAATAGGCAGCAACTGATTTGTTTCTTCCCTTTTTTTATTTAACGCGGCCGCTCCCATCCTATTCTCTCTCTTCCAATTATATAAATATATATATATATAGATTTATCTTTCAAAAATCCTAATCTAAATCTTTAGACCTTCTCTTCCCATCTAGAGTCGTCACCGCAGCCAGAGAAGCCCCGCCAAGCCATCCAAACCATCCCGACGATGCCGACCTCGCGCCTGCAGAATCCCACACGAGGCACCTTCACTCCGGAATTGTTTTCCATCGACTCGCTCAACCAAACTCCGTTCCGTCTTCACCGGTACGCTCACCCCTTAACCCTCTTCCATAGTTATATTATAGCCAACCTCGGAAAGCGTGTGTCCCTAGGTAAAAAATAGCGTCCAAAGTGGGCGGAGCAGACCCAATTCTGAAATCGCAGAAAACTGCGGTGACCACCCATATTGTCGAGTTCGTATCTCCCACCACAGAGATTCGAATTCGGTGATTCTTTTTGATACCTGTAGAACACTTGACCTAGTTTATTTTCTGTTAAATAACCATATGCTATTAGTTACTGTGGACATAGTTAAATTCGTCACAAAACTGCACGCACCCACTTTTTCCAGATTTCCAAAAGTTGGAAAACGGAGCGCGCCCCGCCAAACGGGACCGCCCCACCGTGTACCAAGTGTACCGAATGGTGCATGCAGCATAACCGGACACGTAAAAATTCGTGGAGACTGATTCGGACGCGTGTGCGCGCCGAAATCAGGCCGTATCCGCGGACACACCCCGTGTCGCAACTTTTGTGGAACTCGCGCATATTTTGTGCACGCTTGTCAGATTGCGACGAAACTTATACCACTGGACTCATGGTAATGTGCTGGTCCTGTGACCCAATTTTTACGCAATTCTGAGACGGTTGACCAAATCGCCAATTGGCGGGCCCCACAGTTGACTTTTTGGACAAAATTGTGTTCGGCCCATCGGAATTCACATTTGGACATACCGTTGGGTTCGTATTGACATCTAGAGTTGTTTGACCTATAGTTTATCCCATTTAGAGACTGTTATCCTTGGCACGCTTTTCGGTGCAAAGTGGGCCACACGTGGACCCCACTTTTGCCCGAAATTATCGTTTTGCCCCTGTGTCCAAATTGGACGAAAGGGATGTACTTTTTAGCTATTTTGCTCATTCCGGAAACGTTGGTGATGTTTATTTCAGCATCCGAAGACGTTTGTTCGGAGCCCTTAGTTCCAGGTTCTGTGTCCTTGACAGTTGGGCGCGTACACTTTACAGATTTCTTGCCAGGCAAGTATACCTTGCCATTGTACTGTTATTTATATTCTATATGTTGCATGTATCTTTATTTTCTGTCTTTTCATATATTTTAACTGTTATATAAAATGCGCGTGACGGTGTCGTCGCGGTATAATTTTATTTATGTATTTGCATTGACCTTGTTTATGAGACTACCCCATCATCATGTAGCATCTTTAGGTTCATCGGCCGTGACACAGTTGTTACACGAGTTGTGAGTCTCATATAGATCACGGACTGGCGTGCAGGGTTGGCCTCCTGTATATGTGGGCCGTGCGTTAGGAATAACTGCTGTTAGAAACTTTGCATGCTAGTGGACTTAGCAGTTATTAGAGGTCTAGGGACATAGCCTATTATAGTACGGTGGTCCCATCCTTGTCCTTGTTTGGTTGCAGGATTGGGCTAGGATACTAAGAATAGGCTATGAACCAAATCGTGTCATGGATGTGACATGCTTATAGCATGGGGTGGAGAGAACAACAAGTACCGCATTTGAGCTCCTTTACACTTTTCCTTCTGTAACCCGGAAGCTCCGCTGGAGATACGGGTGGTGATGACCCCTTTACTACTTGGCGGGCCTCTGCCGTTCAAAAGACGACATGCCTTTAAGGCCCCTGGTTCTCCGAGAGAGTCATGCCAATCCCAGTTCTCAGCCAGATAGCTCACTTGTTAGAAAGTTGTTCTCAAACTGCATTCACATAGATGGTTAGGCGACCCATTGGATATTTATTTCAGTACTTTATTGACATGTGTTTAAGTATCTTGTTATGTCCCTCTGAGGACCTGGTCCCCTGCCAGGTGTATCTGTTCTTGAGTATTTGCAGGAGCGCAGATTTGGATGGTTCTATATGCTTCGTGGATGTCTTCTCTTCGAGCCGTGATCGATAGCTGGTATACTTATATTGGGTTTGCTTGTGTTATACTTATATTATATTTACTTTTCCCATTCGAGTTGGTAGTAGATTTGTTTCCATCCAACTATCATCCTAGATACTTCTTATTGAGATCTAGTTTCATAGATACTGTTTATTTATTTCTATATGATTTTGGTGGATGAGATTTAGATTTTATCCTGTGACTTGTATTACAGTTATACCACTTGTGGATTTGATATTCATATTACAGCGTACGTGTGGATTTGGTTTCCATATATTGGAGTTGCCATATCCATGCGGCTGGCATGCTTACGTGTCCTAGTCCTACGTATTTTTGGGACTGGGGCGTGACAATAATGTAGCTCTATCTCGAAATCTTTCATCAACTCGAGCCATCGACGTTGTCTCATATTTAACTCCTTCTGCGTGAAGACATACTTGAGGATTTTATGGTCTGTATAGATTTCCACTCATTTTCCATATAAGTAATGTCTCCATAGCTTCAAAGCAAATACAACGACTGCAAGTTCCAAGTCATGAGTTGGATAATTCTTCTCATGTACTCGTAACTATCTAGATGCATATACAATCACCTTGCCATGCTGTATCAATACGCATCCCAAACCTTTCCCTGATGCGTCACTTAGATTACATAGCCTCCTGATCCTGAGGGAATAATCAATATTGGTGTTGTGGTCAGTCGCTTCTTCAACTCTTTAATAGCGGCTTGACACTCGTTGGTCCATATGAACTTTTGATCTTTGCAAGTCAAACGAGTCATAGGTGTTGCTATCCTTGAGAAGTTCTCCATGAACCGTCAGTAATATCCCGCAAGACTAAGGAAACTTCTTACCTCTGCTGCTGATTTAGGAACAGGCCATGCTTCGACTGCCGAGATCTTTTCTGGATCAACAGAAATACCATCTCCTGTAACGACATGCCCAAAAAATGAAACTCTGTCCAAGAAAAACTCATATTTACTGAGCTTCGCATATAGCTGCTCTCTTCTCAAGGTCTTTAGAACAATCCACAGGTGCTTCTCGTGCTCCTCGTGGCTCTTTGAATAGACAAGTATATCATCTATGAAGACGACCACGAACTGGTCCAAATACTGATGGAAGACTCGATTCATTAAGTCCATAAAGATGGCTGGAGCATTGGTCAATCCAAACGGTATGACCAGAAACTCGTAGTGCCCATATCTTGTCCGGAATACGGTCTTCGGGATGTCCTCCTTCCGTACTTTCACCTGGTGATATCCTGATCTCAAATCTATCTTTGAGAACATCTTGGCTCCACTAAGCTGATCAAATAAGTCATCAATGCGTGGCAATGGATATTTATTCTTTACTGTCACTGCATTCAAGGCTCTATATTCAATGCACATACGCACTGACCCATCCTTCTTTGGTACAAACAACACTGGTGCTCCCCAGGGTGATGCACTTGGTCGGATGAAATCTTTCTCTTCTAGTTCTTTCAACTGTGTCTTCAGTTTATCCATCTCCTTTTTTGCCAGTCTATAAACATGTGATGCTATGGGTGCTGCTCCCGGTGTCAATTCAATTGAGAATTATACGTCTCTATCTGGGGGTAGGCCTGGTAATTCTTCTGGAAAGACATCTTAAAATTCTGAAATAATGGGATGATAGATAACATCGTCCATTGTGAGTTACATACCATCAAGGATTTCTGTGGATCCTCGTGCAAACTCAAGTTCAGGCTGGCATGGTACTTTGAAAAGAATGCTTCCTCCAAAATAATCGAAGAAAGCGTGGTACTTGCTTAGCCAGTCCATTCCAAGCACAATATCAAAAGTTGGCATAGGAAGGACTAAGAGTCGGACGTTCATCTCTCTGCCACGTATTACTATAGGACATGATCTACAAATTCTACTAACAGGTACAACTCCTCCTCCGGTAAGAATTCTAACATAACTAGATAAAGGTGTAGAGGCAATGTTGTGTTTGGCAATAAAACTAGATGATATGAATGAGTGGGTGGCTCCCGTATTAAACAATGTCACATCAGAAAAAGTAAAAGCAAGAGTGATACCTGCTATGACATCAATCTCCTGATTCATGTCATCCATTTTCAATACAAAAGCTTGTCCATTCCTCTGCGGCTGTCCATGTCCGGCCCTCATATACTAATCCTCCTGGGTAGGTAGTGGTGGTCCTCGCTAAAATTCTTCTGCTGCTGGAGGTCGAGGTGCTCCTAGTCTAGCCATCTGTTGAGCTGGCTTCGGTGTTGGAAGCGCTAGTCTCTGTGCTGGCGGTGGTAGTGTCAATGTCTGTTGCCTTGGACAATCTTTTGCCAAATGCTGTCCGGAACCGCATCGTAAACACTGTCCCAAGCGATTCCGACAATCTCTCAAAATGTGTCCGATTTTCCCACAATAATTATATTGCGGTTTCTCCAAAATCTGGTACGGTCCGGCTCTGTGTTGCTGATGCTGCTGTGCCAAGGGACGTCTAATAGGTCCCCCTTGTTGTGCTCTTGCTGGTCCTTGTTGTATCCTTGTGGGTCCTTATTGCGTCCTCAGCTGACCTCCTTTTCCTCTGCTGATAGTTTCTTGCAATATGGCTTCTGTCAGTAACTCGTCATAAGAGATCCGGGACTGGGAGCTTGTGTAATGTTGGAGCTCCTGAGTTAGTCCACGATGAAACCTCTTAGCCTTTGTCAAGTTATCTGGTATCAGGGCAGCGCCATATTTACTAAGGCGACTAAAATCGGCATCATACTCGTCCACTGTTCTGTTCCCCTGCTCCAGGTGGAGAAACTGGTCGTACAATGCATCTCTGATGGTGTCTGGGAAGTACTTCCTTTAAAATCACTCCAAGAACTGCTCCCAAGTCTGGTATGTACCCAATTAGCGCTCTATGGATTCCCACAAGTGATGAGCATTACCATCTAGAAGCGTCCTTACACCCGTCATCCACAACTCTGTAGGTAGCTGCGATGCTTCTAATAACTTTCGAGTGTGAGTAATCCAGTTGGTAGTCTCTTCTGGACTCTCAATGCCTTTGTATGGCCTCGGACCCATTTGTACAATGTCCTTTACTGATCCAACTCTAGCTCGAGATTCTGGAGCTAGTGCTTGAGCTGGTACAGTAATTTGTGCAGCCATCCTCTCAAGTGTTGCCAGAAATTTTTGCCTCTGCTCGGCTGCCTGCTGTCTCTGTTCCTGCATCATCATCTGGAAGAATTATAACAGTTGTGCCTGGCCATCCTGCGGTGTCGATGAGACTAGAAGGGTCCCATTAGGTGGAACGGGAAGATCAGATGGAACTAGATTGTGAATCTGTCCATCTGGTCCTGGAAGTCTAGGAATTATTGAGATCCCTCCTTGAGTCTGACCATTGACTCCAGGAGTTGTGTCGCCATCAGCGACAGTACATCCTTTCTGCATATCCATTTCTCTGCAGGTGATGTACACAACGATTAGACAAAGTACATGAATCAAACAGGATGCAAGCATTAAATAGAATATAGAAGCATGAAATAGGCTGGAAATTGTCCGCGTAAAATATGGCTTCAGGGCTAGCCGCGTAAGCATAAAGTAGAGATTCAAAGTCGTCGGCGTAAAACAGAGATTCAAGAAGTTGGCGTAAAGTAAGACTTCAGAGTTGTCCGCATAGAACAGGGATTCAAAGTAGTTTGACGTAAAGTAGAGATTCAGAACTGTCTGCGTAAAAGTTTCCGTGCGTAAAATCTGCCCGCGTAAAATTTGTGTAAAAAGTCTGCGCGTAAAAGATCTGTGTGAAAAAATTGCCGTGTAAAAGATTTGTTGCGTAAAGTCTAGCATACTTTGCAGCGTAAAGTTGTACGAGAAACTCTTTGTATTTCCTTGGATGAATTTGTCAGACAAATCAGTGAACCTGATATCTGATAAAAGTACAGCACGATGATCGAGAGGACGGCTGTGATGATAATTTTTCACAGAGACCCAGATTGTCGTTTAGTGACATATTTGATACAAGTAGTTTTTACGCATCCAAAAGGAAGAAAATGGAGTCTTCTGGATAGGCTGCCTACAGAAATGAGTTTTTACGCTCAAAATAAGACAAAATCAGATGCCACGTCAAAAAGTTGTTTCTGCACAGGGCTCGAGGCATATCTCTGCATTTAATGCACAAGATTTGCTCACGGCTGGGAAACTAAGGCTGTGACAAATACGCTCACATAACTATCCTTACATTTTACGCCTAATCAGGCTACTCTACGCTGGTTATCTATTATTCATGAATTACCAAGTTTTACGCAGGGCAGTTACCTACGTGGCTTGCATGCCGTGATCTTACAAAGGGATACGTGTCAGTTGTCATAACCGCAGCGTAAAGTAGACAGTCTTCTTCATAATTTGGCTTTTACGCCAACAAGATAGTCAATTGGTTTTTTTTATGCCAACAACAGTCATTGGGCTTTTACGCCAACAAGGGTAAAGGGTCTTTGGCATAAAACTTTGTTTATCCAAACAGAGGATAGTTGGAAGGAAAAATGAGGTTTTTAGTCAAGTGTGGATGAGATCCTTATACTCTATTCCTATACGCAGGCTTGTTTGGTACAGTTACGTAACCGAGATAATATATTTTGACCTGTATGAGCCACCACAAAAAACATGTCATGTCCCAGTCCCAAAATACGTAGGACTAGGAATACGTAACACGCCCAGCCGTATGTATACGAACTCCAATATATGGAAACCATATACACATGTACGATGTACATGAATGTTCAATCCATTAGTGGTAATATACTGTCACAACAAGTCATACACAATCTATATCTCATCCATAGCACAAATAATAAGTAAGAATAAAGAGCTGAATAATATATGAATATCAAGATGAGTATCAAGTCTGATAGTCGGGTGAAAATAAATCCACTACAAAACGACTATACTGAAGTAGCAAAAAGATCTCTAAATAGCGGTAATAAAATCACAGATACTCCGAGGGTAAGACCTCCTCAGTCTGGTAAGTAGCGTTAGGTCCAGGACCGTACTCCTGCTCGTCCATATCTGGAAAGGGACCAGGTCCTCAGAAAGACGTAACAAGATACATATAAACATGCCAATAAAGTACTGAAATATAAACATCCAATGGGTCGCCTAACCGTCTAAGTGAATGCAGTTTGAGAACAACTTTCCACCAAGTGGGCTATCTGGCTAAAAATGATGGGATTGGCGTAACTCTCTCGGAGAATCAGGGGCCTCAAAGCATGTCGTCTTTTGAACGACAGAGGCCGCCAATTGTATAGGGGTCATCACCGCCCGTATCTCCAGCGGAGCTTCCGGGTTACAGAAGAAAAAGTGCAAGGAGCCCAAATGCCTTACTTGTTGTTCTCCCCACCCCATGCTCTAGCATGCCACATCCATGACATGATAAAATCTCTAAATAACTGCCAGATCTACTAGTATACAAAGTTTCTATCGGCAGTTATTCCTATCCGTCGTACGACCTGTATGTACCAGTGGCCAGCCGAGTATACAAGTCCGTGTCCTACATGTGTCTCACACTCGTGTAAGAATAGTGTCATGACCAATGAAACATAAAATGCCTCAAAATAATGGGGTGGTCTCATAAAGTAGGTCCAATGCATATACATAAATAAAACATGATACGACGACATCGTCGTTGCACCCAAGTTTCCTTGGACGTACAATTTATATAGCAGTTTAAAATAAATAAACTAAATCAGCAGAAATAAATTATGCATGCATCACATGGACTATAAATATTAGTACAATGGCAAGGTATACTTGTCGAGCAAGAGTTCTGTATAGTGCACGTCCAAAATAGTGTTAAGTTTGTGTAAGAAAAATTGTAGTTAGGGTTTAGGATGCTTTGTAATATATATAGAGATAAGAGGCGGTGGAGGCTATTGTTGTTTCTTTCTTTTATTGGTTTTGGTTTCGGTTGAGGAGAGTTTAGTAATAACATAGAGATAAGAAGCGGTGGGGTTGTTTTACGTACGGGTTAAAGGGAATTAAGTGGTGGGGGTTGTTTTACGTGCGGGTAAAAGGAAATTAAGCGGTGGGGGTTAAACGGGTAGTGGGTTTAGGATAGAGGGTTTTGGTTGAGATCCAATAAGAATTTCTTTTCTATTCAATTAAATATATATATACACATAGAAAATTCTAAAAAAAATGTGTTGGTGTATACCATTAAGCTAGCAAGTGTCCAAAGGGTCTCTTACATGGAATAAATTAGGAAAAATTTATAATGGCCCCATAAATCCTCTAATTGCAGAAACACCTCAAATAAAAATTAATTAAAATATATTCCCTCTATTTAGCTCATAATTACTAAATAAATTAAATAATACGATTTTCAGGATTAGGGGTTTTACAGGTGGGTCTACTAGATACTAGGTCAGACACAAGTCCTAACGTCAACACCTTCGTTGACTGCACTCGAGTCTCTCTCGGACGCGCACAGTTATATGATAAACATTCAGCTAAAAATACAGAATTTAGACAGTATAAAAGGCAAGGTATACTTGCCTGGCAAGAAGGCTGCGTAGCACCAATAACCTGCTCCTGAAGTCGCACAGATAAATCCAACAGATCTTCGGGGTCAGCGTGCACAGGTACGAGAATCTGGGGTGTCTACTACGGGTTGTCTGGTAAGGGTGACGGGTCTACGATGTCGACGATGATAAGGGTTATAACGATGATTGAGGTAGCTAAGGGTGATGGTTAAGGGTGATAATGACTAATGATGATGATGACGACAATGATGAGATGATGATGATTACATGGATGAGGATGATAGGGATGATGATAATGTTGACGATCATGATGATGGGGATGATGACAACGTCGGTGACGATGACGATGTCGGTGACGAATGCGATGGTGATGACGATGATAACGACGATGACTATGGAGGTGATGATGACGACTAGGACGATGACGTGGACAATGGTGATGACAAGGACGATGATAATGATGACTAGGATGATGATGACAGTTAAGGTGATGACGAGGATGATAGTAATGGTGATGGTGATAGCTAGTATGATGATTTGGAGATAAAGATAATGGTGATGATGGTTTGCAATGGTGGCTGACCGGAGTCCGGCCAGGGGAGGTGAGGTCCGGCAGGGAGGAGGAGAAGGTCAGGGAGCAGGGAGAAGGCTAGGGCAGATCGAGGGAAGGAGAGGGTGGCCGTTGGTGGCTGAGCTGGAGTTAATGATGGTGATATTGATGACAATGGTGGGTGGTGTTGGTGCTGCCGGCGATGAACGGGGAAGGAGGATGCACAGGGAGAAGGAAGAGGTCGAGGGAGGAGAACGGGGTGTTTGCTAGTGGTTCGTCGAGGTCCGGCGAGGTGATGGTAAGGGAACGGTGGGCAGTGGCGGTATTGCAGAGGGAGGTCAGGAAGAGGAGAGACGAAGGAGGTGGTGGTCGTGTTGGTGGCGCGGTGGCATCGACTAGCGAGTGCAGCACCGCGGCGGGGGAGATGGCGAGATGGGGAGGAGAGGAACGGTGAGGCGGGTTGCTCGACGAGGCGGCTGGGGTTTGCTCGGCGCTGTGCAGTCGGGGTCGGGGCCGGGGCCGACTCCAGGCAGGTCGAGTCGTCGAGGAGAGAAGGCCGGCGAGTTGGGGCAGCGGCCGGTGGACTCCGGCAGGGTCGGCTTGGGGAGGATGAGGGTGAATAGGAGAATGAAGGGGAGTCGGCTGAGTTATTTTATTTTAAGTTTTGTGGTTTAATTTTTAGGTGGAGAAAAGTAGAAAAAGTGTATTTATACATGTAGAAATTTGGGCTTGGGTTTGACCTAGGATTAGGGCTTGGTCACTCCTTGGGAGTGGGCTTTGGGCTCTCATGGGGATGTTTGGATGGCCATAATTGTATTGTTTAAATGCAAGGATAGGTTTAAAATAACGGGGGCGATGTTTGCGCGTTGTACATCCCGAAAATTATGGAAAAAATTCATGTGAAGGGAAAATTGGGTTTCTTCACGTATTGTCCAATGGTGTGGACACCTAAATACACTTTTGCATAAAAGTGTCCAACAATTGGAAAAATTGTACAAAGATGGAAATTGGGTTTAAATTGATTAAAATAACCGTGTATGGTGTTCTAGAATTAATTAGAAGTACTTGGAAATAAAATTAGGTGGGACCCAAGTGTCATAGACGCAGAGGATTCAGTGTAGAATATTAATAAAATTTGGGTTGCACAAAACGGGTCAAGATTGTGTCTCCGATTTCGATTGGAAGGCACAGGGGTACAAAGTTATATTTTATTTTAGAATAATTATAAACGTCTGCGACGAATATTGTGCGACAAAAATGTAGTACAAGAAAGCATATCTATAACTTACACCAAGGTCAGGATGGTAGGCGGTCACGTCTAGGACAAGGTTGTGAAGTTTATAGGAAGATAATGGCTAGTGTAGTGCTCCAATTATCGAAGCAACGGTAAAGCACGCTACATGTCATAAACAATACAAAATTAAATAAATACCGTGTCCTATTTTTATTTGGATTCAAACTAGCCATAGTTTCTCTATCTATGTCAAGTAGACCTAATTTTGGGTGAGGAGGTTTACAATCTACCCAACTTAAAAATAATTTTGTCCTCGAAATTAAAATAAGGCATAATTGGTTTAAATCCTTCACTTGCATACGTAAGGCAAGTTAAATCGCAATCTCTTCCAAAATTTAACTTATTCAAATCCATCGCAATCCTTTTCAAATTAAATTAACCATTGTTTAAATCGAATGTCAACACATCGCGCTGTCTTCTCGATTCTCAATTTAAATAATCCACATCCAATCTAATTCAAATCTCTATGACATCCCACATCAAAATTTACATCGCAATCTTCAACTATCAAAATTTTCTCTAGCAAAAAATTATAATCAATTATTATTTCTATCCTCAACTTGTGAATTTCGTACTCTTTAATTTTTAAATTCAATTTTTATCCTCAATATTTCAAATAGGTAATCCCACAATCAACATTTAACTTTTACTTGAGAGCCTTAATTTATGAAATTTGAATTCTAATTCACCAATCGTCCAAATCTAGATTTCTCTTTTTATCCTCAAAGCTTAAATCGATGATTCAACCTTCAATATTAAAAATTTAAATCATATGCCCAAGTATAAATATTTGGTTCATCATATCCCCTTTTTTTTGAAATTTATTGATCCTCATCATCTTACTCATTCTTCTAAAATTCTAAAAATTAACAATGACTTGAACCTTTAAATCTATTTTTTTTCTCGATCACAATCTAAAAGAAATTTCTCTCAAGTTGATAATGCAACTGCCATCCAACTTAGAATTTACCCATCTATCACATAAGGCTCTTACATTTAAGAAATCTTATTCCTTAAATTTACTTAATCATGTTACTTAATCCTCAAAAATTTAAACACTAAATATATCACCTATGATATACCCTTAATCAGCTATAAAAGGCAGTCATCTAGTAATATGATTGGCCTATGGTGTATATCTAGCACTCTCTGTATGTCAACTTATACTAAGCACGAGGTTCATCTTTCCGAAATAAGGGAAGACGGAGAACAATAATAAAGAGTTCAAGGGGATGGTAATATAATACAAGTACGAGGTTCAAGGAGATTAAAGAATTCAAAAAAAGAGTTGTCAGGGCAGTTGTGGATTGAAATCCTATTTGGTAAATTCCTATTCGCACGTTCATATTGGAACAGTTATGTACCCTGATACGATATGCTCTGACATGTCTAGAAGTATGTATATTCGTCTACTAGTCAACTATATATCTTAATCCACGTAAAGTAGTCATGCGAAGAGCGAACCAAGCGCACTAAGGTTGTCCAGACCCTAATACGTTGATTCTAATTTCGACAATGTATTAGTAGGCGTCCCCAATAACACATATGTCATGAACAAGCTTGCTAAGAGAATAAGCTTGCAAAACTAGGCTATAAAATAGCAGCATAAGTCACGGTAGTTTAGAAAATATAAATATGCTGGATTTTGATGAAAGGAGGTACAAAATAATTCAAGTTCACACAAAAACAAAATAAAGCAAACAACAAGTAAGACTCTACAATCTCTACAGTCGTCATACTAACTCATTGTCTAGGTCGCTTAGTCAACAAAATAGGGGTATGGGCCTCTAAGTTCTACATTCTGAATAAACATGATCTTCTCATGCAAGTCTACAGTTTATGTCATTCCGTTACACTACATTAATGAGGCAAGAGGACTATGTGTTACTAGGTTGTGAGGCATACTACCCAACTTAAAATATTAACTAATATTGTAATAGTCTTAAGGGGATCCTGCAAAATAATAAGGTATAACTCTTATTGGGGTATATACGAAAAAGAACTTGGTACTCATTAGGGTCTCATGTTGCATTATATAGGTGATGACCATCATAAGTCTTAATCATAGTGCTTATAGAACATGTGTCAATGGAAAAATTACTGGCCTTCAAGGGGAAAGAGGATATAACCTATATTGAGGTGGGGTACATGTTACGGGATTTAAACTAAAGGATGATCATCAAGTCACAATCTACAAAAATAATCCAAAGCTATCAAGCTCTAACTACCAAGCACTAGATTCAAAATTCAAGAGTAACAACTATAATCCCAGCAACTATATATGCTATCATAAAATAAAATTACTCGGTCTACAATCAGAACGGTTAGGTGGCACGAATTGAAAGATGAAGAAAAGATAACATAATTAGTCGTCGCACCATAGCGAGTGCTAAGGGTTCAGAGGAACAAGTCATTAAACTAAATAGAAAGACTCTAGATCATGTCCTGATTTCCTGAGGAGAGGTGACATATTATCTCTGTGTTCGAGGTATGATCAAGGAAAATATTAGTTTATTCCTCTTGGCTTCCTAAGGTATTGTTGCTAATATCAAGATAAGGGTCTATATTTATAGATCGCTATTACTATCTCACTATGAAAATTTAGGTTCAGTCCTAGCATTCGATCTCGGATTTCTATTAGTTCCTCAATACTAGGGTCAAATATCTAACTAGCTTTATTAGTGTTTATACTACTCTCAAGTCAATCATAAACATATCGAGGGATAATGGTAAATTAATCTATAGGTAAAGGACGCTAGGGTTCATTAAGTATTCTAACTTAGTGATGTGTCATTATCCTAGTTGTACTTTTAATAGGAAGGTTACTCTACTTATTATCTAACAACAGGGACTTCTATATTCTAGGAGAAGGCTATACTCAAGGAACTAATAGGGAAGCACATGAATCAAGCAGGATGCATTTATTTAAATATAACAGATTAGAAGAAATACGAATCATAGTCAATTGTGGATGAGATCCTATACTCTAATCCTAGGTGCATGCTTGCTCGGTATAGTAACGTAACCGAGACAATATGCTCTCGACCTGCATGGGCCACCACTAAAAATATGTCACATCCCAGTCCCAAAATACGTAGGACTAGGACACGTAAGCAAGTCAGTCGTATGAATATGACACTCCAATATATGGAAGCCATATCACACGTACGCTGTAATATGAATAACAATTCACCAGTGGTAAACATATATATCTCAGAGCATAACTAAATCTCACCCACAGAAATCATATATAAATGAATAACCAATACCTATAACTAGATCTCAATATAAAATATCTAATGATGGTAGTCGGATGGAAATAAATCCACTGCCGAACTAGAATCTAGAATAAACAAGATAAATATAATATAGCACAACACCTAACAATCACGAGGCTCGAGAGAAGTCATCATCGCAATATACGTAGCAAGTCTGGATCTGCGCTCCTGTGAATACTCATGAACACCTATACCTGGAAAGGGACCAGGTCCTCAGAGGGACATAACAAGATACATAGAAGTATGCCATAAAGTAAATACTGAATAAATAAAGGGGTGCGCTAACCATCTAAGTGAAATGCACTTTGAGGACAACTTGAGTGTATGGAAAAGTGTAGGCTAGACATATGCTGACGTAATTCACCAATCGTGACAACTGGCTAGTATATGCCACATATGCCCCCATATGAGGGCACTGTATAATAACGTCCATCTTCGAAGAGCATGGCATCTGTATAATATATCGTCCATACCGCTCCAAAGAACGTGGCAGCAGTACAGTATATCGTCCATATCGCTCCGAAGAACGTGGCAGCAGTATAGTATATATCCTCCATATCACTCCGTCGAGTGTGGCAGCAGTGTAAAGGAAGTGGGGTATCCCATACGCCTACTGGTCGTCCTCCCCGCCCAATGATCTATGCATGTTGTATCCACAACACACCTTAGCTACTACGCCGTGGCGTCGTAACTCTGGCTCATAGTCTAGCGCTAGAACTATAGCCCAACCTTATAACCAAACAAGGACAAGGATTGGGCCATCGTACCATGATAGTCTATGCTCCGCCTATTAATAACTGCTAAGTCTTCTAACATGCATTACTATTAGCAGTTATACCCTATCCGTCGCATGACTTACACGTACAAGTGGCCAACCACATACGCAAGTCTGTGCCCTACATGAAACTCACAGCACGTGTAAGAAATGTGTCAAGGCCTGGGGAGTCATACCAATAACTCCGCAACTTTAGGTGGGTCTACTAGACACTAGGTCAGACACAAGTCCTAACGTTAACGCCTTCGTTGACTGCACCCTAGTCTCTCTCGGACGCGCACAGTTATATAATAAACATACAGCTAAAAATACAGAATTTAGACAGTATAACAAGACAAGGTATACTTGCTTGGCAAGAAGGCTGCGTAGCACCAATAACCTGCTCCTGAAGTCGTGCAGATAAATCCAAAAGATCTTCGGGGTCAGCGTGCACAGGTACGGGAATCGGGGGTGTCTGCTGCGGGTTGTCTGGCAAGGGTGACGGGTCTACGATGTCGACGATGACAAGGGTTATGACGATGATTGAGGTAGCTAAGGGTGATGGTTAAGGGTGATAATGACTAATAATGATGATGATGATGACATGGATGAGGATGATAGGGATGATGATAATGTTGATGATCATGATGATGGGGATGATGACGATGTCGGTGACGATGGCGATGACGATGATAACGACGATGACTATGGAGGTGATGATGATGACTAGGACGATGACGTGGATAATGGTGATGACAAGGACGATGATAATGATGACTAGGATAATAATGACAGTTAAGGTGATGACGAGGATGATAGTAATGGTGATAGCTAGTATGATGATTTGGAGATAAAGATAATGATGATGATGGTTTACAATGGTGGCTGACCGGAGTCCGGCCAGGGGAGGTGAGGTCCGGCAGGGAGGAGGAGAAGGTCAGGGAGCAGGGAGGAGGCTAGGGCGGATCGAGGGAAGGAGAGGGTGGCCGTTAGTGGCTAAGTTGGAGTTAATGATGGTGATGTTGATGACAATGGTGGGTGGTGTTGGTGCTGCCAGCGATGAACGGGGGAGGAGGATGCACAGGGAGAAGGAAGAGGTCGAGGGAGGAGAACGGGGTATTTGCTGGTGGTTCGTCGAGGTCCGGCGAGGTGATGGTGAGAGAACGGTGGGCAGTGGCGGTATTGCAGAGGGAGGTCAGGAAGAGGAGAGACGAAGGAGGTCGTGGTCGTGCTGGTGGCGCGGTGGCATCGACTGGCGAGTGCAGTACCGCAGCGGGGGAGATGGGGAGGAGAGGAACGGTGAGGCGGGTTGCTCGACGACGCGGCTGGGGTCTGCTCGGCGCTGTGCAGTCGGGGTCGGGGCTGACTCCAGGCAGGTCTAGTCGTCGAGGAGAGAAGGCCGACGAGTTGGGGCAGCAGCCGGCGGACTCCGGCGGGGTCGGCTTGGGGAGGATGAGGGTGAACAGGAGAATGAAGGGGAGTCGGCTGAGTTATTTTATTTTAGGTTTTGTGGTTTAATTTTTAGGTGGAGAATAGTAGAAAAAGTGTATTTATACATGTAGAAATTTAGGCTTGGGTTTAACCTAGAATTAGGGCTTGGTCAACACTCCTTGGGAGTGGGCTTTGGGCTCTCATGGGGATGTTTGGAGGACCATAATTGCATTATTTAAATGCAAGGATAGGTTTAAAATAACGGGGGCGATGTTTGCGCGATGTATATCCCGAAAATTATGGGAAGAATTCATGTAAAGTAAAAATTTGGTTTCTTCACGTATTGTCCAATGGTGTGGACACCTAAATACACTTTTGCATAAAAGTGCCCAACAATTGAAAAAATTGCACAAAGATGGAAATTGGGTTTAAATTGATTAAAATAACCGCGTATGGTATTCTAGAATTAATTAGAAGTACTTGGGAATAAAATTAGGTAGAACCCAAGTGTCATGGACGCAGAGGATTCAGTGCAGAATATTAATAAAATTTGGGTTGCACAAAATGGGTCAAGATTGTGTCTCCAATTTTGATTGGAACGCACAGGGATACAAAGTCATATTTTATTTTAGAATAATTGTAAACGTCTGTGACGAATGTTGTGCGACTAAAATATAGTACAAGAAAGTATATCTATAAGTTACACCAAGGTCAGGATGGTAGGCGATCACGTCTAGGATAAGGTTGTGAAGTTTATAGGAAGATAATGGCTAGTGTAGTGCTCCAATTATCGAAGAAACGGTAATGCGCGCTACGTGTCATAAACAATACAAAATTAAATAAATACCGTGTCCTGTTTCTATTTGGATTCAAACTAGCCAAAGTTTCTCTATCTATGTCAAGTAGACCTAATTTTGGGTGAGGAGGTTTACATTTTCTCTCCTAGTTCACCAATTTGTGAGTGGCTTTACTTCGATTAGCGCCCTTCTTCCAAGTCTTTGTTCTTAATAAATTGACTCATCTGTGCATCCCGCTCCAATGATACCAAAATAAAGAATAAAATTGAGTCAAATGAAAGAAGAGATAGACTTGAAACACTTATAATGCTTGTCACCTAGAATTCTCAACGATCACATTGATGCGTGCTTGTCCGTTATGCATTTATATATTTATGTTTCTGTTGTAGCTAGAACTTATTCTATATAACTGTACAAATATATTGTGCGAATAATTAAAATGCGATCACTGGGACAGGTAGCTATTGTCCATAGTGGCAACGATGTGCCATAATCCAATATATATATTTCTGCATTGTTTGCTTAAGCTAATAATGTCTTCGTGGCAGGAAAGGACATGTCACCAAACGGGGGCATATTTATTTTTGTAAAGTTGCATACTCAATGCTTGCTTGTAAAATAAACTAAGGCAAGATAGAAAGACCACAAATAATCTGCATGCTTCTTATAAACAAACTTTAGAATTGGCTAGTTGGGTTAGCTCGCCCTCACTGGTACTTTTTATAGTACTGACCCTCGTTGTAGCAGGTTCCCCGAGCTCGAGCGACGCGACGAGGAGCTGAAGCTTTCTTCCCCCAACCAGTCCAGTACTCGACGCAACCCGTTCGTGACTTTTTGGAACTTGTACATAGCACCCGGAGCCCGCACAACCCTTTTATGCAGCTCCGAGGTAAGGAGATAGCTTCACCAGCAGGTGTCTATAATATTTTGAAGCTTTAGTAAATGATATGATGTATGGAATGGCTATCTCATTTTGTATCTAAGATGTAAGCCCGTGTGGCATCCCTATCGCTTTTGGGTCCAGAGTCTGTAACCAGATGTACATTATCAATAAAAAGAAAACTTTTCTATGCCTCAAATATGTGTTATCTTATTTGCATACTCTGTTGCATGTGTTCTAAAAAGTATATCATTATACCTAGGCCTTGTGCACGCGCGCCTTACATGTGCACGATATCACGCCGGGGAGACGATTATCGATTTAGCAAAATCGGGGCGTAACATATTAGTATCAGAACAAAAGCTTCAGATCCTTTGATCTCGTATCAGAAAGTTTTCTTAAGATGACCATGTCCCTTCCGAGTTGAACTCTTGAAATCGTTTGGGCAAAATAAGATGCGTTCCATACAGTGAGTCCGTAATACTCTATGAGACTGATGTAAGTTCCTTATTTTAGCAGGAATGGCTCAAACACAAGCAACATGGCAAGTTGATGCAAGTACTTCAGGCACTTCAGCTAGTTCTGAGAGCCAACGACCTGCGCCCTCCGTCGATCTGGTCGAACGAATGATGCAAATGCTAGAGGCGCAACAAAAGAGGGATGAGGCCCGACATGACAAGTTCAAGAAAAATCTAGAAGTCCGATTTGAGGTCCAGCAGAAGCAGGTGGATGCTCTGTAATAAATTGTTCATACCTTAGCTTCCAACCATTCCGCAACGACAGTAGTGGCACCGGTGAAGCCACCAACAGACGAAGTCAAAGTACCCTGAACCGCAAAGAAGAAGGATGTGGCTGCCTTCAACTTTGCCAACTTTAAGAAGGTTTGCAACACGTTCTTCCGTGGGACTGAGGATCCCGTTATGGCTCTAGATTGGTTGGCTGAGCTTGAGGATCACTTTAAACTCCTAGAAGTACCTGATGACAAGCAAGTCGCCTGTGCCCAGCTCCAGCTTCGTATGAATGCACACGATTGGTGGGATGTGCATCGTAGATCTCTTTTCACAGACGGTAATGGCGAGACGATCCCTTGGTCCACCTTCCATGGCGCATTCGAAGAGGTGTTTATCCTCCCACCCATTCATCGTCAGAAGGAGAACGATTTTGTACGTCTGCAACAACGAACCATGACAGTGAAGTAGTATGTCACAGAATTCAACTGGTTGGCCAAGTTTGCTAGTTCTTATCTGCCCAATGTAGCAAGTCGAGCCAGACAATTTGAAGGCGGTCTACGACCTTCCATTCACGCGCACGTAGTCGCTCCATAGTACGAGACGATGAGGGAAGTCCTTAATCATGCCCTAGTCCTGGAACTGCAATATCCTCCTACTACTGTCGGCGTTGTGCAGCATTCTCATCACAAGCGCTCTAGTAATACATGAGGAAACAACGCTAATAAGCATCCAAATAATGGTGGTAACCAGGGCAATCAAATGGGGGAAAATCAGGGGCAGCGTTGTGCAAAATGCAACCGTACAGGGCAACAGGCTAGCGAATATCGAAATCAGGGATGCTTCAACTGTGGTCGGCTGGGCCATTATGCTCGAGACTGTCTTGATCGTCCAAACCGAGTCCCTCCGCGCCAAGCAGAGCAACAAAATTTCGTTCAGGGACTCCAAGCTAATCGGTCTGCGCAATAATAGGAGCGTCGTCCGAACACTGGGGGTCGGGTTTATGCATTGACGAGGGACGAGGCACTCGCCTCGAACAAAGTAGTATCAGGTTTGTTGCTATTCAATAATGTACATGCATGAGTGTTATTTGATTCTGGTGCCACACATAGTTTTGTATCAATAAATTTTGCTAGGGAGCACGAATTCATTCAGACACCGTTAGGCCTAAAGCTTAGCGTCGGTACCTGATCGGGCATGAACTTGCCTGCCGATTCAGTTTGTCGAGATGGCTGCATTTGCATCGGAGGAAGAAAATTGTCACTTGATACGATAGTTCTAGACATAAGGGACTACGATCTTATTATGTGGATGGATTAGCTCGGCGCTTGCTCGGCTACCATTGATTGTACGGAAAAGAAAGTCGTGTTTCGTCTACCTAGCGAGATCAAATTTTGCTATGCGTGCAGTCCACAGTCGAGAGCGTCGAATGCCTGCATGGTGATCTCTGTAATGTCTGCTCGACGGATGATTCACTCCGGCTGTGAAGGGTAATTGGCGTCCGTTCGAGACGCTCAGCAAGATTGTGCAAATGTTGAGTCTATTCCCGTTGTGGCAGATTTTTCTGATGTGTTTCCAGACGAGTTATCCGGCATGCCGCCTGATCGAGAGATAGAGTTCACTATAGACACATTTCCAGAAACTCGACCAATTTCCAAGACTCCGTATCGAATGGCCCTGGCAGAACTAAAGGAGTTAAAGATTCAGTTGCAAGAATTGTTAGATCGTGGATATATCCGTCCTAGTGTATCTCCGTGGGGTACGCCTGTGTTGTTTGTTAAGAAAAATGATGGCTCTTTGTGGCTCTGCATCGACTATCGGGAATTGAATAAAGCTACTGTTCGAAATAAGTATCCCCTTCCCAGGATTGATGATCTCTTTGATTAGTTACAAGCTGCAACAGTGTTCTCGAAAATCGATCTTCGCTCGGGTTACCATCAGCTCAAGATTAAGCCGGACGATGTGCCAAAGTCAGCCTTTCACACTCGCTACGGCCACTATGAGTTTTTGGTAATGCCATTCGGATTGACCAATGCCCCTGCCGCCTTTATGGACTTAATGAACCGTGTGTTCCAACCGTATCTCGATAAATTTGTAGTAATGTTCATTGATGATATCTTGGTGTACTCAAAGAATAGAGAGGATCATGCAGAGCACCTACATACCGTGCTACAGGCTCTTCAGGACAACAAGCTATATGCAAAACTGAGTAAGTGTGAATTCTGGCTGAGCAGTGTATCTTTCCTCGGGCACATCATTTATGCAGGAGGTATTACAGTCGATCCAAAGAAAATTGAAGCCATTGTCGAGTGGAAGCGGCCTGCCTCTGTTAGTGAGATTCGAAGCTTCCTCGGGCTAGCGGACTACTACAGACGTTTCGTGAATGATTTTTCCAAATTAGCATCACCTCTGACTCGCCTCACACAGAATGGAGTCACTTTTGAGTGGTCCGCAGACTGCGAAGCCTTATTTAAAGAGTTAAAGCATCGCCTCACCTCTGTCCTGTTACTTGCACTACCAGACGAGATCTCGTGATTCCAAATCTTCAGCGACGCGTCAGGGCAGGGCTTAGGGTGTGTACTTATGCAACAAGATAGAGTGATAGCCTATACATCCAGGCAGCTGAAAAAGCACGAGAAGAATTATCCTACACATGATCTGGAGCTAGCGACAATTGTGTTCGGGCTAAAATTGTGGCGACACTACCTTTATGGAGTGGCTTGGCAAATTTATATCGATCAAAAAAGTTTGAAGTACTTATTCACCCAAGCGGATCTTAACCTACGACAGCGGCGTTAGCTAGAATTAATAAAGGATTACAACTTGACGATAGACTACACACCTGGTAAGGGAAATGTGGTAGCGGATGCTTTGAGTCGGGTCTTTGTGGGATCCCTATCCGTTGATAGCAGGTTACAAAGGGATTTAGAAGAGATAGGCATCAAACTTCGAATTTGATATCGCGGCGTGCGGGTTGCTCAGATGCGTTTCGTACCCAACCTGTTAGAGAGGGTCACATCTACTCAGAGGGACGACCCATTCGTAAGGAAAATACGCGAGCATATTCTAGCGGGGAAGGCGAAAGACTTTACAGTAGATGAGAATGGAGTATTACGAATTAAGGGAAGGCTATGTGTCCCCAACGACTCAGAACTCAGAAAGAAGATCCTTGTGGAAGCTCACTATGCAGCCTATACGATCCATCTCGGGAGCACAAAAATGTATAAAGACCTTCGTACTATCTTCTGGTGGCACGGCATAAAGAAAGATGTTGTGCTCTTTGTGTCGCAATACGTAACCTGTCAGAGGGTGAAAGTAGAGCATCAGAGGCCGGGCGAAAAAATGCAGAATCTTGCTATCCCAGAATGGAAGTGGGACCCTATAAGTATGGACTTCATTATTGGCCTGCCAATGACGCAACGGAGGAACGACGCAATCTGGGTCATCGTCGACCGGTTAACCAGGTCTGCATATTTCATTGCCATCAAAAGTACTTGGAGCACCGATCGCCTTGCCCAGACTTACCTTGATGAGATAGTTCGGCTGCACGGAGTGCCAGTTTTTATAGTATCATATCGGGACGGACGATTTCTATCACGTTTCTGGGAAAGCCTTCAGTCAGCGATGGAGACCGAGTTAAAGTTCAGCTTCGCCTACCATCCTCAAACAAATGGCCAAACAGAACGGGTGAATCAGGTACTATACGACATGTTACGCCTCTGCGTAATCGATTCGAAGTCAAGTTGGGACGTCTACCTACCGTTGGCCGGATTTGCATACAACAGTTATCAGTCCAGCATCCAAATAACTTCGTACGAGGCTCTGTATGGACGGAAGTGTAGGTCACCGATCTGCTGGGATGAAGTTGGGGAGCAGCAAGTCCTTGGGCCAGAACTGGTTGACCAAACAGTCCAAAAGGTTCGGTTGATCCGTGAGCAATTAAAGGTAGCACAAAGCCGACAGAAGAGCTATGCCGATATTCGTCGTTGACCCCTTGAGTTCCAAGAGGGTGGCCTCGTATTTTTAAAGGTCTCGCCCATGCGAGGAGTTACAAGATTCAGGGTAAAAGGGGAGTTAAGTCCGAGATTTGTTGGCCCGTTCGAAATTCTCAAGCGAGTCACTTCAGTTGCCTATCAAATTGCATTGCCACCAGCCCTATCAGAAGTGCATAGTATTTTTCATGTGTCACAGCTTAGAAAGTACATGCATGAACCGAACCACGTGGTAGAATTCGATCAGCTGGATCTGTAGGCGGACTTATCGTACGTCGAAGAGCCCGTTCAGATTTTGGATCGTAAAGAAAAGCAGTTACGGAATCGGGTAGTCTCGCTAGTGCGCGTTCTTTGGCAAAACCACTCGGTCGAAGAATCGACCTGGGAACTCGAATCTGACATGAGGGAAAAGTTTTTCTCATTATTCCTTAGGGGTTGGTTCTATTCCTAAGTTTCGAGGACGAAACTTTTTGTTAGATGGTTATGATGTAGTATCCTGTTCTCCCTATTCGGAGAGCGCGACTAAGAAATACTTGGTATCGTTCGATCGGGACAGATTAAATCTGCATGCTTCTTATAAACAAATATTGGATTTGATTAGTTGGGTTAGCTCGCCCTCACCGGTACTTTTCATAGTACTGACCCTCATTGCAGCAGGTTCCCCGAGCCCGAGCGACGCAGCGAGGAGCTGAAGCTTTCTTTCCCCAACCAGTCCAGTACTCGACGTAACCCGTTTGTGACTTTTTGGAACTTGTACAAAGCACCCGAAGCCCGCACAACCATTTTATGTAGCTCTGAGGCAAGGAAATAGCTTCGCCAGCAGATGTCTATAATATTTTAAAGTTTTAGTAAAGGATGTGATGTATGGAACAACTATCTCATTTTGTATCCAAGTTGTAAGCCTGTGTGGCTCCAGAATCTGTAACCAGATGTACATTATCAATAAAAAAAAACTTTTCTATGCCTCAAATGTGTGTTATCTTATTTGCGTACTCTGTTGCATGTGTTCTAAAAAGTATATTATTATGCCTAGGCCTTGTGCACGCGCGCCTTACGCGTGCACGACATCACGCCCGTGGGACGATTATCGATTTAGCAAAATCGGGACGTGACATATTGGTATCAGAGCAAAAACTCCAGATCCTTTGTTCTCGTGTCAAAATTTTTTCTTAAGATGACCCTGTCCCTTCTGAGTTGAACTCTTAAAATCGTTTAGGCAAAATAAGATGCGTTCCATACAGTGAGTCCGTAATACTCTATGAGACTGATGCAAGTTCCTTGTTTTAGCAGGAATGGCTCAAACACAAGCAACATGGCAAGTTGATGCAAGTACTTCAGGCACTTTGGCTAGTTCTGAGAGCCAACGACCTGCTCCCTCCGTCGATCCGGTCGAACAAATGATGCAAATGCTAGAGGCACAACAAAAGAGGGATGAGGCCCGACAGGACAAGTTCGAGAAAAATCTAGAAGCCCGATTTGAGGTCCAGCAGAAGCAGGTAGACGCTCTGCAACAAATTGTTCATACCTTAGCTTCCAACCATTTTGCAACGACAATAGCGGCACCGGTGGAGCCACCAACAGACGAAGTCGAAGTACCCCAAACCGCAAAGAAGAAGGATGTGACTGCCTTCGACTTTGCCGACTTCAAAAAGGTTTGCAATACGTCCTTCCGTGGGACTGAGGATCCCGTTATGGCTCTAGATTGGTTGGCCGAGCTTGAGGATCACTTTAAACTCCTAGAAGTACCTGATGACAAGCAAGTCGCTAGTGCACGGTAGCGCGACGGCGCTGCGGTGCGGCGACACAGCTGCGGGCGGCGTCGCGGCTCCGGCGGTGGTGATGGTTAGGGTGGTGGGATTAGAGTTAGGGTTTTGTATTGTGTATATATATACATATAGTAGAGAAGGGGGGGAGCTCCTGTGTGTGAAAAAGGGAGGGGGGTAATTGGTTTAGAATTTGGATTTGTATAGGATTTGGGTTATTGGGTTTGGGTAGGGTTAGGATTAATGGTTTTGGGTTTAAATTCATTTCTTTTTATTTATTTATTTATTTATTTATATATAGGTGTATGGCTATTTAAAAATAGTTTTGTACCTCAATAAATTCCAAAAAAATTATACAATACTCTAATAATAATTTTACACCCAAAAATATATTTTCTGTACAATATTAATAATTAATTAAATACTCATAATTATAAATTTATGAATATTATATATTATAATTAACTAAAAATAAATAAAAAATTCTCCCTTAATCACAATAATTTCAAAATACCAATATTAATAAAATTTAAAAAACCAGAGTGCTTACATCTTGCTTGTATATCGTTGATCCATCCAGCCCTGCTCGATTATTGCACGATCTGAGGATACTTATATATTGCATTACTGGGATAACCCAGAGATTACATATCAAGCTGTAACACATATTTGGCCGTTAAATCTGTTTTAGTTAGAGAAGTGGACCGTTGCAACATGAAAGTTTAACTCATGTCCTTGTTTGGTTGTTGAGTTGCACTGTTGTGTTATAACGGACATGGACCAAGCTACTTGTTATCTCTATGTTATTTTACTTAATATTGTATCCCTGCTTGTGTATTGCTCCTTCTGTTGAGTGATATTAAGGACATAGACTGTCGTGGCATGATAGTTCAACTCATGTCCTTGTTTGGTTGTTGGGTTGCGCTATTATGTTTGCGATAGCCTGTGGACTGAAACTATGACGCAGAGTTATTCTAGCTTGACCATAATCAAGGGACATATTCCATCTTGATGTGATGTGGCATATCATGTCCTTGTTTGGTGAAGGAGTGTCATGTCATGTCATGGATGGGACATGTGCCATTGATTGTTGGTTTAAGCATCTCATGCTATAGAAATGGTTTTGTTTCTTCATTTCGTGCTTCCTTTGTGGTACTTGCTATTTGGTGTCTTATTCTACTGGTTTTGCATGGCCAGGTTTAGAGCCAACACCTGAGGATCAAGCGTATCTCACCCTCACTGATGGCACGCACCAGAAGGATGGTTGTTGAGGGTCACGAGTGAGTTCCTTTATTCACTTCTCGTCTTTTGTAAACTATAATCTTTTGGGCGTTTAGCCAACTGGCACAAGTCAGTCAAAAAATCTAGATAGTAGTTCCCTACATGACTGTAATATATTCAGACTGCAGATGACTCACTGTCATGTATACTTTTAATTGTGTATTTGGCATATCACTTATATTTGCTAGATCTTTAGAATATTCTAATGCGGCGTTGGGGACGCCTTACTGCTTATTCAAAAATATTCTATGTTATTGCTACTTGTTTGAATGATTGAGATATAGAAGTTCTTGACCCTAAAAGACTTAATTGTAGTATGCACCTCTCTAGACAACCTTAACACATTGCGGGTTGCTTCGGTATTCTGCAAGGTGTGGTTGGCTGAGTCATTCCCCCGCTCTCCAGTATTCTGAATCTGGGGCGTGACATAACATCTTCTCAGTGGCTTTCAAATCGATATTCAATCAAAGGTCAAAGATTAAACATGTTCAGACTTGAGTTATATGTATTGGAGCAGATACTAGCTTGTAGTTTGACATGTGGCTTAACCATCATGGTCCGTTAGATCGATCATTTAGGGTGGCATATATTCGAGATAATTCAGACACATGTAACCCCTTAGTAGGATTATCTAACACATGCAATGGAATATTAGTGCTCAAGAATAAGCCAATTATTCTTTGATGAAATAGTGAATATTCATATTGACTCTGAAGGCCAGAAGGATTACTAGATATGAGATGGAGCACCGACGAGAGAATTCTAATTTAAAGTAGCTTTCGAACAATTTTGACTCCAACATCCTCAATCAGAGTGGATAGACTTCATTTTTCTAAAGGAGCTAGGGTAAAAATGAAGTTGTCTTTATACAAGGCTATACACAACAAATTGCTGACAATGGATATAATCACTTGGTTTGGTATTCATGTGCCTAATTCAGTTTGTGTTATGTGTAATGAGTAGAATGAATCGCGTGAACATGGATCCAGTCAAGCAAGCAGTGAGGTATACGCAATAATTTTTATATATTAATAATTGAGGATATCCGTATGCCTTAGACGGCTTATTTTTGAGCCGTTTGTAAGTCGCATTATAATGGTAGAAATTATTATTGATTTTCTAGGATAGCAAACAGGCCAATGGTAGAAAAGGAAAAAAAAAAAAAGGTCAGAGGCCCCAAGCCCAGACGAGGCCCAAGTTAGAACCAGCAGAGGGCATGAAGGTAATTTCCGCAGTCACTATCCTCAGTATAAAGACTCTCTTCACGCTTTCTTCTACAAAACCCTAACCCTACCAAAGCTCCCATCTCCTTTTAGGGTTCGAGGCCGGAGCAGCAGCAGCAGCAGCAGCAGCAACTAAAGCAATGGTACGATTGATTTCCTCGCCATATTTTCTTTCCTCTTTCCGGTTCCGGTTGGGTTTTGTACTCTTTGATGCTCCCGATGGTGTCGAGCTTCTGAGTTGCCACCATTCAATCCCACGACACTAGACGGACACGGTGACCCGGACGCGGCACTTTCATCTGGCGTCCTAGTTTTTTTTTGGAGCATGTGTCGTAGCGGACGGTGTCCGCTTCGGACACGGATACAATTGTTGATGGGATCCGTAGCATAGAAGTATTTCTAGCTGATCACGACACCACACTACATGGACACGGTAGCACGGACACACACTGGTTTGTAGCCATAATGTCCGACCATTCCGGACTTTGTAGTGCCAGTGACTTTTTACTTATTTTACCAGAAACACTTTCACATATTTGTGTAATTTTGCTTTTAAATCCCTCTATGTTAACGTTTTGCAACTTCCCCTAATTCTAGCCTCAACTAGCTGTATTCATATTACAGAAGTATTGCTAATTTGGGACTATAATTTCGTATTAGACATTGATTAGTTGCATCATTTTGAAAATGACCACTTCCTCTTTAATTTGACCACTTCATATCAAAATTTATAGATGATTTTCCTATGTTGCGTGTATCCTTAGTGTATTTTGTGTCCATTAGTGTCTATGTTGAGTCCAATTAGTGGCCGATGTATACACAACACAAGCATAACTATTTTGCAGTTCCATGTTCTACTTGTGATTTCATAGAACAACACCCCCCCTCCCCCCCAAAAACCCAACCCAACCCAACCCAACCCCCAAAAAGGGAAAAAAAATCATGTGATTTTGCAGATAAGTCCCTGCTATTATATCGTGCTACAACTTTTCCTTACCAAATTGTTGAAGAGGTTTCCATCATGCTGATGTCATGATTATAAAATTTTATTTTGTTAGATGCCCTCGACTATTTAGACATTGTTACTTGCATCATTTTGATAATGACCACATATTCAATCCGTCACTACATATCAAATATATACATGACTTCTACTATGTTGCACGAGGTACAAAAATGCCACATCACAAAATAGTCATGGATGTGTCACTGCACTGTTTCTTGGAGTCCATGTCATGTCCAATGAGTATCCAACATGGAAATGACAGGGCGCTGCAAGTCTGTAACCATTTTTGAGCACCCATGCTTCTTAGGGTTTCTGAGAACCGTTTACAAATATTTATGTGATTTCTCAGATAAATTCTTGTTACATCAACATTTTGTAGCTTTCCTTTAATTTTTGTATGCAATAGCCAATTGGAATAAAGATGCATATTTCAATCTTGCAGGCCCCAAAAAGAGGAGTGAAGCCTTCCGCCCCGGCGAAAAAGAAGCAGGTATTATCTGTTTCTTCTTTACTTTGCATTTTTTGATGCAACGAATGGTTTCTTAGGCTGTGTTTATTATTGGTGCTATGGATGACAGGACAAGGTTGTGAACCCACTTTTTGAGAAAAGGCCAAAGCAGTTCGGCATTGGAGGTGCATTGCCTCCCAAGAGAGATCTGCACCGATTTGTGAAGTGGCCAAAGGTTGTACGCATCCAGAGGCAGAGGAGGATCCTCAAGCAACGTCTGAAGGTCCCTCCAGCATTGAATCAATTTACCAAGACATTGGACAAGAATTTAGGTATTGATCTCTTCTTAGTTTTATGTTTTCTATTCAGTATATATTTAAGTCAACAGTTAGATGTTCCTAATTTATTTTTTGTTGTATAGTGGTTAAATCTTCTATATAATATGTGCAGTTTGTAATTTTTGTTGTCAGTGCCATGTATTAGCTACAGAAATTCAGCACATTGTCAAATTTTATTGTTGATTTTGATTAATTTTTACTCATAGCATGCAAGACGTCACTGTTATTAAGTGTGACTGATTAGTACAATAATCTGTGATTGTCTGTTTGAAAACTGTCATCAGATGGTTATTAATCCCTTTTTAGTGCTTTTTGGTATATATCTGCCCATTGAATTTGCCTTCAAGCTTATCCTATTTAAAACTATCTCTGAGAGGTGACCTTGCTCCTTAACCTAGTCTTTTTGTCGAAAGCTTAGCTTGGTGAGCACTGCTTACTCACCCTATTCCCTCAGACAATGACAATGTAATTATCTGAAAACAGAAGGTTTGTGTTTACCCCCTTTTCCCATTTTTGTATTCTTGCTATGTACCTGCATTGTCTACCTATGTGGCAAGTCGTCAATGGCTGCTCTCATGTTCACTTGTTTGTTATTATTACCTTTTCATAAGAGTTCTTAATCACAAGTCTGTAATTTATATTTTATACAACTTTCACCTCTCTAAAATGCTCCCTAATAATCTTGCTATGGACCTCGTTGCTCTCTCACTCTCTCTGTGTGTGTGTGTGTGCGCGCGCCTCTCTATAAAGTTATGATAATCTTTTTCTTCATTGGAGTTATGTCTTATGTATTCGCACATCACAAGGTCTGACCTGTTGCTGCATTAACAAATTTCAGCCTCACATTTTAGTGCTGACATGTTGTCATACAGGGATAAATCATCTGTTTAACTATAACTGCATTTGTTTAACTATAAAACGTAACTTAAGTGACATCTGCTTCCCAAACAACTATTTAAATTGTTAATGATTATGAAGCCCGAAACAAATTGTAAATACATGTCCATTCTAATACTGGAAAGGCTTAGTATTACTCATAAAGTCTTATCTAAAGTTGGGAAAGCCTTTGTTTACAATACTAAAGTCTTATCTAAAGTTGGAAAAGGCTTTGTTTACAATACTAATTTTTTAACTCATATCTATCCGAGCATGACATGGTAGTCGTTAGGTATGCTAATTGGTGTATTTCTTGATCAAAGTTGCTGCGATTTTGTAACTTTGCTAGCATCATCCCTCGTTTACACAAAGATAAACATTGGCAAAAAGTGTCACATCTATCCAAATTCTTGGAAACGGCAGCCTAAACTGATTTTCCAATTGTTTCTTACATTAACGAAGCAGAAGATGATATTCATCATATTGTGACTTCTATTTGCCCCTGTTTGTGCTTGTTTTCCTATTTGATCAGTCTTTTACATTTTGACTGTTTAAACATTTTCCATTTTGTTCTGAAATATTTGTGCCTTTATCTTTTTTGCAGCAACAAATCTATTCAAGATGCTTCTCAAGTACAGGCCTGAAGACAAAGCTGCAAAGAAGGAGCGGCTATTGAAGAGAGCACAGGCTGAGGCTGAAAAAAAAACAGTCGAAGTTAAGAAGCCGATTGTTGTGAAGTACGGACTTAATCATGTCACATACCTCATTGAGCAGGTCTAGATCTCTCACTTAGTAGGGTTCTTGGGTTGTTTGCATCTGCTAACCATAATAACTCATGGGTAGCCAAGTGCAAATATCTGGCATAATTATGTCAATTGATGTTTAGTGATCTATCCAACAGGACTGTACCAACAATGTATACTCTATAAGATGGCCATCATCTTAAATGAACACTTGAGTCTGTCTTAGTGTTTACCTTTAGTATTTTGTTGTCCTTTTCGGTCCTTTTACTTTCTTAGATGTGTTGTAAGAGCACATTGCATGGAACTTTTAGGTGTAATTTTCTTTCCTTTTTCTTTTCATCCCTACCGAGTCTCTAGTGTTAACCTTGAGCAGTATGTAGAAGGAGGCTCGAAGCATATTGGAAATATCTGATATGGGAGACGAAATATGTTGAGTTCAATACACATCCAGTGTGGCCTATGTCTTTTTGAAGGAAAAACTAAGATCCTTCTTGTGCCTGATGTGTTGTAAGAGCCCATTGCATGGAACTTTAAGTGTAATTTAGTAATAGGGATGACAGTTGGGTTAACAAAAAACTTGAATCTAATAGAAATTTATTTAGAGAGAGGTAATTTGATTAGCTTGTAATACCTCTCAGTAGCCTATGCTAGTTTATCTCTATAGAAACTTAATTTATAGTTCAAAACATGTGATAATTTATCTCTTTTAACTTGTGGGATTGAAGGTACAGTTTGAATATATGGGCATTTAAGTTGTCTATTTTCAACTCTTTTTTTGTCGTTTCAATAATGTTCAAATTAATAATGAATTAGAACCTGCAATATGTTAAGAAGAAATCTTGAAATAAGAAGTATTTCACATGTTATAACAGAGCTCAATGTCCCAAGTCATTGAGTATAGCAAACGTAGTATCAAGGAACGAACTTGAACAACTCTACCATCTAATTTAGTTCTTGCCTGTAACAGAATTGAATGAATAGTCCGTTATTTGTCAAAACCCCGTCTCATTCATTTTAGTTTTCTGTCTTCTGTTTTGTAGAACAAAGCACAACTTGTGGTCATTGCTCATGATGTGGATCCAATTGAGCTTGTGGTGTGGCTTCCTGCCCTTTGCAGGAAGATGGAGATCCCTTACTGCATCGTGAAAGGGAAAGCACGCTTAGGATCGGTATATATTCTTATCTTCTGTATTTGAAGCAAACTGCTCTAGGTTATTTTACTGACCTTGCCTGTTCTAATTTAACGATAGATCGTTCATAATAAGACGGCATCAGTTTTGTGTTTAACCACTGTTAAGAACGAGGACAAGCTAGAATTTAGCAAGCTCTTGGAGGCTATTAAGGTAAGTGGAGCAGAACTGTCAGTGTATAATATTCCTGATCTTTTTTCTTTTATTGATTATACTTGCTCTTTTTGCCAGGCTAATTTCAATGAACTGTCAGTGTATAATATTCCTGATCTTTTTTCTTTTATTGATTATACTTGCTCTTTTTGCCAGGCTAATTTCAATGATAAATTTGACGAGATGCGTAAAAAGTGGGGAGGTGGGATTATGGGCTCCAAATCTCAGGCCAAAACCAAGGCGAGGGAAAGGCTACTTGCAAAGGAAGCAGCTCAGAGGATGACTTAGGCTTTCGCTGTTAAATTTTGAGCAATTGAGATTTTTCTGTTAGCAAACATCATGTTTTCACCAAATTTCACACCTATTTGAGGCCATGAATGGATTTAAATCTATCAATAGTTTGATTCTCCTGGTTAAGAAAATGGCTACTTTATGCAGAATTTAAAATTGAAATATGCATTGATAGCAAGTGCATTTTTTGGTTCCAGTTTAAATATATCATGGCATGACTGTAATTTTGTGTTGATTGAAATTTAGTGCATCTTTTGGTTCTAGTAAAATATATCATGGCATGACTGTAATTTTGTGTTGATTGAAATTTAGGAAATGTCTACTGATATTCTGTTGTCAGCTCATGTTGGATTACTTATCATACGGATAAGAAACAATATTGGGATATGTTTGATTGTTGGTCGATCCGTTTTTGGTATTTGAAGAAAAACAACAATTAGGCTTGTGTTGCATTGTTGGTAGATCTGGTTTAGTAGTAAAGAAACTACTATTGGAAAAAATATTTTCTATGTATTGGTATTGGCTGCTTTGCTATGCAATATTGAACCCATCTTTCTTCCTTATGCGCTACTCAGTTAATTACAATGCATGTTTAAGTTGTTACGCAGCTCATCTTCTGAGTGTGTAGAGGATGATTGATGGTACAAGTTAAAAATGTGCACCAGGTCTAAGGACTCTAAATTGTGCCTCTATGATCTTTAAGATGAGCAGTTTGTAACTATTGTTGCAATGAGGTGATTTTTTTATTTATTTTTTGTTTTGGTTTGGAGGTCTTCAGGAACCCCTTATTAGTGTAATTGGATTGGTCTGGAGTAGGTATCGGGGCCAGCTCTCTCTAGTACTTGACTTCATGTCCATTTTTATTTTGCTGAATGTTAGATTGATAGTTGATTGTGGCAAATTTTATGGGCATTCTACATTTTACTTAGGACAATCCGTTACTACAGAACAATTCAGATTTTTGTAACTTCTGCTCAGGACTGTGTCCAAAATTTACTCGGGATAGTTCAATTCCCTCTCCCAAACATTTCCAAAAGTTTTTATTCTAAATTTCTGTTCTTTCTTTAAATTTTCAAACTCCCAAACCCTTATTCCAATTCCAACCGCAGGAGGAGGAGGAGACGGCGGCGGGAGACGGAGGCGAGCGTCCTCGCCGCCACCCGCCCACGCACCCCGCCGTCTTCTTCTTCTTCTTCTTCTTTTTCTTCTTTAATGATTTATGATTGTCAACATTTTTGACAGTCCTAAATAATTAGGACTGTAAAAAATGTTGACAGTCCTTTCAATTGGAAGGACTGTCAACATTGTGACAGTTCTGGAAAAAAAATTTGGGTTGAAAAATAAAACTCATTAGCTTTTATATGAGAATTTGGACTGTCCTCAAGTGAAAAAAATAGTGGTAAACTTGTAAAAAAATTAAAAAAAATTTGAGTTGTCCTAAGCAATATATGAAGTGCCTTTAAAATTTGTCTTTATTGTTGGTATTATGTTTCTTTTTATAACTTAACTAAATTATAGTTTTCCGTAATTTGCCTCGTTAGCAAATTAAGATCCCCTAAATTTTTTGTTCGAAATAGTCCATCCCGTTCATTTTCCGTTAAAAAATATAATTTAAAAAAAAACGAAAACCCTAAACTACCCTTCCCCTTCCACCCCTTCCACCCCCTCCCCCCCCTCAATCACAGAACCTCCTCCCCGCCCCCCTCCTCCTCCCTCCTCTACTCCTCCTCCTCCTCCTCCTCCTCCCCTACCG
Organism: Iris macrosiphon; assembly: GCA_036927795.1. NCBI lineage: Eukaryota > Viridiplantae > Streptophyta > Magnoliopsida > Asparagales > Iridaceae > Iris > Iris macrosiphon. The sequence continues at coordinate 34,471,682 of JAYESA010000015.1, read as the reverse complement.
TTCTTCCTCCTCCTCCTCGCGCCCCCTCTCCCTCCTCCCTCACTGTCGCTATTGTGCCGCCGCAGGTGCCCGGGTGCGGGGAGGAGGGGGTGTTGGGGAGGGGCGCGGGTGGCCGACCTAGGAGAGGAGAGGGAGTGAGGTATGGGGAGGAGGGGGGCTCGGAGAGGAGAGGGGGGGTGGCGGGTAGGGGCACGAGGAGTAGGGGGGGGGGGGAGTGGGGGCCGGGGAGAAGGGGGTGAGGTGCGGGGAGGAGTGGGGTGGCGAGTGGGGGCGCGAGGAGAGGGAGGGGGGAGGGGGGAGGGGTGGTGGGCTGGCCAGGTGGGGCGTGGGGAAGAGAGGGGAGGCGCGGGGAGGAGGAGGAGGGGGGAGGTTCTGATGGAGGGGGGGAGAGAGGATTATGATTAGGATTAGGGAGGGGTATATTAGTCATTTTACGTCCTTTAAACGACAAAAAAATTAAATTGGATGCAAAATGCAATACGAATATTTTTTTTTAATGTAGAAATCTTTAATTGTAAAAACGTAAAACTAAAAAAGAAATTTTTTTTTACTTTATCCTAATTTTTTGTTGCCACTTGCCGAGTTCCTTTTTACAAATTATAACTCTACTTCGTCATTGTTGAATACTTTAGTAATGGTAAAGTCTTGGTGTTTGGTCCATTTTATTTTGTTAAATCCTTTGTTATTCTGAGGTGGTTGAAATATGGCCAAGAATCCACTTTAGACTTAGATAGGTTGAAGTCTTGAGATAGGTGAAGTTCAAAAAATGCAAGGGGTACTTTTATTTTTTGTACGTCTTTGTTAAGAAGTTAGTTTTGAGTTGCGTATTCTTATGTTATCTTTCATATTTCTTTCTACTGTTTGTACCGTGCTTCTTTATTGTTTATGTGGGTGTTTGTGTCTTGTTCAATTTCCCTTTGTTTTGTTGGATTTAAGGAGAACTTTCTGTTTTGTTTCTGCAAAAACTTACTGTTTAGTTTAGTAATTGTGGTTTGAAATAGAATTCTGATATTGTATTTGTATAAGTACTATTACGAAGAATGAAAATGATAAGAATCGAATGAGATTTTAACAACAAAATTTTGAAACTTATAATAAAATGGTCAAGCAAAAAAAAAAATGCAATGTCACAATCACCGGTGAGTCCAATTTCTAAGTTGTTTAATACAAAAGTTTAAAATTCTCGTCGGAGCAGAGTCTGGTCGAATGCGTAGCTGGCATGTTACATATTCCTAGTCTTACGTATTTTGGGACTAGGGCGTTACAAAATCAAGCACCAAAATTAAGAGATATTTGGATTAAAATTGCAATTAGCTCTAAAGAGAATGTCGTGATAGCGGAAGCTAAATGTTTGTACAAAAATGTAGAAGATTTTGAGTTCTTGATTCGCTTATGCGTTTGATAAATAAATTTGGATAAAATTAAGATTAGCAAAGTATTTCAACAAGAAGAGATAAATTTGGATGATACAATTACAAGAATAATTGAGCTAATCATATTCTTTTAAAAGTTTATAGATGATGTTTTTGAAGACTTGATGAAAGAAACCAAAGAAATTGCTAATAAAGTTGGTATTGATAAGACATTTCCAAAAGAAAAGAGTTACTCATAGAAACAAGCATTTTGACGAGGACATGGATGCGGGTGCCGAAGGAAGCCAAATATAGAGGATAGTTTTAGAATTATTTACTTTATCCATTATAGATCAAGCTCCAACATCACCTAAATATCGATTTGAACAATTTGGACTCTATGAAGAAAATTTTGGATTCTTGTTTAATGCAAATTTGTGAAGTGTTAGTGACGAAAGTTTGATGGAGCATTGTTGGGAACTCAAATGCGAAAACTGTTCCCCAAACCAAGAAGCCGCGAAAGAACCAAGCAATAACAATGCACAAAACCAAACGCCAAACCGCATAAAAAAATACACGCAGACATGAACAATTTTTTACGTGGAAACCCTTACGGGAAAAACCACGGGACGATCAGAGTCCAACCCTGAAAAGCCTGCACTAATAGAATAAAAAATACACCTACTCCTTACGAACTTCTCACCGTCACCGATCCAAATGGATCACCACAACTCTTTGGAATATAAAATAGATCACAGACATACGAAGAATGGAGACAACGAGAAAAGAATTACCCGAAACCGATCTCCACTTTGAAATAGCCTTCAATCTCTTCATTTCTCCTTCCAATGTTGTAAAAGCACTCTTGCCTCCGTTTGCAATATTTTTGAGATATATTTTAGGGTTAGAAAATACCTAATATATATATAGCTTTACGTGTGGTTTGGCATTTGGTTTTGTGCGTTGTTATTGCTTGGTTCTCTCGTAGCTTCTTAGTTTCAGGGAATGGTTTTCGCATTTGCGTTCCCAACAAGCATTGCACTAAACTAGAAAAGTTTTGGAACACGACCAACATTATGATATAAATGGAAAAAAGTTATTTTTAGACCTTACATAATTGAAAGCAATATTGTCCAAAGAAGTAACAAAATCAATTTACATCGTTGACTTGATAATATCTTATCAAGAAGATGATGATTTTTGGAATGTTGTTGACTATACCAATCATAGTTGCTTCGCCAGAAATAAACTTTTCTATGTTGAAGTTGATACAAAAATTATCTTTGGACCACCATGTCACAAGAAAGATTAAATGTATTAGCTATGATCTCAATTGAAAACGAGTTACCGAAGAAGCTTAAGTATGATCACTTAATATAATAATTTGCTTCAAAAATGAAGATATAAGCATTTTTCTTTGAATAAGATTGTTCTAGTTTATAAAGTATCATGGTAAGACTTACTTTTTTGTTGTTATTATTGTAATCAAGATTTTATAGTATAGTTCAAGCCAAAAACATAATTAATGTTAATTTAAAAAAAATATCTATATGCTTTTATTGTTATTATTTTTTCAAGAAGGTTGGGACAACCAAAATTAGCTTCGGCCACCCGGACTTGTCGGTCCTCTACATAAGTTCTAATACATGTATATAAGAATAAATATATTTTTAAAATTTTAGATTTTTTATAAACATAATATTTAAAATTTGTTAAGATTATAATTGTGCAAAACTAGATTACAAAAAAATATTAAATTTAGATAGTCAGAATCAAATAAGATTAAATTTGATAAATCTTATCTATGCCTAATTTATATCTTTTATATCTAACTTAAATGACATGGAATTAAATATTGTTCATATTGAAGATTATATTTTTTATAACTTAAATGACATGGAAGACGGCATGTCATAACCTCAATGACATGACACCTTCATGTTGATGACGTGATGCGAAGTGGTGAGTGAAATGCCTCAAATGGCTATAAATTCATGAAAAATCTCAAAAGAAAAAAATTGTGGGAGTTACATGACTACTTTCTCTTATATTATAGTAGCATGAATGCACGCGCAACCATGCGTCTATCTTTTTCTATTTAATAACTATAAATAATTTAAAACTAAACGATTATAAATATTTGATTATTTTCAAAATTTATCAACACACATTACCTTAATTAGGAAAAAAAATTTCTTTTATTTGGTGTTGATACATGTATAAAGTATTATAAGGAAATATCGAGAAAAATCTAAAATTTTGAACTGAATTTCGTACAAATAGATCAATATAGACACAAAAAATTTTTAAAAAAATCATCTGTTATCAATTAGGATAGAAACATTTGATAAAATAGGATACATATTCTTTTGAAGAGAAAATATGTGAAGATATATATTGAAATCTTTGGCTTAATTTGTTTCCCAGATAAAATGGATTATAGTAAGAACTTATTTTTTGCATGAATACTTATTAGTGAAAGTTTATTGTTTCATTTGAAAAATTACAACTTTATCCTTTACTATAAATATGCTTGAAAATGACTTAAAATTAACGTATAACCGCGACGGTCCTGCCCTCCTTCCTGAGGTTATTAAACCTCTGCTGAAGCTCGTAACGCGCCACCACGTCAAAATACCTCTCCTGGAATCTCTCACTAAAAATTGTCCATGGAATCGGTACCGTGAGAAAACCCTCCTGCGCTGCCCACCAGTCACGAGCCAAGTTCAACAGGTGTAGTCTCACTACTGCTACACGCTCTCTATCCGGAGTCCATGCTGCCTCCAAGATGGCCTCAGTGTCCTGCAGCCAAGCATCGGACGAAATCTCGTCCTCTGTGCCATAGAAGTACAGAGGACTGAGACACCTGAAGCTGGTCGCAGAATTATGAATATGAGAACTACCTCGCTCCAACGTTGTCTGGACCGACTGAGTGAGTACGTCACTCTGGTGCTGCTGGGTTGTCATAAAATCTCGAAGGACATCTATCAGGGCTCGGGCAACACCCTCTGGTTGCTCGGGCTGAACTAGGTGCACCGGTGCTGCCTGCTGGTCCAATACTGTCGTCCGATCTACCTCGGGATCTACTCTAGACTCTACCCCTGAATGTTGAGGTCGATCTCCAGGAATACGCTGGGCTCTCGAATGTTGACCATCCTCGAGCTGCATTCGATCCATCTGGCCGATAGTAACATAAACAGTTCCCCTGAAAGTTAAGGACACAAGAGTCAAACGAAGAACATGATATATCAACGAATAAGAAGATATCAGATCAAGAATCAGGGATGGAGAAAAATGACTAGGGATCAAGGGGAACAATTTAGGATTTAGACATCTAGAAATAACAACCCCCACATATTTGTAAAAATTAGACCTGCATGGGCCACCACTAAAACCATGTCACATCCCAAAACCAGAATAGTGGAGAGAGGGACTAACAAGGCCAGCTACGTATACTTAGAGCACACCGGTACTCTGCATATACGGTAAAACTGTACGATATGAGGGGTCACTACTACAAACCAACAGTCAAGCCTAGGTCCAACAAACCCTAGTGTCTCAATCACAAGAACAACATGAATAATAAAAAGATGTAAGATCAGCTGAAATATAATAGTAAAGCATCACAAACTATAATATACAGATGATCATGAAGCTAGTGAACACAAAATGAATAAACTAGCCAGAATCTAAGTCATACATGATCAATCCTACGATATGTCAATCATGATATTGCCCGTAGGCTAATTGATCAATCCAAAATACGAGCTAAACACGTCTCGGTGGCTAAACGCCAACAAAATAGAATGTACATCATAGTGGGAAAGTAAGAAAACTCACTCAAGTGGTCTGGTGCTCTTGGTGATCACTATCCTCAGAAAAGTACGAAAGATCCTCCGATGCTGCTACTGGATCTGGCCATGCAAAACTAGTGGGGTCAGACCCCAAATAACAAGTACCACAAAGGAAGCCAATCTAGGAACTTAAACCAACAACACAAGCAATACAAATACTGGAAGTAAAGACTGAATGTAAATGATCTCAGGATAATAAAAGAAATATTGTAAACCTGCAAAAGAGACATATCCTGAACTGATAAACAAAATAGGATAACAAGTGCAGTAAATAAAGGTATGACCATACAAAGCCTAGACTAACCATCATCCATAAATTATGGCTAATCATATAAGTACGGCTTGATACTTTAACTAACTAGGGTTATCATAATCCTAATTACTAACAATTATAATGCAACTCGATACTAGAGTTCCTTCTGATCGCATGCCCCTGCAGTCTGTCCAGGATATTCATACGCACAAACCAACACTGGATACTCCTCAAGATACTCCACAAGATAAAGCACTGGATACTCCACAAGATAACCATATGAATAACCGGGACTGCATGCAATCTAGGAAAATCTCTAGCCATGTACTAAGTGAATCTTTAGTTAATAATCTCTAGCAGCTTCTTGTATGAATTTGGGTGTGACATTCCGCAGAATCTATCCTAAACATGATACAACAAAACAAGTTCTAATAGTAATATAAATTTTTTTTAATATACATTGCACAAACAGACTCATATAAGCCACGACAACAACCAAGCCATGTGAATCCAAGTGAAGTCAGGTAAAACCATGTGAAGCCAGGTAAAGTCATGTCCATCCAGATGAAGCCAAGTAAAACCAAGTCAAGCCATGTTCAATGAAGCCATGTAAAGTCATGCCAAGTCAAGTCCAGTCAATCATGTCATCACGTGTAGCCGGGTAAAGCCGGGTGAAACCGAGTAAAGGCAGGTCAAGTCAAGTCATTTAAAGTCATGTAAGTTCATGTCTAGTCAGGTCAAATCATCGCATGTTCACGCAAAATCCAGAAGAATCAAAATAAAATCGTAAAAATCCAAGAATTTCTAAAAAAAGAGCACGATCGGTATACCGTCGGTACAGTCCAGTACACCGTCGGTATACCGGTCCAGAGATAGAAAAAACACAACAAGTCTGGATTCCAACAAATCGATATACTATCGGTACACTATAGTATACCGCCGGTATGTCGTTCCAAGTAGGCAAGGAAGGTTCTGGAAAATAAAGTTCCACCAACTGGTATACCGTCGGTATACTGTAGTATACCGTCGGTATGTCGGCCAAGACAAATATCCTGAAGTCGGTTAACAATGTCGGCAATGATCGGTATACCATCGGTACACTAAGTACACCTTCGGCATGCCGATAAGGTTCACAGAAAATATCTAAAAATCTAAGTTGGTCAAAATTGGTATACCGTCGATATATTGTAGTATACCGTCGGTATGCCGGTTTCCAAGGATAAACATGGTTAAAGTCAAGTCTGATTTTTGGGACCCAAATTAAATCCTGAAAATTACTAGAACCAAGTCTAACAAGAAGTCAAGTCTATGGTAAGTCTCATATCCCAATATGAACTAAATCTCACGGTCACAACTCCGGTACCGTATCTGTTACCGAGTTACCAAAAAAGGACGGAACAAGATTCTACCAGAAATCAAAACCGAAACGGCCACTAGGCTAGAAATCATGATATGAACAACTATAGTAAAGCATGTCTAGATAAAAAGTAACAACAAAAACTCCAGGAAAGTTAAATGACAGAAAGTAAAAGAAGTTCACAAAATCGGTAAGGTGTACTTGCATAAAGCGAGCTCACAGCCTAAACCTTTTAGTCCACCACCACGAAGGGGTTCAGAAACCACACTCTAGATCTCAAGACCAAGTTTCGAGCTCGAGAGAAAGAGGATGAAGAGAAGAGAGAAAGAGAAAGAAAGAAAAGAAATGAAACTCAAGTACTATTTATAGAGAAATTCTTAAAAATATCTCGAAAAGTAAAAAAAAAATCTGTCGGGCAATATACCGTTGATATACTGTAGTATACCGTTGATATACTGTAGTATATCGTCGGTATACCGGTCAGGTAGTAAATTTTCAATTTTAAAATTTTTTGAGCTTCCTCGAGAACCAATAAATAGCACAAAATATGTATCCGCATAAAATTCGAATACTGTGAGACGAGTCTCACAACTCTCCCCTCCTTATAAAATTTTCGTGCTCGGAATTTCCATGAGGATCCATAACCAACCAACAAGCAAATCCAAGAAAGCAAGAGCAAAACAAAAAGATAAGCAGGAAACTCATGTGAGCATAAAATTTTCTAGACAACAACAAGAAATCAGAAAAGAAATAATAACAGACATAACAGATAAGCTAACAATCAATCACATGCACATGCTAAGATAGGACATGGATATACGAAAAAGTATACCTCCCGAGTCGAAGATAAATGGATAACGAGTATACATATCGTCCTTACGCTCCCACATCGACTCGTCCAGTGAGTGATGCCCCCAAGCAACTCGAACTAATCCGATAGTCCGTTTCTTGAGAACCTTCTCCCTTTAGTCCAAAATAAACACAAATCTCTCCTCATATGATAGGTCAGTACCAACGACCAACTCAGAATGATCCAGGATATGGCTCGAGATTGGAATATACCGACGCAACTGAGATACGTGAAAGACGTCATGTACCTCATGAAGCGGTGGTGGAAGAGCTAGACAATATGATACGTCTCAAACTCGTTCGAGAATATCAAATGGGCCTATATATCTGGGACTACGATTTTCTCCGTACTCTAAATCTGATAACTCCAAGGGTAGGCAAAATCCTCAAAAATACATGGTCGCCGACATATAACTCAAGATGACGACGGTGTTGATCTGCCCAATGACGTTGGAGATCCTGAGCCACTCTGAGATGCTCTCTGATATGCCTGATCACTCCAAACGACTGCGTAATTATCTCTGGACCAAGCATCTACCTCTCGTCAATGTTATTCCAAGCTAACGATGATCAGCATCTCCTACTATACAAAGCCTCGAAGGGTGTCATCTGAATGCTCGTCTAGAATCTGTTATTATAGAAGAAATCTACTAAATGCAAGTAATCCTTCCAAGATCCACCGAAGTTAAGTGTACAAGCTCGAAGCATATCCTCCAAAGTCTGAATAGTACGCTCCGACTGTCCGTCTGTCTACGGATGATAGGCTGAACTGAACTTCAACATAGTACCCAGACTTTGCTGTAGGCTCTGCCAGAAATGAGACGTGAATCGCGAATCTCTATCTGAGACTATGCTAACTGGTACGCCATACAATCTGATTACTTGCCTCATGTACATCTCAGCTAGCTGCTCTGTAGACTGGCACACTCTGAATGGAATAAAGTGAGTAACCTTCGTGAGTCGATCTACTATTAACCCATATAGCATCTCTGCCGGACGGGGATCTAGGAAGACCGGTCACAAAATCCATAGTAATATGGTCCCACTTCCACTCCGGAATCGGTAAAGGCTGAAGTAGTCCGGTCAGTCTCTGATGTTCAGCCTTGACCTACTGACAAACTAAATACCGAGAAACAAACCGAGCTATCACCCTCTTCATACATTTCCACCAGAAGTTTTGACGAATATCCTGATACATCTTCGTCCCTCCTGGATGCACTGAGTACTAAGAATTGTGGGCCTCAGACATAGTCTCCTGTCGGATATCTCCTCTCGGCACACAAAGTCGACTCCCAAACATGAGAGCCACATCCTCATGAATGCTCAACTCTGATCTGCGTCCTGACCCATACTCTGCTCTGACTGCTGAAGCCTGACATCACCAATATGCTCTGCTCTACTCTGATCCTCTCAACTATAGAAGACTGAACCTGCAGACTCGCCATAAAACCGATATTGCCAGGTAATAATACCTCGGTACCCATCTCCTGCAGATCCTGTAAAATGTGGCGCTGCTCTGTCAAGAAGTAACCTCCTCATTTCCTGCTCAAAGCGTCTGCTACGACATTGGCCTTCCCTGGATGATACTGAAGGTCAAGATCGTAGTCCAACAATAACTCGAGCCACCTCCTCTGACGCATGTTGAGTCCTTCTGTGTGAACACATACCTCAAGCTCTTGTGGTCTGTGAAGATCTCCACTCGATCACCATATAGGTAATGCCTCCAGAGCTTAAGTGCAAACACTATTGCTGCCAACTCAAGATCATGCGTCGGATAACTCTTCTCATGGTCTCGAAGCTGTCGAGACGCATAAGCTATCACTCTGTCATGCTACATAAGGACACACCCTAGTCCCACTCCTGAAGCATCACAATACACTGAGAACCCACCTAGTCCCACTGGAAGTGTCAGAATAAGAGCCGAAATCAATCTCCGCTTGAGCTTCTCGAAAGAAGTCTGACAAGCATCTGACCACTCAAAGCGCACATCCTTACATGTCAGCCGTGTCAAGGGTGCGAAGATCCTAGCAAAGTCTGTCACAAACCGTCTGTAGTAGTCTGCTAGACCAAAAAAATTGCGCACATCCACTACACCAAAACACATGAATTGTAACGGTCAAAACATGTACTAAAATTAATTCTAACGGGTAAATCCCGTGAGTATATAGGCGTGGCTAACTGTCTTTCTAACGGCTTCTTACCGTCAGTAATTTAATTATTCTAACGGCTTATTGCCGTTAGTAATTTAATTATTCTAACAACTTATTGTCGTTGGTAATTTAATTTTTCTAACAGCTTATTGCCGTTAGTGATTATTTTTCTAACAACATATAAACATCTATAGAATTGAATAGTAACATGCTTTGACCGTTAGTATATTTAATAATATTAAATAATAATAATTTTTAAATTCTCTTTTAAATTTAAATATTTTATTTTATTTCACATCCAGAAGACCATATGTACACAAATTTACAAATTTCAACCATATATACATCAATAATCACACTAGTCATTGATTATCAACCATATTGTATCTAAACTCATGAACCATGTATTATTAACCAAACTTCAACTATATATACATTGATCACTTTGATCCATAAATTTACAAATTTCTCAATTCTCAAAAAACATTACAAGAGCAGTAGATAGATGAAAAGCTTGACTTTCTGAAGATTTGTTGTTGCTCAGTCCATGTTGTAGATAGATGAAAAGCTTGAATTTCTCAATCCATATTGCTTACCACATCGATATTTGAGTACTCTCTTTCAATTTTTTATTTTCTTCCTCTTTTTGTCTGAGTGTAGCCTCTACCTTGGACATCTGCATCTCTGGTTCTGCATAAAATGAAGGCTGAACTCGAGGTTGCTCCATGTTGGTATCCTGCAATCAGTAAAAATCTACTGATACTGCAGGTTAAGGACATGTATCTCGTTTTGCTAAACTATGTACAATGCCAAAACAATTAGTCGAAGAGTAGTACGTACCTTGTTGTAATGATAGCATAAGCTACTGCCACAACCTTGTACGAAAAAAATTTGTTAGTTCTAACAGAATGCATGTTCCAGTCTCAATGCACGCACTTATACTTTCAGAAAGCATATTTATCTTGTAAGGATTACAAATTTAGAAAGCATTCATGATTAATATTGCACAAACTAAAACTATTCTCTCATTCAAGATTTCAGAATTATTATAGTAAACACCATACGTGATATATGATAGAAAACATACCCAGAATAGGAGTTTCTGCCTATCCCAAGAGCCTACTTCGAAAGAAAAATAATTAACAAAGAATAGCCTTATTATTATAAGAGAGGTAAAGGAATCAATTACATGTTCCAAAAAAAATGATGACTATGCATAGATTGATTGTCCAAAGAAGGGTACCAGGTCCTCTCTTATTTGACTCTATATGGAGTAGAGTAACTCGAAAAAGTTAATATGAACTCACAACGATGCACTTTACTGTCGTACTTATGGAAGAAACATTTGAAATTAACTGCAACAAATGAAAAAAACATAAGTTGACAACCACAAATTATGGTTTATATCAATATCAGTACATGATCTATCAAAAAATGTATGTAATTCCTGGAAGACCCATAATGGCGTCCTTGAGATTGTGGAGCTCTATTAAGTCTATGACTTCATTCACAAATTTCTACAACATGGAAAAAAGGGTTCACTACATGAGTCAAATGACCTTAGAAATTAATGTAAACTGCATAGCAAGCGAGTATGTACCTAAGGAGGAATCTCTGTTGCAGCTCTTCCTCCACTGCTTCAATATTGCTCCTTATATTAGTTTCAGAAACCAAAAAACCCATCACTAATTAATTATAATGCTAATTGTTTCTTTGCAGAAGCTTTTTTCTCGAAGTGATTTACATATGAATGAGTATAAAATTGAGAATTGCTGGCCAAGGATATCAAGAGCTTTGCTTCTAATTCTGGGGACAAACAAACATATGTTATATTGAACTCATGCTTAGTTACTATGGTGGTTGTTGAAGTCAGAAAAAAATTATCATCACTGGAGCAGCTCTTTTGCCATGAAGTTCAAATGGAGTTGTTAGATACATAAATATTACACACATGATCAACAAAATAATCACTTACGAGTATCAAATTACGGGCTAAACATGTACGTACCTTGAATTCTAATATCTTTAATTTCTCATTTTATCATCTGATCGATAAACCAATGAAGTCCTGCCAAGACGCAGCATATACATATGCTACCATTAGAAGGAGATCAGGAAAACAAATATGTTGGTAGAGAAATCTATATTATTTCTTGAGGAGATCAATTAGACAAGGAAATCTTACTTCTTGTTTCTAGCATTACAGCTCATAATAGAGATGAAGATGATACTAAAGAATATGTATAAAGCAAAAGATTAAAAACTTTTTAGACTAAAAAGTGCATATCCCTATAGCTACAACAATAAGTAGGAACTAAATCCCAACTGATACTAGTTTCCAGATTCCCATTTAGTAAGTAATAATATGCCTAAGTATTGTACAATCTTTTATATAGCTTATAACTTATAGAGCAGTAACTAAATCACAACTAATACTTGTTCCTATATTCCCATTTAGTATCCTGGCTGAAAAGAAATTCCTCAAATTCCAATTTGACAATTTTCGCTAATGGAACTAAAAATAGTACATAAATAAGAAAAATCTGATATTACAAATTCTAGAAGTGGCCACATTGCAACCTTTTCAATTCCCACCCAGTATTTTTGGTTATTAAAGACAAAATATTTGACCAACAACTCTAGTTTTGCACTAAGACTTTGAGACGAGCCTTATGAACAACCCACAATCATCTCAGTTATACTATAAGAGGTCTAGCTCACATGAACCTAAGGAAATGAGGAGCTAATTTTATAGCACAATAATGAATAACAATTAGATATTCCTGTTAAAGTAAATATGCCTCTATTTTGTCACAGGTCTATATGATGCAAGGAGAAGGTGGAACTTCAATTCATTAAGCAGAACAAGATGCACTAGTTCCAAGTAAAGAGTAACAACAACAAAATAATATATTTATCTTGGCAATGTGTTATTACATTGTTAAAGAAATATCAAAATTAACATATTATAAGTTTATTTAAATGCTATAGATATTAGCTTCCATTCAGCCATGACGAAACAAGTCTGTTCTTTCCCAGTGATACTTAGTTCAATTCTACGAACTCCTACAAGATAAAGACAATATACACTTCATGGACTTTTTGTATCGAATCATAGGGGTATCAATAATTTTTTTGAACTTCATTCTATTTCATATAAGATTATTGTTAGCATACTCAGTATGAAAATCAAGCCCTAAGAAATAGTCATAAAATTCAGAAACCTTACTTCGCGGGTATGCCATGTTGGTGTTTTGCCTTTGGACTAGTAAAGAACTAAAGATAGTCCCACATTGGCTACACCACAAAGTGGGTATCTCAATATAATACTTTGTATGAGTTCAGATGTGCACATGGGGTGTGGTGGGGCACATGGGTGCCATGTAGGGGTATTTTTCTAGGAGAAAAAAAGGATTAACTTCTCATGAAATCATTTATGCTTTTTGTCATGCTCTTGGATATTATTCCATAGGAGCTAAGCCCCAAAGCTTAGCGACTCGGACTCGAACTCGGGCTCAAGGGTGCAAAGTGGCGCTTTGTTGGCGCACTTTGTACTTAGCACATCGCAAGGCGCTCGTGCGCTCGTTTTATGCTCGTGTTGCATGAGCGGGTGCTGAGCGGACTATGCATTGGGCTGCGATTATGGGATATCAATTTTGTATATTGGCTTTTTAGTCCCATATCGAAAAGAAGAGGAGGATGAGCTTCTATTCTTCCCTATATAAAGAGCCCTCTAGCCTCATTTTGAAACAGACCAAAAGTTGAGAAAGAGGAGTCCAAAGGAGTCCGTTCGAGTCACACAAAGAGGTGACTACGAGCGTTCCAGAAGTTCTCTTGTGAACTTGCTGGCTCCTGGGAGCAGATCGTCGATAGATGACGAATCTTGCTTTGAGCAACAGTGGTCTTCACCGTCCCAGCAAGAATAATTTTTTATATTGTCTTCTTTTCCTTTTTTTTCTTGATTCGTTCTATCTGATTGCAACTACGTTTTACAAGGAAAAACGAAGGTAATTTTTGTTTTATTGTAACTTTGTTATGTCCGTCTGCAACTGCAATTGCAAGGAAGAACGGAAAATTTGATTAATTCTGATTCTTTTGTAATCTTGAGAGCAAGTTGTAATCATAATCCTTTTATAATTCTTCGTGGAAATCGAGAATAGTCAGACTGAAAACTTTTGTGTGAACCTCTGATCTGGACCACACATTCTTCCATCTTTAGTTAAGGCTCGGGACTAACATGCCATGATCCTAAAAAATTTCTTAATTAAATCCGACACACTTGCATGCAACCATAACCTACTAAAAAAATTAATCCCATATCTAAGGAAAATTGAGAAGGAAAAATTGAATTTTGAACCTAAAAAACTAGGGTTTTTCTCACCTCAAATAAAGAAAAAGAACGGAGGGTTAGATGATCTTGAAGCAAAGAATCGAGACTCCGCAGCCGATGACTCTTCGCAGGTGGACGCCAGAGTCGCTGGTCGAGCCTTCGGGGTTGTTGGGCAGCCGATGACTTGTCGCAGCCTAAAGAACTCGTCGGACTCGCCGCAGCCGACGACTTGGTTAGGGAAGAAAGTCACCGACCGTGTGATTTTTTTATTATTTGTGAATGGGAGAGAGAGAAAATGGGTGTATACATAGTAGTTGGAGGAAAAATTGGAAAACTAGGGCGCCAATTTTTTTTGTCTATTTCTATTTGGCCGCCTACCTTTTCTACCTTTAGTAATTTTAAAAAATAATATATATCTATACTAGTATATATGCACGTGCTTTGCACGTATATTGGAGTGAATGATGTTGATGAGTTAGTTTATTTCTACTGCTTTTAATTATATAGGTTAATGGTTCAACCCTTCGAATTCTTTGGTAACAATTTAAAAGACTTAGCAAGTAGCATGAACCCTTTGATTTCCGTAAATGGTTGTCATTATTGCATCTCTTAAATGGTTGTCAGTGGAATTTATTGTAGGCATTCTTTTTAATTACTAAATATGTTGAAGGGTATTTTTGGAACAAAATTTTTTCACGGTGAAGCCTAGTTTTGACATTATATAGTAGAATAGATTTGTAACAGACTATAGGATATTCTAACGGACTCACATAGTGGGTAATTTGTAACGAGATGCAGCCGTTAGAAATTAAAAAAAGTACCCGTAAGATTTTAGACAATTTGATGTAGTGATCAGAAGTTGTACGGGGTACTGATCAATTCTCGGTAGCCTCCATCTTCTTGGAATCCATCTTGACTCCTCCACCAGAAATAATGTCCCAAGAATAAGATACGATCAAGCCATAACTCACACTTGCTGAACTTCGCGTACAGCTGCTGCTCTCGAAGAATCTGAAGAACTACGCGAAGATGCTGCTCATGCTCTTTCTCACAAAGACTATAGACCAAGATATCATCAATAAACACTATCACAAACTGGTCTAGGTAAGGCATGAAGATGCTATTCATGAGAGATATGAATATAGCTGGTGCATTGGTTGCTCCAAATGGCATAACTAGAAACTCCCAATGACCATATCTAGATCTGAACGTCGTCTTGGGTATGTCCTGCTCTCTGACTCTGATCTGATGATACTCATACCGTAAATCGATCTTAGAAAATACAACTACCCCACTGAGCTGATCAAACAAGTCATCTATTCTGGACAAGGGATACATGTTCTTAATGGTTGTCACATTTAGTGTTCTATAATTAATAACTAAACGCGATGAACCATCATTCTTTTTACCAAGAAGTAACGGGGCTCCCCAAGGCGATGCACTAGATTTAATGAATCCCTTGGCTCTCAAATCCTCAATCATCTGGTACAAGATCTCCAACTCAGATAGTGACATCCTATAAATTCTCACTGAAACTGGCTCTGCTCCCGGGATTAAATCAATGTAGAACTCCACATCTCTAACTGGTGGTACACCTGGTAGCTCGTCGAAAAATACGTCAGAAAACTCATAAACTACTCCGGGAAACTGTGCCTCCTCAGCCTCTGCCATCATCAATGTAACCTCCCGTGACTCTACTGCACCTCTCAAGAATGAGAACTCCTTCCCACCAGGTACACAAAAGTTAACCTTGCCACTATGGCAATCTATCGTCGCGTGTCTCGCACTCAACCAATCCATCCAAAGGACGACATCATTGTCGCCCATAGAAAACTCTATCAGCCTGGCGAGAAACTCTCCCGCACACTATAACTCTATACGAGGGATATACTCTATCTACTCCCATGAGACCGCTACTAATAAGTATATTCAACCTTACAGGTAAGTACTCGGACTCCAATCTAACTCGTATCGCAAAGCGTACAGATATAAATGAATGTGATGCACCAGAATCAAATAAAGCTGAAGCTGAATAAAAGTAAACGAGAATAGTACCTGTCACTACCACATTTCTAGAATAGAGGCTTTATTGTTATTTACCATATTTATTTTATTGTGTTAATATGTTGCATGATATATAATATACATATTATATTGTGTTCATTAATGCATGGGTTAGTGGACTGGACCTAAAAATCTACTAGATAAACCCCTACCCTTTTTAATTAGTAATTAGTTTAATCCCTCAAATAAATTACTAAACCCCTCATTAATTAGTTCTTCATGACAAGCCATGAAGGACAAATTAGACTTTATGCATTAGAAACCCTAACCCTAACCCTAACCCTAGCCTATAAAGCAAGATGGCGCCTCCCTCAAGCCACTCATCATTCATGAGAAAGAACCCTAAAAATAGCCTCCAAGAAGAAACCCTCTTTCCTTCCACCAATTTCAGAACTTCTTAGCCCTAGATCCCTCATTCTTCCCTCATCCAAGGAGACCTAGAAGCTTGGGCACAAGAAGATTTGGAGAAGGAGAAGCTACATTGGAAATCCATCTTCCAGTAGGTGAAAATCTAGAAACCCTCATTTTAATTCTGTTTTAATTACTTTGTTTGGCCATTAGAAGCCCACCCATGGTTTAGGAACACCCTCAAGGAGAGAGAATTAGTTCCATTGGGTTCCACAGTATTTTCTCATGAGTTTTGTTCATAGTTTTGGTTTTTGGATGCATTTTCTCCTAATTTCGTAGCCCTAATTATACATATATGTATTTATGCATATTTACATCATATACATAGAGGTTTAATTTCAATTTGGGGATTTAAGCATGAGTATTCATGGGGTGTCATGTGTATCCCAGATTTTGCACACTAGGTGTTTATTGTAATGATTTATAGGAAGAAAATACCTATTTATATGATCTATTTCTTATGCATTGATATGTATACTTATAAATATGAATGTGTGTGTGTGTGTGTGTGTGTGTGTGTGTGTGTGTGTGTGTGTGTGTATATATATATATATATATATATATATATATATATGTATTATTGTATATATGTATATCTATGGGTTGAGGGCACAGTCGGAGTTCCTGAGTTCTGGTGATGGACACTGTGACTGTGCATAAGGTCGGGATTCCACAGTTTCAGCTACTGTGCAGTCGGGTTCGTGTGCATCGTGCACATTGTGTCAGTGTGTGGTGGGGGAGTGAACTGAGGTATCGGGTATCCGCAGACAGTGCAGTGTGTATCAGCATTAGGGGGAAATTGGGTTTCTCACTGTGAGCATATAGGGACTGATATGAGTATCAGATTTTCCACTGTAGCTCTGCATCAGTCGAGAGGCCAGTAGGAGTCGAGTTCCTGGGTTCACTACAGTGTGCAGCAGTAGATGGCTGATACTTCAGTAGGTATCCCTCGACTTGGTGCCAGTTTGGTTAGCAAGTGGGTATCAAGATATATAAGTAGCAGTGAGTTCCCTGTGAGTGAGTGGTTGTGTGTATCATTCAGTATCAGTCCAGTATCAGTAGGTATAGATTCAGTAGTTCTCGGTTAGTTATTGGACAAGAAATTGGTGGTCTTTCACATCCTTATTAAGCGCACAAAAATTATTTTATATAATGTGGATGCTCTGTTTGTGTATGAAAGGAAGATTACTGGGTGGAATTATGGAATATGATTGTAGATATTCAAATGTTAAAGATCAAGTTGGGATAACATTTTTTGCAGTTACAATCAATTAAATCACATGGCCTGTAGACCGAAAAATGGTAGCATGTGAACTGTGCACCCTATCACTGTGTGTTAGTTGGGTTAGGCAATACCATGTTAAGCCATATGATACTTTCAGTTATGCACTTATGTGGTTGATTAGCTACAAGCTGTTCAGCAGTGAGCAGTGGGTTGAGGGAATTCAGTGTAGGTGTGATTGTGTAGGCGTGTTAGCAGTGTGAGAGGGGAGTATACCTGACTGTGTATGTGTCAGTTGCATTCAGTGAAGGGGGAGGGCTGTTACAATCGGGTAAGACAGTCAGCTGTGTGTGGTCGAGTGAGTGAGGGTAGCAGCTATCATAGGGAGACCTGGGTAGCAGTTGGTTTATGTATGGTATCTGTTGGGCCAAGTTCAGTAGGCTTTCCAATTCATGTTGGGAATTACACCTCAGTTTCAATCAGCTAAACAGGCCTTGGTTTATATGGGTATCATACATTTCCTTATGTTGCTTTCTAAGTTTATATATTTTTCCAGTGTTAGTTAGTCTAGTGTTAAGATTAGTGTAGCTAGATAACTAGTTATATATATTTATTTAGTTAACTGATGGGTATATCAGCTATTGACATATCGATTACTGATACATGAAGTGTGTACCAACCATATACACTGATGAGTGTCAAAATGTACTGATAAATACATATTTGAGAGATGACAGTCTAAGTTAGTATATAGTGTATTAGAAAGGTTGATGTTAGTTAGTTGACAGTTAGCAATGTGTTGTATCAGTTATAAGTTAGTACTGTAATAGGTTTGGTAAGTTATTGTATATGAGATCAGTTAGTTTAGAGATAAGTTAGTATTAGTCTAAGTATCATTGTTAGTCTAAGCATTAGCTAGTTACCAACCTATACTAGAGATGAGTTAATACAATCTAGAAATAGATAGTTGGACCTAGTTTGACTATTTTGACTTAGAAATGACCTAAGTATTCAACCTAGAGTAATTTATACATGTTTATGACTCCAACACACTCTTTGACACTTAATTTATATATATAGATCTGTGTGACTCCAGTTTGGACATCGATCCTCACACCTTGCTCAGGACCACATGCGAGTACATTCTCTGACAGTTTTTATTATGTTGATTATTTCTATGATTCTAGTTGTATAGCATACTTGATTCTGACACTATAGATACACGGGCTGGTATCATAGATACCTGTTATGAGGAGTCATGATTGGAATCCATCGTGCTAGCTAGGGACGGGAAGATATTAGCAGATTATGTGATCATACCCCACTTTACATGCATCATAGCTCACCCCACACATCACGTAGGGTGTAGCCTGAACATTTACATGCCTCATAGCCTGTTATATATGATTAGCCTGACTATTGCTCGCATTATAGCTAACTAGATGGTTAGCCTGACCTCACATGTATCATAGCCAATCATATATAACAAGCCTGATCTCGTCCCAAGCCGATCACATAATGAATTGATATTTCAAACACTTAGCTAGATATTCTATTTCTTTATTTTCAGTTCACTTATTCTAGCATTCACATATTTTTATTCATTGCTAGTTTGTAATATTGCTGATTACATATTCTCCAGTATTCCTTATTTCCAGTATTTTTTTCGTCTTGTATTTTTTTACACTGTATTATAATTTTTGTCAATATAAATGAAATTATTGTTTAGTGCTTGTGCTTCGCTCCAATCCTGACTAGATAATATTTTTCAGAGGACCTTGAGGACTTCTGTCATACTCACTATGGCCCAGGTGTAGAGGAAGACTACGTACCAGGGATTCTAGAGGAGTCACTCTCCTTAGAGGAGACACCACCTACAGTCGCGTAGACAGTTCTATTTATGTATTATTTGTTCTAAAACCTGAGACTTGGATTGTACTTATGTTGAGATTATTGTTGAGACTATTTATGTTGGACAACTAGACTCTAGATTACTGTTGTATTTGGTTGTTGTGCTTGACTTATGTCAGTACTTCCTTATCTTGATATCTTATCGTGCCAGTTATTTTCTATAGTCTTTGTGATTGAGTATATTATGAATTATTGATCAATGTATTATTCATTGTCCTCCTTATGGAGTTGTAATCAATGACAGATTATGAGTTATGTTTGGTAGTCTTGAGACCTAGACAACGTTCTACCGTCGATGCTGCGGCGTAGGCTGGACGTACCCACGACTCATGCCCAAATTTCGGGTGCGGGTTGTGACAGTACCTACTACCACCTCTTCTACTGCCAAAGCCTCCTCCATCGATAGCAAGAAGGCTCGACCTTGCCTTCTGGGTGAGTGAACGGTTGACAATATCCAGAGAGCTTTGATATGAACCTCCTGATGTATGCCAGTCTTCCTTGCAGGCCACAAAGTTCTCTGAGGTTCTTCGATGGGTGCATTTCAATAATTGCTTTAGTCTTGTCGGGGTCTACGTAGATACCCTTCGAAGTTATGACAAAACCCAGAAATTTGTCGCTGGAGACTCCCAAGGATTTCGTAGGATTCATCTTAAGCTGATGCGCACGCATCAGGTCGAACACAGTCTTCAAGTCTCCGAGGTGATCATCTTCGGAGCGACTCTTGACATCGATGTCATCAATGTAACACTCCACTGTCTTGCATATATATTCAAGGAAGATGGTACTTATAGCTCGTTGGTATGTAGCACATGCGTTCTTCAGACCGAAGGGCATGAATGTGTAGCAGTACACTCCTATCGGCATCCGGAACGACGTATGCTTCTCGTCACCGAAAAATATCTTGATTTGATTATTTTAAGATAATTCCGTTGGAGAGTTTTTGTGGACTTATCATCCTTGACGTACTTAAAGATAAGTATGGATGACAAGTGGAAACGACTGACACCATCAGAGGTATTATGGACGTGACGGTAGACAATAATATTTGTTCAGAGGTAATGTGGACATGACAAATTCTTGGGTTATAGACTTATTACCCATGGCGTATCTTAAGTACGGATAATAAGCTAAAATGACTAGTACTATTAGGGGTTATATGAACGTGATAGTAGAAAGTTGATAGGCCGAACGTTACTCAGAGGTAATATGGACATGGCAAAGTTATAAAAATTAGAATTTCGTTAGAAGTATCTTACGCAGAGGTGATGTGGACATGGTAAAATAAACTTCTGTGGGGACAAAGAAAAATAGGACAAAGGTAATGTGGATGTGACCATTTTCTTGTGGTGATGGATTCGTTATACTTAGGAGAATGACATGATTACAGCTCAGAGGTAATATGGACATAAGCTGTTGCTTGGGGTGATCCCACCTTACTTGGGGGAGCATTTTTGATCCAGACTGGGGATCGTAAATGAGATATCTTGGAAGCGACTGGGCTTTGAGGACATAATTTTTTACTGGAGGGAATCAAGTTTGGGTGATCTCAACGAGAACGTTTCGCTGGACCTGAGAACTGCTCTAATGGAGATTTTTTTGTGGATCCATTGTTCGTTGCGTATTGAGGACCCCTGAACAAAGATAATAGATTTTGCACGAAATCATGGAGGGACGCAAATCCCCTTATGCATTTGTACTTGCTCGGGATAACAAAATATAAACACTGTATATTTTGAATTAATCTGTTGGAAAGTACTTGTCGAGAAACTTGCCCTTGATCACCATCATTGGCAAGTCTCGGTTAAGCTTTGCGAGCCTGTATGCATTGTTGAATCAAGGAGGCGTTGTCCTTGATAAAGTATCGGATTAAGAAAACATTGTCCTTTGTGGTGTCATACCTTGATCTCCCGCAGGTAATTGGTCGTCCCCGCTGGGCACGAATTACCGTGCCAGCGCTCCCGCGAGACGATCGTTCCCATCTGGACGTTATGCCGCACGAGCGTAAGCCGCGCCCATGCAAGGCCATGATCCAAACGTGCGATAAGATGACTAAGCCACAAGTCGCACTGATAGTTCGAACGCAGCAAAATAAGAAACGCACAGGCAATTGGTAACAAGTTCACATAGTCGTCAATAGCAGAAGCATTGAATAACACAAGTATAGAAGTAAAATAAGCTCTTTATTGATGTTGAACAAGTGTTACAAATGGTGCTAGGCCGAGAGCCTATGAGTCGCTGGCATAGCCATAAAGGACAAGTGATAGTCATTGACGAGGATGGAATGCAACGAAAGCACATGAGTCGCTACAAACCAACCCATCTAGCACATGAGACTATCAGTCTTCTAGTGAGAATGGTGCAGCGTGAAGCGTACACGCTATCCTGCTATACATGATTAAGACTGCATAAGTTCTATCCAGATTGGATCGACCCCGGTGCCCCGGAGACCGTCCGTGGAACAAGATCTGAAGATCTTACTTGTTAACAAGTTATCCGCGACATGCAAGTCTTGGGTCTTCCAGATTCATAACTTGACATGATAATCCATGATTCTTGTTCTGAACGAGCATTGCTCCATGAGTTGTGATTCTTGATTTTGCTTACATGATTCTCGTTCAGTATTCTACTTGACTTGATGCACTCCCCTGTTTCGGGGATTGCCTTGGCGACCCAACGGTCCCGGATACTTGCAGGTTCATATTACATAGAACAAATATTCGATAATCTTCTGGATAACTAGATGCATGCACAATACGAGTAGTGTTACTTGATTTTGGCATAATTTGTGTGGCAAGCATTGCAACGAGGCAATGAGTACAAGTTAACATATAAGCAGGTAAGCATGCATTTATGAAAACATAAGCATTTATGTTTGGCACGGGTCTAAGGTAAAGCGAGGAGTGAAACCGTAAATGGACATATCGAGCGACATAACTTATGGGCGTGCAGTGTAAGCAAGTGAAGCAGTGCACTACGAAGAGTATAATGTTCTACTCGAGGCATAGCAGGGTCTAGTTGCACAAGGCAAAGGTAGAATACGAAGGTCCATTTATAAGCAAATTTTTACTTCCATATTCTAACACAAGCAATACAAGTTGGATTATTTTCTTAGCTAGGTACGTTATATTTTTTTATTAGCATACATGGGGTGATTCACCTAGTGACTAGCATGTATCATCCATATTTTAAGTGTGCTGGCTAAGCAAAGACAAGTTTATCGTAGCCATCCACCTTAGCGATGATTCGCCTTGCACTACCAAAATATGATAAAATAGCGACATTTTTAGCGACGTCAAAGTAAAATGTCGCTAATATTAAAGATTTTAGCGACTCCAAAGAAAACGTCGCTATAAGTCACTGTTTGGCGACATATAGCGATGTTTAGCGACTGTAATTCAGTTTTTTAAAAGAATAGTCGTTATAAGCTTATTTAAGGTCACTAAACGTCGCTGAATTTTATGATTTAGCGACGTATGTAGCGACGTTAGTATTTTTGATATTTAGCGACGGTTTTAGCGATATCTATAATGTCGTAAAATATTTTTATTAGTGACGTCATATGTTGACGTCGCTAAACGTCGCTAAAATTTTAATATAGGTTTCGATTCCCCCCTTTTGTCGAAATCTTTCCCCAATTTTTTAAAAACTCCCCCCTCTTCCCCCCCTCTCCGGCGAACTGCACCCTCCGTCGTCCGGCGTCCCCCTCCTCCTCCTCCTCCTCCTCTAGGTAAACCTTAACTCTCTCTCTCTCTCTCTCTTTCTCTCTCACACACACACACACACACACACACAGAGGATACGGTATAACACAAACACAGACACTACACATACACAAGTGACAAACACGGCATGACACCCCTAACCTGATCTCTCTCTCTCTCTCTCTCACACACACACACACACACGCACACACACACACACACACACACACACATACAGATGCACATGACACAAACACGACACGACACACACTGACACATACACGACACAGACTGTCACAGAGGGTGTAAACCCTAACCCTAACCCGATCTCTCTCTCTCTCTCACACACACAGATGTATACGACATGACACTGACACAGACACGACACACACATACTGACACAAACATGGCACAGACTGTCACAGAGGGTGTAAACCCTAACCCGATCCTCAAGAGACGACACATTACTACAAAGTTCTACTTAAGTAGGTTCAGTGCATGTTTGGGCCTTCCCATTGGAAGGATTGTCTTGTAAGTAACTTTGGACCATGTTTTGGGGCCTTGCCCGTTTGAGGGGTCTAGGACAATCGTCAAGCTTGTCCCCCTAATATTTGTCGGCCCTGGCTTCAGCCCAAGTAGATTGATAAATTTGTCATGGTCAAGATATTCGTCCTTAACACCCGAACCCTAACTTGCATTTTGTTTATTTAGATTGAGTTAGGGGTAATTGTGATTAACCACAATAAGGAAGGTTCAGCCGGTTCTTTTTGTGGATCGGTTAGTTTGATTTTGAACTCTTAAATTCTTGTTAAAGTTTACAACATGAATTAATTAACAATCAACTTGGATAGTTATATTTGGGCCAATTTGTTTAATGACTTAAGTCTTGTAAAATTTAGGTTTAGAATGATTCATATTAAAATTTGACAACAAAAATGACTTAAGTCTTCGTAGTAATTTGATTTATAGGCCAATACTTACAATGGATCCTCCCTAATCACCAATACAAGGATCGTCTCTTGAGGATCCTCTACCTTATCGAAACCCAGCTCCATAACATATGCATCTATGGTGGCAGTTTCTTGACTTAAGGAGCCTTCTCTGACTTGGTGTATAGGGCTTCAAATAGCAGGTATTATCAGTACAAACACCAGATGTAAAGGGATGAGGTTGATAAAATATTCAAGGGCATTGTGTATCAAGTTAGAGTAGTTATTACCTTCCTAAAGAGAATCACACTGTATTTAACGATGAGTATATATGCTAGTACTAGGAGTATTAGTGCATGTATTATATTTAACGATGAGTATATACTTGAACGATGTCTATTCATTTTTGCAGAAGTATCTAGAAATGGATATGAATTACTATCTGCGTCATCGTTCATGGATATACAACCATCATCCTGATGACATGTGCGGTGTACGGGATAAATTCATTGAGGGTGTACAGCAGTTCCTGTAGTTCGCCAAGGCGTTCCCTTAGTACATGGATGGTACCAAAATTAAGTGTCCGTGTGTGAGATGTCGCAACTTAAAATATTATTTAGAAGTGAAAGTCACATATCATTTGTACACGAAGGATTTTACGCCAAATTATAATCAGTGGACGCGCACGGAGAACTTATATTTTTAGTATCGGAGTCGGAGCCTTATGTGGAGCCGTATATGGATGTCCACGACCACGCTGCTTACAACGACGGGTGGGTGAGCATAGATTTTGATGCGGCGGGGCCTAGTTTTGATTTGGACAATCATGATACAACTAAGGAGGCACCGAATACCGATGCTGGGAAGTTCATGGAGTTGCTGGAGAATACAAGGACTCCATTATACCCTGGTTGTGGAGATTATTCACCGTTGGAGGTGGTTACAAGATTGTTGAGAATCAAGTCCAATTTTAATATGTCACAAGAATGCTATAACTGACTGATGGATTTGATTATAGAGATCTTACCAGAGGGTGCAAAGTTGCCTAAAGACTTCTACCGATCTAAGAGGATAGTGAGATCACTCTGGATGGGATACTAAAAAATTGATGCATGTCGCAACGGGTGTATGTTGAACTACAAAGACGACAAGGATGAAGATGCGTGCAGATTCTGTGGTGCTGATCTCTACAAGGCTACTGGAAGAGAAAAGTCTGTCGGTGCAAAGAAGCCTACCGATTCGATGCACTACATGCCTTTGACGCCGCGGTTGCAGAGGTTGTTTATGGTGAAGGAGACTGCAAAAAATATGAGTTAGAACAGGCGAAAACAGATCGAAGGAGTATTGGATCATCCATCTGATAGAGAAGCATGGAAGCACTTTGATCGAGAGTATCTAGATTTTGCTTCGGATCCGTGTAATATCATATTGGGGCTCTCCTCCAACGGTTTTACCCCATTCGGACTTTCGGGCTCCTAATATTCGTGTTGGCCTGTGATCATCACTCCGTAAAATCTACCGCCTTGGATGTACATGAAGACTCCGTATATGTTCCTAACCATTATTATCCCGGGTCCGAACAATCCGAAGAGGAACATCGATGTATATTTACAGCCTTTGATAGATGAGTTGAATCAGATGTGGAAAGTAGGTGCCAACTAGTACGATGTTTCCAGAAAGCATAATTTTTAGATGAGGGCAACACTTATGTGGACCATCAACGACTTTTTGGCCTATGGAATATTATCGGGGTGGAGCACTCATGGTCGTCTCTCATGTCCGTATTGCATGGACCGCACTAAGGCTTTCCATTTCAAATACGAAGGCAAATCGTGCTTCTTCGATTATCATCGACAATTTCTGCCGAAGGATCATCCGTACCGAGGAACAAGAATACTTTTTGTGTGGGCATTATGGAGAAGGCCAATCCACCGCCAAGGTAGCCCGGATACACGATATGGGAAGAGGTAAAAGATTTATCAAGTGCTATCGAAGAGCCTGCTAAGGGGTACAAGTGTGACGGATTTGGTCGCACCCATAACTGGACGAAAAGGAGTATATTTTGGGATCTGCCATATTGGAGCACCAATCTGATCAGACATAACCTTAATATCATGTATATCGAGAAGAATGTATTTGATAACATAATTAATACTGCAATGGAGGTAAAAGGGAAGACGAAAGACAATTTGAAGTCCAGGTTGGACTTAGAAGAAATATGTAGACGTCCTGCATTGTATTTGATAGAGGAGGGGAATGGAAAGTTAAAGCAGCCTAAGTCAGTTTTCTCACTAGAGAATGAGGATAAAGGGAGACTTTGTAGGTGGATTCATGGTCTAAAATTTTCAGACGGGTATGTGTCGAACTTGAGAAGATGCGTCGACCTCAAGGAGAACAAACTGGTAGGTATGAAGAGCCACGATTGTCACGTATTCATGGAAAGATTAATTCTGATTGCATTTTGGGAATTCTTACCGCAGGTTATTTGGGATCCATTGACAGAGCTCAGCATATTCTTCAGAGATCTTTGTTCTACTAAGTTGTTCCTCGATCGTCTAGAAAAGCAAGAGAAGGACATAACAGTAACAATGTGCAAGCTCGAGAAGGTGTTTCCTCCTGGATTCTTCGACTCTATGGAGCATTTGCCAATTCATCTTTCCTATGAGGCACGTGTTGGTGGTCCTGTCGGTTAGGGCTGAGTAATCGGTTTAATCGGTTTCCACCGAACCGAATTTTGGAAAACCGGTTAAACCGATTTTTTTTAAAATCAAACCGAAACCGAACCGATATGTGAAAAAACCGAATATAACCGAACCGAGAATTATTAATCGGTTTATTCGGCTAAATCGGTTTATTCGGTTGGGCCTTTTTTAAGAGTGGGCCGGATAATTGGGCCATATTTTGATACTGGGCCGTTTTTGGTTACTGGGCCTGGACCAAATACTTGTTAAAAATCCAATAAAAATTCATACAGACAGCTTTCTTAGAATAGTCACAGCAATATATACACATTACACATCTTTCCTTCTTATACTCAAGTTTCTTAATTATGCAAACAAGTCACAAGACTAACAGCAATATATAAGGGCCATTATATACAGTTATACACAGCAATATATACACATTACAGCTTTTTTCCTTCTTAGTTCTTATACTCAAGTTTCTTATACACAGCAAAGTCAAACAAGTCACAAGACTGACAGCAATATATAATGATTACACAGCTTTCTTCCTTCTTATACTCAAGTTTCCTAATTATGCAAACAAGTCACAAGACTCACAACAATATAAATGGGCCATTATATACAGTTATACAATATACACAGCTCCAGATTTGTTAAGCTCCAGATTTGTTAAGACATTCCTTGCCAAACATTACAAATGGTGTAGCCCACTGGCCCCACTCCTTTGAGGTGTGCTTGTTGTGTTGATAGAGACATGAAACAATCAAATGATACATTAAACATTAAACATTAAACTATCAGTATGTGGAAAGCAGCAAAACATACTGGCAAGTAGAATATATAAGCAAAACATACTGGCATCAATGTAAAACTAAATGCATGAGCATAACTACATAGCTAGTATAGATTTTCCTGCATTCACAGTAGCCACAGTAGCCTGACAGATTTATAGGCTACTATCAATCTTTAACAAGCATGAACAGTCAGGACTCAGAAGCAAAACATACTGGCAAGTGGCAAGTAGAATATATAACTTATGATGAAAGCCTGAATGTAAACAAATCTAAACATACTGGCATCTAAACATTTCTAAATATATAACTTATGATAAAAGTATGAAAATTTCTGCATTCTCAGTAGCCATTCACAGTAGCAACAGTGGAAAATTAAGATAGCATCAATATTCTTACAACTGTTTTGAGCCTTTACCTCTGTTTGATTAATGAAGGGAGACAATGAGCAACTGCAGGAACATCACTGATTGAAAGTGGCAGACTTAGCACACATTAAGAATCTTGAAGTATGGTTTGAAGTCTGCATGATGGAGCAAGAGAAAGTATGGTTTGAAGTATTTGAAGCTCAGATCAGATAGGCAATTGTGCATCAAAATGTGATGCATTGTAGTATCTGTCCACTTACTAATGCCATATCATCATATCATCATTGCAATTATTTGAAGCTCAGATAGGCAATTGTGCATCAAAAAATAATGCATTTCATTGTAGTATCTATCCACTTACTAATGCCATATCATCATTGCAATTTTCTTCAGATACTTGTTAGCAACATATAATGGAATAAAAAAAGTAACTGTAATCCAAATGTGTATTGTAGAATCTATCCCTAGCTACATATAATGTATAAATATGCAGTTATACTTATACACATCCAAAATGGGGTAGTGCATTGTTTAGTGTCCTGTATAATATTACATTTCAGTGACAGTGACAGTGTTTAATATTACATAATCCAAATTCCAAAATGAGGTAGTGCATTGTTTAGTGAAAACTGAAACCTTGGGGCCTGGCTACACATTTCAGTGACAGTGTAAAATATGACATCATCCAAACCAAAGTAATAATCCAGATTCCAAATAATAACTTTTCAAACATCGCTTGAGGTTGAACCCATCAATTGGCTTAAATCTACACAAGTATACAAAATTACAGGAACAATCAATACAAGTAAAAAATAAAAAATAACATTATGTGATATAAATTGTTATATAAAACGATACCTCTTTCAAGTTTATCGAGGGATTCCAAATTCTCTTCAAGATTACTAACAATAGATCGATCGGAACAAGTCCTAAACCAATCTTGAGAACAAATAAGACCCTGAACAATCTTAGGTGTCAAAGAACTCCTAAATGCATCAAGGACCCGACCACCGGTACTAAATGCACTCTCCGAAGCTACCGTAGATATAGGAACGGCTAAGATATCACGAACCATTCTTGAAAGAACAGGAAAACGAGGAGAGTTAATTTTCCACCAAGCCAAGAGATCAAAATTAGGATTCTCATCTTCATCGGCTTCGGTGGGCTCAACAAGATAACGATCCAACTCAGATTTATTATCACAACCAACAGTTTTCATTTTATGATTTTTATATTGAGCCTTCATCATACTTTTCAAGTTGAAGACTGGACGATCTTCGATGGTAGGAGAGTCAGTCATTTCACTAGTTGTAGAAGAAACTATAGGTGCATACAACTTTCTGTATTCTTCAAACATGGAATAAGCAACAATTTTAACCTTCTCTAGCATGGTGTCACCCTTTGATTGGCCATAGAGTTGATATAGCCACCATTCCAAATATGCAAACTTTTGCCTTGGATCAAATAGTGGCGCAATGAATACAACCATATTCATCTTCTCAACGTCCCCCCAATATTTATCATATTTCTCTCTCATTTTATCCGCCATAATAGACAACTCGAAGTCGTCATTACTCTTAGCATTCTTCAAGAGAAAATCAATAGATGCAATCTCTTCAAAAAACTTGTTTGAAGTGACATATAAAGACCCCGACACACGTAAGGTGAATTCATAGAAATGTTCTAGAAACGTACACAACCTTCTCACATTCATCCAATCCTCTTCGGTTGGAAACAAATTCTCACCCTCAAGTTCTCTTTTGAATGAAAGATCTTCGTCTTGGAATCTCTCAAAGGCACTTTGAAACCTTTGGGCCGTATCCAACATCAAATATGTTGAATTCCAACGGGTGCTCACATCTAGACACAATAATTTCTTGCTTTCAATTTTTTCGATTTGAGCACAATCTTTAAACTTTTGAAAACGTGAAGGAGATTGTCTAACATAGCTAATAGCTCTCCGGACACGAGCAACTGAAGAAGACATCATTTTTAACCCATCTACTACAACAAGATTGATAATGTGTGCAATGCAACGCATGTGTAAATACTTGCATTGAAGAATACTATTTCCCCGTTGTGCAAACTTTTTGCTTAGATAAGCAATAGCAACATCATTAGAGCTAGCATTATCAACGGTGATTGTAAAATTTTTCTCAATCCCCCACTCAATCAAACATGACTCAACTTCCCTCCCAATAGCCTCGCCTTTATGACTTGAAATTGGACAAAAATTGATAATTCTTTTCTGTAATTTCCAATCTTCATTAATGTAATGTGCCATAAGACACATATAGTTTATCTTTTGATTAGATGTCCATGTGTCCGTCGTAAGACACACCCTTTGATTGGACTCCCTAAAATAAGCCTTTAACTTAGTCCTCTCACTAGTATAAAGATTGTAGCAATCTCGTGCAACGGTCCATCTCGACGGTACAACAAACATCGGACATGCAATAGAAACGAAACGTTTGAAGCCCTCACCCTCGACAAACCGAAATGGAAGCTCATCGACAATTAGCATATAAGACAAGGCCTTCCTTACGGACTCTTGATTAAATTGCCAACTAGTGAGAGTTGACTTGCCTTTCTCAACACATTTCATACTCAATATTGATTGAGTAGGACCTTTGTGCTTTGGATTAAGGGGACATATAAGCCAATGATTTCTAACTGAGGAGGTCCCATTAATTACGGGTGACAATAATACTGTTTTTTGCAGTAGTTATACTCTGCTTTTGGGTTCCCATTCTCTTGAAATTGTCTAAATTCATCCCAATAAATAGCCCTTTTTTTCCCAATCCGTTTGTTTTTTGCTTTGAGTTTACAAATAATTGGGTCAGGGTCATTTGTGCCTTGGGAACTTGTTCCCCTCACAACTGGAATCTCAAGCTCAATAGGTTGAGCTTCGCTTGACATCTAAAATAAACATGAAAACAAAAATCTATTTCAATTCAAAAACAAATTCACAAAATGAAACTGAAGATAAGAAAACGCACATTGCATGAGTATGATGTTGATGCCATGAACTTGACTTATTTGACGCAATAAATGACCTATTAATTTTTGATAGTAATTTTAGTATAAAGTAATTTTAGTAAATAATATATAAGATTTTAAAATGTGCCAAAAATATTCATTTCATTTCAGTTACAAATATTCAAAACTCAGTTAAACATGCTAAGGAACTTATCTGTTCTTATCAG
This sequence comes from Iris macrosiphon, assembly GCA_036927795.1. Taxonomy (NCBI): domain Eukaryota; kingdom Viridiplantae; phylum Streptophyta; class Magnoliopsida; order Asparagales; family Iridaceae; genus Iris; species Iris macrosiphon. Next base: position 34,440,253 of record JAYESA010000015.1, on the reverse strand, counting down.
TAAATATCATATAAGAATAAGATATAAGAAAGTGTGGTTTTACAACTTATCTGTTCTTATCAGTTTAAAATATTCAAATATTCATTTCAGTTTAAATATCATTTCAATTTTCAGTTATCAGTAAACAAACTAAGCAACTTTTCATAAAGTAACTCAGACACTTTAGGTAAAAAAAGTATCAAACTAAGCAACTTATATGTTCTTATCAGACAATATCATTTCATTTCAGAATATTCATTTCATTTCAGTTACAAATATTCAAAACTCAGTTAAACATGCTAAGGAACTTATCTGTTCTTATCAGTAAATATCATATAAGAATAAGATATAAGAAAGTGTGGTTTTACAACTTATCTGTTCTTATCAGTTAAAAATATTCAAATATTTATTTCAGTTTAAATATTTTTTCAATTTTCAGTTATCAGTAAACAAACTAAGCAACTTTTTATAAAGTAACTCAGATACTTTTGGTAAAAAAAGTATCAAACTAAGCAACTTATATGTTCTTATCAGACAATATCATTTCATTTCAGAATATTCGTTTCATTTCAGTTACAAATATTCAAAACTCAGTTAAACATGCTAAGGAACTTATCTGTTCTTATCAGTAAATATCATATAAGAATAAGATATAAGAAAGTGTGGTTTTACAACTTATCTGTTCTTATCAGTTTAAAATATTCAAATATTTATTTCAGTTTAAATATCATTTCAATTTTCAGTTATCAGTAAACAAACTAAGCAACTTATCAGTAAACAAACTAAAAAAAGTATCAAACTTATATGTTCATATCAGTTTAAAATATTCAAAACTTAACCAAGCACTAAACAAAACAAGAAATAATGTTCAAAACTTAACCAAGCACTAAACAAATCAAGAAATATCTGTTCTTATCAGCAAATATCATTACAAGTTATCTATTCTGTTCTTATCAGTTAAAAATAATCAAAACTAAACCAAGCACTAACAAATTGTGCCAAAATCATTCAAAAACTAATATAAGATAACAAACTGTCCTAAAATCATATAAGACAATCAAAATATTCAGATTATAAGCATTTTGGCAAACTGGCCATTGCGCAATGCGACATTTGTGCAAACTGGCACTATAAGCATAGTTGGCTAGCCCTGCAAACAAATTCCATTTCCAGCCAATATATATAGTAATTCAGATTGATCAAATAACAATATAACTAATACATTTATTGTAAATCTACAAACTATATATTTTCTTCTAGATCTAAAAAATATACACAAGTAATCATATAGTATACTCTAAATATATTAAACAACACAACAACCACAATACATTTATAAATATACACAAATATTCATATAACAGTATAACACTCCAATTTTAGATCTACAAAGACATGTACTAAAAAATTACATTTTAGATCTAAAAAGTGAAAATATACACAAGTAATCATATAACAGAACTAATTAGTTAAAATATACACAAATAATCATATAACAGTATAACAGTCCAATTTTAGATCTACAAAGACATGTACTAAAAAAAATAATTTTAGATCTACAATGTGAAAATATACACAAGTAATCATATAACAGAACTAATTAGTTAAAATATACACCAATAATCATATAACAGTATAACACTCCAATTTTAGATCTAGAAAGACATGTACTAAAAAAAAATATTTTTGATCTATAATGTGAAAATATACACAAGTAATCATATCACAGAAACTATACATTTTTTTCTAGATCTACAAACTATACAACCACAATACATATATTGTAGATCTACAAACTATACATTTTTTTCTAGATCTAAAAAAATATGAATATAACACAGATCGAGATGTAGATCTAGGAGATCTGAACATATAACAAAAATTATAAAGTAACATAAAGTATAGATCTACAATTTATAAAATAACCTCTAAGACTAATTACCAACTAGCAACTAAGAGATGTGAACAGAGATACTTACAAAGTATAGATCTACAATTTATAGATCTACAAATAAGAGATATGAACAGAGATACTTACAAAGTATAGATCTACAATTTATAGATCTACAATTTATAAACTGTAACTAAGAGATGTGAACAGAGATACTTACAAAGTGGACTTGGAGATCTGAACAGAGATCGAGATGTAGATCTAGGAGATCTGAACATATAACACAAATAAAAAACAGATCTGAGTGAGGATCTTGTCTAATGAAACAAAATATAACAAAAATAAAAAAATAGGAACAAAATACTTACAGGGTGGAGAAGAGAGTCAAGAGACTCAACAAGAGATCTGAGTAAGGATCTTGTCTAATGAAAATAGCCGTTGGCCGGCATTGAGGAGTGAGGTGGAGGAAAGTCACATGCACGGAGGCGGGAGATGTATGAGAGAGAGGGAGAAGAGAGGAGGTGACCGTGAGAGTATAGGAGAGAGTCTGAGAAGCAAGAAGGGTGGTGGTGACCGGTGTTTACTGACGGTGGGAGGCGGTGGAGGCGGTGAGAGGCGGTGTTAGGTAGGGTTAGGGATTAGGGTTTTTTTCCACAGAAAGGAGCGGAGCGGAGAGAGGCAGCGGCTAGGAAACGAGAAGGAATGAGAGGAGAGAGAGAGGAAAATATGTTATATACTGAGGTTTAGGGCTGAGGGTATTATAGTCATTTTAGGTATTAATTCGGTTTCGGTTTTAAACCGAAACCGAACCCAATAACCGAATCCGAACCCGATAACCGAATATATTGATTCTTATAACCGAATCCGACCCGTTATGTTTTGCATCCGACCCGAAGAGCTAGTTCGGTTCGGTTCGGTTCTTTATTCGGCTATGAACCGATTTATGCTCACCCCTACTGTCGGTTATCAGTGGATGTACCCCCTTCGAGCGGCATCTGAATCACCTAAAGAGAAAGGTGAAAAATAAGGCACGGGTTGAGGGCTCTATTTGTGAAGCTTATGTTCTCGAAGAGATTACAAACTTTTGATCGACGTATTTCAAATCTCATATTGCTACTAATAGAACGAGAGCTTCGAGAAACAGCGACGGATATCAAGAATCTAATGATGCAATATTGAAAGTATTCAATGCATCCGGAAAGACTTTGAGGAAAATGAAGAAGAGATATTTGAATGACGATGAGCTAAGGGCTGCTTAGTTGTATATATTACTCAATTGCGACGATGATGAAGTGGAGAAGCTAGAGGGGTAAGTAATTAATACATCCATGTTTACGTCATCTCAATGTAATAGTATAAGCTACTATTATGCTACTAATCAGCGGTTGCTTCATTATTTTTCAGCACATATAATGATGAGTTGAGGTCGGTTAGACCCTACATAACAGACGAAGAAGTAGAACAAAAAATGAGATACCATTTTCCTTTTTGGTTGAGCGTATATGTAAGGAGCTTGGTAATTACTTTTTTTTGTATGCACTTGCACAATAAATAACTTACTATCGCTACTTTGGTATTTAGGTCGATCGTCTAATAACACCCGAGACTGAATCTATTAGAACTCTAGCCAAGGGACCAATTACTGCCGTCAAAATATGGCCAAGTTTCTCTGTGAATGGATTTATGTTCAAGTCAACAAATGCTCCGATCAGAGAGCTTTCTGGATCTTGATTCTACGAAAAATAGTTGTTTGTGTATCAAATCTTCGAACTACAAAGACGTCGATCTAGCTAATAATTTCTTTGGCATCTTACGAGATATTGTAGAGTTAATATTTAATTATGGCACAGAACCTGCTAAGATCGTGCTATTCAAGTGTGAATGGTTTGATCCAATTCAAAACCAATAGTGAAAAATTAACAAGCATGGTCTTGTGGATATAAACTACAAGTGTAGATATCAAGGCTACAAACCATTTATCCTATTAAGTCAGGCTCAGCTCGTGTACTTCACAACTTATCCTAGACGTGGGACAACGAGGTCGGATTGGTTGGCAGTATACAAGACTAAAGCTAGAAATACCTTTGACGTTGACGAAATAGCTTATCAGGAGGACGAGCTACCTCTTGTAACAAATATTATAGATGTGGACTCAACGGAAGTTACTCATTACACAACTAATAATGTAGAAGATGTAGAATTATCCGAAGAGGAAGACGAAGTAGATAAAAGTAAAGATGAGGAGGAAGAGGAAGAGGAGGACGAGGAAGGCGAACAAGATGAATTTTCTGAAGATAATTAAAAATAAAATATTTTGCCTGTAGAATGTACTATATTTTGACTGTAGAATGTACTATTTTGACGAAGATATGTATTATATTTTGACTGTAGAATGTACTATCCATTTAGACTTGTGACACCACTAGTTATAACATTTTGACTGTAGAATGTACTATATATTTGTGTATTTCTTTATTCATCATATGTTGTTATCAGGTATGACAGGACGACGCGGAGCGTTCAGCAGGTCCCGAGGTAGACGAAGTGCTACTCCGGTACTGCCTACTGTTTGTTCTGGATCCTCGGCGCTTAGTACTCCAATATATCGACCAGTCACATCTCCGACTGCGATGATGTTACGTGGCAGCACTCCTGGGATGAGTAGTTCCAGGCCTGATAGTACTCCCTCGTCCATCGTTCCTCCTGCTGATGGAACCATGAAGACAGATGAGCATATGGAGGAGGTCGAGCCGACGTTATCCCAGCATCAACTAGATCCTCCATGTGTACCTCCGGAGGAGACGAGGACAGAGATTTGGGCCGACGGTACAAAGTAAGTCAATTAGATGGTTTAACATCATATATATCGTGTATTTTTTTATTCATCATATATTAATTTTTTCGATAAAAATAATTATCTCTGTATAGATATCGTCCCTCATCGGTACAAAGACGCCTGGGCCTCTTTCTGAGGAACAACTATGGTGGCCCTTGGATCAACTACTCTGATGCTCCGGAGGAGAGGAAGGCGTTCTAGTTTGCGCACTTCAAGGTAAAAGTATATTATATCAATCATCTAATCTATGCATATTATATAACTTACTAAATTACTTATTGTAGCAAACGTATTTCTATCTACCGCACCGGACCGAGTTGATCGAACAGATGTTTTCGGCCGTTGCCACCAAGCTGATCCGTGATGCTCTAGATGAGCAGAAGGCTGGTGATCATAAGGGAAAATTGATCCAAGTTTGGATCACGTCTGAGCAGTGGACTACGATGAGGGCTAGATTCGATGATCCGAGGTATAATGAAAGGTCAGCGAAGGCCAAGGCGGCTAGGCAAAAGTCAGCAAAGTGGTATAGTGGCTCGATTCCGATGACAGAATATTTTCGTCGTTTAGTATATTTTTTATTTCAGATATATTATTTTAATACAAGTATGATAAAATGGTAGTAGGATAAAATATTTATTTTAGTACTAAATAATATATTTTTAACAGGTACAGAGGGGTGATGATGTAAACATGGTGGTCGTCTTCCTGGCCACCAATCGAAAGGGCAGAAATCTCATTGATGAGAGGGCCTCGTAGACCTATGTAAGTATTACTTTACTTTGTGTTAATTTTAACATAACTTAGGCAATTATCGAGTATCCAAACTTTTCTAGGCCGAGTATCTTAGGCTGCATGAGAGGGCGACTGCTAGTGTACCTACAACGGGAAAGGCTGGTACTTCCTCATAGCCCTCTCCAGCTCCATCGACGGACGATCTGTAGGTGACCGCCTCTGGTGGTCTCCAGAGGGGTACGTACTACGGTATGAGATCCTATGGCACCCTTGTTGTGACACAATCATCTAGGGCCTCCACGGCAAGTGCGCATTTGCTACAGCCCTCGCAGTCGTCGGCCCGAGTCCAGAAGACCGTTGACTGTCAGATTACGTCTCTCCGTGACGAGTTGCTGCAAAGGATGGAGGAGCAGCCCCTGTCCCAGCCGCAGGCGGATAATGCGATGCTCATCGCATGATTTGATATACTCGAGCGCAGCATCATGGAGCTCCGGGATATGATAGCTGATCTTAGAGCATCGACAGAGTGCATCGTGACGGAGCTGCAGGCATCACAGATGTCTATGGGCGAGAGGCTGACGATGATGCAGGATTCAATGGTTCATAGCAGTACAAAGCTGTTATCTACCATGGATTCATACAACCATCAACTAGCAGAGTTGGAGCAGATACGCCCTCCTGGTACGCCTTCATCGACACAGACTCCACCGATGTCACTGCCTTCTCCATCGGCATCAATGTCAATTTTACGGGAGCAGTATGATATGTTCTTATCCATGATGTGTGCCAGTGGTCATCCTCCTACAGATCCTCAGTAGTCCTAGTTATGACCGTTTATTCATTGTTTGTGTTTCAGACCTATGATATTTAGTCATTTATGAATATATTTTTATTTTTGAGGCATTCAAACATTATTTCTTGTATTCTTAAGGATGAGGCTTTCAGACTCAGTTGTGTGAATATTTGTTGTATTTTTTACGACAAGATTTTGTCCTTACTCGGTTTGTAATCTCAATATTTTATTTTCTTTAAATTTTACTATATTATTCATATTAAATGTATGTTAATTTACTAGTGTTGAGTATTCAAATGAAGGGGGTCGGCGAACCCAGTAAATTAAACCGGGGGTTGCTCCGGGTCTATTTGTACAAATTATGAATTCATAAACTGCAGGAAGAATGGTTTGGAAACAATTCAATATTCATTTATTTTTTTATTTTTTCACTGTATCTTTAGCGACGTTTAGAGACGTTTAGCGACGTTTACATACGTCGCTAAATACGTCGCTGAGTATGTCGCTATCCATGTCGCTAAATACGTCACTGTCCGTCATAAATTGCTGACATGGCAGTATTGCCAGGTCAATATAACATCGATAAATGAGTCGCACAACGTCGCTAAAAAGAAAAAAACTTAGCGACATATAGCAACAAACTAAATGTCGCTAATTTAGTAACGTTGCGTCGCTACATGTCGCTAATATAGCGACGCATTTACGTCGCTAGAAAACGTCGGAATAACGATATTTTGCGATATTTTTTCGGTCAGCAACTAGCTTAAAGGCGACTTCAACGTAACGTTGCTACAGACATTGCTAAAATTATTTAGCGACATTTTTTGGCCATTTAGCGACGTTTCGAGATGTCGCTAAAATCTTTTGACTTATTCGGTCGCTAATGCAACGAAAGAACATGAGGCGCTACAAACCAACCCATCCAGCACATGAGACTATCAGTCTTCTAGAGAGAATGGTGCAGCATAAAGCGCACATGCCATCCTGCAACACATGATTAAGACTGCATAAGTTTCATCCGGATCGGATCGGCCACGGTACCCCGAAGATCATTCATGGAACGAGATATGAAGATCTCACTTGTTAACAAGTTGTCTGCGACATGCAAGTCTTGGGTCTTCCAGATTCACAACTTGAAATGATAATCCATGATTCTTGTTCTGAACGAGCATTGCTCCAGGAGCTGTGATTCTTGATTTTCCTTACATGATTCTCGTTCAGTATTCAACTTGACTTAATGCACTCCCCTGGTTCAAGGATTACCTTGGCGACCCAACGGTCCCTGATACTTGCAGATTCATATTGCACAGAGGGACTATCCACAGAAGGACTATTCGATAGTCTTCTGGCTAACTAGATGCATGCACGATACGAGTAGTGTTACTTGATTTTGGCATAATTTGTGTGGCAAGCATTACAACGAGGCAATGAGTAAAAGTTAACATATAAGCAGGCAAGCATGCATTTATGAAAATATAAGCATTTATGTTTGGCACGGGTGTAAACCCCCTCGACCAAATTTCAGGTCTACTTAGCTTAGATAGAGAGACTAGGGTTAGTTTGAAGCCAATTAGAATTAGAACACAGTGTTTCTAATTTATTGTGCAATATTTATATTACCTTAGTACACTTACCGTTGTTTCAATATTGGGAGTGCTACACTAGCATTTGCTTCCAAATAATTTTTTTACACTTTTCCTAGACGTGTCAGCCTTCCATTATGATCCTTGTGTAACTCATAAATACTCTATCTTGTGCTTCATTTTAGTCGCACAATAATCGTTACAAATATCCATGTTTAAATCCAATTAAATCCAACTTTGCATTCCTTGTGCGTTCTAATCAAAATTGGAGACACAATCTTGACCCGTTTTGTACAACCCAATTTATGATAATATTCTATTTTGAGTCCTCTATGTCCATGATACTTGTGACCCACCTAATTTTAGCCCCAGGTACTTCTAATTAATTCAAGAATACCATTTGTATTAATTTTTAATTAATTTAATCTTTTTTTGGTGCAATTTTCTAAATTTTTAAGGACTCTTGTGCAATTTCTAAATTACCAAGGACTTTTGTGCAAAAAGCGAGATGAGGTGTCTACCTCCCATTGGAGAAAATCCAGGAAGGATTCTTCTCCCTAGATTTCGTTCATGGCCAAATGCAATGCATTTATATGCATTTAATACACTAGCCTACCATGCATTTAATGCATTCACACCCATACACCACTCCCCTCCTCTACTATATAAACCACCCTCCTCATCCTTCCTCCTCCGACTTTACCAGAGCCACGACCATCTCCCTCTTCCAGCTTCAAAAGCAACCCCGGCCATCCCCCGCCGCCTTGGCCGCCACCACAGCGACTTCCTCCCTCGACTTCTTCTTCTTCTTCCCGTCCATTCTTTTTCACCCGGCCACCCATTCGACCCGACCCCCGACTCCCCCCCACCGTAGCCACCACCACCACCACAGTCCACCACCACCACCTGGACCACCGTCCTCGCCATCTCCACCACCCCCTGGCCGCCAATACTAACACCACCATCAGCAATACCACTACTGTTTGTGGTTATTTAAACGAAAAGAATAGGAATGTATTCGATATGGGGGTTTACACGGAACCCGCCTTCTTTTGTTTACAAACAAACTTGTACAATGTAATCCTATACGAGGATGTGGGAGTACAATTTATTTAATCTGGGTAGATATTGCTATAGGTGTCTGATCTGCGGTCGATCACTTTAGCCCTTGGACCACACGATGTTGAAGAAGTGCCGTAGGAGACAGGAAGCAGCTTCGAAGGTTGCAGTAGAGGGTGGATGCACGATGTCGAAGTTTGTCGATCCCTGCTCTTTGCCTGAGCTCCGGGTGCTCTCTCTCTCTCTCTCTCTCTCTATCAATTCTCCGACCTGGTTCGATCTTCCAAATTGTCGACCTTGTTCCCCATTGATAGGGGTCTCTATTTATAGAGTTTTGGTGATAGTGACCACTCCATCGGTGTAACAACCGAGGAGTGGAAAGTACAACACCCTTTTACACAACGGTTAAAGTAACCAATGCCTACGTATAGATGATCTTTTGAATGAGCGTGTGACGCGGGTCCAACTAAGGGGACACAACGCGTACAATTGCTACTAAGATTATGGCGTAAAAGCCACGTAGGTAGGTATCCATTGTGTAGCAGAGGTTGGCATAGAAGCCAAATATCTGTCACCATGGCATAGAAGCCAAGTAGGCATAGAAGCCGAATAGTCATAGAAGCCGAACAGGCATAGAAGCCGAACAGGCATAGAAGTCGAGCAGGCATAGAAGTCGAACAGGCATAGAAGCTGAGTGGTCGTAGAGACTGAGTGGGCGTAGAAGCCGTATGAGTACAAATCCTGAATGGGCGTAGAAGCCGCTGCGTACCGTGCTGATATGGACGTCTTAGCCGGAATTACGGCCTTTGGAGATATAACCGAATCTCTTGCAGAGATTTGCCACCATCTTATGCATTAAATGCGGAGGCGTATTTTGAAGGTCTGCAGTCCTTCTGTGCACCCATCGCAGAGACGTGCCTTGAGAGAAACTATCACCGCTCTGTGCAATTAGACGTGGAGACGTGCCTCGAGTCCCGTACGAGGTACAGCTTTTGACGTGGCAGGCGGTTTGCCTGCTGCGGAGCGTAAAATAGCTCATGTTTGCCTGTGTAAAATAGGACAGCGTATTCCCTTGTACGTGAAAGAGCGGTTTATGCTGAGGGGACTCCAGTAAACGACGATTTGGTGATGCTTTAACCAAATCCTCTGCATTAAATGCAGAGATCCACCATCATACTGTGGGACGCGTCCCGAGGGGTCTGCCATCATTTCCAGCCGTCGTCTGGGTAGCCGTGCAGTACTTTTTGTCAGGAGTCAGAGGTCAGATTCACTGCGTGACTTGACAGGTTCATTTCGGGGAAGACGAAGCGTTTCTCGTACGCATTAATGCTGCTTTAAGAGCGGTTGAGTTTTACGCCATGGAGGCGATGAAGAACTCTGTCTTACGCTGGAGCGGCCTGGACGTACTGCACTTACGCGGATGGTCCTTTAAACTTTATACTTCATGCCGTGTTTTAGCGAAGAAAGCTCTGTTGTACGCTTGATGGCTCTGAAGGCCTTTATTTATGCTGCTCTGCATCAAGAGGCTGCGTAGCTCTTCCCAGCGTATTTTTCATGCTTCTACAAGACCCCCTTCAAAGCTTTTAAATTCTCCGAAATTTGAAACGCTTTGAATGAAGCATGAACGGCCCCTCGTAACTCGAAACGTTTCTGAATGGAGCGCTGAAACGGTCGATGCGGACTTTATGGCGAATTTATTGGGGACCGCTGTGATCTCTTTTGCCTATAAAAAGGCTGGAGGGTGAACCTGTTCTCACCACATTTCCATCACCATGCAGAGATGATCGTCGGAGTTCGTCGGGTCGACCTGGGGAAGAAGAAGATCATGTTCTTCCAGCATGTAGGGAGCCAAAAAAGACGGCGTCTTTGAGCAAATGTCCACTGCAACGATGGATCATGGAAGGATATTTTAGCCTTTCTTGCTCGGGATAATCAACAACTTTGTATGGTGTTGCCCCAGGAGAGAGGAAGGGTCGTATTTGACCACACTGCTTGCAAGCGGTGTCTTCTCCTGTTGCCTCCGGTGACGAGAGGCAGACAGACCAGCTCGAGTGGCAGTGGTCTGTAGGAGAGCAGATTTGCCCTGCTTTCCTTCTTTTGGAGGATGGGTCATCTGCCCATTTTTGTATCCTCCTGCCACTGATCATCTTCTTGGAAGAAGAGGAAGACCATCACCAGTACGAGACCCGGCAGAACGGATTCCGGGGGCGATCTTCGGACGACGAGGGGGTATCTCCTTTGTAGATAGAGTTTTGAAAATGAAAAGAAAACCCTTGTAGATTGGATTTCCCTCATATGTAATCATGATTTTGATCTTTAATAAAATCGTCCTGCTTCTTCATATGATCATCTTGCCATACGTTACTGTGAAGTCTGAATATGTGTAGCTTCAACACGTCTGAATCTTTACGCCGACCCTGTAGAAAGAGTGCTAGGTCCTGTCCTTTACACGTAGCGAATAGTCCATAGAACACTGTAGAGCATTTTGAACATTTTAGAACTGTCATGTTGCTAGGACTGAGGAACCGCGTAGAGCTCTGAACTTCTGATGAACATAATTTTTGTTCAGACTTCGTCTTCAAGAGTGACTTCTCAAAAATCCCTTGGGATAGGGTTGAGGAATGGCTGTCAAAACTGAGTTTGCCATCTTGGTAGACGAGACGTTCAGACTGGAGTCTGGATGAACCTCCAATTTTGGACCCGAGAAGAGTAATTTCTCAATGTTTGAACTCTGTATGCTCCGGGTACTTGGGATGCTTTGGGTCAAGAACGAGTATCTTCTATGTGAACTCTTTGCGATTGACCGCTTTGGGGACTGTTTCGAATATGCGGAAAGTCGTGGAGCGCAAAATCATCAGTCTGTAACCTCTGGGCGAAAAATACCATCGAGCGCGGAATCGTAGACTTATGGTTCCTGTGCGTAAAGTCGTAGGTTTGTTGCCTCTCGAGCATAAAAGCTACCGAGCACAAAGGCATCCGAGCAAAAACTATAGACTTATAGCTGTCGAACGTAAAGCTGTAGATTCGTAGCCGTCAAGCGTAGAAAGCTCCTTTAGCGTAGGACTGGAGATCTGTAGTCTGTGAGCGTAGAACACCATCGAGCGTGAAATCGTAGACTTGTGGTTCCTGTGCGTAAAGTCGTAGGTTTGTTGCCTCTCGAGCATAAAAGCTACCGAGCACAAAGGCATCCGGGCAAAAACCATAGACTTATAGCTGTCGAACGTAAAGCTGTAGATTCGTAGCCGTCGAGTGTAGAAAGCTCCTTTAGCGTAGAACTGTTTGATTTGTAGCTCCTGAAAAGAAAATTTCTTCGAGCGTGAAGTTTGCGAATCTGTTGCCTCTGAGCGTAAACTGAGCGCCACCGAGCGTGAGATCGTCGATTTGGTATCTGCTGAGCATAAAGTCGTAGGTATGTGGCCTCTCGAGCATAAAAGCTACCGAGCACAAAGGCATCCGGGCGTAAAACTATAGATTTGTAGCTTGTGAGCGTAAAAACCGTAGATCCGTAGCTGTCGAGCGTAGAAAGCTCCTTTAGCGTAGAACCCGCTGAACCGTTTTGCACGAAAAACCTTTCGAATTCGCTGACTGTCCGTCTTCCAAGGGTAGTGGGCTGACGTAGCATCCAATCATGACCCCTCATTTAATTTGCGAGATTTGGTTAGGGTCTCGAGGAGTTCGTCCGAGGATTCGAGGAGTCGACCCGGACTATATATACCCCAAGTTTTTTTGAGAGAAAAAACTTTTTATCTGTCTTCCGCGAAAGAGAGAGCTTTCGACCGTTCCGAGCTTTTCTTCGTTCCTTCTCCGAGCACTTCGAGTCTTTCAGAAATGGCGTCGAAACAAACCCCCTCCGCTAAGGGAAAGAGCATAGGTTCTTCCTCTCATTCTTCTGCCCCAGCGTCAGGCAAGGCAAACTTCCTTCCGAGCAAAGTATCCCGCCGACGAGTAGCGCACCCGGCCTTAGAGGTAGAGCCTTTGGGGTGACAAAAATTGACAAAAAAATCCTTCGCACACGTTGAACGTGACCGCGCTAGGTCGTCTTCTGTGCTGATAGCCTCTTTGGAGGAAGTTGATGCACGGAGGCATTTTTATCTTTTACGCCCATATTTCTAATGTGCCAGTGTAAAGACTCCATATTTTCGTAGCTCTGAGCGTAAAAGCTCTGGCTATCGAAAATTAGTATATATCGTAAAATTTGAGTTTTACGCTTGTTGGGAGGACTTCCGGCATAAAATAGCCAGATTTGCATAATCCTGCGTAGAGCACAGACTGTCGTTTCTTCGGTCTGCATGTTCGTGCAAGACTTGTAATGACATCTTTTCCTTGCACTTTTGCAGTTGATTTGGGTGAGTCTCCACTGGCCGAGGTGATGGGCTCCGCTGCCGGGATGCTGCACTCGAACTACCTGGAGGATCTGTCCCACGTGGCATTTCCTATCTCCGGACCCCAGTATCCTGAGGGAAGGGGGTTTCTGATATCGGTTCAGGGCGAGCGGACGCTGCTGAGCATGATTAATGGCGAGCCCCTGACCTACGTAGACGGGGAGCAGTACATAAAGTCGGCTTTCCTCTTTGGGGACATGATTGACAAACAGTCCCAGACGAGGCCTAAGAGGGAGCCCTAGGTTTTCTCTGCCGGGAATTTGGTTTTGTATTTGCCAACGATGCCGAGGGATTATCCCATCTCGCCCTTCTTCCATGCGACGCATCCCAGGAAGATATCGTGGATGCTGACTCCTGATCTTCACGGTAAGCCGGGAAAGATATTTTATCTCAAAAGAGCTGACCGGGGGTCGTTTATTAGTCGCCCTTCCAGTTTTGTGATGTTATTCCGGGGACTGTGCCCCGATAGTGTCCCGAGTGAAGACAGCTCGGTGATCCAGCCGGTCTAATTGCTGACCTTCTACAACGATTTTATGGGGCGAGGCGGGGTATATCCCAAGGAGAATCCTCGGTGCAATGGGTGGATTGCCCCAACAAACTCCCGATGGACATGCCTGGTTGACTGGATCTTGAAGCACTTCCGGAGAGAGCTGGAGGTTATTGGACTATATGCCGCTGTGAGTGCGACAAGCGTCGGGTTGCCTCTGAACCCTAACTTGTTCCTGGCGCTGATGGAGCGGTACATTCCGCTCACTGGGACCTTTGCCACTCCACTGGGGGAGTTGGGATTGGCGCTCCACGAGATGGCAGTTGTCTCGAGACTGCCGATGGAGGATACCCCATATGAGGAGTACGTTCCCACCAACCAGGAGTTGGGAGATTTGGACCCTCGGGTGGCGGAAGTATATCAGGAGCTGATGTGTCAATACTTTATGTGCACCGCTTTTTATAACGAGCCTTCTGATTTGGCTCATACCACCAAGTGGATGTCCTACCTCTTCTTTCACCGAGCTAGGGCTGCCAAGTCGGAGAAAGCCTTGGGGGGCAAAAATGAGCCCGTGAATTGTTTGGGCGTGCTTAGCGCCCAGGTCATCGAGGGTCTTATGGAGGAGGCCGCAGCTCCGGATCAGATTCTCGTCGAGGGGGTAGGAAAGTACCCCGAAGGCACTAAGGCCTGTAGTTACTTGAGGCACTGTCGCCGGCCTCTGTCTAAGGAAGCCTAGTTGGCTGGTTTCCTTTCCATATGGCTGCGTCGAGTAGTAGTGCCCGGCACAGCGTCCGTGGACCGTATTCACCCGAACATCCTGTGGCCGGCAGTGCGCCTGGTGTTCGGGGCAAGACTAGGCTTGCTTTCTGCCATGGTGTGCCGTATACAGGCTGGCCTGAGAGCCATAACTGATGGGTTGCTCGTCGACGAAGCTCGGCGTGAGAGTTTTCCCAGGGTGGAATTACCATATCTATACTTGATGGGATGGTTAATCCTCCACAATCCCCGGGTGATGTCTCCTGGCTCCGGTAGCAGCTCGGGGGGTATATTCTTGCTGAATTACAAGGATTCCTCCTGGAATATGAACACAGTCTTAGACTGTCGGTTGGTGTTGAACCTCAGCCAGGGCTGGAAGATCCTCTGTATTGTCCCCTCCATACATCACAATCAATCAGGGGTGCGGCTTGAGGATTCAGGTGGAGAGAAGACCGACCTTTCCCCGGAAGCTTTTAACTGGTTGGTCTGTATTAGGCCCTCCCATCTGCTGTATAGGAGCGAAGATCACTGCTTCTTCGAGCCCTACTTGCCTAGTCGGTTCGCCAGGCAGTTTGGGTACGATCAGTTGCATGTAGGCAATGTCGTTACCAGCTTCAGGTCCAGGGGCGGACTCATTGATGGAGCTAGAGGGTGGCGATATTTCATCACGGGTTGTACGGGGGCAAGCTTTATCGTGCCGGTCGTTACAGCCTCCACGGAGCTGCGTATTCTCCATTCTTACGTCCAGTTTTATGTGGCGATTAACACCTTCCATCATGATTTTGACATATGTGGAAGCTTCAGGGTGCCTTCTCCCAAGCCTGGGGGAAGAGTCGACGTCCCCTCTGTCTCTTCGGACGAGGGTGAGGAGTCCGGTACTCCGGATGATCCTCTGGTGTCGGTGCCGAGGTGTGAAGTGCCTCCGCCTGCGGGGGCTTTGGTAGTCTTTTCTGGGAAGCGACGGACTTCTGCTCCGAAGGAAGTTTCTTTTCGTAAGAGGAGGAAGGAGACGGTCGCTCGTCCTCTCCGCATTCTTGGTGTTGAGGCTCCCGGGAGAGAGCCTGCCTCTCCCCATATTAGGGATGATTCTTTGGCTGGAGGTTCCTCGCCTTTTAGAGAGGGACCTTCTACGGTTCCGGCCGGCGGCGTCGGAGAATCCTCGCTAGAGGTCGCTGTCATGGCTGCTGCTCCAGGTAGCGGAGCGAGTTTGCCTGTGTGGCCGAGGCAGATGGAAGAATCTTTCCCGAGGTCAGCAACGGGTAAAACTCCCATTGTGTCAGCGAGCGTTCCTGGCGAGATTCCAGCTGATGAACCTCGACCGCGTCTTGGTGAGGGCTTGGCAGAACTCTCGGCGATGTCAGTCGGCCTACCTTCTTCTCCAGGCATGACGATTCGCATTGCGTCATTAAGGCGTGGTTTAGCTACCTCGGGTGCAGATGCGTCGTATATGTCGTTGGCTCCGGATAAATGTCGTCTTCATGTCGCTTTTCAGAAGGATTATCATGCTGATATTAGCTTTCTTGTCCTCTTTTCAGGGGATAGCGCCCACGGGGAGTATAGCGTTGAAGCGCATTCTGGCTCTTCTCGGGCTCCAGACGATGATACGGAGGCGTTCGACTTTGATGAGGAAGTGGCTTCGGGGGCCAGTACGCCCGGAGTAGTTTCGTCACCTCAAGAGGAGGATGAACCCGTCGTCGTGACCTTGCCTCTTGTGAGTGTGGCGATGACTTCGACCGTCGTTGCCGCACCTTCTTCGGCCACGCCATGCGTCGATGCGACGGCTGTGGCCACCTCGTCTGCAATTATCTCGGGAGAGGGACTTGCTGATATTGCGGCCAATCCCGACGTCCAGTCAGATCTAGTTGCGTTGACCGAGCAACATACCAGTCTCTTCTACACCGGTTTGAAAACGATGATATCAATGGTGTTAGCGAAGAGTCTAGATTTCGAGCGCCTAAAGAAGACTTATCTTGCTTCGATCGTGGTCATCAGGGAGCTCGGCGATCCTGGGGCAGCTGACGCTCTGGAGGCGGTGGTTAATGGGTTAGAGCAACCCATTACCGAATACTTGCAGCTGACTCGGGGCAGCCTCGATGCTGATGTCCAGGCTCGGTTCGACCTCATGACTGCGCGGCTTGCTACAAAGCTGAAAAGCCTAGACAACTCCATCCAGAAGCATAAGCTGGAGATGGATAGAAGAAAAGCTGTCGTGGAAGAGGCTCTTGCAGTTGAGACGCAGTGTCGCACCGAGCATGAAGGGAACGCGGCGAGGGTCTCCAAGCTGAAGGAAAAACTCGCTCGGGCTGAGGAGTGGGCTTCTCAATCGTTGGCGGGTCTAGAGGTAGCAGCTGATCGTCTGAACGCAGCGCGACAGGATTTGGACGGTGCAGAAGCTGCTCGTGCGGGCTGTCTTCGGGCAAAGGCTTATCTGACCCTTACGAACACCCCCGAGGCACGGCTGGAGAAGGCTCGCGCCGACGCCTTGGTTCTTAGGAATGAGAGGATAGCTGCACTGGAGCGGCTGATTCACAATCTGGCTACTCCACCATTATGAAGTATCCTTTCCCTTTTTGCTTGCCCAAATGTAATTCTGCCTCCCTTTTGGGAATAAATAAAGGCGACTCTTTTCTGACTTTTGTGGACCCGTCATTTCAGAATGTAAATGACAGTTTTTTAGGCGAGAGTAATATCAGAGGTAGTATGGACATGATAGACTCTCGATAAACTTCTTAGCAGGACATATCTATTCAGAGGTCGTACAGACATGATAGGATATGACCAAACTAGTTTTGTTTTGGGAGTAGTTTTGTCAGAATATGAGATCCTTGCTATATTCCACCCGAGCAGGGGAGTTTAAGCATAGTACCTTTTCAGGAATTTGTCGTTGATAGGAGCCATTAACAGGTCTCTATTAGGCTGGGCTAACCTGTAAGCGCCATTCGAGAACGTTGTCTCGATCACATAAGGGCCTTCCCACTTGGGCTAGAATTTGCCTTTACTTCTGTGAGTAAGAATCATCGGCCTTCTTACGGCTAGGACTAGCTCGCCGACTTTGAACACTCTTTCCTTTACTTTACGATTGAAAGCTTTGGAAATGCGTGCTTGGTAGAGCGCGATGCGCTGTTAGGCTTGGAGGCATTTCTCGTCTAATCCTTCCAGCTCTTGGAGCCTTAACAGGTCATTCTTTTCTCGAGTCAGCTCACTAGTCACGGCTATCCTGAGCGACGGGATCTGGATTTCGATGGAAAGAACTGCTTCACTCCCGTAGACCAGTGAAAAAGGGGGTACAACCTGTCGGTGTTCGTACCGTTGTGCGATATGCCCAGAGACATTCGCCTACCTTCTCGTTCCAGTCTCTTTTGTTTGAAGAGACGAATTTCTTCAGGAGTTTGATAATGGTTTTGTTGAAAGCTTCTGCTAAACCATTAGCAGCTAGATAATATGCCGTAGAGGCAATATTGTGTATCCGATTTTTATCGCAAAACCGATGAAACGCTTGGCTGATGAATTGAGGCCCATTGTCGTGAATTATCCTCCGGGGTACCCCAAAGCGATAAATGACGTGGTGCTTGATGAAGCTGATTACGTCAGACGCCTTTACCTCAGCCAGAGGGATTGTCTCTGCCCATTTGGAGAAGTAATCTGTGATGGCCAGTATGAACCGGTGGCCTCTGGAGGAAGACGGGTGAATGGGACCAACGATATTCATACCCCATGCTTCGAAGGGCCAGGATGCAATCGTAGGATGTAGATATTCAGACGGTTGGTGTATGAAGTCTGCATGAACCTGACAGGCTCTGCATTGTCTTGTATAGCTGATCGCGTCTGTGATCATAGTGGGCCAGTAATAGCCCATTCTCCTGATACGATCCTGTAGCTTAGGACCGGGCTGATGTGCTCCGCATATGCCGTCGTGAGCTTCCCGGATAACCTGCTGTGCTTCATCGTCTGAGAGACATCTTAATAGCAGTCCGTCGTAAGTCCGACGATATAGGCATTGTGAAGATGCATCGAAGTAGAAGCGTAATGATCGTCTCTTGACGGATACTGCTTCTCTGGGGTCTTCTGGCAAGATTCCGTATGCGACAAAATCTATGAAGGGACTCCTCCAGTCTCTTCCAGGGGGATCTGTGTTCACAGCGTGGCTGCGTTCTATGTGGAGGTTGTTCTTCACGCAGAATAAATCCCTGTTAAGAATGATCACTGAATTCTGTCTTCTTATAGGAGCAGCTAAATCCGCCGCTAGACTGGCTAGGGCATCAGCTTCCAGATTCTGGGATCGAGGGACATGCTCTAGGAAGAATCCTTTGAATGTCATGACTATCTCGACCGTCGCTTGGTGATAGGGGATGAGGTCTAGATTCCGGACTTCATATATTCCTCTGACTTGATTGACGATGAGCAGAGAATCACCAAAAGCTTCCAGGGACTCTACCCCCAGCTCTTTAGCAACTTGGAGTCCTATTAGTAGAGCGTTGTACTCCGCCATATTATTGGAGCAGGGCTCGCTAAGAGAATATGCTCGGTAGATGACGAGCTGATCAGGGGCGACCAGGACGACTCCTACTCCCGAAACGATGTTTCCCTTAGGACCGGTTCTGGAGGCGCCGTCGAAGAACAGTTGCCATGCGTCACCTTCCATTGCGGAATTATATTCTGCAACTTCGTCGGGAATGTCTTCGTATAATTTGGAGGTCTCCGGGATCGGATGAGCAGCTAGAAAGTCGGCCAGCGCTTGGCCTTTGATGGACTTCTGCGGTACATATACCATGTCATATGGTGTTAACAGCATCGCCCAAGTTGCGAGTCGGGAATTAAGAACGCTCGGCTTGCTCATCAGTACTCGAAGAGGGTTAATCCTGGAGATGATGTGGATAGTCTGGCCGATGACGTAGTGCCGCGTCTTTTGGATAGCGAACATCAGAGCCAAGCATTCTTTCTCCATTGGATTATACCGGTGTTCGGCTTCGACCATCATCCTGCTGAGGTAGTAGATAGCCTGTTCATGCCCTACATCGTTCTTCTGTGCAAGAAGAGCTCCTAGCGAATGATCCATTGCTCGGACGTACAGCAAGAACGGTTTTTCCATAACGGGAGGCACCAGAACTAGCGGACTGGTGAGGTAGCGTTTGATATCCCCGAATGCTTGCTGACAGGTTTCGTCCCACACGAAAGATACACCTTTCTTCATGAGATACGAAAAGGGCTGACATCTTTCCGAGAGGTTGGATATGAACCTCCGGATATAAGCCAGACGGCCTTGAAATCCCCGGAGTTCCCTCAGATTGCGGGGCGGTCGCATTTCTACGATGGCCTGGACTTTGTCAGGGTCCACCTGGATGCCTTTGGCGGTGATGACAAATCCCAGGAATTTGCTACTAGATACACCCAGAAAGGACTTCGTAGGGTTCATCTTGAGTTGATGTTGGCGCATTAACTCGAATACCATCCTCAAGTCTTGAATGTGATCATCCTTGAGGCGGCTCTTGACGGCTATGTCGTCCACGTAACATTCTACCATTTTGCGTAAATGTTCATAGAAAATGCTGCTCATAGCCCGTTGGTATGTAGCCCTGGCGTTTTTCAATCCGAAGGGCATGACCGTGTAGCAATATACTCCCAATGGGGTACAAAAGGTAGTGTGCTTCTCGTCTTCAGGATGCATCTTGATCTGATTATACCCTGAGAACCCGTCCATGAAAGACATGCGTTCAAAGCCGCAGGTGTTGTCGATCATGATGTCCGTGATGGGAAGAGGGAATTCATCCTTGGGGTAGGCCGCATTCAGATCTCGGTAATCGATGCAGATACATACTTTTCTATTTTTCTTCATGACTGGGACAACATTGGCGACCCAGTCGGGATGTTGTTCTTCCCGGATAAATCCACAGGCTATCAGCTTCTTGACTTCAGCTTCAATGGCGTCCATCATATCTGGGCAGAACCGGCGTTGGTGCTGCTTCATAGGCTTTGAATCGGTCAATATGTTGAGCTTATGAGTAGCCACCTTTGGGTCAAGGCCCGGCATGTCCCCATAATCCCATGCAAAGATGTCAATGTATTCCTTTATCAGCTGTATGATTTCTTCCCTTTCAGCTGGGGGAAGATTGTCACTGATAAATATTGGTTTTGGCGAAAGTTTACCCCCAACATCGATTTGGATAACTTCGTCTTTGGTGGGAGATTCTCTTTGCTCGAAGCAGAATTCCCACTGCGTATCCATTTGTTGAGCCCAAGAGTCATTCTTAAACAGCTCAGAATCATGTTCATCTGCTTCTGAGGGATCTGTCACCACCATATTTACTGATAGCGTTTGTCCGAGAGCATCAGGTGAGTCGGGGGGTGACGGGCCATCCTGGGAGGAGAAAAAGATGTCCTCATCCGACTTGGAAGTCGTAAGGGAGGTGGCATACCCTAACCCGAAACGAGTTTGATGATAGCGGGGGTTGCCGCGCGGCGGTGTTCGTCTGCCTCTTCCGTAGTTGAGGCCTGGCTTTCGCTTCAAGTCATAGCCCATGTTTTGCATGATCCTTAATGCCTGCGGGCTGTATCGGTGAATCTGTATTTTCCCAGTATCGTCATCGAAAGGATCTTCCAGGCTGGCCGGTTGACTGCGCATGCGACAGAAGAATATTGGGCGCTGATTGCTGTAGCTAGGCGGGACAACGAAGATAGAATCCTCATAGGGTCCATACGTCGTGACGATGTTGGACGATGGCGCTGCTTCCCAGACATATGGATGGTAGGAGTTTATAGCTTCCAAGAATTTTTGTGCTATGGGTCCTACCTCGTCACGGGGCATGGATTCCTGATTTAGAATCTGAGCATCAATGTACTGGAAAAGAGGAAGTTTATTATCATCTGAAACTCCGTTCCTGGTCGTGTTTACATCGGTTGGCTGCCCGTTGCGCCGAAGGTTGATGACCAAGGGTGTAGGCTTTTGGTTCAGAGTGACCGTTGAAGAGTCGCTTCCTTTTCCTGAGTTGGATCTGTTCAGGTGAATAGCCATAGGCTCTATGGCTTTTGGACGAGTGGTTCGTCCTTTCACTCTGATTGACAGTGGTAGTGCGGCGGAGGGTTTTCCTGGCTCCCGGATGAGTGCTTCGTCCTTCGCCTCGCCTGGCGCTTCTTCCGTGTGGTCTTGAGAGTACAACACGGCGTCGGAATAGTAGGATTCTATTCCTTTAAACGGGTTTAGGTCAGCCACCTCCGTTTGTACGGTTTTTTTTGTGTCTACATATTTAAGGCATTGATGTAGAGTTGAAAGAACGATGTTGTGGTCGTGGATCCACGGTCTTCCCAGCAAAATATTGTAGGACACCTCTGAATCGATGACGTAACATGTGGCCACCGATCTGAGGTTGCCGATCTGGATTCTCAAGCGGATCTTCCCCAATGGCTTACTTCTTCCAGCGTTGAAACCCACGATTGTAGTGGTAGTGTAAGCCAGTTCGCTGGTAGGAATTCTTAGCGGCCTGAGCAGACTGTGAGGGATGATGCTGATTGACGACCTCGGATCTATGTGAATCCGGTCGACCTCCATGGAACCGACATACCCAGTGTAATAGAGGGGCCTATCATGTCTGTTATGTTTTAACAGCATGTAGTTTTGAGTGAAAGTGATATTTGGGACCACCTCCATCACGCTGTGGCATTGAGGACACGCCACTGGCTCCTCGTCGGGGGACTTGAGCTAGGTCAAGTATACCTTCGCCTGCATCAGTGCTTCACTCAGGGCTAGACGAGTGTCTGGGGAGAGCCTGAGTAGCTCAAAGATGGAGAGCCTGGCTGGCGTATTGGCTAGTTGGGCCAGGATGTCGAATTCGTACGGCTTCTCTAAACCCTTGCTTGGAATGTTTTTTACAGGTTTATTAAAGCGTACTTCTCTCTGCTTCCCTTTTTCCGCCGGAGTAGGTTTCGCAGGGCTGATGTTTTGCATGGCGGGACCTTGCTCTGAAGGTTTGGCGGCTGGAGCGTCAGCCGGTGCGCCTTCCTGACCTGCTCCGTTGTCGTTGAGGTAGGCCTTCCCCGAACGAGTTGCGGCAAATACCTCGTCTCCGTCTGATGCAGAAGAAGTTGCGACCATGTGGCATGGCCTGTATTTGGGGCTCTTTTTAGACGTAGCTTTATTAGCTTTCGTCTCTTCTTCGAGTTCTGACACCAAATCCGGATGGACCCACATGATCTCGCCCTGACGGGTGGTCAGGGGTACTAGGTCATAATTTTGATCCCTAGCTGGAGGGAGATTAATGATGTTTATCGTAGCTCGGGAAATGGGCGTGACACCGTTCATGACTTCTTGGGGAGCCAGATCGCCGAACTGCAGAGAGATCATGTTGGCCGTAATCGTCTTCTCGGTGTTGTGCAGAGTGATGGCCATAGCATCGATCAACCCCTGGATCTTCCTTTTTAGTACGTAACACACCTTTGTTGGGTGGTGTACATATCTGTAAAAGATACAGTATTTGGGGTCGTCAGTGCTGCCGACTTCTTGGGGCCGCCTTAGCTCCGGAAGAGTGATCTTGCCGCTTTTGACGAGACACTCGAATATACTAGGGATATCGTCGTCGTCGAAAGAGTAGACTTCGACGGGCCTGGAAGTCCCGGGCTTCGTCTGCGTGGTTGCCGCCTCCTTTTGTCTGGACGTATTGACCATCAGAGCTTCTTTTCCCTTGGAGCTGCGAGGATGGTCGCTGCTGGGAGATGATCTTTTGCCTCTATCGGAGGCGGAGATCATAATGCCATTGTCGCGCGCCTTGCGACTGTTGTCTTCGGCGGCCACTGCCGAGATAATGAACAAAGGCCACTCATGGAACTGATATGGTCCTGTAAACATCGAGATTACGTAAAGTAGGTTCTTCCTGCAAATGTCTACTAATGCCTAGTCCGGAACTCCTGGAGGCATTTGTAAGGTGGCCTGACGAAAACGTTCGACGAAGGTGCGAACGTCCTCCTTTTCCCTTTGTTTGACTTCGATGAGAGAGGACATAGACATGTCCATCCCACCCTCGTAGAATCGCGTGAAGAACAGAGCTTTGAAGTCCTCGAAGGAAGTAATACAGTTGTCCGCCAAGCTACGGTACCACTGATAGGCTACTCGTGAGAGGCAGCCTTTGAACACCCGAGTGAGGAGGGCGTCGTTCCCTTGTAGCAACACCGTCATCATACTGAAGTAATTCATGTATTGACTTGGTGATGTTTTTCCTTCGAACAGAGCCATAGTCTGAGGTTTGTATTTCGAAGGAAAAGGGACTTCTTCCCAGGTAGCTGGGTAAGGTTGGTTGATTCCTAGTTTCTTGAGCTGATCTTTGTGCTTCAAGGCGTCAAACTGGGCTTTCAACTCCCGTACTGCCTGCATCGGATTTTCAGTTGAGAGCGAGGCTCCGGTGTAGTGTGGAGTTGGTTGTATCGTGACTCCAACGGGAGGTAATATATTCACCGAGTGGGGAAGCGGAGGAGCTATCGACTCTTGATCTAGAGCGGGCTCTTGGCTTGGGTTGGATGGTGGCAAGTCCATCCCCACACGTATCTGAGTTGGCGGGACCGACGCTTGAGCCACGGCAGTTGCGTGCTGAGTTAGCATCATCTGGTGCATGTTCTCCATTACGGATTGCATTTGTTTCAGAGACGTCTCCAGCACAGTGATGCGTTGTTCCGCGTTTCCTGAGGGCGAAGCTTCCTCGCGTCCATCTTCAACAGTGTAAACTCCCATTTCCCTGGGCGTCACCGAAGAATTAGTATAGGTCGCTGCAGAAGTCGATTCTATACTCTCAGCATCTGATCTGGGAGATTGGTGACCCCCAGCGTTGGAATCAGATGAGTACGAAGCCGGTTGCTGTGACCTTGCACGGGTGTTTTGGAACACCCCATCTTCAGTGTTCCTGAGGAGGTCTTCGAATCTCCTTCGGCTCGGAGGTCCAGAGGGATGACGTCTTAAGCTTGACCTTCTTCTAGGTATGCGTGAAGCCATGTTCACGGATGCATACGCGGGCTCTTCTTTCGGGAAAGACTGAGAGTAGCTCAGTCGGTCAAAAACTGACCGTTTTGCTTTAGAACAGTAGCAGTCAATCATAATTTTATGACTATTACAATATTGCTCTCTAGGGGGCGTAATAGACATGTTGGAAGGTCCCCTCTCCTTACGCTTCTGATTTAGGCATTCGCGTAGGTCAGGAGTAGCAACCTGAGCTTGCTTCACGTCGTGGGACCTCGCCTGGCGTAATTTGGAGATTCGCTCAGACTGGCATAAAGCTGAAGAGGTCCTCAGTCGGCCATCGGCTTCTCGCATAATCCGAAGAGTAGGCAGATTGTTCTCTTGCTGGCGTAAAGGCCGAGAAGCTGAGTATTCGCCTGTTTGCTTCCCCTCGCGGAGATCACAGCGCTCATCTGGTTTACCGTAGAGGCCAGATGTTGTTTTGCGCGTGGAGCGTGATCTATACTTTCGACTTGGCATTGAGGCACCATCGAAAGTTTTGTCTGTACCGCGCGTAGCGGGAGACTGATTCCTATGCATAGAGCGCAGTAGATACTTCTAGGTTAGCGCTGAGGCTTTGCCCAAAGTTTTGTCTGTACCGCGCGTAGCGGGAGACTGATTCCTACGCGTAGAGCGCAATGGATACTTCTGGGTCAGCGCTGAGGCTTTGCCCGAAGTTTTGTCTGTACCGCGCGTAGCGGGAGACTGATTTCTGCGCGTAAAGCGCAGTGGATACTTCTAGGTCAGCGCTGAGGCTGTGCCCGAAGTTTTGTCTGTACCGCACGTAGCGGGAGACTGATTTCTATGCGTAAAGCGCAGTAGATACTTCTGGGTCAGCGCTGAGGCTGTGCCCGAAGTTTTGTCTATACCGCGAGTAGCGGGAGACTGATTTTTATATGCAGGGCACGAAGGGAACGATGCTACCACCTCATTGGTCGGGGAGATCGGAGAGATCGGAGAGTCTACAGGAACGGTAGAGGATGTCTTGGGCATCCACACTTTGCGCAGCTTCCTGTTGTCTTGGACGGAGAGAGAGTGAGAGCCACCCCCAGTCCGAAGCATGTCTTCGTAGGCAGACTGGTCGAATTGAACGACCAGTGTCTTCTTCACGGATCCCACGGATACCGCATCGTGTTGAGCAATTGCTTCCTCGTCAGAAGAGAAAGATGTCCCCAGCAGAGTCGCCATCTTGTTTGTGGTTATTTAAAAGAAAAGAATAGGAATGTATTCGATATAGGGGTTTACACGGAACCCGCCTTCTTTTGTTTACAAACAAACTTGTACAATGTAATCCTATACGAGGATGTGGGAGTACAATTTATTTAATCTGGATAGATATTGCTATAGGTGTCTGATCTGCGGTCGATCACTTTACCCCTTGGACCACACGATGTTGAAAAAGTGTCATAGGAGACAGGAAGCAGCTTCGAAGGTTGCAGAAGAGGGTGGATGCACGATGCCGAAGTTCGTCGATCCCTGCTCTTTGCCTGAGCTCTAGGTGCTCTCTCTCTCTCTCTATCAATTCTCCGACCTGGTTCGATCTTCCAAATTGTCGACCTTGTTCCCCATTGATAGGGGTCTCTATTTATAGAGTTTTGGTGACAGTGACCACTCCATCGGTGTAACAACCGAGGAGTGGAAAGTACAGCACCCTTTTACACAACGGTTAAAGTAACCAATGCCTACGTATAGATGATCTTTTGAATGAGCGTGTGACACGGGTCCAACTAAGGGGACACAACGCGTACAATTGCTACTAAGATCACGGCGTAAAAGCCACGTAGGTAGGTATCCATTGTGTAGCAGAGGTTGGCATAGAAGCCAAATGTCTGTCACCATGGCATAGAAGCCAAGTAGGCATAGAAGCCGAACAGGCATAGAAGCCGAGCAGGCATAGAAGCCGAGCAGGCATAGAAGCCGAGTGGTCGTAGAGACTGAGTGGTCGTAGAGACCGAGTGGGCGTAGAAGCCGTATGAGCACAGATCCTGAATGGGCGTAGAAGCCGCTGCGTACCGTGCTGATGTGGACGTCTTAGCCGAAATTACGGCCTTTGGAGATATAACCGAATCTCTTGCAGAGATTTGCCACCATCTTATGCATTAAATGCGGAGGCGTATTTTGAAGGTCTGCAGTCCTTCTGTGCACCCGTCGCAGAGACGTGCCTTGAGAGAAACTGTCACAGCTCTGTGCAATTAGACGTGGAGACGTGCCTCGAGTCCCGTACGAGGTGCAGCTTTTGACGTGGCAGACGGTTTGCCTGCTGCGGAGCGTAAAACAGCTCATGTTTGCCTGTGTAAAACAGGGCGGCGTATTCCCTTGTATGTGAAAGAGCGGTTTATGCTGAGGGGACTCCAGTAAACGACGGTTTGGTGATGCTTTAACCAAATTCTCTGCATTAAATACAGAGATCCGCCATCATACTGTGGGGCACGTCCCGAGGGGTCTGCCATCGTTTCCAGCCGTCGTCTGGGTAGCCATGCAGTACTTTTTGTCAGGAGTCAGAGGTCAGATTCACTGCGTGACTTGACAGGTTCATTTCGGGGAAGACGAAACGTTCCTCGTACACATTAACGCTGCTTTGAGAGCGGTTGAGTTTTACGCCATGGAGGCGATGAAGAACTCTGTCTTACGCTGGAGCGGCCTGGACGTACTGCACTTACGCGGATGGTCCTTTGAGCTTTATACTTCATACCGTGTTTTAGCGGAGAAAGTTCTGTTGTACACTTGATGGCTCTGAAGGCCTCTGTTTACGCTGCTCTGCATCAAGAGGCTGCGTAGCTCTTCCCAGCGTATTTTTCATGCTTCTACAACTACCACCACCCGACGGAGTACTCCCCCGACTCCCCTCTACTCACCCCCGCCGCCTCAGCCACCCTCGACCACCGCCACCATCACCACCGACCTCCCATGACCCTTCCCCCACCGTCAACCACCCACGACCACCGCCTCCGCAGCCGTCGGAGCCGCTGCTGCAACTACTACCAGAGCTGCTGCTGCTGTTGTTGTGCACTGTGCACCGCCGGAGCTCCCCCCCCCTCGTCGGCGACGACCCCCTCGCACGGCGGACACCCCCGGACATGACACAGGGCAGGTATATACCTGTATTTATACATATATGTATATGTATAATATATGTATTATGTATATATATAGGTATTTATGTATAATTATGAGTATATATATATATATATATATAAATGTATTTAAAGTATATAAGTATTATATTTACGTATTTATGTATATATATGAATATATGATATGTATATTATGTATATATATATATATATATATATATATATATATATATATATATATATATATATATATATATATAAGGTATTTATGTATATGTATATGTATTTACTATATGTATATATGAATATATATACATACGTATTTAAATATTAATTATATATTACATATTTTTTAAAAATATTAATATTATTATATGTATTTATAGAATTAACTCTTAAAAATTTATGACACGTATACGTCTTAGCGGCGTGCACACAGGACACAGTTAGTTGTCCAAGTAAGACCCTCTTGCGTCAGTTCCTAGTATAACATAGCATTTCCTGTGCGTACTACTGTAGTGACTGATGATCATATTATTATATTATATTATATGTATAGGATCGCTGGACCATTCAGGCGAGACTTCGGGAGCAGGTTATTGGCACTCCCAACTCGAGGACCCAGGCAAGTATACCTTGCCTTATTGTACTATTTAAATTCAGATATTATTTAGTTTCATATTTTATTATTTTAATATTTGACATTGCGCGTCCGAGAAAGACTCGGGTGCAGTCAACGAAGGCGTTGACGTTAGGACTTGTGTCTGACCTAGTGTCTAGTGGACCCAACTAAAGTTGTGGAGTTATCAATATGACTCCCCAGGCCTTGACACGTATCATTACACGTCACAGAGTAAATTCATGTAGGGACGCGTGCTTCATGCTTGACTGGCCATCGGTGTGAGTAGCACGTGTGACGATATCTAGCTTAGTTGTATATCTTTTTAGTTACTTGCATTATAGTACGAGATGTCCACGTCTCACTTGAGATTTGTACATTGGCATTGGGCAGGGAGGACGACTAGTAGGCATATGGGACACCCACCTCCTTTATACAGATATCGCGTTCTTTGGAGCGATGGACGTATATATTATATTGCAGATACCGCATTCTTTAGAGTGTTGGACATTACTTGTGGTTTTTGCAGATACCATACTCTAGAGAATGTTGGAAGTTATTTATACAGATACCACGCTCCTCGGAGCTGGACGTTATTATATTGCAGAGTGCCCTTGTTATGGGGGCATATGTGGCATATACTAACCAGTCACGACGATTGGTAAATTACGTCAGCATATGTCTAGCCTACACTTCCCATAAGCACTAAGTTGTCCTTAAATTGTATTCACTTAGCTGGTTAGTTCACCCTCGAGTTTTTTTACAGTATTTACTTTATGGCATATATTTTTGTATCTTGTTACGTCCCTCTGAGGACCTGATTCCCTTCCAGGTTATTTGTGTAGTTTGCAGTATGTTTGATCTAGTGGAGTATGGACATCGTTGCAGGTACCTTTATATTTTCAGCTATTACAGTCATGTACTACTTTCCATTTTTTTGATTCTGCTTTTATAGCCTAGTATTTATAGACCTATGTTATTCTTTTGGTCTAATCGAACGAATGTATTATTGGGCTGCAGACTAATTTTGCGTATTGTTCTTCTTGAGATTATTTACCATGGATTGAGATTTAGTTTACTTATTGCATGTTAGAATTTAGATTTTTAATTAGATCAATTGACCATGGACAGCGTAAGTGCACTTCGTCGGGTCCATTAAATTGGAAAGCCCTACGGAGTCGTACCAGCTGGCTATTGCCACGTGTCTGATCCCATAGATTTTGGGATTGGGGCATGACATTGTTTTAGTGGTGGCCCATGCAGGTCAGAGCTTATCGTTTCGGTTACGTTACTGTACCGAATGAGCCTGCAACTTAGGATTAATGTTGAATAAGATCTCAATCCATAATCGATTTTAAAACTCCTCTGGTATTCGATTGTCGCCCTTGGACTTCATTATTGTATTCGTTCATTTACCGCCGACATCATTATTATTGTTTCTTATCTTCCTTAATTTAGGAAGATGAATGCTCGCGCTCGGTGATTTCCTCCAGGAGCAGATCCGCGTCAAGACGAAGAAGACATAATTGATAGGATGTTTGAGTAGATGGTTAACCATGGTAGAGAAGATCGATAAGTTCTTTCATGTTACTAGAGTTAGTATAGACTATTGGCGTAAGAGTTAGACATAGGAGTAGAGACTTAAAACTAGACCCTACCCTTACGTAAGGTAGACGTGATTTGTAAGTAGTATAAGCTAGAAAGGTTGTTTGATTCTAAGACTCTAGAATAAATTAGAGAAGACATAGCTAGATACTAGGGTTAGTTGTAGCCGTCTGATAATGATACAAGGAAGTAGTTATAGTCTTATGGTAGTAATACAAGAAACGACCTTATGAACGTGATAAGACATAATTTTAGACCCACATCTAGAAGAAGATTATCAGATACTAATGAAAATATGGTATGTAAAAGCACTTCAGGTAGCAACCCATAGTGGTTAACCCCTAGTTACCTTATGACTTACAGTATCAGACCTAGACAATTTTCTACCCTATAGATAATGTTGATTATATGACTAAGCTAAAATAGATAGGTAGATTGCTAGACGTAGAATGCTAGACCTAATATTTGGATGATGACATAACTTGAGTACTATATTATAGCTCTCAAATCAAATTAGATGTACTCAATTTATTTCAATTGTCAGTGTCTATTAGGCTCGTGGTTTCACCTTTGATAACTCGATTAGTTGAGCTAGTATCTAAAATAGAGCAATTATATTGAAGGATGAGAGTATCGACCGATATTATAGCCTTGAGTTGGATATCATGAACTACCTATAATGGATGGCCAGTTATAAACAAGATGGTACCGATATAGTTTGGATGAAGGGTACGCATAGAGTAAACTAGGAGAAACCTCAGGTTCGAGGTAAAAAGGTAGAGTGGCAACAAGATGAGATTCGCGACAAGTACTTGACCTTGAGAGTCTTTTAAAAAAATTTAGAGAAGTCCTGAACCGGAGACGAAGACGTTGGCTCGAGATGATGACAGACTTTGAGATTGAGCTACAGTACCATCCAAGAAAAGCCAACGTGGTAGCTGACGCATAAAGCAAGAGGCCCAGGACATTCTTTTTTACTATCCAGCAACACCGATTGAGAGATTTAGAGCATTGGGTATAAAGGTCATTATGCCCGGAGTGGACGACCAGTTATCGAGTTTCCAGGTACTATCGACAATTGGTTGAAAGGATCAACGCTGCCTTGCCAACAGATGCCAGATTCCAGAGACTTCGACAGAGGACAGAGGCCGGAATGCAGACAGGATTGCACATACATGAGGACGGACTTTGAGATGTGGAAATCGTCTCTATGTTTCGAACAGAGAACTTTGTCAGGAGCTAAAATCGGAGGCGCGCAGTTCAGCATACTCTATTTATACAAGAGGCACAAGATATACAGAGATTTTAGGCAGTACTATCGGTAGCATGGAATAAAAATGGAGATAGCCGCTTTGTGGCAAAGTGCCTGGTGTGTCAGCAGGTCGAGGCTGAGCATCAGAGGTCTGCATGTTTATTTAATCCACTCATGATACCTGAGTGAACATGGGAGCACATCACTATAGACTTCGTTACGGGCTTTCCGAGGAGTCCCAATAGTTGCAATACGGTATGGGCGATCGTGGACCGACCTACGAAGTCCGATCACTCTTTACCTTTCAGAGTTCGACAATCTATAGAGGTCTTAACAGATATATATATATATATGAGGGAGATCGTACGACCGTATGGAGTGTCCGTCGGTATAGTATCTGATAGGGATACGAGGTTCATATCTTACCTTTGACGGAGCTTAGAGTTGAACACAAGATCAACGTACTGGAAGGATATAAAGGTGTATAGGAAACAAGGGATAAGGAAAATATATTAGAGTCACGTGGCCCAAGGACAAATTTTTTTGATATAGACTAGAGGGATAATAATTATAGTATTTATAGTATTGTAATACTTTTGGAGTTTTGAGGATTTAGCACAAGTAGAAATTGTCGATCAGCCTCGAAGTGCTACAAATTTTAAGAAACAAAATACAGGTTTAGATCACACACTGACTCATTGGTCAATTGGTAGATGATTACCACTAGACTCTTAGATTATATATTAACACGTGAGTATGGAGTATAAATGAAAGATAGAAGTCTGTTAGGGATAGTAGCTGAATATTATGGATTACACATAAACTACTTAGGGATAGATATTAGACTTTTGACCAATAGGACATGAGCTTGCTGAACCTAATCCTTGGTAGTAGGTGGTTATATGGGAATATGTTTTCAATTTACCCTGGCCGAGGGATTTTTAGATTTTAGGATTGGTATTCTTATTATTATTGACTGCATTTTATTCTGGGGTACGTAGAATGACCGAATAGATATTTATTATATGATTTCTATATATTCTTAGTACTATGTAATGAGTGTATTTCATTACATATACTTCTCCTAGAAATTGTTCGAGTTGAGCTTGTAGACTAGGTACGACTGACTGATTAGACTTGTTGCTGCTAGGACTGATTATAGGAAGTTAGGTTGCATGATTCCATTATGGATACTATAAGATGATGTTGTTATACCTAGGAAGGAATATTGAGATATTAACCATCCTAGTTGTAGAAGAAGGTTAGTACAGTGTTCGAGGTACGGATCGAACAAACATCAGGCTCAGGAGTATTCCCAGTATGTCAATAGAGCCCAACAGATAGTGCAAATGCCAGCTCCACCGGTTCTAGGTATGTCCGTAGCATTGCTTGATAATTTACAGTTTTTACCATATGTATATTTTAATTCCGAGGATGAAATTCTTATAAGTTGGGTAGATTATAAACCCCCTCGACCAAATTTCAGGTCTACTTAGCTTAGATAGAGAGACTAGGGTTAGTTTGAAGCCAATTAGAATTAGAACACAGTGTTTCTGATTTATTGTGCAATATTTATATCACCTTAGTGCACTTACCGTTGTTTCGATATTGGGAGCGCTACACTAGCATTTGCTTCCAAACAAATTATTTACACTTTTCCTAGACGTGCCAGCCTTCCATTCTGACCCTTGTGTAACTCATAAATACTATATCTTGTGCTTCATTTTAGTCACACAATTATCGTTACAAATGTCCATATTTAAATCCAATTAAATCCAACTTTGAATTTCTTGTGCGTTCCAATCAAAATTGGAGACACAATCTTGACCCGTTTTGTATAACCCAATTTATGATAATATTCTATTCTGAGTCATCTATGTCCATGATACTTGTGTCCCACCTAATTTTAGCCCCAGATACTTCCAATTAATTCAAGAATACCATTTGCATTAATTTTTAATTAATTTAACCAAAATTTTCTTATTTGTGCAATTTTCTAAATTTTCAAGGACTCTTGTGCAATTTCTAAATTGCCAAGGACTTTTGTGCAAAAAGGGAGGTGAGGTGTCCACCTCCCATTGGAGGAAATCCATGAAGGATTCTCCTCCCTACATTTCGTTCATGGCCAAATGCAATGCATTTACATGCATTTAATACACTAGCCTACCATGCATTTAATGCATTCACACCCATACACCACTCCCCTCCTCTCCTATATAAACCACCCTCCTCCTCCTTCCTCCTCCGACTTTACCACAGCCACGACCACCTCCCTCTTCCAGCTTCAACAGCAACCCCGACCATCCCCCGCCGCCTTGGCCGCCGCCACATCGACTTCTGTTTCTTCCCGTCCATTCTTTTTCACCCGGCCACCCATTCGACCAGACCCACGACTCCCCCCACCGTAGCCACCACCACCACCACAGTCCACCACCACTACCTGGGCCACCGTCTTCGCCATCTCCACCACCGTCCTCGCCATCTCCACCACCCTCTGGCCGCCAACACCAACACCACCATCACCAATACCACCACCACCCGACCGAGTACTTCCCCGACTCCCCTCCACTCACCCCCGCCGCCTCAGCCACCCTCGACCACCGCCACCATCACCACCAACCTCCCACGACCCTTCCCCCGCCGTCAACCACCCACGACCACCGCCTCCGCAGTCGTCGGAGCCGCTGCAGCTGCTGCAACTACTGCCAGAGCTGCTGCTGTTGTGCACTGTACACCTCCGGAGCTCTGCCCCCCCTCGTCGGCGACGACCCCCTCGCACGGCGGACACCCCCGGACACGACACAGGGCAGGTATATACCTGTATTTATACATATATGTATATGTATATATATGTATATGTATAATATATGTATTATGTATATATATAGGTATTTATGTATAATTATGAGTATATATATGTATATATAAATATATTTAAAGTATATAAGTATTATATTTACGTATTTATGTATATATATGAATATATGATATGTATATATGTACTACGTATGTATGTATATTATATATATATATATATTATTTATTTATATATATATATATATTATTTATTTATATATATATATATATATATATATATATATTACGTATTTAAGGTATTTATGTATATGTATATGTATTTACTATATGTATATATGTATATATATACATACGTATTTAAATATTAATTATGTATTACATATTTTTTTAAATATTAATATTATTATATGTATTTATAGAATTAACTCTTAAAAATTTAGGACACGTGTACGTCTTAGCGACGTGCACACACGACACAGTTAGTTGTCCAAGTAAGACCCCATTGCGTCATTTCTTAGTACAGCGTAGCATTTCCTGTGCATACTACTATAGTGACTGATGATCATATTATTATATTATATTATATGTATAGGATCGCTGGACCATTCAGGCGAGACTTCGGGAGCAGGTTATTGGCACTCGCAGCTCGAGGACCCAGGCAAGTATACCTTGCCTTGTTGTATTATTTAAATTTAGATATTATTTAGTTGCATGTTTTATTGTTTTAATATTTGACTGTGCGCGTCCGAGAAAGACTCGGGTGCAGTCAACGAAGGCGTTGACGTTAGGATTTGTGTGTGACCTAGTGTCTAGTGGACCCACCTAAAGTTGTGGAGTTATCAATATGACTCCCCAGGCCTTGACACGTATTATTATACGTCACAGAGTGAATTCATGTAGGGACACGTGCTTCATGCTTGACTGGCCATCGGTGTGAGTAGCACGTGCGACGATATCTAGCTTAGTTGTATATCTTTTTAGTGACTTGCATTATAGTACGAGATGTCCATGTCTCACTTGAGATTTGTACGTTGACATTGGATGGGGAGGACGACTAGTAGGCGTATAGGACACCCACCTCCTTTATACAGATACCACGTTCTTCGGAGCAATACGGACGTATATATTGTATTGCAGATACCGCGTTCTTTAGAGTGTTGGACGTTACTTGTAGTTTTTGCAGATACCACACTTTAGAGAATGCTGGATGTTATTTATACAGATACCACGCTCCTCGGAGCTGGACGTTATTATATTATAGAGTGCCCTTGTTATGGGGGCATATGTGGCATATACTAGCCAGTCACGACGATTGGTGAATTACTTCAGCATATGTCTAGCCTACACTTCCCATTTGTATTCACTTAGCTGGTTAGTTCACCCTCGAGTTTTCACAGTATTTACTTTATGACATGTATTTTTGTATCTTGTTACGTCCCTCTGAGGACCTGGTTCCCTTCCAGGTTATTTGTGCAGTTTGTAGGATATTTGATCTAGTGGAGTGTGGACATCGTTGCAGGTACCTTTATATTTTTAGCTATTACAGTCATGTACTACTTTCCATTTTTTATTCTGCTTTTATAGCCTAGTGTTTATAGACCTATGTTATTCTTTTGATCTATTCGAACGAATATATTCTTGGACTGCAGACTGATGATGCGTATCGTTCTTCTTGAGATTATTCACCATGGATTGAGATTTAGTTTACTTGTTGCATGTTAAAATTTAGATTTTTAATTAGACCACTTGACCATGGACAGCGTAAGTACACTTCATCTGGTCCATTAAATTGGAAAGCCCTACGGAGTCGTACAAGCTGGCCATTGCCACGTATCTTATCCCATCAATTTTGGGATTGTGGCGTGACAACGGATCTAAGATAAAGTGAGGAGTAAAATCGTAAATGGACATATCGAGCGATATAACTTATGGGCGTGTAGTGTAAGCAAGTGAAGTAGTGCACTACGAAGAGTATAATGTTCTACTCGAGGCATAACAGGGTCTAGTTGCACAAGGCAAATGTACCATACGAGGGTCCATTTATAAGAAATTTTTTACTTCCATGT
Source organism: Iris macrosiphon (assembly GCA_036927795.1). Classification (NCBI taxonomy): domain Eukaryota; kingdom Viridiplantae; phylum Streptophyta; class Magnoliopsida; order Asparagales; family Iridaceae; genus Iris; species Iris macrosiphon. The sequence continues at coordinate 34,404,349 of JAYESA010000015.1, read as the reverse complement.
TCTAACACAAGCAATACAAGTTGGATTATTCCCTTAGCTAGGTGTATTATATTTTTTTATTAGCATGCAGGGGGTGATTCACCTAGCAACTAGCATGTATCATCCATATTTTAAGTGTGCTGGCTAAGTAAAGACAAGTTTATCGTAGCCATCCACCTTAGCGATGATTCGCCTCGGTCGAGCGATACTTCGAGCGAGCCGAAAGTCTAAGACTGAACTCCTGAAGGGCCAAGTCGGGAAATCTTTTGCCTTAGACGAGTATTCTCGCTGAGCAAAGCGGGTTGGGTCATTGCACTTGCGCCTTTTGAATCGGCTGTCCGTTTGAATGGAACAGGTCGTTACATTATACACCACTTAGAAAAAGTCTCGTCCTCGAGACTTCCTGAGCGCAAGCCGTTCTATCGCACCATCGAATCTATCCCAAGTGTAGTAATCGGTACCACTAGATCCGTTCGAACACAATTTTTTACTCGATTCTTACACCGTGTCGCATGTATGTTGGGTCGGTCTCCTTGAATGACTCTATCATCCAACCCAAGATCTGACTTGGTCTCTACTGCGCCTTAGCGCAGAACATATATCGCTTAATGCGGTACATTATGATCCATCTTGAATGATGTTTCTAAGGCTGAGGCAAACTTATACAAGTCATTATACTTGTCCATGCGGATCTAACATATTCACTTGCACTAGCATTCGAGATCAGTATATCGTGAGTCTGGATCGTGTACATATTCAAAGCATCCTTCAAACATATGCTTGTCACCAACTTAGCGATAGCGAATTCTTTGCACTCGAGTTCAACATATCATTGATTCTTTGATCGTGCACACATTCAAGGCATCCCTCAAACATATGCATTCAACCAAACTTAGCGATAGTGAATTCGGACAAGCTACTTGCAAAAATCTTAAGGGTTCTCGTCTTATGAATCACAAAAAAACTTCCGACAGGGTCAATAAAATTCTAAGTCATTTTCATTCTAACTCAAACCAAATATTTGCACTACCGTTAAGCATGATCTATCCGATCAATCGACTAGCATACATGTCCTATCGTACATTCTGTTTGTGTCAAACATAGCACATGTTTATTGTTCCAAGTCTAACTCTAAGTCTTGCTGCCCCAGTTCTATGACTTGTTTAAGCAATGTGCTAAAGTCGGTCACACAAGTTCTTTCACTCGGCACAGGGTCGTCTGCCTAATTACTGGGTCAGCTCACAAGGTCATAGGTTGTTCAAGCACACGATTCATCGTGCAAATTTGTCGCATGATGCTCGCCCAAAATTTTAAGGTCAAACCATTGTTCGTTTGTACGGGATATTCTACCCAAACTTGTTTTACTCTAATTTTTAAACATCGAGCACAGATCATCCTACTCACATTAACACATTTGTTTGCACATGGTTCAAGTCCATTCAGTCAAATCCATGATATATCCAATTTGCAGGATAAGCCTAGGAATTTGCATAGTCTATCTCCTTAAGCATGTTTTGATAGAACACATATATCCATTCTAAGTCTAGACCACCAAGCCAAGGTTCAATTCTAAATCTTTGATTATAACTCCAAGTCGTCCAACCTAATTTATATATCCGTTCACGAAATTATCACCCTGAGTTACTCCAGGCTTTAGGCTAACTTATCCCCGAAATACTTTTGATTCACTTGTATTTCCAAATTTGTTTTATCGTGTCAAACCAAAAGTCAAGACGATCCATCAGTTTTCATGCTCTAGTCTCCCACAAGTTCGATCATCCTCATTGGACGTGAGATCACCACGCCAATGCTTCTGCTAGATAATCGTCCTAATCCGGGCATGACCCATGTATGAGCATAGAGTTACGCTATCATAAGACAAGAACGTCGAACATCATGATTATCTTCGACACGATCGAGACACCTTATCATTTTACTTTGCTCCATCCAAGTTATATATATAAAATCCATCAAGTCATGTCCGTTCATGTCGTAATTACAATTCATCTAGCAAAATCATCCAACTTCGATATTACCGTTCGGTAAATCCATAGTCTACTTCTAGCAATTTTCTCAAGCAACTAAGTTTTAAATATTCAAGCCAAAGTCCATTCACTTTTGATATGTTCCATTCATCGAGTTTTTTTGGAATAATCACCGAACATGTTTTCGTGAGTTCGATCATCCTCACCGTACGTGAAATCACCACCCCGACGCTCCCGCGGGATAATCGTTCTCGTTGAGACTGATTTCGAAGGTTATCTTTTTTGAACTAGATTTTAAGGTCGTTCTTCCAAACTCCAGGTCAAGTCCATTATTGTTTATCTCTTTCATCGAACCATAATATTTCTTTCTCGGGCTAACTTCTATTCAAGCGATATTGTATTCAAGTTCAATATATTTGTTTTAATTTAAAATTGCTCACACGATCCTCCAAGTTTCCAACAAGTTTTCTTAACCAAGATATAGATTTTCCTTTCCATGAATCTGTATTCGATATAAGCCTTATCATTTATTCAAGACATTCTCAAATCGTTCAATCCAACTATCGCACAAGACCTATGAATTCGTTTGAACATTTCTAAAATGAACCATACACAACTCAGGAATCGAGTTACCTAATCAAATCCTCAATCGATGTTAGCATCAATCGCTAGCATATTCACCAAGTCATTCCTTAGAATTTATGCACGATACCTAAGCATCGCCTAATAAAATCTTAGTCTCATATATATCTTTGTTGATAGTCATCCAAGTAAACCATAATTGATTTGCATCTACCGACAAGAAATACTGTCTGAGCTATTTCCCAAAATCCAAGCACGATCCTCTATATTCGCTTAAGCGATAAACTGATAAGGTTTCTATCAATTGACGTTCTAAGTCTGACTTATCTTTTTCTGAACGATATTCCAATCTTGCTTGCAACTGGCTTGCACCAAAAGGGTCTTGGCGTATGATACTTAACACAACTTAGTCGAAAGGTTGTGTGCATAGCTAACCGTCCGAACGATATTCTATCTCGCACATTAACCAGTTGGATAATTATGTATATGTATTCAGGTTCGCACATAACTTAAAAATTATAGTACGACTCTATTCCCACAAAGCCTAACACAGGTCGGCACAAAGGACTTCGCATCACAATTTCGTATAAGCAATCACATCATTCACATGCAACTTTTAAAATTATTTAGACTCATTGTTTGGAACATCCCATCAGGTCAATGAGAGAGAGTATATGCATATAACTCACGAACGAGCTTTCAAAACTGAGAAAATCGATAAGAAGTCCAAAGGCGTAAAGCCATGCTCTGATACCAATATGTCATGCCCCGATCTCCCGCAGGTAATCGGCCGTCCCTGCTGGGCTCGAATCACCGTTTTAGCGCTTCCGTGGGACGATCGTTTCCATCTGGATGTGATGCCGCACGAGCGTAAGTCGCGCCCGTGCAAGGCTATGATCCGAACAGGTGGTAAGATGACTAAGCCACAAAGTTGCACTGATAGTCCAAGTGCAGCAGAATAAGAAACATACAGGCGATTGGTAATAAGTTCACAGAGTCTTCAATAGCAGAAGCATTGAATAACACAAGTATAGAAGTAAAACAAGCTCTTATTGATGTTGAACAAGTGTTATAAACGGCGCTAGGCCGAGATTACAAGTCGCTCAAGACTCTGTCTCACAAAACAGTAAAAGCGTGCTAAGTGGTTACATTTATGGAATGATACATAGACGATATTCCAACATTATGTCATGTATATGTGCTTCAGTTTCGGACGCAATGCTCCAAGGCTCCAGAGTAAACTCCACGCCTTAGCACGCACGAAGGGGCATCCACACCGAACGAGGTTCTCCCATACCCTGCAAGCAATCTGGTGGATTATCCGTACATGAATGCACTGGTGGGAAGACTTCTCGCCCGCTCGACACATCCAAACATGTTATAAAGGTTCCGTGCACCATCTATTAAGTTATCTTTCTAGTCATGTCTTAGGATCAGTTTTATGGCATAATAAAAAGCCTATCTCATATGGCAGTGTGCCGTGCGATATAAAGGAACACAACGAGGCTTACCAAATTACCATTTGTCCTTCCCTGTCCAAGGCAAACCAAGTTAAAATCAAGCACGAGTATTTATAATAAAATCCAAGGGTAATAGTATAAGCAAACACAAGTGTCGTGAGCGAGATTATGTTTCGGGTGCACGAGTTACATGGATTATCAGGTGTGTTGCAGAAGATTTTCAAGTGTTTCATATGTACAAGTGTGTTATACTCATGATCATTCATGTATTTTCAATTTCTGGATGCGATGCAATAACTCGCACGTGGATTGCCGCTAAGCAAGAATGACTTATCTATTATGAGTCACTGGCATAGCCATAAAGGACAGGTGATAGTCATTGACGATGATGGAATGCAATGAAAGCACATGAGGTGCTACAAACTAAACCATCCAGCACACGAGACTATCAGTCTTCTAGCGAGAATGGTGCAGCATGAAGCGCACATGCCATCCTGCTACACATGATTAAGACTGCGTGAGTTCCATCCGGATCGGATCGGCCCCGGTGCCTTTGAGACCGTCCGTGGAATGAGATCCAAACATCTTACTTGTTAACAAGTTGTCCACAACATACAAGTTTTGGGTCTTCCAGATTCACAACTTGACATGATAATTCATGATTCTTATTCTGAACGAGCATTGCTCCACGAGCTATGATTCTTGATTTTGCTTACATGATTCTCGTTCAATGTTCAACTTGACTTGATGCACTTCCTTGGTTCGGGGATTGCCTTGGCAACCCAACGGTCCATGATACTTGCAGGTTCATATTACACAGAAGGACTATTCGATAATCTTCTGGCTAACTAGATGCATGCACGATACGAGTAGTGTTATTTGATCTTGGCATAATTTGTGTGGCAAGTATTGTAATGAGGCAACAAGTACAAGTTAACATATAAGCAGGCAAGCATGCATTTATAAAAACATAAGCATTTATGTTTGGCACGGGCCTAAGGTAAAGCGAGGAGTGAAACCGTAAAGGGACATATCGAGTGACATAACTTATGGGTGTGCAGTATAAGCAAGTGAAGCAGTGCACGACGAAGAGTATAATGTTCTACTCGAGGCATAGCGAAGTCTAGTTGCACAAGGCAAAGGTAGCATACGAGGGTCCATTTATAAGCAAATTTTTATTTTCATGTTCTAACACAAGCAATACAAGTTGGATTATTCCCTTAGCTAGGTGTGTTATATTTTTTATTAGCATGTAGGGGGTGATTCACCTAGCGACTAGCATGTATTGTCCATATTTTAAGTGTGCTGGCTAAGCAAAGATAAGTTCATCGTAGCCACCTACCTTAGCGATGATTCACCTCGGTCGTGCGATACTCCAAGCGAGCTTTTGAAAGTCTAATACTGAACTCCTGAAGGGCCAAGTCTGGAAATTCTTTGCCTCAAACGAGTTTTCTCGTTGAGCAAAGCGGGTCGGATCGTTGCACTTGCGCCGTTTGAATCAGTTGTTCGTTTGAATGGAATGGGTAATTACAGGTGGGTTCGAGAATACACTGTCCTCAATTAAGAGTTCAGATTTGCTCTTATTTATTGACAGAGTCTGGAGCTCGAACTTTACGAACTACAGTCTTGCTGGAGAAACGATGCGTGCTAGCTCTTTTGTATCCTAGCCCACTGCGAGTATTGTTGTAATAGCTGTCAGATTGTAAAGAAATACGTCGTTCTTTACCAAAATTTAAACCTTCATCCTTCTGGAGATCATAGCCCATCTTCTGCATGAGACATAGTGACTGTTGGCTATAATAATAAAAGTGTGGTAGCTCATCATTTGTTGCACCAGATAATACCGATGCTTTGGCTTGTGACAAACGGGAAGTTAGGTATAAAGGAATATTGTCGCGTACACATGAAGGAGTTGGTTGAATTGTGCACGTAGGATCACTCCCACGTGCACACAATTGCTTATTATGTCGAGGACCACCGCCTGCTGCCCGTATATGCTTAATACACTGAGGGACATTGCCTGCTACTGAAGATTTATTTTGTCGAGAAGTACTGTCTCACCATGGTTGATAAGTCATACGAGGCTTATCTTTTGTGCAGAAGGAGACTTGTTGAGGTGCGGTGAGCATTCAAAGTCTATAATTTGCATTTTTGAGGAAAAGATCATACGACACGACCTTTATTTTTTTCTTTTGACCTGGTCGTTGAAGGTGCTACTTGTTGTGTTAGGTCTTGAGCAATGTCAGGGTGAACCCACACGACCTCGCCCCGTGGTGTACTGAGATATACCAGCCTGGTTGTTTGGCCGCGAGCCGGTGGGAGATTGACAACCTCTATTTTTGTCTTCGGGATCAGGACAACACCGTCCCAGGCCTCCGTCACCGAAAAGTCACCAAACTGGAGGGACACTATGTTCGTAATGATCATTTTGTCCTCAAAGTCGAGGGTGAGCGGGTTGGCATTGATCGACTGGTGGATACACCTCTTCAACATAGAGCAGTCTTTGGTTAGATGCTGGACGTACCGGTGGTAGTAGCAGTACTTGGGGTCATCGACCTTGTCTGCCACCTTAGGGTATCTGATGTTTGGTAGTTAGAGTTTGTTGCCCTTCATCAGTATGTTGAAGATTTCAATGACGTCGTCGTCATCGAAGGATAAAGTCTCTTTTGGCTTTGGGGCTTTCTGATTCCTGAGTCGTACTATCCTCAGGGAAGACCGTTAGTTTTGCATCATCTTTGGACTCGGAGGGAATGCTACCTCCAGCCTTGGATGTTGCTTTGACCTGTCGAGGGCGACTACCCCCAGACTTTTCATTATCTGTTTCCTGAGAATTACTGTCCTCATAAAATGATGGATTGGTGTGGATCATCGGAAGATTGCTACTCCCGACTTGTAGAGTTATTGCGGGACCTGAGGGTGGAGGGACCATGTATGTCTTTGTCTCTAGTTGTCACGCCCCAGTCCCAAAATACGTAGGACTAGGAATACGTAACATGCCAGCTACGCATTCGACCAAACTCCGGTCCGACTCGAATACATATAAGCTGTATTAGAATGGTCACTATCTATATAATCAAGTAAATATAAATATCTATGTCTCAATCCACAATGATCAAAATATACAAGAATGAGCTACATATGCTAAAGTCGGCCGCCAGTAATACATAAACTCGAATAGAGTAGAGAAAGGAATATGAGTCTATAAAACTAGGCTATATCAGCAGATGAATAAACAATATGAATAATAACCATGACTCCTGAATAAATGATATAAGTACCTGGCACCAATTCCTGCAAGACAAAGCAACACACATCGACAACTCCAGGCAGGCTCCATAACGGTCTATGCTGCAAAACTGGCAAAGGACTGGGTCCTCAGAGGGATGTAACAAGGTACAAGAAACAACATGCCAAAATAAATACAGTATATAAAATATATCAATAGGGCAAACTATGTAACCAGCTATGTGATATGCAAATGAGAGCATCACTAGTACTCAGGCTGAAACCACTAAAAGCTCTGTGTCGGGGAGCCGATAGCAGTGATATCATATAGTGAACCTAGCTCTGATGTTGAGGCTATGGCACCGTAATAATAAATATATATATATAATCAGCTTGTAGCCTGTGTGTCTCTCTCCACCCAATGTAATCATACATCTCATGTCCACGATGTCTCATGTCCATAACACGCAAGATCATGACCTCTAGCTAATGCAGCGAGTCATAATTATATCTATGTATATGCAAGACCTATGTCACGAATCCTGTAAGCCTATACAGAATCACCATGAATAACTCAGGAAAGATTATGTCTCATGAATAGTGTCAAGTGTCCTATGGTATGACGTACTTAATAAAGCAAGCACGAGAATATATGATCGTAATATCGACTCTCTAAGTGACGTTACACGACTCCGCGTATGGCGTCGACACCCGAATATTATTCGGACGTTAAGCAACGTCTCACGGTCCTAGGTTGAACATGTAAATCTCAAGAGTATATCTATATAGAAAGAACTCAAGCAAATAATATAACAGGACTACTGCAAGTTGGCAAGGTACACTTGTCTAGGGTTTGGACTCCTTTAGTTGCTCCGGTAACATCAAAATCTCCAGGAACGCCTTCGGATGCTGAAACAAATATTACCATCACTCTCAGAAGACATAAAATAGCTAGAATTGACTACCCATAAGTCCAGTTTGGACACAGGGACAAAATTACCAGTTTCTGGTCAAAGTGGGGTCCATATGTGGCCCACTTCGTACAAAAAAATGTGCCAGAGATAAAGTTCTCCAATTTTATTAAACTTAGTGACTACAAGTTCAGAACGATGATATGAACCCAATGGAATATCCAGAACTGGATTCTGATGAGCCGATCACAAAATTGCCTATCAAGTGAAGCCGTAGGGCCCACGATACGGAGTTTCGTCAATGTTCTCAGAATCGAACCAAACTTGGGTCACATGACAAGCGTAATGATACGAATCCAATGGCACAAGTTTTATTGTGAAACGACGAGTACACACGAAGTTACAACGAGTTTCAGAACAGGCCCGATACGGGGTATTTTCGACGGATACGCGTTGATTCCGGTGTGCACACACATTCAAATCAACTTCTGCAAAATCCCACACATCCGTATTGACGATACGCACCTTTTGGTATAATTTATACATGATGAAGTTGCCTCGTTTAGCGAGACGCACCCTATTTTGGGAAAAGTCAGATTTTAAAACCAAGTTTTTGGTCGATTTCACCCGCGAATAAAACACAACATACAGCAATATAAAATAAACTAATTACATGATTTTAATCTCGGTTATGTTGTCTAATTTACTATTTAAACAAAATCTAAAATTATTAAACAAGTTGGAAGAAAAATGGCCATGAACATGGGGCTCCGAGACAGTTTCTGAACTACAGAATTATGTATTTTTTCTATTTTGCGTCACGTTTTGCGACCGACACAGGACACGATACCCCGAATCATTTATACAGGGTTCGAGAGGGTCATGTGGTCTTCGTATAGGATTCGACAGAATGAAATATGGATCAATACACAGGGAGATATGTGAGCTAGAAGATGGGTACCTTGCTGTTGTTCGTGAACTGGGTAGTTTTGCGGCGATGTTGACGGTCGACGTGCGGCGACGTGCGACGGTCGGAGGTGGTCGCGGGAGGTTGGAGATCTAGGGGGAGTGGTCGGGTCGTGTGAAGGAGTGAGGGTGAGGGAGATTTTGAGGTCGAAAGAAGGGAGGAAGCCGCGGTTCGCGGGGGTCGTGGGGTGTTCTACGGGTGTGGGTTGGCGGACGGGTCGGAGCGGCGGGTCGGGTCTGGTTCAGATCCGACCTGCTAGGGCCTGTTGGGTTCAGTTTGGGTTGGGTTGGGTTCGGGTAGGGTTGGGTTCGGTTTGGTTTAGTCGGGTTTAATTAAAATAATGCGTTTTGGCTATTTAAAAATAGTTTTTGAGCCCAATAAATTCTAGAAAAATTACACAACATCATATTAATAATTATACACCCAAAAATATAATTTTTATAATATTTTATTACTTAATTTAATACATAAAAATATTAATCCTTTGAAGAATATTAATAATAATTAATTAAAAATCACAGAAAAATCCTAAAAATTATTTTTAAAATTTAAAAAAAAATTCGGGTGTTTACAATCTACCCTCCTTAAAAGGATTGCATCCTCGCAATCAAGAATTAACTACTAAGAATAAATAATCATGGTACCTATAGGTAGTTCTTAGGTCATACCTGTATCTTCGAATATGTGAGGATAACTCTGGCGTATGATATCCTCACGTTCCCAAGTAGACTCGCCAGGGGAGTGATGTTTCCAAGCTACCTGGACCAATCTAATCATTTGACCCCGTAATATATTCTCACTAATGTCAAGTATCCCAACTGGCTATTCTTCATACCTCAAGCTAGGTCCTACTGAAATCTCAGAATGATCGACTACGTGACTTGGGTCAATCACGTACCTCCTCAGCTGTGAGACCTGGAATACATCATGCACTCCCTTTAAAGATGGGGGTAATACAAGAAGATATGCCACCTCACCAATATGCTCTAGAATATTAAATGGTCCAATGTACCTCGGGCTCAGCTTGCCTCTGCTCCCAAATTGAATAGTACCTCGAGTAGGTGAGATCCTCAAGAATACATGTTCTCCTTCCTTGACCTCCAAAGGTCGGTGGTGTGCGTCAGCCCAATGCCTTTGTCTGTCCTGAGCTGCACGAAGACGACTCTAAATTTGCTTCACCTTCTCAACTGTCTGCATTACTAACTCCCGACCAAGTATCTGACGCTCGCCAACGTCACTCCAACATATCGGTGATATGCACTTTCTGTCGTACAATGCCTCGAAAGATGCCATCTGGATGCTCGCCTGGTAGCTATTATTGTAAGAGAACTCCACCAAGTGCAAATGGTCTTCCCAAGACCCTCCAAAGTCTAACATACACGACCTCAGCATATCCTCTAGGATCTGAATCATGCACTCTGACTGACCGTCTGTCTGTGGATGGTAAGCAGTGCTGAACTTGAGTCGGGTGCCAAGACTCTCTTGCATGCTTCACCAAAATGGGATATGAATCTTGAGTCAGATCTGACACAATACTAACCGGTACTCCATGTAATCTTATGATCTGTCATATATATATGTCAGCTAGAAACTCTGTGGACTGTCCAACTCTGAACAACAAGAAATATGTCGACTTAGTGAGTCGATCCACAATAACCCAGACTGCATCCTTCCCACTAGGACTCCGTGGAAATCCTGTAATGAAATTCATAGTGATATGTTCTCACTTCCATTCGGGTATGGGAAGCGGTTGTAACATACCAGCAGTTCTCTGATGCTCGGCTTTAACTTGCTGACGGACCAACCATTTTGCCACAAATTGTGCAATCTCTCTCTTCATCCCATGCCACCAATAGTACTGCCTCAAATCTCGGTACATCTTTGTACCTCGCGGATGAATAGAGTACATAGAGCTATGTGCTTCAGATATTAACTCATGTCTCGACTCTCCATTCGGAACATATAGGCAATTTTCGTACCTTAACGTCCCGTCCTCATGGATTCGAAGTCCCGTCTGCATGTCGGCTTCCGTCTTCTCTTTAAGTCTCCATAACCTAGCATCTGTGGACAATGCTGCCTTAATCCTCTCCACTAGTGATGGCTTAACTTCAAGGTTCACCAACAATCCAATCTGCCATGGCAAGATAACCTCTATCTTGATCTCCTGTAGATTCTCTAATAGCTGGGGCTACATCATCAAGAAATAAGCTGTGGGCTTCCTGCTGAGTGCATCTACTACAACATTCGCCTTGCCCGGATGGTACTATAAATCTATATCCAAATCGACCATCAACTCCAACCAACGTCTCTGTCCCATATTGAGATCTTTCTGAGTATAGACATACTTCAGACTCTTGTGATCAGTAAAGATTTTCACCTTCTCTCCATAAAGATAGCTCCTCCATATCTTTAATGCAATTATTACTGCAGCTAGCTCAAGATCGTGCGTCGGGTAGTTCTTCTCATGAACCTTCAGCTGTCTCGATGCATAGACAATAACTTTGCCATGTTGTATCAAAACACCCCTAGTCCACTGCCTAATGCATCACTATAAACAACGAATCCCCCCGATCCTGAAGGAAGAGTCAAGACAGGTGCTGTCGTCAACCGCCTTTTCAACTCCTCAAAGGCCTTCTGACAATCTTCCATGCAAACTCTTGGTCCTTACGCGTAAACTGCGTCATAGGCTCTACAATATTTGAGAAATTCTCCACAAATCTCTGATAGTATCCAGGAAGTCCGAGAAAACTTCTTACTTCCGTAACTGATGTAGGTGTAGGCCAAGTTTCTATTATAGCAACCTTCTGCCGATCAACTGAAAGTCCTTCTCCCGAGATGATATGTCCCAGGAAAGGCACCCTATCCATACAAAACTTATATTTACTGAGTTTTGCATACAGTTTCTCCTATCTCAGCGTCTCTAGCACGATTCTGAGATGCTCCTCGTGCTCTTCGTGGCTCTTAAAATATATCAAGATGTCATCAATAAACACAACTACGAACTTGTCCAAGTACTGATAAAAAACTTCGTTCATCAAACTCATGAACACAACTGGCACGTTGGTTAAACCAAACGACATAACTAAGAACTCATAGAGTCCACACTTGGTCCTGGAGGCTATTTTCGGTATATCCTCTCTACGCACTCTAATCTGGTGATAACCGAATCTAAGATATATCTTTGAGAATACACTCGCACCACTCAACTGATCGAATAGATTGTCAATGCGTGGCAAAGGATATCGGTTCTTGATGGTTACAGTATTCAGTGCCCTGTAGTCAATACACATGCGTACCGTCCCATCCTTCTTCGGCACAAATAATATGGGTGTAACAGCTGGGTCATAAGATATAATTTTGATACTAAAAGTCACAAGACAACTAAGAATTTAACCATTATGGCCTGCTACGTAAGGTTCTATTTTCTTAAGGTCATAATACAATTTCTTGTATCACCATCATGAGCCATATCTGATCCCTAGCATCTAGCTATGTATTCCCTAAAGTATTCCAGTGCATTAGAATCAAACCCTCTTTCCTTTCTTCTAATACTTCCAATTTACTTGCTATATTTAAGCAAGGGTAAGGTTTTACTAGTTCTAGGCCTCTGATACTATATTCAATTCTCATGCTAAAATCTATACTAACTCTAGCATATAGGAATAACCTATCTACTATCCTACTAAGGGTAACCGTCTTCTCAAAAATTTATATCCAGCATATCTTCTTCCGCCTTGACAAGGATCTGCTTCTGGAGGAAATACCGTGCACGAACATTCGTCTCTCCGAAATAGGAAGAGATGATAAACAATAATAAAGATGTCGAGAGGATTAAAAGAGTACAATTATAAAGTCCAATGGCGATAATCGAATGCTAAAGAATTTTTAAGTCAGTTGTGGATTGAGATGCTAACACTGCTAGCTTTGATTACAGGCTCGCTCAGTACCGAAAAGTAACCGAAAAGATTTAATCAGGACCTGCATGGGCCACCACAAAAATATGTTACGCCCCAGTCCCAAAATACGTAGGACTAGGAATACGTAATATGCCAGCTACGCATTCGACCAGACTCCGGTCTGACTCGAATATGTATAAGCTGTATTAGAATGGTCACTATCTATATAATCAAGTAAATATAAATATCTATGCCTCAATCCACAATGATCATAATATACAAGAATGAGCTACATATGCTAAAGTCGGCCGCCAGTAACACATAAACTCGAATAGACTCGAGAAAGGAATACGAGTCTATAAAACTAGGCTATATCAGCAGATGAATAAACAATATGAATAATAACCATGACTCCGAAAGAAATTATATAAGTATCTGGCACCAATTTCTGCAAGACAAAGCAACACACATCAGCAACTCCAGGCAGGCTCCACAACGGTCTATGCTGCAAAACTGGCAAGGGGCCAGGTCCTCAGAGGAACGTAACAAGGTACAAGAAATAGCATGCCAAAATAAATACAGTATATAAAATATGTCAATAGGACAAACTATGTAACCAGCTATGTGATATGCAAATGAGAGCATCACTAGTACTCAGGCTGAAACCACTATAAGCTATGTGTCGGGGAGCCGGTAGCAGTGATATCATGTAGTGGGCCTAGCTCTGATGTTGAGGCTACGACACCGTAATAATAAATATATATATAATCAGCCTGTAGCATGTGTGTCTCTCTCCACCCAATGTAATCACACGTCTCATGTCCACGACGTCTCATGTCCATAAAATGCAAGATCATGACCTCTAGCTAATGCAGCGAGTCATAATAATATCTATGTATATGCAAGACCTATGTCATAAATCATGTAAGCCTATACATAATCACCATGAATAGCTCAGGACTCAGGAAAGATTATGTCTCATTAATAGTGTCAAGTGTCCCATGGTATGACGTACTTGATAAAGCAAGCACGAATATATAGGATCGTAATATCGACTCTCTAAGTGAAGTTACATGACTCCGCGTACGGCGGTGACACCCGAATATTATTCGGACGTTAAGCAACGTCTAACGGTCCTAGGTTGAACATGTACATCTCAAGAGTATATCTATATAGAAAGAACTCAAGCAAATAATATAACAGGACTACTGCAAGTTGGCAAGGTACACTTGCTTGGGGTTTGGACTCCTTTAGTTGCTCTGGTAACAGCGAAATCTCCAGAAACGCCTCTGGATACTAAAACAAACATTACCATCACTCTCAAAAGACATAAAATAGCTAGGATTGACTACCCATAAGTCCAATTTGGACACAGGGACAAAATTGACAGTTTCTAGTCAAAGCGGGGTCCACATGTGGCCCACTTCGTACCAAAAAATGTGTCATCTACAAAGTTCTTCAATTTTATCAAACTTAGTGTCTACAAGTCTAGAACGATAATCTGAATCCAAGGAAATATCCAGAACTGGATTCCGATGAGCCGATCACAAAATCGCCCGTCAAGTAGAGCCGCGGGGCCCACGATACGAGGTTTCGTCAACGTTCTCAGAATCGAACCAAACTTGGGTCACAGGATCAGCGTAATGCTACGAATCCAATGGCACAAGTTTCGTTAGAAAATGACGAGTACACACGAAGTTATAATGAGTTTCAGAACAGGCCCGATACGGGATATTTTTGACGGATACGCGTTGATTCCGGTGTGCATGCACATCCAAATCAACTTCTGTAAAATCCTATACATCCGTATTGACGATACACACCTTTTGGTGCCATTTGTACACGACGAAGTTGCCTCGTTTAGCGGGACGCACCCTGTTTCAGAAAAATTCGGGTTTTAAAACCAAATTTTTGGTCGATTTCATCTGCGAATAAAACACAACATACAATAATATAAAATAAACTAATTACAGGATTTTAATCTCGGTTATGTTGTCTAATTTATTGTTCAAATATAATCTAAAATTATTAAACAGGTTGGAAGAAAAATAGCCATGAACATGGGGCTCCGAGACAGTTTCTGAACTACAGAATTATGTGGGTTTTTCCTGTTTTGCGTCGTATTTTGTGACTGACACAGGACACGATACCCCGAACCATTTATTCAGGGTTTGAGAGGGTCACGTGGTTTTCGCATAGGATTCAACATAATAAAATTTGGATCAATACACAGGGAGATACGTGAGTTAGAAGATGGGTACCATGTTGTTGTTCGTGAACTGGGAAGTTTCGCGACGATGTTGGCGGTCGACGTGCAGCGGCGTGCGACGGCCGGAGGTGGTCGTGGGAGGTTGGAGAGCTAGGGGGAGTGGTCGGGTCGTGTGAAGGAGTAAGGATGAGGGAGGTTTTGAGGTCGAAAGAAGGGGGGAAGCCGCGGTTCGCGGGGGTCGTGGGGTGTTCTGCGGGTGTGGGTTGGCGGGCGGATCGGGTCGGGTTCAGATCCGACCCGCTAGGGCCGGTTGAGTTCAGTTTGGGTTGGGTTCGGGTTGGGTTGGGTTTTGGTTGGGTTGGTTTAGTTTAATTAAAATAATACGTTTTGGCTATTTAAAAATAGTTTTTGAGCCCAATAAATTTTAGAAAAATTACACATCATATTAATAATTATACACCCAAAAATATAATTTTTACAATATTTTATTACTTAATTTAATATATAAAAATATTAATCCTTTGAAGAATATTAATAATAATTAATTAAAAAATTATATAAAAATCCCAAAAATCATTTTTAAATTTTTTAAAATAATCCGGGTGTTTACACCAGTATCGCCTGGGCCAAAGTCTGCATTGTGGCACTCATGGTGTGCATCATTACCTCGTGGGTTTTGAGGCGCTGTCGATCGTTGGGGCCCTCGTGATCATTCCCGATCATGTATGATGTTCTCATATGGGGAGAATTGGATGAGACGGTAGATGTTACACTTTTTGCCTTGGACCCTTGTAATGAGTGATCATCAGGGAAAGTTGGTAGTGTTACATCCTCTTCGGAATCAGAGAGAATACTACCTCCAGCGTAGGAAGCTGCTTCTTCTGGATAGGAGTGGCTATCCCCAGGGTTTATATCATCTGTTCTTTGGGGATCATTGTCTCTTCGGAACACTGGGTTATTGCAGAGTCCTGGTGGATTGCTATCCCTAACTTGCGTAGCTATCTGCGGTCCTGAGGAAGAACTACCCCCAATGGCTGACAGCTTCTTCTTTGAGCGGGTGCCCAGAAAAATACCTTCCCCGGGTTCTGCTACCTATCCTCCTTGGACCCGTATTCTTGACCCGCTAGCCAAGAGCGACGGACTGGAGGTGCTGGACTTCCGACCTCCCCTCATGGAGGGGCATTATGAGCAGAATAACATGAGACGAGGGGTAGCACCTCTGCCTCTAGTGATTGTACCTGTTCTCCGGATTACCGTCGGGTGGGTGCCTTTGGTTGCAGCCGCTGGAATGTCGACTGCCTGTTTGTGGGTACTGCTACTTTGTTACAACAGAAATTGATGAGAATGCTGGCACAGTGATGCCCTGGGGAGGACATTTCATATGTCGTAGTTGTTTTTCTCGCTTTGCGCTTGTGATTGATCATGTTGCGCAAGTCGAGCGAGAGGTGGTTCACCTTTTCACTCTCCTTATGAGCCCGGGTATAACGAGCACATGGGTGCATAGGTGTTGACTTTGCTTCCTGACCTGGGGTTCATACAAGAACTTTTCTTAGGTTGCTAATGGAAGACTCTTTAAACTGACCCTGTCCAATGGTCACTGCGGGCTGGACGTATGGGTCAGTTTTGTACAACTTTTTGTTAGGGGCACGCATTACAATTAGCGGCATCTGCTGACGGTCGGTCGAATAAGCAATTGCTTGAGCTTGGCGAGCTCACATTACCATAGACTTCTTCGTCCTAGCATACGCTAGTGCATAGTATGAAGAGTCCAAGTTTACATCTTCGTCTTTCTTAGCATGATGCATGGAGTCACCGCTACGTGAGATTCGATCAAAAATAGAACTTCTGTTGTTGTCCTGGCCGCATGCGGCCATCTGGCTGTGGCTACCGACTGGTGCCGCATAGTCCTCCTTCTGCGGCCTTTGACGTGGCCGCATGGAATATGTCTTAGCGCTCAAATTTCTGGCATCGTAGTATTTTTTTCTGCCATAGCTCAAGTGCTGAGCACCTTCCTTGTCAGAAGAGGCTGCCACATGAAAGGCGTCACCTCGTGTGGATGCATATTGTATGTCCCCTGCGGCAGGGAGAGATATGGGGAGCGCATGCTCCACAGTTGGGTGAGGCACAACGGCCTTTGCAACCCATGTCCTGCGGATCTTCTTAGGCTTTGCCAGCCTTGGAGAAGCACCGCCCTTAGAGAGCATTTCCTCAAAGGCTTGTTGGTCGAAGCATACAACCAACATCCTCTGGGTCGAACCCAGCTTCGACGCATCGGACTGCGTCATGACCTTCTCATAAGAGGAGAAGGAAGTCCCCTGCAGAGTCGCCACCTTGTTTGCCATTCAAGTAAATTTGGAAAACTTTCATTTAATAACAAACAAAAAGTATAAATAATTCTAGATAGAAAATCTAACTACGGTATTTTTGATCTGGGTAATGTGACGATGGAGATCGAGTACTGCAGCGACTCTTTTACTCCATTGATGGTCCGACGAGGGGATGAGGGATGCTCTCTTCTTTTCTCTCCGCCTTGAGCTTGTGTGCACGTACGTAGCTCGCCTGGAGGGGTATGGTCTTTGAAGCAGATAAACCAGCCAGCCCTTGGAACGTCCAAGTTGCTCCTATTTATAGCCACCACGTTGGTGGGCTATAGGTGCCGCATGTGCTTCTGTTTGGTGGCCGCATGGGGCTCCTTCAACAGAATACGGTTGTAACTGTAGATGCATACTATGGGCAGGCTGCCACGTGTACATCCTTAATAGGATTTAGTTGAGTCCAGACCGAGCTGCCACATGGACGTTTGTTGCGATTTGCTGTTGCCGAAGATATGGGCGGTTCTCATCTTTTGTTTGTGTGACTTGGTCAGCTTGACACGTGGCCCACAAAAAAAAATTGTCTCAGAGAACCCTGCCACGTGTGACGCGTGTAACGCATGGAGTCTGGAACGCATGGGACGCATGAAACACATGGAGTATGGAATACATAGGACGCACGCATGGAGTCTATAACAAATAGGGTCAAAGACGCATGGAACGCATGGAGCCTTTGCCGTGTTGTACACATGGCGCTGTACACACGTCAGGAGTAAAGTTTATACTGAAGTGAGGTTCTGTCGTTTAGCGTGCTCATATCTTTCGAGGCGTTCAGAAAGTTTTTTTTGTCATGATTCTATGTCAGACATAATCTTTCTGTCAGGCATTTATGTGGCCAATATTGGGACGCATGGATGCTGCTTTTCCTTGGCCGCATGATCATTCTGCGGCCTGATTTCTTCTGAGTTGATCTTTGGGACGCATGTTTGTTGGACGCATGGATCTAGATTTTTCATGCTTCTATAGTAACACACAAGTAAGAACATTTTTGCAAAAAAAATCCACGGTGAAGTCTTAACTTCTCCTATCATAAGTAGTATAGATGTTTGAAGTCTAATATATATATCTATACTCGAAAAGGAAAAATATATAATTGAAAATTTAAGGGTTAACTGCGATTTTTTTTTTTCCAAAAATGTTCTTATATATTTTTATTAATTAAAATTTTTTATTAATTTTACAATGATAATTAGATAATTATGTATAGAAGCAAAAAAATGAAGACAAGTTGTTAATTGCTCTTCCCAATTAGTAAAGAATTAAAATAATTACTCTTTTCAAGTACTAATTTTTTTTATTTACTCTTTCCATCTATCTTTACTTTTATAATGAGACTTCAAAACGGTTCAAAAGTGAGTCGTCTAAGCCGTTTGTAAATTCTCAACAATTTATTTAAAAATTTAATATTACGTAAAAAATTATTAAAAAAATTAAAATTTGTCATAAATAACAACATGGGGAATGAAACTTCACCCATAATGACTCCCACCTTAACCACATGAGCTAAAAACAGTGTTTGGATATAATTATATAATATTATGTAGTTGAACAATTAGTTAAAATTTATTTATTATTTTAATTTTTAATTACGTGAGGATATACGTACAACTTAGACGACTATTTTTAATTTTTTTTTTTATAAAGAATAGAAATATATCCATAACAAATATATTTAAACTATTTTATAATAATATTAGAAATTTTTTTTTACGTGCGTTGTACATGCATTTACTAGTTATAAAATAACGTGTCTGCATATATATATATATATATATATATATATATATATATATATATATATATATATATATATATATACTAGTAACAATTATAGGAGATATATTTCAAAATTGGAATATTGAAATAGGTAAAGTCACAGGGGCTTTATATAAATAATCGCAAATTATAACGTGCCTACTATAGGGATAGATACAAGCTCCAGCCGCCATCCTGAAACCCTAGCAGAGAGAGAGAGAGAGAGAGAGAGAGAGAGATGGGGCACTCCAACGTATGGAATTCGCATCCGAAGAACTACGGACCTGGATCCAGGACATGGTAACCCCATTGACTCCCGATTCCTCAGCCTCCCTTCGATTCTTTTTGTTTCCTTTGAACTTTGTTCTTATATTTCATTGAAATTCGCTTATTTTATCATTCGATTTAGAATTGGTCAACAATAATGAAACAAAGCCTGGATTTTCGAAAATTTTGGATATTATTCGAGTCTTAGTGCACTGATAAGCCTTATAGTATCGTAATCTGATGGTTAACATTGGGTGATAATAACTACTAAATGCGTAAATGGATAATCCACTAATTTTACCTTCTAAAAGTTATAGATCGATAATTAAAAGACCTATATTTTAGCTTTTTTAGATTTAGTCGGAGTTGTTTGTTGAATCGGAGAAGTGGCAGCATAAATTCCCTAGATTTGTTGAATTTTTATTTTGACCAAAAAATGCACATCTGTAGGTAGTTTATTCTAGTTTTTAATTGTTAAAGTTGGGGACTGATTACTTGACTATTATTTCAGATAGTTCATCTAATCATAATTACCTGTTAAAATTATCTGACAAAAATGGCAAACTTTGTTTTAGTTATACGCATTTTTTTATTATTGGAATATGTTTACCAATTTGGGAATTGGCTGAAAAATTTCCATAAATTTGTTGCAAATTTCAAAATTTTATATTCATTCGTATAATGATGGTCTTGAACGATCCTTAAATAGAGATCTAGTGATGGGCTTATTATCTATTGATGATTATTGTTTACAAAAATTGTTTTTTTGTTTTTTCTATTTGTATACTTTTAGACTACATTGAACGGACACAAATATGACGTGACTATGCGAAACAGAGACACGTGCAACCTTGCATAATGTAGTTTTGAGTCTGTCAAGTCCAGAAAATGTTCAATACCAAGTCTCCCAGAGACACTTTTTTTTTTTTTTGGTGGGGGGGGGGGGGGGGAGGGGTATCTGTAAAGACCTAATAAAGTACTTGGACGGTTATTTATTTTTGTAATTAGTTGACACTTTTGCATTAATTGTTGGGTTTTTGCAGCCGTGTGTGCGGGAATCCTCATGGACTGATTCGCAAGTATGGGCTAATGTGCTGCAGGCAATGTTTTCGCAGCAATGCCAAGGAGATTGGCTTTATTAAGGTAAGTTATTTAAGTAATACTATGTGTAACCTCTCCA
Organism: Iris macrosiphon; assembly: GCA_036927795.1. Lineage (NCBI taxonomy): Eukaryota > Viridiplantae > Streptophyta > Magnoliopsida > Asparagales > Iridaceae > Iris > Iris macrosiphon. The sequence continues at coordinate 34,383,561 of JAYESA010000015.1, read as the reverse complement.
CTTGTGCCTCTCTTTCTAAAAAAAATACTGTTGGCTATTCACACACACCAACACACCAAAATCCTTGAGATTCCCCTGAGAGTTGTAAAGAATTTGTCAGAATATATGATCAATATAGGCTTGCAGATTTAAAGTGCATCATGAGCTGGAGGATGTACATTTGTTGTAGGTGAGTGCTAGCTCATCCCAACTCTGAAGCATATGCTTCAAATAATACATCTTTCATGAATGAGCCCGAGAGCATTTGTATAAAAAAAAAATTCTTGGAAGCTTGTCTAATTGACACTTTTTAACATTAAAGTTGAATTTAATTTATTAGTAATACTGAAATTGCCAAGGACGATAGCGGTGAGCATTTTCATTCTTTTCTTTGAAAACTGCTTCAGACCAAAGTAGATGGCGAGAACTTAATATCAGATGTAATATGAGGCTATCAATGATTATTTGACTTTCCAGAAAAAAAATGGTATATAATTGTGTTCATTGCACTTTCATCTAAAACACAAGAAACACAATTAGGCAATAGTCAATTCTGATTGCTGGATGAAGTCGTTTATGTAAAAATTGGTTACAAATTCATTGGTAGTAAGTAGTGCTTAGGTATTTTTGTTTAATAGGTAGCTGTACTACTGTAGTGCTCCTAAAACTGTGTGCAATACTAGCAACAGGTGAGTGGTATTGCAGTTCATTGTTTGGTTCCATTTTGGAACTATGTCAATGCATTGTAATAACGAGGCCAGATGTTAGCTGTTTTATTATAGAGTTTCTAGTATTTCTTGCTGAGTTGGTTTTTTGATGTGACAGACATCAGCAGAAGTATGCTTCTAGCAAGGTTGTACCTCTGTTCTTACTGATTTGGACATAGCTTTACTTGCATCTTATGTTGCAGTTATTTGTTGCAAAAATAACAAATCAAAATGATGCAGTTGCATTGTTTGTAGCTATTGGGCTGCATGGACCTACATTTGCAGTGAACCAAATAGTCCCTATTTGGTCTGGCATGCAGCTGTGGCTGGATTGTTCCTTTCTATTTGGCCTTTTGCAATTGAAGTCCCAGTCCAGCTCTGTTAAGATGGAAACACGAACTAGCATGTTTGGTTTGCTGTAGTTGCAATTTTCTTTAAAACATTTTGTAGTCAATGCAACATAAACTTCAAGTAAATTTGTATCCAAATTTGTTACATTCTTCATTTGCAGTCTCAGTACTATTAGATGCGCTATTGTGCTTCAATGAGTACTTTATCCCATGTTAGTCTGTCTCATTGCACCAACGTTAGCCAGCAATCCACTGACCATCCCTTTGTTAAATCCCTAAGAATGTCTTTTAAATAACATTTTGCAATAACATTTTGTACTATCAAAATGCAATCAGATTGTATAGTGGCAGCCCCAATTGTTATAAGTTGTGTTGAACTGTATTTGAAGCTTGCAGTACAGATCAGATTTTGCAGGAGGCTAGTTATAAATCAAAGTAGTTGATGTTTATCACAGAGATCTGAAAGAACATTTCGAGGCACTAATTGCTCATGGTATTGTTTAGCAGCAGGTTCTATCCTAAGCACATGAATTGTGAAATTTAGAGAAAGCATATTAATGTTTAGCAAGCAGGTTCAAAACACATAAGGTGTGATTCAGATTGACTCTGTGATTCTGCATTGTTGATTCAGTAAATGTTACATGTCAATGAGGTGGTAACCATGTCATGTACCTTAAATAAGAAAAGCTGATTCAAAGATCAAAAAAATGTCAAATTATAGTCGAACAGGGGTAAAGATGCACAATGGGATACTTCTAGGAGAAATGCACAACGGATACTTCTAGGAGAAATGCACAATGGGATACTTTTAGGAGTGAGAGAACAGTTCAATAACCCTATCTTCATTTAGGATAAAAAAATATTTATGCAACAAATAAGTAACCCTAAATCCAATAATGAAAGTCCATTAGATGGGGTGGACCTTTAAGCTAATATCCAACTCCAGTACTCTCCAAAGTAGAACATAAATATCATGCATGCCCATCTTATTACATAGAATAGAAAAATAGGAAGTTTATAAGGCTTAGGGTGTGTTTGGTTGCACACAAGTGGAGTGAAAGTGGTAAAAGTGCACTTTTTGTTGTACAATTTGCATACTACCAAACATATAAAGTGAAGTGATAGAAGTGACTCTTCAAAGGGGACAACTTTTTGTAACCAATCATGAATTTTCAAATAACTAACAAAAAAGTAGACTTCTGTGAAGTCACTTTTTTCACTTAATTACACTTGCAACAAAACACACCTAAGTGAATACATTAGTGGTATGATCCTTAGCTTAGTTGCAGGTCGGCCCGAGGTGTTAGGTTGCCCTAACCTAAGCTAATTTTGATTGCCCATTGACCCTTATTGAAAAAATAATAGCAATAAAAACATATAGTTAAATTTTTTTGGGTAAAATTGCGATTACAATGAGCTTTTAGCTTGAACTATACCATAATGAGTAATGTTATTAATCCCTCCAAAGTGTCCCTCCAAGCATCCCTCTTTATGTGGCAGTTGACGTGGCATGTTAAATAGCATTATTTGGCATCTAACATGGCAGCTAATATGTCAAAGTTTAACCAAAAAATAATAATCATTCTAATGTTAATATTAATATCTTAATATTAATTTTAATGTTAATTTTAATTTTTAATGTTATTTTTAATTTTACAATTTGTCATGTCAGTTGTCACATTAACCGCTACGCCAGCTGCCACATAAGGAGGAATAGTTTGTAGGGCCACTTTGGAGGGATTAATAGCATATTGATTACAACAATAACAACAAAAAGGTAAGCCCGGTCATGATACTTCATAACCTAGCACAATATGGTTAAAAAATGCTTCTATTTGCATTTTTTGAAGCAAAATTTTCAATTAAGTGGCCGTACTTAAGCTTCTCTAGTAGCTCATTTTCAAATAAGATAATAGCTAATCCTTTTAACCTTTCTTGTGACATAGTGGTCCGAAGGTAATTTTTTTTTTATCAACTTCAACTTAGAAATGCTTCTTTCCGCCGAAGCAACTGTGGTCTTCATTCTTTGTTCTCGTAACGGCTCCTCTTCCTTCAGATCGACGCGTTCATCTCCCTAGATTCTTTATTTTCTACATGAATAGTTTCATTCATATGCTCTATGTGACCATCACCACTAACTTCTCAATTAGCATCTTCATCCATAAGATTATAACTCATAGGATCTTATCATTCATAGGACTATAATCATTATTATGCTTCCGTGTAGATTTATTATTTGCTACATTATCACGTTCATTGCTAGGCTCTTCAAGGACGTCATCCACACTTTCATTATTAGCTTCTTCAACTTGACTCAAAAGTTTTAGATTTTTGAGCTCTTGCATTAAACTAATTGGAAATTGAGCCGGTTAGTGATTGTGCCATTGCATCTATACGGTACGTTGCTTGACCCTTATATGATTAGCTTCTTAATTTTGTTTTCGAAATATCATTCAATCCTTATCATTTTCATTTTTCGTAGTAGTACCAATTACCATAAGTATTAATCTTGTCACTGATCCAGATAGTCAAAAGTGGAGATCAAATGCTAATGGAAAGACAATAAAATCCATTAGCTCTCAAAATAGAGCATACATGAGCAGGTTGCTGATTTTTCTAGAACCTATGTACAAATTCTTCCCTAGCAAATACAAATATGTCTCAAAGTTTCAAATAGTTCAGCTAAAGTTGTCGTTCGTTGTGGCCAATGAGTTCGTAGACATAGCATCATTATACTCTTTGACAAAAAAAAAAAAAAAAACTAAGCCTTGGAAATTTCTACTGAGTAAAATGTGATCTTAATTTAGAATAGGCTCCTCATATCAAAATCAAACATGAATATACCTAAATTTGTCTTAGATCGACAAAAACACTAATTCTGGGATGAGAATAACATACAAAAAATAGAAAGAAAGTTTGAGAGAGAGAGAGAGAGAGAGAGAGAGAGAGAGAGAGAGAGAGAGAGATGGTGATTGTGAGAACTGACATGTAATTCTTCCAACAACAACTTCGGTGATCCAGTTGTTGATAGTCGGCGTATACTTTGCTCTTTTTCCCCCTAATTTGAAAAAGAATACGAGTTATGTTTTGAATTTTTCTTATTGCAGACGGGATAATGCAAATTATGTAGAGATGTTTGGGTTTGGAACGTCGGGTTGGATTCATGAAATAATTGAACCCGATAACTTAATCGGTTTTGTATGTTTTTAAGGGACACATTTGGTGTACAAGCATGGCCGACCCAGGGATAAATCCGACAAGACTTCGGGCTTGGACAACTCGAAGTCTTGTCAGGCTTACCCCTGGGCCGGCCCTTCTTGGTTGTCACCTCTCATAGCAAGGGTTCAATATTTGATCAACACTAGATCATGCTATAACATGTTGCTTGCTTGCCCCTCCAAATGACGAGATTGCCGCCGACATAAGTGCAATAGCCAAATGTGAACTTTGCATTATAATTAGGTTCGATATTGAGATGGTCATGTTGTGATGTTGATAAAGAAAGCATTTCCTAGGAGAACCCTTAATATATCTCAAGATGCTTACAGCTGGCTTTCAATGGAACTTCTTGGGATTAAGGATAATGGCAATATTCTTATTGTTAGAGTTAAAGATTAGTCCAAAGGCCTAACCCATATAAAGGGTTTCCTTATTGGGCTTAGGGTTTGTTTAGTCATGTTCTGTTTATGTATACACTCTTATCTTAAATGAATCCTAAATGAAGCTGGGACTATCAAACCATTCTTTTGACATGGTATCAGCTGCTTCATTTATGTTAAGAGAATGATTCATTAACATAACTTTATTTAGGACAAGAGGAGTATGTATACAACACAGAAGTAGCCCTAAAGCCAAAGAAAAGCCCAATAGATGGTCTGATATCTAATGCTAAGATTGACCGGGATTATCTCTAATTCTGCCATCTCAATTTCGTTTGACTGTTGCAGCTAGAAATCTGAATCCTGAAAAATTCAAAATTGTCTTATTCACACATTGTTGGGAAGGACATCTCTTATCAGAGCAAGGTGTTGCCTACATTGAATTGGTCTCTTCCTTGTACTATTATTGAATCCCAGAAAATATTAGATTGCATCATGGTCATGCTGTCTTACATTGGCAGCGTTCCTGGCAGAGTCTGAATGAAAGAGAAGGAGTCATATAGCACTGAAAATTAGTGGAAGAAGGCAGTATTGTTCGGTGTTCGTTGTTAAGGCCTTAAAACTTCAGTTGCACAGTTTTCGAGAAACTTGGTCTTGGATACGGAATTCCAATCTATAATATTGCACTAATCCTTATTAGTTAACTTAAATCTGAAGGGCGAGATCCTTGCAATCACAATTGTTTTTTTTTCTATATAAAATAATGTTACAACATTGGCTGTAGTTCAGTTTACTATACCAGTTACTTGCTAAAATCAATTCAGAGTGCTAATACCAATCATTCTGTATGTTTGGGAATTGGAAGGGGCTTCAGACAATGGTGTGTATGATTTGATGATATTCTTTACCAATATTGGGATATACTGTCTACGAAAGCTGCATGCCTCCAAAAGAGAGCATAATAATTCCATTGTTTTTTTTATATACATATTCCTTCTTTATATTCTTTTAGGGTTCTATAAGATTCTTTTTAAGGGGAAATTTCTGTTTTTATTTGTCAAGTTGATGCTCCCTAGTCTCGAGTAAAAAAAGATGCTGAGATTGATTTATAATTCTCTACACTTTGTCGCAAGTTATGTAGGAGAATCAAAATCCTGCCCACTTGAAATCATGGGTATTTTGATGTATTTGTAACTCTTTGTATATATTGACATATTGTTGTATTGATGGATCAAAATCCCTCTCACTGGCTTTCCTGTCTACTTATCTGACAGTACCGCTAAGGACTTGACTTCGCTGAAGGGAATGGCAGCACCATGAAATGCAAGCGTCTTATTTTGTTTTTATGTTATGTTGCCTGAATGAATTTTGCTCTTAGAAGCTGAGGCGGTTTCTAATATGGTGTTTCCTGGATAATTTCCTTATAGCTGAACAATGTCAGATTAATTATTGAAGAATGGGTTTAAGTGGTTGTATGTTCTTAGAATTTATTTCTCATGTACTAACGTCTTTTCTATTGATTCGTACTGGTAGGATCAAAATTTATTCTGCAATTCAAGGATGAATCTTGATTTAAATGCTTGTCATCATTGAGAATGATTTGGAAGATGGCCCTATTATATGTGTGCTCTTCTTTTGTTTTATACCGGCTTTGGTCCATATGTAATAGAATTGGGACAAAATATATGACAAAAATAGTGGGACAACATATCTGGTTTGGGTTGTACGAAACCCTAGATTTACCTATGAAACAACAGGGCATGCTTCGGACTAAATATATCATCACTTCCCTCCCTATGAATTTTCACTTAGAACCAGACATTTTGTATATTAACTCCCATATTTTAATATTAGAACTTGGAATTTTTGGAGACCCTTAAAAAGGCAAATTCTAAAGACACTCCAATAGTTATTTAGGACAGTCAATTACTTCAGGATAGTTTAGATTTTTATAACTTTTACTTAGGACATCACAAAATTCATTAAGGACAGTCCAATTCTTTCAAGTTTTTTTAAAACTCTTCATTCTAAATTTCTACCATCTTCAAATTTTTAAACCCCCAAACCCTAACCCAACCGCCGGAGGAGGAGGAAGCAGCGGCGGGAGACTGATGAGGAGGCGGAGGTGCAAGCTGGGGCTGTTGTTGGCGCCGTTGTCGACCCTCTCCCGCGAGCAGCCCCCTTTACCACGCACACGTCCGTCCTGCGCAGCCGCCGCGCCCTGCGAGCATCTGTCCCGCACCCCGCACCTCCGTCCCCAGTCTCACCCGATTCAAGATTTGGTAAGCAAATTGTTAGGTTCCATCCCAAATCGGATTGGGGTGGGGAGACCTAACTCTTCCAGCCATGACAATGGTCGATTCGAAGAGAGTTCACACACAATTGGGGAAGAAGAGATCAATTAGGGTTTCTTTATTAATGGAGAAGAAGGGTTACAACTCAAGAGGAGGAAGAAAGAAGAACATGAAGCTAAGTACAATTTCATCTACTTTTCATTCTATTGCTAATCCTATTTATATGTCTCTATCATACATGACTATGATGCTTTGGGCGTTATTGCAGTTGGGTGGCTTGGCAACTTGTTCCGGTTGGCATGTAATGAGCTGGCCCTTGCTATCTGGAATGAGCTGGGCCTTGCTATCTGGAATGAGCTAGCTTCTCCTTCATCATTTGCTTGCTTGTGCCTGAACTTTTCATAGGTACTTGAGAGCACTCGAGACTGGTGCCTGCAGATACTGAGTATTAGATCTTGAGTATCTAGCAATACCCCTCCCTTCAAACTGACCTTGTCTCAAGGTCGAAATGGGAAAATTTCTTGAGGAAGTCCTTATAAGGAACTCATGTAGCACTGTCTGCAGTACCATCCTTCCACTGAATTAACAAGTCCACCGATGTCATGTTCTTCCTTTGGGCCAATCTCCTATCCAATATGAGATCAAGTTCTAGTATAGTATCCTCATATAAGGAAGGAGGGCTTTGTTGTATAGTGAGATGTCTACTCACTTTTGCTTTCAGCTGAGAGACATGGAATACAGGGTGGATCAGAGAGTCTATTGGCAGAAGTAACTTGTAAGCTACTGGTCTTATCCTCTCAATCACTGACCAAAGTATCTGGTAGACAACTTTTGAGGACTCATTTGTCCTACAGATGTCTTCCTATAGGGTTGGAGTCTTAAGTAAATCCAACCACCAATTGCAAATTCTCTATCTGTCTTGTGCAAACCTGTCAGTTTCTTCATCCGATCCTGAGCTAGCTGCAAATTATCTTTGAGTAATTGCAAGGCATTGTCCCTTGAGGCAATGGCAACTGCAACATCCTTGTCATGGATACTGTCTGGAAGAAAGATCAACAAATTGGGAGGGGGGGGGGGGGATACTGCTTGGAATGGGGAGACCTTGGTGGCAGAGTGCCAAGAGGTGTTAAACCAGTACTCAGCCCATAGTAAGTGCTTAGACCATTCTCGAGGCTTGTGACTGCAAAAGCATCTGAGATAACCCTCTATACATCGGTTGGTCACTTCGGTTTGCCCATCCGTTTGAGGATGATATGAAGTGCTAAATTTAAGTTCGGTCCCTGTAGCTTAAAGAGTTCTTTCCAAAAGAGGCTAGTGAAGATTGCATCCCTGTCTGATACCACAGATTTGGGCATGCCATGCACAATTTAAAGACTTCCTCTAAAAAAACTTGGGCTACTGTCTGGGCATTGTACGGGTGACTCAAAACAAATAAGTGCATGTATTTTTTGAGCCTGTCAACTACTACCAGGATAGTGGACTTCCCATTGCTAGCAGGCAACCCATCAATAAAGTCCATGGCTATATCCTCCCAAATCCTGTTGGGTATAGGTAAGGGTTGCAACAACCCTATGGGAGAAATATGTTCTGCCTTATTTCTCTGGCACACTTCACATGACTTTATGTAATTTTGCACCCCCTTCTTCATTCCTTACAATAGCACACTCTCCTAAGCCTATGCAATGTCTTGGTGAATCTAGAGTGACCTGCACCTAACAGACCATGGTGTTCCTTGAGCATTATAGGAACAAACTCAGAGTGGGGGGTCAATGAAGAGTTTGTCTTTATAGTATAATAGTCCATCCTTCGTACTGAACTTAGCAGTGTCCAACTGATGCTGAGCCTACTTGCTCATGTAATTCTGATAATAGGTTAATTCTGATAATAGGTTGATTGTTGCATTTGAGCTTTAAATTTCGCAATCCAATCTACCTGAACATTAGATATAGCATGCAAGGAAAATTCATTAGTGGGAGCTCCCTGGCAAGTCAAGTGGGTATTTTCCACCCGAGATAAACTGTCTGCTGCCTTGTTTTTTCTACCCTTTTTATATTCCACTGTGAAGTTGTAGCCATGCAATTTCAACAGCCACTTGTATTGAGCATCTGTATATATCCTCTGTTCTAGCATGTGCTTTAAGGTTTGATGATCTGTCTTTATCAGGAATTTTCTTTCCCACAAATAATGATGTCATTTTTTGACTGCTAAGAGAATTGCAAGCATCTCTTTTTCATATGTGGATAAGATGGTAGCTCTTCCTTTTAAATTCTGGCTAAGGTAGGCTATTGGCCTACCCTTTTGCATAAGGACTGCTCCTATCCTTATGCCAGAGGCATCACATTCTAATGTGAACTGCTCTTTAAAGTCAGACATAGCCAATACTGGAGGTTGTGTGAGTGTTGTCTTTAATTGATCAAAGGAGTGTTGAGCCTCTGGACTCCATTTATAAGTATTTTTCTTAAGGAGACATGTGTGGGGTTCAGCAATAGAACCATACCCTTGGATAAACTTCCTGTAGTACCCTGTGAGCCCAAGGAATCCCCTTAATTCTTTCACATTTTTTGGTGTTGGCCAAGCAACTACTGCTTGAATCTTGTCTTGGTCAACCTGCAGCCCTTGTTCAGATATAATGTGACCAAGGTAGGCCACTTGCCTCTGTGCAAAGAAACATTTGCTTCTTTTGATCTCCAGTTGGTGCCTGCTCAAAACCTTAAAAATCTCTGTCAAATGCCTGTAATGACTGTCCCAATCAGAACTGTAGATGAGGATGTCATCAAAGAAAACCAACACAAATTTTTTGAGATATGTTTTGAAAATATCATTCATGATAGCTTGGAATGTGGAGGGGGCATTAGTGAGGCCAAATGGCATGACTAGGAATTCATAGTGTCCCTCATGTGTCCTGAAAGCTGTCTTGTGTGTATCCTCCTCTGCCATTCTCACTTGGTGGTATCCAGCCCTTAAATCCAATTTAGAAAAATATTTTGCCCATGTAACTCATCAAAGAGTTCTTTAATGAAGGGAATAGGGAACTTATCTTTGATGATATTTTGATTCAATGCTCTAAAGTCTATGCACATTCTCCAGGTACCATCATGCTTTTTTACTAGTATGACAGGTGAGGAATAGAGACTAGCACTGGGTTTGATGATTCCTGCACTTAGCATGTCTTGCACTTGCCTCTCAATTTCATTTTTGTGAGCATAAGGGTGTCTATATCGCCTGGCACAGACAGGAACTGACCCTGGAAATAAGGGTATTTTATGGTCATAAGCTTTTTGTGTGTGTGTGGGGGGGGGGGGGGGGGGGGGCAGGCTCTTTGGTTCTTCAAATAAGAACTTGTATTCTTCTGACAATGGAAACAATCTGACTTGTCCTTCTTCAGGATCCTCCCTGTGACTGTCACTAATATCCTTCTTGTTAATGTCCACAACATACAATTGGATAAGAAAGATTTGTGGTTTCTGTCTCAAGTCCTTGGGTAGGAGTTTACTGAATGCCTGGGTGTTATTCTTGAGCCCACTAAATTGTATTGTGTGCCCTTGGTCTTCATACCTCATTGTCAGCTCCTGAAAATTCTACACAATATCCCCTAAGGTGCTGAGCCAGTTTGCTCCCAAAACTATGTGACACCCACTGATATTTAGGGGTAGCAAGTCAGCTGTGATTCTCCTTCCTTGGCATTCAATGACCACCTTGGGACAAAATCCTCTGCTTTGAAGTTTGTCCCCATTGGCAACCAAAATCTCAAATGGCTTGTTGTTAGCCATTACCAGTCCCAACTTCTCACTGAGATTGGTATCAATGAAACTATGGGTAGATCTTGAATCTATCAATATAATCACATGTTTGTTCTTCACTGTGCCCTTAAGTTTCATTGTTGATTGGTGTGACACACCTGATAATTCTTGTAATGAGATCTCAAACAAGCTTTAGGGGGTTGCCTCTTGATTTGCTTGATCTTCTGCAACTGAACCTTCAACATCACATAAGTCTGACTCCTCATCTGCAACTAACATGAATAGCCTCTTTTCCTTGCATTTGTGCCCCCTGGTCCACTTATCATCACAGAAAAAACACAAGCCCAATGCCTTTCTCCTAATTACCTCAGAAGGAGAAATGGTCTGGTTGGTCCCAATTGGTTGACCTGCTCCCCCTATCTGGTTGTTGTTCCTCTTTGATGAGTCTGTTAGACTTTGTTGACTGTTGCTTGCTAAGTTTTGGGCTCTGGTAGGATAGGAGTTAATTCTGAACAACTTCTTGGTTGTCGTCAACTTAGCCTCATATATTTTTGCTAGTTGCATGGCAATGGGTAGGCTAAGGGGACTAGCTACATGTACTTCATACCTCACCTTCTCCTTTAAGCCCCCAATAATGGCTAACTAAACACTGCTCAAATAGGCCAATCACCTTCTTGGTGTCACGTCCCAGTCCCAAAATATCGAGGGACTAACCACATGGCAATGACCAGCAGCACAACTCCAATGGACAAACCCAATTTAATGGACCCGTTAGAGTGCACTTAAGCTGTAATAAATATAAACATAATGGTCTACGATACATGTCACTGTCTAATTCTAATCTCATTCACAAAAAGTAAACACAATTCAATATGATAGACTAATCAAGATAATAGATAAAAAGAAATATAGTCCATCAACAAGTCCAGATAAAAAGTGTCTTGGGGAACAATCCGATAATAAGTTAATACATAAATCCAAGAGTCGAGATATGAAATAACTGAAAGCAGAAATAACTGAGTATGTAACAGAATACTCAGGAGAAATTCTCTGGCACAACCTCGTCCTCTGGTGCCAGTACTGCTCCAGCGTCAGCTCATGTCCCGTATATCTCGGGGTATTCCTCCTCTGCTGTACCTGGGAACATAATCCGGATCCAGGTCCTCAGGTGTCACGCCCCAGTCCCAAAATACGTAGGACCAGGAATACGTGACACGCCAGCTACGCATTCGACCAGACTCTGGTCTGACTCGAATACGTATAAGCTGTAGAATATAAAGGGCACTATCTAGATATCCCATAAATGTAAACCTCTATGTCTCAATCCACAATGTACAGAAGTATACAAGAAAGAGCTATATGTGCTAAAGTCGGCCGCCCAATAACACACTAACTCGAATAGACTCGAGAAGAGGTATGAGTCTATAAAAACTAGGCTACAACAACAAATGAATAATCAATATAAAATAAGCATAATGCCGGTAGATATGATGTGAGTACCTGGTACCATGCCCGCAAGACATGCAACTCCAACAACAACTCCAAATGCTCCGTAATCATCTATGCTGCAAAACTGGCAGGGAACCAGGTCCTCAGAGGGACGTAACAAGGTACAAAAATACAGCATGCCAAGTAAACAGAAAGTATAAGTGCAACGACAGGGTACTCTATCATAACCAAACAAGTGTGACACAGTTTAAAGATAATGTTCGACGCGTGGGCTGTCCAAAATAAAACCATAGCTCCGGACACGTAAACACACGGGATGTACCGCAGCTCCGGGCAAAGAGTCACACGGGTGATACCACTACACTAGATACATGATCACTACATAGATACTACATATATATATAAGCGCGTGCAAAGGAGCCCAAACGTCTAGTAACTGTCTTCCCCTTCCCAAGCGGTCAACGATGGTGCGCTGAACCTGAACCTCTATCTAACAGTCTCGACACACAGAAAAAACTCAACAGACGCGACCCTAAGGTCGTCCCAGTCTCTGGTCATGATGTCAGTATCAGGATACAGGAATCTGGCATGATCACAGTGTATGAGTGTGTCCTGGGGTGTCGATATACTCAGGTACGTACATCGAGGTGTTACGAACATCTAACAATCATTCTAAAACGTTACGTCGAACGTCTGCACCCGGTTGTGATACGGACGCGAAGTATCGAACGTAAACATAAATACGTGCACAATGTACATAAAGAAATAACAAATATCTGTAATCTGAAATACAGGGTGGCAAGGTAAACTTGCTTGCGTGCGGCTGCTGATGACGGAGATCTGGTACCGCATCCAAGTCCCCAGGTCCCGCAGTACCTAGAGATGAGATACAAACCAGAATCAATAATCTATTCTACGTCAAGCAGGGATGCGACACACATCTACACCTAACTCAGTCTCAGCTACGACTCACAGGGACAAGACACTAGGGGGTTGACCATAGTTGACTATCGGTACGATAGTCAAATCAACTAGTCATCTGTACACTCTCCTCGATTTAATTCTCCGTAATTAAATTAACATTTTCCATCATGTACTATAGATCCCGATTATTTATTTAAAGGTCAAAAATTCAATTCTCCTCGAATACATAACTTAATTAAATTGTTATATTTCATGTAGAAGCCAACCCTAATCTACAATCCACCTATCACAAATACATCTCTTCGACATACCTCAAGCCAAATTCCCAAGTCCTTGATCATCCTCTTCAATCATCATCACATGCTCAATATCGTATTAATATTCTCACAAGTTGCATTTACCCTATTTCCAACTAAGTGCATCACCCAAATCCAACCTCATAAAACACAAGATACATTATCACTACAACATAAACCCTAAAACATATTAACTCTCATTAAACCCAACCTCAAGTCATTAAAATCCACATTCACATTAAACATCATTAGCCTTAACCATTATAAACCTTAATCACATAGTTCAAGTACTACACTACACTAACCATATATTTCAACATGATATAAACACAACCCTAGCTAGCATACACACATCCATATATATGAATAATATTATAATTAAAATGATATTAAAAATCTGGAATTAAAGACAGGAGAGGGGAGAGTCGACCTCGCCGTGGGGCTATTGGCCGGAGAAGGTGGCCGTGGGGTGGTGCCAAGTGGTGGTAGTGGTGAAGGTGCAATGGTGGTGATGATGGTGAAAGTGTAATAACAGGGAGGAGACGGGATGGGGAAGTCAGAGTCGGGTATTCTCAGGTGCAGGCGGCCGGCTCGCCAGTGGCCGGTGGGAATGGCCGGACGTAGGAGTTCACAGCGGGCCAGACGGGTCAGGGGTGCACTGTCGAAGCGAGTCAGTCGACCCGGGGGACTTAGTCGGCCGGACGGTGGCCGCACAGCGGGACAGTGGGTCGAATGGGGAGTAGCCGGATCCGTCTGCGAGGGGGGGGGGGGGATGCACAGTGGAGTCGGGTAGACTGCTCGGCGCCAGAGTCTGCACAGGGGGGGTCGGGAACCGGAGCTGCACAGCGCTGCGGTCAGCTGCGGGGGGGGGGGGATAGCACCGTCGGCTGTTGCGACTGGCCGGAGCGGGGTGCGGGGTCAGCCGCGAGGTCGGCCACGGGGGAACTCGAGCGGTGGGGGAGTGCACAGGCCAGCGGGGGAGTGCACAGCCGGGGTCAGGCCGAAGGGAAGTCGGTCGGCCGGCCGGCTGGGTCTCTCTCAGTGAGAAGAAAGGGAGAAGTAGAATAAAGGAAGAAGAAGAAGAAAGATTTGTTTGGTGAATAATATGGAGGAGGGAGGAGAGAGAGAGAGGGGGGAGTTTTCCACACCTAGGGATTAGGGCCGGCCTTGGGGTTTGTGAGGGTGAGGTGATGTTGATGTTTTATAGGGGAGTGGTGTGTTAGATGAAGGGTGATGGTGAATTCCTAATTTGAATGGATGGCTTGGATATGTCATGAAAAAAATTGTGTGCTCACAAAGGAGAGGGGAGTGTGGTTAGACCGGTCATGGGTGGGGGCTTCTCCATTTGGGTTTAAACCAATGAAGTGATGACACCTAGATTAATAAATTGCAACTAAGCCCCTTAAATTCGAGAAATTGCACGGACACATAAAATAATGCAAAAATAGTAGAAAAAATTGCGTTTGATGATTTGTATGGTGAGGGGGTGTTGTGTGTGAGGCACGGGTTTAATTTAATGGCCATCAGGATTAATTGGGGATTAAAATAGGATTAGACAAAATTGGTATCCCCGATAAAAATAGAATTAAAGTGTCCCGCACTTTTAAATTAAATGGGGGCACCTGGGGTCAAAATTCGAAAATGACACAAAGGTCAAAAATGGTGGGGGCTTGGAGTCAGTCTTGGACCCTTTAGTTGGTCCGACTCAACGGGTTAAGTTGGTATCTCAAAATTGAGAGTAACGACACAGGTGTCCGACACAGAATTAAATATGGATTTTAGGATACGGGAAATTGTACAATTAATTTAGGGCACAACGGATTTGATTTTGAGTGATGGAAAAGTTCAGTGCCTAAATTGACGAGTCAAGTCAGAAGTACAATAGTCCGATGGAATTTATGGGCTGATATTGGGCTCCGAATAATTAAGCAATGATAGGGCGCGCCAAGGGTCTAATTAAATAAAAATGAAATAACTGCCAACGCTACTCTAAACCTCAACATCTGCTGCGAATTCAAAAATTTTCAAAACCAACCCTAACTATCTATAGAATTAATCGAGGGGGTTTACATCAGGGGACATAGCACAGTACAATAAACACTCAAGCCAAATAAAATATAGTATATAAAAATAGATCCTCAGGGAAAGCTATGTAACCAGCTATGTGATATGCAAATGAGAGCATCACTAGTACTCAGGCTGAGACAACTACAAGCTCTATGTCGGAGAGCCGGGTAGCAGTAATATCATGTAATAGGCCAAGCTCTGTAACAGAGACTAAAGCACCGTAATAATAATATATATATATATATATGTAATCATCCTGTAGCCTGTGTGTCTCTCCCCACCCAATGTAATCACACGTCTCATGTCCACAACATCTCATGTCCATAACACGCAAGACCATGTCCTCTAGCTAGTACAGCGAGTCATAATGATATCTATGTATATGCAAGTCTCATGTCACGAATCCTGTAAGCCTATACAGAATTACCATGAATAACTCAGAAAAGATTCTGTCACATGAATAGTGTCAAGCATCCTAAGGTATGACATACTTGGTAAAGCAAGCACGTAAAAATATATAGGATCGTAGTATCAACTCTCTAAGTGACGTAACATGACTCCGCATACGTCGTCGACACCCGAATCTTGTTTGGACGTTAAGAAATGTCTCACGGTCCTAGGTTGAACAGGTACATCACAAAAGTATATGAAAAAAAATATAAGCAAATAATATCACAAGATTTACTACAAGTTGGCAATGTACACTTGTCTGTGTTATGAGCTCCGACAGTTGCTCTGATATAAGTGAATCTTCAGGTACGCCTCCGAATGCTGAAACAAATATTACCATTGCTCTCAGAATATATGAAATAGCTAGGATTAACTACCCATAAGTCCAATTTGGACACAGGGACAGAATTGACAGTTTTGTCAAAGCGGGGTCCACATGTGGTCCACTTCGCACCAAAAAATGTGTCGGAGACAAAGTTCTCCAAATTTATCAAACTTAGTGTCTACGAGTCCATAACGATGATACAAACCCAACGGAACATCCAGAACTGGATTCTGATGAGTCGGTCATGAAATCACCCGTCAAGTGGAACCGTGGGGCCTACAAAATACTGTTTCGTCAACGTTCTCAGAATCGAACTAAACTTGGATCACAGGAACAACATAAAATTATAAATCCGATGGCATAAGTTTCGTTGCGAAACGACAAGCACATACGAAATTATGACGAGTGTCAGAACAGGTCGTTACGGGACTTTTCGACGGATACGCGTTGATTCCGGTTTGCACGCACATCCAAATCAACTTTTATGAAATTCCACAAGTCCGCATTGATGATACACGCCTTTTGGTGCAATTTGCACACGACGAAGTTGTCTCGTTTACTGGATTGTACCATATTTCGAGAAATTTTGGGTTTAGAAAACCAAGTTTTTGGTCAAGTTCAACTGCGCATAAATCATAACATACAACAAATTAAAATAAACTAATTAATGAGATTAAATCTTGGTTATGTTGTCTAAATTACTGTTCAAGTAGAATTTAAAAATATTAACTAGGTTGGAAAAAAAACAGCCATGAACATGGGTGTTTGGTACAGTTTTCTGAACTACAAATTGGTTTTTTTTTTCTGTTTTGCGTCGCAAATTACGACCGACACAGGACACGATACACCGAACTAATTACACAGGGTTCAAGAGGGTCATGTAGTCTTCGCATAGGATTCAAAGGGTCAACATTTGAAATACTATGTAGGGAGATACAAGTGTGGAAAGTAGCATACCTCACGTTACTGCTGTTGCTCGAATTTGGGCGGCTACTTTGCGGTGGCGTGCGGCGACGGTCTGGCGATCGTCGGAGGCTGTGGTTGGTCGGGGTGGTAGAGGAGATGATGGTGGCGAGATTCGGCTAGGCTGGAGATTATATAAGGTGGAGGTGGGGCGGTTATAGGGAGCGAAAATGAGGGGTTCAGCCGTTGATTTCGGGGAGTAGGAGTGAGGGGTCGGCACTATTACGTGGGAGTTATTGCAGATGGGGGGGTTGGGTTGTGGGTTAACGGGTCAGTGGGTCTGCGGGTTCGGGTATGGGTTAAGATCCAGGTCCTAGTTGGTTTAGTGAGTTGGTTTGGTTCGGTTTGGTTCATTTTGGGTTGGTTTGGGTTGGTTTATTTAAAATAATGCATTTAGCTAAAAAAAAAAATAGTTTTAGACCCCAATAAATTCCAAAAAAATTACACAATATTCTATTATTAATTACACACCAAAAATATAATTTTTGCACTATTTTAGTAATTAATTTAATATACAAAAATATAAATCCATGAACGCACATTTATTATAATTAACTAAAAATAATAAAAAAAATTCTACAATAATAATTAATAAAATTTTAAATTAAATTCTAAAAATCAAGGTATTTACAATCTACCCACCTTAAAAGAATTGTATCCTCGCAATTAAGAATTAACTACTAAGGAATTTAAAAATAATCATAGTAATCTATATGTAGTTCTTAGGTCATACCTGCATCTTCGAATATGTGTGGATAACGCTGGCGTATGATATCCTCTCATTTTCAAGTAGATTCGCCGGGGGAGTGATGTTTCCAAGTGTAAACCCCCTAATCCTAAAAATCGTATTTACTTTTTAATTAATTATTAATTAAAATATAGGAATTAGTGGCTAATTAGGAGAAATATTTTTTTTATTTTTATTTTAGGTATACGTGCACTTAGGAGATTTATGGAGCCATTAGGAATTTTTTCGAATTTATTTCATGTAGGAGACCCCGTGGACAGTTGCTAGCTTAATGGTATGCACTAATACAAATTCTAGATTTTTTTCTATGCTTATATATATATATATATATATATATATATATATATATATATATATATATATATTTAATAGAAGAAGAAAGAAAAAGAAATTAAAAAGGAAATAAGAAAAAGAAAGGAAAAGAAAATGGAAAATGCCTATTGGTTTCTACCCATTTAAACAACCCTAAAACCCGCTACCCCTCTTATTGGATCTACCGACCCGGCCCCTTCCAGCATAACAAGAGAAAGAAACAATAGCAAGCAACTGCATCCAGCGGATGCAAATTCCCCCCCCCCCCCCCCGCGTTCTCTCTCTCTCGATCCCTCTCCCTTCTTATATATATATATATATATATATATACTCTCTCGACCAAAAAAAAAAACCTAAACCTAAACTCTCATCCCTCCCTTACCATCTAAACGCCGCCCTCGACCGGAGACCACCACCCTCGGCCGCTTCCAGCCACCGAAAACTGACCCAGACGACCGCGACCCTGCGCAACCCCGCGCAACTGCAGAAAGTTACAGCAACTTACCTGTGTTCCAACGCTGTTTTCCGTCACCTCGCTGAACCAAACTCGACCCTGTCTTCATCGGTACGTTCACCCCTTAACCCTCTTCAATATCTGTATGATAGTTGACCTCGAACAACGCGTAACCCTAGGCAAAAATAACGTCCAAGTTGACGATAAAAGACAACTTTTGGGTATCGCAGAAAACTGCGGTAAACTACCTATGTTCCCGGATTCGTATCTCCCACCACAGAGATCCGAATTCAATTTTTCTTTTTGGTATGCGGAGACCACTTGACCTAGTTTAATTTCTGTTAATTAAATTAATTTGTTAACTGCTGTACGTAGAATTAAATTCATTGGAAAATTCCCAAAACCCATTTTTTTCAGATTTTCAAAAATTATGAAACGGAGCGCGCCCTGCCAAACGGGACCGTCCCGCCGTGTACCAAGTGTACCAAAAGGTGCGCGCAGTGTATCCGGATACGTAAAATTTTGCGAAAACTGATTCGGACGCGTGTGCGCGTCGAAATCAGCCCGTATCCGCGGACAATCTCCGTGTCGCAACTTTTGCGAAAGCCGTGCTCATTTTGTGCACATTCGTCAGATTGAGACAAAACTTGCGCCACTGGACTCATGGTAACGCGCTGGTCCTGTGACCCAATTTTCACGCAATTCAGAGACTGTTGACCAAGTCGCCAATTGGCGGGCCCCACGGTTGATTTTTTGGGCGAAATTGTGTTCGGTTCATCGGATTTCATATTTGGACATACTGTTGAGTTCATATTGACATCTAGAGTTTGTTTGACCTATAATTTATCCCATTTAGAGACCTTCACCCTTGGCACACTTTTCGGTGCAAAGTGGGCCACACGTGGACCCCACTTTGACCCAAAATTACCGTTTTGCTCCTGTATTCAAATTGGACGAAAGGGAAGTACTTTTTAGCTATTTTACTTATTCTGGGAACATTGGTGATGTCTATTTCAGCATCCGGAGATATTTGTTCTGAGGCCATAGCTTCTGATCCTGTGCGGGTGACATCTGGACGTTACACTTGTAGCTTTCTTACCAGGCAAGATATCTTGCCAAATTGCTTATAATATTTTGCATGCTTAGTATATTTCTGTATATTTATTGCATTTCTGTTTATTCATTGCATGTGTAGTTTCTTTCAGTCATTACTATATATTAGATATGTTGACACACACTTGACACTTAGTATCATAGAGGACAATCAGTAGGCGTATGGGCTTTAACCACTCTGGTGAACCATAGTAACTAGCACACACTATGGTAGTCGTGTCCGATGGTCGCTACCCCCGAGGTATGTCGATTGATGGAGTCACAAGGGTCGCTACCCCCGAGGTATGTCAGCTGATGATGTTCTAGACGGGTGTGTGAGTTGTGAGGCTTAGATCGAGTAGCCTACCCTTGCCCATACGTCAAAAAGTTATCCTCATTTGCATTCATATAGATTCTCTTGTGCAGCATACTTATATATTTTCAAACATTATGCATGTTCACTGTATTCAAATTGGCTTGCTTCTATGTATCTTGTTATGTCCCTCTAAGGACCTGGTCCCTTTCCAGGTGTATCTGTTCTTGAGTATTCGCAGGAGCGCAGATTTGGATGGTTATATATGTTTTGAGGATGTCTTCTTTTTAACTCCCGTGGTCGTTAGCTGGTATTCTTATATTGTGTTTATTGTGTTATACTTTTCCATTCGAGTTGGTAGTGGATTTGTTTCCATCCAACTATCATCCTTAGATACTTATATTGAGATCTAGTTTCATAGATACTGGTCATTTATTTATATTATTTTTCTGTGGATGGGATTAGATTATACCCTGTGACTTGTGATACATTTTATACCACTTGTGGATTGGATATTCATATTACAGTGTACGTATGGGTTATGGTTTCCATATATTGGAGTTGCCATATCCATGCAGGTCAAGGGCATTTTGTCTCGGTTACGTTACTGTACCGAATAAGCCTGCACCTAGGAATAAAGTATATGATCTCATCCACAATTGACTATGATTCGCTCTCCTTCCAATCTATTCTATTTGAATAATTGTATCATGCTTGATTCATGTACTTTCCTGATAATTCCTTGAGTATAGCCCCCTCCTAGAATATAGAAGTCCCTGTCGTTAGATGATAAGTAGAGTAACCTTCCTATTAAGAGTACAACTAGAGTGTTGACACACCACTAAGGTTAGAATATCTAGCGAACCGCAGAATTCCTTACCTATAGACTGGTTTACCATTACCCCTTGATGTATTATGAAGACTTGAGAGTAGTATAGACACTACTAGAGTTAGTTAGAAATTTGACCATAGTGTTTGACCCTAGCATGAAGGAACCAATAGAGATCCAAGATTTAACAATTGGACTAAACCTAACTTTTATAGTGAGATGATATTAGAACTATAAACTTAGATCATTGTCTTATTATTAGTAGACAGCACCTTAGGAAGCCTAGAGGAATGTAATCAAACACTTTTTCCTTGATCATACCTCGAACATAGCAACTAGCATACCACTCCCCCTTAGAGAACCATGATGCTATCTAGAGCCCTCTATTTTTTCATATGTTGTTCCTCTGCGACCTTAACGTTCGTTAATTGCGCGACGACTAAATTATGTTCATCTTTTCTTCATCTTTTAATTTGTGCCACCTAAACCTCTCTAATTGTAGACCGAGTAATTTTATTCTATGATTAGGATATATAGCCTGCTAGGATTATAGTTGTAGTTTTAAAATTTTGAAATTGTGTGCTTGGTAGTTAGAACTGGATAGTTTTAAGTTATTCAGTAGATTGCGACCTGATGATTACCCCTTAGTTTTCAAATTGCGTAACTTGTGCCCCCACCTCGATACGAATTATATCCCCTTTCCCCTTGAAGGCCAGTAACCTTCCATTCTTACTATTGACGCTTGCTCTATAAGCGCTATGACTATGACTTAAGACGACCATGACCTATATAATGTAAGATGATACCCTAATAAGTACCAAGACCCCTTCTCGTAGACCTTAACAGGAGTTTCTACGGTATCCTTAAGACAATTAAAGTATTAGTTTATTAATATAAGTTGGATAGTATGCCACACAATCTAGTATCACATAGTCTTTTGACCTATTATTAAAGTGTAGCTGAATGACATTAACTGTATACTAGCATAAGAAGATAATGTTTCATCAGACTGTAGAACTTAGAAGCCCATACCCCTATTTGGTCGACTATCGACTTAGACAAGGAGTTAGTAGGACAACTGTAGAGATTGTAAGAGTCTTATCTTCTTTGAGAACTTGGATTATTTTGTAACTTCTCTCATCATAATCTAGCGTACTTGTCACGCCCCAGTCCCAAAAATACGTAGGACTAGGACACGTAATCATGCCAGCCGCATGGATATGGCAACTCCAATATATAGAAACTAAATCCATACGTACGCTGTATTATGAATATCAAATCCACAAGTGGTAAAAATGTAACACAAGTCACAGGGTAAAATCTAAATCTCATCCACCAAAATCATATAGAAATAAATAACCAGTATCTATGAAACTAGATCTCAACAAGAAGTATCTAAAGAATGATAGTTGGATGGAAACAAATCCACTACCAACTCAAATGGAGAAGTAAATACAATATAAGTACAACTCACTCAAACAATATGAGTACCAGCTACCAATCACGGCTCGAAGAGAAGACATCCACGAAGCATCTATATCCTTCCAAATCTGTGCTCCTGCAAATACTCAAGAACAGGTACACCTGGCAGCGGACCAGGTCCTCAGAGGGACATAACAAGTATACTTAAACACATGCCAATAAAGTACTGAAATAAATATCCAAAGGGGTCGCCTAACCGTCTAAAGTGAATGCAGTTAAGAACAACTTTCCCCACAAGTGAGCTATCTGGCTGAAAACTGGGATTTGGCATGGTTCTCTTTTGAAGATCCAGGGGCCCAAAGGCACGTCGTCTTTTGAACGGCGGAGGCCCGCCAATGTATATATATGGGTCATCACCACCCGTATCTCCAGCGGAGAATCCGGGCGTCACAGAAAAAGTGCAAAGGAGCTCAAATACGGTACTTGTTGTTCTCCCCACCCATGCTCTAAGCATGTCACATTCATGACACGATTTGGTCCATAGCCTATTCTTAGTACCCTAGCCCAATCCTGCAACCAAACAAGTACAAGGATGGGACCACCGTACTATAATAAGCTATGTCCCTGGACCTCTAATAACTGCCAAGTCTACTAGCATGCAAAGTTTCTAACAGCAGTTATCCTTAACGCACGGCCCACACGTACCGATGATCAGTCAATACATGCGTCCGTGATCTATATGAGACTCACAACTCGTGTAAAAATATGTGTCACGGCCAAATGAACCTAATGATACTATATGATAATGGGGTAGTCTCATGTACAGGGTCAATGCAATACATAAGTAAAAATATATCGCGACATCACCGTCGCGAGCATTTTATATAACAATTAAAATATATGAACTAAGGGCAGAAAATAAAGATGCATGCAACATATGGAATATAAATAACAGTACAATGGCAAGAACTGCAAAATGTCATGTCCAGATGTCCAATACACAGGACCAGAAGCTATGGCCACAGAACAAATATCTCCGGATGCTGAAATAAATATCACCAACGTTTTCGGAATGAGCAAAATAGCTAAAAAGCACATCCCTTTCGTCCAATTTGGACACAGGGGCAAAACGGTAATTTCGGACAAAAGTGGGGTCCACGTGTGGCCCACTTTGCACCGAAAAGCGTGCCGAGGGTAACAGTCTCTAAATGGGATAAACTATGGGTTAAACAACTCTAAATGTCAATATGAACCCAACGGTATGTCCAAACTTGGATTCCGATGAGCCGAACAAAATTTGGTCCAAAAAGTCAACTGTGGGACCCGCCAATTGGCGATCTGGTCAACCATCTCAGAAATATGTGAAAATTGGGTCACAGGACCAGCGCGTTACCACGAGTCCAGTGGCGCAAGTTTCGTCACAATCTGACAAGCGTGCACAAAATACTCGCGAGTTCCATAAAAGTGGCGACACGGGATGTGTCCGCGGATACGGCCTGATTCCGGCGCGCACACGCGTCCGAATCAGTCTCCACGAATTTTCACGTGTCCCGTTATACTGTGTGCACCATTTGGTACACTTGGCACACGGCGGGGCGGTTCCGTTTGGCGGGGCGCGCTCCGATCTCCAACTTTTGGAAAACCGGAAAAAGTGGGTGCGCGCAGTTTTGTGACGAATATATTTTTGTCCACAGCGACTAATAGCACAAAGTTATTATACAGAAAATAAACTAGGTCATGTAATCTACAGGTATAAAAAAGAATCATTGATTTCGGATCTCTGTGGTGGGAGATACGAACTCGACAATATGGGTGGTCATTCTGGAATTCTGCGATTGCAGAATTCTGTCTGCTCGCGCTGACTTGGGCGCTATTTTTCACCTAGGGGCACACGTTTTCCGAGGTTGACTATAAAACAAGTATGAAAAAGGGTTGAGGGGAGATCATACCTATGAAAACGGAACAACGTTTGGATGAGCGAGTCAACGGAAAAACACGCCGGAGCGAAGGTGCCTCGAGTGGGAGACTGCAGTTCGCGATGTCGGCGTCGACGGGATGATTGGATGGCTTGGGGAGGCTTCTCTAGCTGTGGTGACGGCTCTAGATGGGAAGAAGAAGTCTGGAGTTTCTAGGTTAGGGTTTTTGGGAGCTAATATATATATATATATATATATATATATATAATTAGGAGAGAGAGAGAGAGTTGGAGGCGGGATGGACTATCCGCTGGATGACTCGGCCTAGGAATAATAAAAGGAGGCGGGCTGAAGGTTGCAAGGGGGTTGCTAAATGCAATTAATTTGCTAGGATATAGAGGCGGCACAGCAAGTCAACCGAGTTTGCTGAAGGGAACTAAAAGCTCCTAAGGACTTAAGTTGCTAAGTATGTTATTATTCTTAGTATTATTATTATTATTATATTACTTAGTTAGTATTATTATTATACTTTATTTAATTCTTTCTTTCTTTATAAAATATATATACATATATATATATATATTTGTATATACATATATATATATATATATACTCATAAGAAAATTTATAGATTAGGGTATTGCACATCGTTAGGCTAGCAACAGCTCAAGGGGTCTCCTACATGGAATAAATTCCGAAAAATTTCTGATGGTCCCACAAGTCCTCTAAGTGCCCGAACACCTAACATAAAAATTAATAAAAATCTATTTCTCCTATTTAGACCTAATTACTACAATTTAATTAATAATTAATAAATAAAATGGTATATACGATTTTCTAGGAAGGGGGTTTTACATTCTACCCAACTTATAAAAATTTCGTCCTCGAAATTAAAATTAAGCCACGATAGAATGCAATGATGGTATAAGATTTGCATTGTTTAAATGCAAGGCTAGGTTAAAAGGGTGGACGATGTTGCACATCCAGAGAAAAAATCATGAAAAAATCCATATGAGCGAAAATAGGTTTCTTCATGTGTCATGTCCAATGGTGTGGACACATAAATGCTCTTTTGCATAAAAGCGTCCAACAATTGGAAAGTTGTGCAATGATGAGAATTGGATGATGGGCATGTCTAGGATAAGGGTGTAGAATTTGTAGGAAGGCAGTGGCTAGTGTAGTGCTCCAATTATCGGAGCACGGTAAGGCGTGTCAAGTGATATCATGTTGTAAACTAAATAAAAATACCGTGTTCTATTTCTAAGTGGATTCGTGCTAGCCTCAGTCTCACTATCTAAGCCGAGTGGGTCAAATTCTTAGGTGAGGGGTTCACAATCTGCCGAGCTTAAAACAATGTCGTCCTCAAAATTGAAATAAGGCAGAATCGGTTAATCCTTTATGTACAATAAGGCAAGTCAGTCGCAATCTTCTTGCGATAACTAAAATCCTAATCATATCCATTGCAATCATTTCTAGGTTAGGATGACCACTGCTCCGATCAAAATTTAACCTATGGTTATCTCTTCTCCCCTTGTTTCAAATTATCCATATCCACATAACATCTCCAAGATTTACATACTCATATAACTTTTATCTCACGATCTCTAACTATCATAATCTCTTTTAGAAGTGGTTTGAGTCCAATATATTCCCATTTTCACTTATAAAATTTTGTATGCCTCAACTCTTTAATTCTATTCACATCCTCATTATTTCAAATAGGTCGTCCAACCAAAATTTTAATTCTTAATTCAATTCACCAAATTGAAAAATAATTTAAATGCAGTCCACCAATATTCAAGTCTGAGATTCTATATTTATCCTCTAAATTCAAATTGGTGATTCTACCTTCATTGTTCAAAAACTTAACTCATGCACTTAAGGTATAAATATTTGGTCCTCAATATCAATTCATTGATCCTCATCATCTTAGTCATCCTTCTAAATTTCTCAAAATTACAATGGCTTGAACCTCTCCCAATCTAGTTTTACTCGATCATAATCTAAAAGAAATTCCTCCCGAGTTGACAATGCACTACTACCCCACTTAGAATTTACCCTCTTATCACCTAAGGCTATATACCTTAAGAAAATATCCCTTAATTTATTTACTCATGTCGTTCAATCCTCGAAACTTCAATGCCGATCATATCACATATGATATGTCCTTAATTGCGAAAGAATAATCCTCAAGTATGTGATCGGCCTATGGGGTATATCTAGTACTCTCTGTGTATCAAACTTTATACCCAGTACGAGGTTTCGTCTTTCCGAAATAGGGGAAGACGAAGATCAATAATAAAGAGTTCAAGGGCAGCGTAGTAGAATAGAAGTATTGAGATCAAGGCGTTTAAAGAATTCAATTGGGAATTGTCAAAGCAGTTGTGGATTGAAATCCTATTTTGGTAGTTCCTATTCACATGCTCGTATTAGTACGGTCATGTAACCGATACGATATGTCAGACATGTCTAGGGCAAGTATATTCGTCTACTAATCACTACATATCTCAATCCACGTAAAGTAGCGTTACGAAGGGCGAACCAAGCGCACTAAGGCTAGCTAGACCTTAATACACTGGTTCTGAAATGTATTAGTGTAGTACTCCAATAATACATGTCATGAACAAGCTCGATAAAGAATAAGCTTGCAAAACTAGGCTATAATAGCAGCATAAGTCAAGGTAGTACAAAGATTATAGATACGCTGGATTATGATGAGAGAAGTTACAAATAATTCAAGTTTGCAAAAACAACACAACATAAGCAACAATAACAAAAGACTCTACAATCTCTACAGTTGTCATATTAATTCCTTGTCTAAGTCGATAGTCGACAAAGTAGGGGTATGAGCCTCTAAGTTCTATAGTCTGAATAAACACTATCATCTTATGTTAGCATACCATTAATGCCATTCAGTTACTCTTCATCAATGGATCACAAGGGCTATATGATACTAGGTGGTGAGGTATACTACCCAACTTATAAGAATTAAACTAATACGGTGACAATCTTAAGAGGGTCCTACACAATAATCTTACACATGTAAATAAAACAGAAACTCTTTATTAGGGTGTATGAGGAAAATCTTGTATTTATTAGGGTCTCCTATTTATGTAGGTAATGGTCATCCTAAGTCTTAGTCATAGCACTTACAAGCAAGTGTCGATGGTAAGGATAGAAGAGTTACTGGCCGTCAAGGAGGAAGGGTCTAACTTGTATCGAGGTGAGGGTACAAATTACACGATTTAAAACTAAGGGTTAATCATTGGTCACAATCTACAAAATAACTTAACTTATCAAGTTCTAACTACCAAGCAGAAAAAAAAAATTTCACACTCAAGGCTACAACTATAATCCTAGCAAACTATGAGCCCTTAACAAAGAATAAAATTACTTGGCCTACTATCCGAAGTGTCAGATGGCACGAGTTGAAAGATGAAGAGAAGAAACTAAATTAGCCGTCGCAAAATAGCGAGCGCTATGGTCGCAGGAAAACAATAAAAATAAAGATAGAGGGCTCTAGATAGCATCATGGTTCTCTAAGGGGAGTGGGGTGTTAGTTGCTATATTCGGGGTATGATCAAGGGAGAAGTGTTGATTACATTCCTCTAGGCTTCCTAGGGTGCTGTCTACTAATAACAAGATAATGATATAAGTTTATAGTTCCAATATCATCTAACTATGAAGGTTAGGTTCAGTCCAAATATTAAGTTTTGGTTTTCTATGGGTTCCTCAATGCTAGGGGCAAACAATATGGTAACCTTCTAACTAACTCTAGTAGTGTCTATACTACTCTCAAGTCCTCATAATACATCCGGGTAGTGGTAAACCAATTCTAAAGGTAAGGAATTCTAGGGTTTACTAGATATTCTAAACTTAGTGGTGTGTCTATATTCTCGTTGTATTCTTAATAGGTGTGCTACCCTAATTATCATCCTAATAACAGGGGTTCCTATATTCTAGCAGAAGGCTATATATACTCAAAGAACTTATTAGGGAAGTACATGAATCAAGCAGGATACAATTGTTCGAATAGAATAGAGAGGAGGAAGATGAATCATAGTCAATTATGGATGAGATCCTATACTCTAATCCTATGTGCAGGCTTGTTCGGTACAGTAACGTAACCGAGACAATATGCTCTCGACCTGCATGGGCCACCACAAAAACATGTCACGCCCCAGTCCTAAAAATACGTAGGACTAGGACACGTAATCATGCCAGCCGCATGGATATGGCAACTCCAATATATATAAACCAAATCCATACGTACGCTGTATTATGAATATCAAATCCACAAGTGGTAAAAATGTAACACAAGTCACAGGGTAAAATCTAAATCTCATCCACCAAAATCATATAGAAATAAATAACCAGTATCTATGAAACTAGATCTCAACAAGAAGTATCTAAAGAATGATAGTTGGATGAAAACAAATCCACTACCAACTCAAATGGAGAAGTAAATATAATATAAGTACAACTCACTCAAACAATATGAGTACCAGCTACCAATCACGGCTCGAAGAGAAGACATCCACGAAGCATCTATATCCTTCCAAATCTGTGCTCCTGCAAATACTCAAGAACAGGTACACCTGGCAGCGGACCAGGTCCTCAGAGGGACATAACAAGTATACTTAAACACATGCCAATAAAGTACTGAAATAAATATCCAAAGGGGTCGCCTAACCGTCTAAAGTGAATGCAGTTAAGAACAACTTTCCCCACAAGTGAGCTATCTGGCTGAAAACTGGGATTTGGCATGGTTCTCTTTTGAAGATTCAGGGGCCCAAAGGCACGTCGTCTTTTGAACGGCGGAGGCCCGCCAATGTATATATATGGGTCATCACCACCCGTATCTCCAGCGGAGAATCCGGGCGTCACAGAAAAAGTGCAAAGGAGCTCAAATGCGGTACTTGTTGTTCTCCCCACCCCATGCTCTAAGCATGTCACATTCATGACACGATTTGGTCCATAGCCTATTCTTAGTACCCTAGCCCAATCCTGCAACCAAACAAGTACAAGGATGGGACCACCGTACTATAATAAGCTATGTCCCTGGACCTCTAATAACTGCCAAGTCTACTAGCATGCAAAATTTCTAACAGCAGTTATCCCTAACGCACGGCCCACACGTACCGATGATCAGTCAATACATGCGTCCGTGATCTATATGAGACTCACAACTCATGTAAAAATATGTGTCACGGCCAAATGAACCTAATGATACTATATGATAATGGGGTAGTCTCATGTACAGGGTCAATGCAATACATAAGTAAAAACATATCGCGACGTCACCGTCGCGAGCATTTTATATAACAATTAAAATATATGAACTAAGGGCAGAAAATAAAGATACATGCAACATATGGAATGTAAATAATAGTACAATGGCAAGGTATACTTGCCTGGCAAGAACTGCAAAATGTCATGTCCAGATGTCCAATACACAGGACCAGAAGCTATGGCCACAGAACAAATATCTCCGGATGCTGAAATAAATATCACCAACGTTTCTGGAATGAGCAAAATAGCTAAAAAGCACATCCCTTTCGTCCAATTTGGACACAGGGGCAAAACGGTAATTTCGGGCAAAAGTGGGATCCACGTGTGGCCCACTTTGCACCGAAAAGCGTGCCGAGTAACAGTCTCTAAATGGGATAAACTATGGGTCAAACAACTCTAAATGTCAATATGAACCCAACGGTATGTCCAAACTTGGATTCCGATGAGCCGAACAAAATTTGGTCCAAAAAGTCAACTGTGGGACCCGCCAATTGGCGATCTGGTCAACCGTCTCAGAAATACGTGAAAATTGGGTCACAGGACCAGCGCGTTACCACGAGTCCAGTGGCATAAGTTTTGTCACAATCTGATAAGCGTGCACAAAATACTCGCGAGTTCCACAAAAGTGGCAATACGGGATGTGTCCGCGGATACGGCCTGATTCCGGCGCGCACACGCGTCCGAATCAGTCTCCACAAATTTTCACGTGTCCCGTTATGCTGTGTGCACCATTTGGTACACTTGGCACACGGCAGGGCGGTTCCGTTTGGCGGGGCGCGCTCCGATCTCCAACTTTTGGAAAACCGAAAAAAGTGGGTGCTCGCAGTTTTGTGACGAATATATTTTTGTCCACAGCGACTAATAGCACAAAGTTATTATACAGAAAATAAACTAGGTCATGTAATCTACAGGTATCAAAAAGAATCATCGAATTCGGATCTCTGTGGTGGGAGATACGAACTCGACAATATGGGTGGTCATTCTGGAATTCTGCGATTGCAGAATTTTGTGTGCTCGCGCTGACTTGGGCGCTGTTTTTCACCTAGGGGCACACATTTTCCGAGGTTGACTATAAAACAAGTATGGAAAAGAGTTGAGGGGAGATCATACCTATGAAAACGGAACAGCGTTTGGATGAGCGAGTCAACGGGAAAATACGCCGGAGCGAAGGTGCCTCGAGTGGGAGACTGCAGTTCGCGATGTCGGCGTCGACGGGATGATTGGATGGCTTGGGGAGGCTTCTCTAGCTGTGGTGACGGCTCTAGATGGGAAGAAGAAGTCTGGAGTTTCTAGGTTAGGGTTTTTGGGAGCTAATATATATATATATATAATTAGGAGAGAGAGAGAGAGTTGGAGGCGGGATGGACTATCCGCTGGATGACTCGGCCTAGGAATAATAAAAGGAGGCGGGCTGAAGGTTGCAAGGGGGTTGCTAAATGCAATTAATTTGCTAGGATATAGAGGCGGCACAGCAAGTCAACCGAGTTTGCTGAAGGGAACTAAAAGCTCCTAAGGACTTAAGTTGCTAAGTATGTTATTATTCTTAGTATTATTATTATTATTATATTACTTAGTTAGTATTATTATTATACTTTATTTAATTCTTTCTTTCTTTATAAAATATATATACATATATATATATTTGTATATACATATATATATATATATATATATATATATATATACTCATAAGAAAATTTATAGATTAGGGTATTGCACATCGTTAGGCTAGCAACAGCTCAAGGGGTCTCCTACATGGAATAAATTCCGAAAAATTCCTGATGGTCCCACAAGTCCTCTAAGTGCCCGAACACCTAACATAAAAATTAATAAAAATCTATTTCTCCTATTTAGACCTAATTACTACAATTTAATTAATAATTAATAAATAAAATGGTATATACGATTTTCTAGGAAGGGGGTTTTACAGTACTTATATTTTCTGTACTACCTTGATTTATGCTGCTATTATAGCCTAGTTTTTGCAAGCTTATTCTTTTATCGAGCTTGCTCATGACATATGTATTATTAGGTGCACACAATGATACAATTGCCTAATCATAATCGGTGTATTAAGGTCTAGCTAACCTTAGTACGCTTGGTTCGCTCTTCGCATGACTACTTTACGTTGATTGAGATATATGGTAGTAGACGAATATACTTGCCCTTAGACATGTCTGATATATCGTATCGGTTACATAACTGTACTGATACGAGCATGTAAATAGGAAATTACCAAAATATGATTTCAATCTACAACTGCCCTGACAACTCTCTATTCGAATTCTTTAATCTCTTTGAACCTCTACTTGTATTCTATCACCTTCACCTTGAATTCTTTATTATTGCTCTCCGTCTTCCCTTATTTCGGAACGACGAAACCTCGTGCTTGGTATAAGTTGACACACTGATAGTACTAGATATACCCCATAAGGCTAATCACATGACCTAGTGACTCTCTTTTATAATTGATTAAGGGCATATCATAGATGATATGTTTGCTGTTAAAACCTTGAGGATTGAATAGCGTGGTTAAATAATTGAGGAATACTTTTCCTAGATGTATAGCCTTAGGTGATAGATGGGTAAATTTTAAGTTGGGTAGATTGTAAAACCCTCACACAAAAATTGGACCCACTTGGCTTAGATAGTGGGACTAAGGCTAGATTGAATCCAGTTAAAAATAGAACATGGTATTCTTTTTTTATATTTAATTTTTACAATAATTATATCACTTAGCGCACCTTACCGTGCTTCGATAATTGGAGCACTACATAGCCACTGCCTTCCTACAAATGCCACACCCTTATCCTAGACGTGCCCATCTTCCATTCTGACCTTTGTGCAACTTATAATTATGCTTTTTTGTGCTATATTTTAGTCGCACAACATTCATCGCAGACATTATTTTTTAATCCTAAAATAATTCTAACTTTGTATCCTTGTGCGTTCCAATCGAAATTGGAGACACAATTTTGACATGTTTCGTACAACCCAATCTATGACAATATCCTAGCCTGGGCCTCTATGTCCATGACACTTGCGTCCACCTAATTTTAGCCCCATGCACTTCTAATTAATTCTCGAACACCATGCACATTAATTTTAATTAATCTAATCCAATTTCCATCTTTGTGCAAATTTTCAATTGTTGGGTGCTTTTATGCAAATGTGCATTGAGGTGTCCACACTATTGGACATGACACATGAAGAAACTTAATTCTCCTCCATGTGAATTTTTGTCCCCTCATTTAAACCTAGCCTTGCCTTTTAAACAATGCAAATCTTATACCATCCTTGACATTCTATCGTGACTTAGTTTTAATTTCGAGGACAAAATTTTTATAAGTTGGGTAGAATGTAAAACCCTAATCCTAAAAATTATATTTACTTTTTTTAATTAATTATTAATTGAAATATAGTAATTAGTGGCTAATTAGGAGAAATATATTTTATTTAATTTTTATTTTAGGTGTACGTGCACTTAGGAGATTTATGGAGCCATTAGGAATTTTTTCGAATTTATTTCATGTAGGAGACCGCGTGGACAGTTGCTAGATTAATGGTATGCACTAATACAAATTCTAGATTTTTTTCTATGCTTATATATATATATATATATATATATATATATATATATATATATATATATATACACACATATTTTTTTTAATAGAAGAAGAAAGAAAAAGAAATTAAAAGGAAATAAAAAAAAGAAAGGAAAAGAAAATAGAAAATGCCTATTGGTTTCTACCCGCTTAAACAACCCTAAAACTCGCTACCCCTCCTATTGGATCTACCGACCCGGCCCCTTTCAGCATAACAAGAGAAAGAAACAACAGCAAGCACCCCCCCCCCCCCCCCGCGTTCTCTCTCTCTCGATCCCTCTCCCTTCTTTTATATATATATATATATATATATATATATATATATATATATATATATATATATCCATCCTCTCTCGACCAAAAACACCCTAAACCTAAACTCTCATCCCTCCCTTACCATCTAAACGTCGCCCTCGACCGGAGACCACCGCCCTCAGCCGCCTCCAGCTACCGAAAACTGACCCAGACGACCGCGATCCCGCGCGTACCCGCGCAACTGCAGAAAGTTACAGCAACCTACCTGTGTTCCAGCGCTGTTTTCTGTCACCTCGCTGAACCAAACTCGACCCCGTTTTCATCGGTACGTTCACCCCTTAACCCTCTTCAATATCTGTATGATAGTTGACCTCGAACAACGCGTAACCCTAGGCAAAAACAGCGTCCAAGTTGACGGAAAAAGATAACTTTTGGGTATCGCAGAAAACTGCGATAAACTACCTATGTTCCCGGATTCGTATCTCCCACCACAGAGATCCGAATTCGATTTTTCTTTTTGGTATG
This sequence comes from Iris macrosiphon, assembly GCA_036927795.1. NCBI lineage: Eukaryota > Viridiplantae > Streptophyta > Magnoliopsida > Asparagales > Iridaceae > Iris > Iris macrosiphon. Next base: position 34,349,652 of record JAYESA010000015.1, on the reverse strand, counting down.
CGGAGACCACTTGACCTAGTTTGATTTCTGTTAATTACATTAATTTATTAACTGCTGTATGTAGAAGTAATTTATTGGAAAATCCTAAAAACCTACTTTTTTCCAGATTTCCAAAAATTGTGAAATTGAGCGCACCTCGCCAAACGGGACCGCTCTGCCATGTACCGAGTGTATCAAAAGATGCGCATAGTATACCCGGACACGTAAGATTTTGCGGAAACTGATTCGGATGCGTGTGCGCGTCAGAATCAGCCCGTATCCGCGAACAATCCTTGTGTCGCAACTTTTGCGAAAGCCGTGCGCATTTTGTGCACGTTCGTCAGATTGCGAAAAAACTTGCGCCACTGGACTCGAAGTAACGTGCTGGTCATGTGACCCAATTTTCACGTAATTCTGAGACAGTTGACCAAGTCGCCAATTGGCGGGCTCCACGGTTGACTTTTGGGCAAAATTGTGTTCGACTCATCGGATTCCACATTTGGACATACTGTTGAGTTCATATTAAAATTTAGAGTTTGTTTGACCTATAATTTATCCCATTTAGAGACCTTCATCCTTTGCACGCTTTTCGATGCAAAGTGGGCCACACATGGACCCCACTTTGACCCAAAATTACCGTTTTGCCTCTGTGTCCAATTTGGACGAAAGGGAAGTACTTTCTAGTTATTTTGCTTATTCTGGGAACGTTGGTGATGTCTATTTCAGCATCCAGAGATATTTGTTCTGAGGCCATAGCTTCTGATCCTGTGCGCATGACATCTGGACGTTATACTTGCAGCTTTCTTACCAAGCAAGATACCTTGCCAAATTGCTTACAGTATTTTGCATGCTTAGTATATTTCTGTATATTTATTGTATTTCTGTTTATTCATTGCATGTGTAGTTTTTTTCAGTCATTACTATATATTAGATATGTTGACACACACTTGACACTTAGTATCATAGAGGACAATCAGTAGGCGTATGGGCTTTAACCACTCTGGTGAACGTAGTAACTAGCACGCACTATGGTAGTCGTATCCGATGGTCGCTACCCCCGAGGTATGTCGATTGTTGGAGTCACGAGGGTCGCTACCCCCGAGGTATGTCGGTTGATGATGTTCTAAACGGGTGTGTGAGTTGTGAGGCTTAGATCGAGTAGCCTACCCTTGCCCATACGTCAAAAAGTTGTCCTCATTTGCATTCATATAGATTCTCTTGTACAGCGTACTTATATATTTTCAAACATTATGCATGTTCATTGTATTCAAATTGGCTTGCTTCTATGTATCTTGTTATGTCCCTCTGAGGACCTGGTCCCTTTTCAGGTGTATCTGTTCTTGAGTATTCATAGGAGCACAGATTTGGATGGTTACATATTTTTCGAGGATGTCTTCTTTTCGAGCCCCGTAGTCGTTAGCTGGTATTCTTATATTGTGTTTATTGTGTTGTACTTTTCTATTCGAGTTGGTAGTAGATTTGTTTCCATCCAACTATCATCCTTAGATACTTATATTGAGATCTAGTTTCATAGATACTAGTTATTTATTTATATTGATTTTCTGTGGATGAGATTAGATTGTACCATGTGACTTATGATACATTTTATACCACTTGTGGATTGGATATTCATATTACAGCGTACGTATGGGTTATGGTTTTCATATATTGGAGTTGCCATATCCATGCGGCTGGTATGCTTACGTGTCCTAGTCCTACGTATTTTTGGGACTAGGGCGTGACACCAAGCTACCCGGACCAATTTAATCGTTTGACCTCGTAATATCTTCTCACTAATGTCAAGTATCCCAACTGGCTGCTCTTCATACCTCAAGCTAGGTCTACTGAAATCTTAGAATGATCGACTACGTGACTTGGGTCAGTCACGTACCTCCACAACTGTGAGACATGGAATACATCATGCACTCCCTCTAGAGATGGGGGTAATGCAAGACAATACACCAACTCACCAATACGCTCCAAAGTATCAAATGGCCCAATGTACCTCGGACTCAGTTTGCCTCAGCTCCCAAATCGAATAGTACCTCGAGTAGGTGAGATCCTCAAGAATACATGTTCTCCTTCCTTGAACTCCAAAGGTCGGCGGTGTGTGTCAGCCCAATGCTTTTGTCTATCCCGAGCTGCACGAAGATGACTCTGAATTTGCTTTACCTTCTCAACTGTCTACATCACTAACCCCGGACCGAGTATCTGATGCTCACCAACGTCACTCCAACATATCGGTGAGCTGCACTTTATGCCATATAATACCTTGAAAGGTGCCATCTGGATGCTCGCCTGGTAGCTGTTATTGTAAGAGAACTCCACCAAGTGCAAATAGTCTTCCAAAACCCTTCAAAGTCTAACATACACGATCTCAGTATATCCTCCAGGATCTGAATTGTGCGCTTCGACTGACCGTCTGTCTGTAGATGGTAAGCAGTGCTGAACTTGAGTCGGGTGCCAAGACTCTCATGCATGCTTCGCCAAAAATGGGATATGAATCTTGAGTCACGATCAGACAATACTAAACGGTACTCCATGTAACCTTACATTCTATCATATATACACGTCGGCTAGAATCTCCGTGGACTTTCCAACTCTGAACGGCAAAAAATGTGCCGATTTGGTGAGTCGATCCATAATAACCCATACTGCATCCTTCCCACTGGGGCTTCTTGGAAATCCTGTAACAAAATCTATAGTGATATGCTCCCACTTCCATTCGGGTATGAAAAGCGGCTGTAACATACCAGCGGTTCTCTGATGCTCGGCCTTAACTTGCTGACAGACCAAACATTTTGCCATAAATCGCATAATCTCTCTCTTCATCCCATGACAACAATAGTATTGCCTCAAATCTCGGAACATATTTATACCTCCCGAATGAATAGAGTACATGGAGCTATGTGCTTCAGACATCTACTCATATTTCAACTCCCCATTCGGAACATATAGGCGATTTTTGCATCTTAACGTCCCGTCCTCATGAATTAGAAGTCCTGTCTGCATGCCGACTTCCGTCTTCTATTTAAGTCTTCGAAAATACTAGCATCTGTGGGTAATGCCGCTTTAATCCTCTCCACTAGTGATGACTTAAATTCAAGATTCGCCAACAGCCCACTCTGCCTTGGTAAAATAACCTCTATTCCAAGCTCCTGTAGGTCCTCTAATAGCTGGGGCTGCATCGTCAAGAAATAAGCTGTGGGCTTCCTGCTGAGTGTGTCTGCTACGATATTCGCCTTGCCCGGATGGTACTGCAAATCTATATCAAATTCGGCCATTAACTCTAACCAACGTCTTTGTCTCATATTGAGCTCTTTCTGAGTATAGACATACTTCAGACTTTTGTGATTAGTGAAGATTTTCACCTTCTCTCCATAAAAATAGTGCCTCCATATCTTTAATGCAAATATTACTGCAGCTAGCTCAAGATCGTGCATCGGGTAGTTCTTCTCATGAAGCTTCAGATGTCTCGATGCATAAGCGATAAATTTGCTATGGTGCATCAAAACACATCCTAGTCCACTGCCTGACGCATCTCTATAAACAACAAATCCTCCCGATCCTGAAGGAAGAGTTAAAACCGATGTTGTCGTCAATCATCTCTTCAACTCCTCAAAAGCCTTCTGATAATCTTCCGTCCATGCAAACTCCTGGTCCTTACGCGTCAACCGCGTTATAGGCTCCACAATTTTTGAGAAATTTTCCACGAACCTTCGATAGTATCCAGCAAGTCCGAGAAAACTTCTCACTTCCGCAATTGATGTAGTTGTGGGACAAGTTTCTATTGCAGCAACATTCACCGGATCAACTAAAAGTCCTTCTTCCGAGATAATATGTCCCAGGAAAAGCACCATATCCAAACAAAACTTACATTTACTGAGTTTGACGTACGGCTTCTCCTGTCTCAGCGTCTCTAGCACGATTCTGAGATGATGCTCGTGGCTCTTGGAATATATCAAGAAGTGAGGTCCCGATCTAGAGAAAGCGCTTGCTCTTGCTGTTAGGTCAGTATACGATAGAAGCTATCATAATTCATGTACGGGGGTAGGGGTAGACCGAAGAAAGAAGAATTGTATTGAATGCTACACCGGGATCAGCAGCTTCCAGTAAAGACAAAATGGGTCGGGCAGGAAGATGACATCATCATCTTTATGAATGAAGAGAGATGGGAACCGACCCTAGCTTCCCCAATAGAGATGGATGTAATAAAGGCATCTAGACCGCTATCCGTGGTTAGCAATCACCTATTCCATAGCTCTTCCTTAGTGTCAGACAAGGCTTCAAAAGCAGAGTTGTAAAGGAATCCGAGTGTGACATGAGTACTCGCGAGAGTTGGTAAAGGAAGATAGCCATTACATACTATTTGTGCATGAAGTATCGAGGTTCGAGTCATAGGGGCAATGATCTCTGAACCGGACTTTCTAAAGACCAAGACACCAATGCAGATAGTAAAGCGATACCGGAGATATAGATATTGAGCGAGAGAGCGAAGATCAAAGAGAGAGACTTGGATTCTAACCAATGCCAAGACCGGATATAGAGATAGAGCCAAAACCAGAGATAGATGCTGGGATAGGCTATTCTCAAACAGAAATACAGAGAAGAAGGATAGGGCTACAGACATGCAAGGGCTTAGGTCACATGTTCAATCCCAGCAGACAATTCTAAGCATCCCAGGAACCCCCAAGACAATTCTAAGCATCCCAGCTCACAAGAGGATACCAAGATGCATGCGAGGTCAATCTATGGAAGAATGAGATACAGTGACGGTCTCTCTCATTATAGCGTATAATAAGGCTGATTTATTCAATCGGATAAGCGAGGTTTTAAAAAAAAGATAAGAAAGTACCCAGTAGTGCCTTATTAGGTTAGGTCGAGTTGAAGCAACTTGCTACTTCTATCGTATGAAAAGATGATGAATGCGGCCCCTCCATTTTGCTTTTATATGCTTAACACATGGATTCTTCGATCTTCTCTTTTCTTGCTTTTTCCCGGCACATCCAATTCCGATCAACAACTTTAAGGTATGGCTGAATGGCTTAAGGCATTGGTTTGCTAAATCGATATACAAACAAATTGTATCATGGGTTCAAATCTCCTCCGGCACGGAAGTGGAACGGGCGGGCAAAATTAAGTGAGAGAAAGAACCTCTTCTTGATGGTCGGAGGACAAAATAGCAGTACTTAGTGACTAGGCTCTGTAAGACCTGGCCTGGCCGGCTCTCGATTTTTGGGCAAGCTCCTCCACTGCTGGTAGGGCACTCATAGATGAAGAAAAGAGACTTTAGGAAAGTGGTTAAGGTAGCTCAGCAGGTTAGAGCAAAGGACTGAAAATCCTTGTGTTAGTGGTTCGAATCCACTTCTAAGCGGGCTTTTGGTTCAAAGGAGACGTAGCCGAGACGAGCTGGATGAAGGCGAGCGAAGTTCGACTCACTACGCTCGCCAGTGAGTGAAAGAAGAAAAGAAATGAACGTGAAAGAGGTAAAAGCGGTGGTTCTTGCGGCCCTGTGCCCGACCATGGTGGGCGAGTTCGGTTCGAGTGTTTATCGACTGGGTGGATCTATATGTTCCTGGGGGGGGAGACGAGATGTAGCGCAGTCTGGTCAGCGCATCTGTTTTGGGTACAGAGGGCCATAGGTTCGAATCCTGTCACCTTGATGTTCTGTTCAGTCAGCTAATACAAATGAATATCAATCGACTGTTAACTGTACTAAGTACTCCTCTTGCTTTCCTCACTGGCGTTCACCTCACTGTCGCTGCCTTCCAAACCATTGCTAATCAATCAATCATTGATTTACTGGTAGTCAAATAGGCAAGGTGAGCTTCCCGGGACTCAACCAAACCAACCGTAACAAGTAACAAGAAATGATGTTCAGCTAACGGGAAAGAAATAAGGCGAGTGAAGTGAGGTCCCGATCTAGAGAAAGCGCTTGCTCTTGTTGTTAGGTCAGTATATGATAGAAGCTATCATAATTCATGTACTCGTTAGTGAAAGTGCTTGCTCTTGCTGTTAATCCGGTGAATGTTGCACTCATTCATCAATAAACACAACCACAACTTGTCCAAGTACTGATGAAAAACTCTGTTCATCAAACTTATGAACACAACTGGCGCGTTGGTTAAACCAAACGGCATAACTAAGAACTCATAGTGTCCATACTTGGTCTTGAAGGCTGTCTTCGGTATATCCTCTTTCTGCACTCTAATCTGATGATAATCGGATCTAAGATCGATCTTTGAGAATACACTAGCACCACTCAACTGATCGAATAGATCATCAATACATGGCAAGGGATACCGGTTCTTGATGGTTACATCATTCAGTGCCCTGTAGTCAATACACATGCGTACTGTCCCATCCTTCTTTGGCACAAATAATATGGGTGCTCCCCATGGTGAAATACTGGGCCGAATAAAACCCTTCTCCAGAAGATCATCAACTTGCTCCTTCAATTCTACCTACTCCTTAGGTGCTAGCCGGTACACTGATAAAGTGATAGGCTCCGCTCCTGGAGTCAAGTCTATTGTGAATTCTATTCCCCGATCAGGTGGTAAGCCTGGAAGATCATCGGGAAATACATCAACAAACTCAAATATAACCCTTGGGTACCCGGGCTCCCCTTCTACAGAGAGTATCATAAGTGTAGGCTGAACACCTTGCTCTTTGGCTCCCCGAAGAAACTCAAACTCCGGATGTCCAGGTGGTTTAAATATAACCCGTCCAAGCCGGCAATCTAGAGTCGCATGGTACTGACTCATCCAGTCCATACCAAGTACAACATCATAATTCGGTATGGAAAAGATCAAGGACTGAGCTGTTTCTCTCTCCCACAGACTACTATCGAACAAGATCTACAAATATCACTAACTGGGATAATTCTGCCTCCCGTAAGAATTCTCTTAGTCTTCGAAAGGGGTGCGGTAGCTACTCTATGTCTGGCTACGAAGCTAACAGCTATGAATGAATGCGATGCTCCAGAATCGAATAAAGCTACAGCAGGTAATGAAGCTACTAATATAGTACCTGTTATGACCTCTCATATAGTAGCTTCCTCTTCAATAGCCAATGCAAATGCCTATCCTCGTCCCTGAGCTGGTCCTCTCTCCTACCGAGCTTGCTGGAATAGTGCTGCCTGTGGTGCCAAAGGTGGCCTCGGCTGATACCATCCAGGAATTTGTGGTCTGACTCCTCCAACTCCCGTCTGTGGTGCTCCCAATGCTGGATAAGATGGCCTAGGTGGCTGCTGGACTGGTCACGGTACTGGTAAAGCTGGTCGATCTACCATCAGTGCTCCCTCTCGACGCTCAGGGCAGTCCTTGGCTGGATGTTGGTTAGATCCGCAAATCAAGCATAGTCCCAACTTGCGTCTGTACTCTCTCTCAATATGGCCTACCTTGCCACAGTAGTGACAAGTAGGAAGGGATGGGGCTCTTGATGCGTCTCTCTGCAGTGAATTCCTCTGGGGTCGCTTTGCAGACTCCCTATGTGGTGCTCTGGCTGGTGCTGATGTGAACGACTGTTTCAGGCTGGAATATCTCCTGGTGACGCGCTCCATGCGTCGTGCTATAACAAAGACGTCCGTGTATGAAGTAGGTACAACGAATCCGATCAATCTCTGTAGCTCAAAGCTAAGTCCATCGAAGAACTTCTCCGTCTTTTTCTCTTCTGTCGAAATCAGAGTATGGGCGAAGCGACTCAAACGGATGAACTCTGCATTGTACTCTTCTATCGTCATGTTGTCTTGAATGAGGCGGTTAAACTTCTTCCTAAGTTCCACCATGGCAATGCCTGGAATATACATCTTCTGGAAGAGTCTATATAACTCCTTCCAAGTGACTCTGTCCGGTCTAAGCCATCTCTCCTCAGATAGCCACCAATGATGTACATTTCTTGTCAACTGCATCCTGACAGCAGTCATCCAATGCTCCCTCGGAAGCTCAGCTGCTTCCAACTGGTGTTGAGTATTTATGAGCCACTCATGAACTTCAGTGGCTCCTCCTTGCCAGAAAAGATACGGGGCTTCAGCTGGCAAAAATCAGTGATAGATTCCATCGATGGTCGCCTATCTGGTGGGTTAGCCTGCTCCAGTGCGGTTACTAGGCTATTCCTCAAGTTCTTTATCTCGTGACGCTGGGCCTCTTGATGAACCTACTGTTGGGCTTGCATCATTGCGTATAACATTTGGAACATTTGATGTCCGTTCATAGCCTATTCTGGTAGAAAATACGGGCATTGGTGGAGTAAATTGCGGCGGTGGTAGAATATCGTCTCGTCGGAACCTCGAGGCATGCTGATCTGCTTGATTGCTTTATTGAGCGAATGGATCTCCACCTAATGGTGTCACTCCGTCGTCATAGGTGACCATAACACCTTGTGGTGTACCTACGAAAGTCTCGTCGTCGGCTCATGGATCTATTACTCTGCATTTAAAGTAAACTATGAGAATCGCACAGAGGAATCAAGACATGATGCAAGTCAAGAAATTATTTTGAAGTCGATATAGAGGTCAAGAATAGACCAATAAGTGGATGAGATCCTATAACTTATTCTAATCGCAAGCTTGCTCGGTTCCTTAGTTGAAATCGAAGAAATATAGTCGTAGACCTGCATGGGCCACCACAAAAACTATGTCATGCCCCAGTCCCAAAATACCGAGGGACTAGCCATGTGGCAATGGCCAGCAGCACAACTCCAATGGACAAACCCAATTTAATGGACCCGTTAGAGTGTACTTAAGATGTAATAAATATAAACACAATAGTCTACGATGCATGTCACAGTCTAATTCTAATCTCATTCACAGAAAGTAAACACAAGTCAATATGATAGACTAATCAAGATAATAGATAAAAAGAAATATAGTCCATCAACAAGTCCAAATAAAAAGTGTCTCGGGGAATAACCCGATAATAAGTTAATACATAAATCCAAGAGTCAAGATATGAAATAACTGGAAGCAGAAATAACTGAGTATGTAACAGAATACTAAAAAGAAATTATCTGGCACAATCTCGTCCTCTGGTGCCAGTACTGCTCCAGTGTCAGCTCCTGTCCCGTATATCTTGGGGTATTCCTCCTCTGCTGTACCTTGGGACATAATCCGGATCTAGGTCCTCAGGGGACATAACAAGGTACAATAAACACTCAAGCCAAATAAAATATAGTATATTAAAATAGATCCTCAGGACAAGCTATGTAACCAGCTATGTGATATGCAAATAAGAGCATCACTAGTACTCAGGCTGAGACCACTACAAGCTCTGTGTTGGGGAGCCGGTAGCAGTAATATCACGTAATGGGCCAAGCTCTGGAACAGAGACTAAAGCACCGTAATAATAAATAATATATATATAATCAGCTTGTAGCCTATGTGTCTCTCCCCACCCAATGTAATCATATGTCTCATGTCCACAATGTCTCATGTTCATAACACACAAGATTATGACCTCTAGCTAGTACAACGAGTCATAATGATATCTATGTATATGCAAGTCTCATATCACGAATCCTGTAAGTCGATATAGAATCACCATGAATAACTCAGGAAAGATTTTGTCACATGAATAGTGTCAAGTGTCCTATGGTATGACATACTTGGTAAAGCAAGCACGTAAAAATATATAGGATCGCGGTTTCAATTCTCTAAGTGACATTACATGACTCCGCGTACGGCGTCGACACCCGAATCTTGTTCGGACGTTAAGAAATGTCTCACAGTCCTAGGTTGAACAGGTACATCACAAAAGTATATAAAAAAATATAAGCAAATAATATCACAAGATTTATTACAAGTTGGCAAGGTACACTTGCTTGTGTTCTGAGCTCCGATAATTACTCCGATATAAGTGGAATCTTCAGGTACGCCTCCGGATGCTGAAATAAATATTACCATCGCTCTCAGAATATATGAAATATCTAGGATTGACTACCCATAAGTCCAATTTGGACATAGGACAGAATTGACAGTTTCTGGTCAAAGCGGGATCCACATGTGGCCCACTTCGCACCAAAAATATGCAAGAGATAAAGTTCTCCAAATTCATCAAACCTAGTGTCTACGAGTCCAGAACGATAATACGAACCCAACAGAACGTCCAGAACTGGATTCTGATGAGCCGGTCACGAAATTGCCCGTCAAGTGGAACCGTAGGGCCCACAAAACAGAGTTTCGTCAACGTTCTCAGAATCGAACCAAACTTGGATCACAGAACCAACATAACACTACGAATCCGATGGAGTAAGTTTAGTTACGAAACAACAAGCACACACGAAATTATAATGAGTGTTAGAACAGGTCAATACGGGACTTTTCGACGAATACGCGTTGATTCCGGTGTGCACGTACATCCAAATCAACTTCCGTAAAATCTCATTCGTCCCCGCTGATGATACGCGCCTTTCGGTTCAACTAGCACACGACGAAGTTGTCTCGTTTAGCGGATCGCACCCTATTTCAAAAAGATTCGGATTTAGAAAACCAAGTTTTTGGTCAACTTCAACTACGAATAAATTACAGCATACAACAAATTAAAATAAACTAATTAATGGAATTAAATCTTGGTTATGTTGTCTAAATTACTGTTCAAGTAGAATTTAAAAATATAAACTAGGTTGGAAGAAAAATAGCCATGAACATGGGTGTTTGGGACAGTTTTCTGAACAACAAATTGGGTCATTTTTTCTGTTTTGCGTCACAAATTACGACCGACACAGGACACAATACACCGAACTAATTACACAGGGTTCAAGTGGGTCATGTTGTCTTCGTATAGGATTTGACGAGTCGATATTTGGATTACTGTGCAGGAAGATACAAGGGTGGAAAGTAGCATACCTCACGTTACTGCTGCTGCTCGAATTTGGGCGGCTACTTTGCGGCGGCGTGTGGCGGCAGTCCGACGATCATTGGAGGCTGTGGTTGGTCGGGGTGGTAGAGGAGATAATGGTGGTGTGGTTCGGCTAGGCTGGAGATTATATGTCATGCCCTAGTCCCAAAATACCGAGGGACTAGCCATATGGCAATGACAAGCAGCACACTCCAATGGACAAACCTAATTTACTGGACCCGTTAGAGTGTACTTAAGCTGTAAAACAAATATAATGGTCTATGATACATGTCACAGTCTAATTCTAATCTGATCCACAGATGATAAACATAATTCAAATATAATACTAATCCAACAATAAATATAATCCAACAAGTCTCAATAAAAAGTAATTCGGGGAACAACCCGAAAATAAGTTTAATACAATAATCCACGAGACAGGAAATGGAGTATCAAGAAATAGAAATAACTGAGTATATAACAAAATACTCAGGAGAAATCATCTGGCATCACCTCGTCCTCTGGTGTTGGTACTGCTACAGCGTCTGCTCCTGCCCCGTATACCTCGAGGTAGATCTCCTCTATTATACCTGGGGACATAATCCGGATCCAGGTCCTCAGGGGATCTGAGACCACAACAAGATCTGTGTCGGGGAGCCTATAGCAGTAATATCACGTAGTGGGCCAAGCTCTGGAACAGAGACTAAAGCATCACAATAATAAATATATATGTATGTAATTAGCCTGTAGCCTGTGTGTCTCTCCCCATCCAATGTAATCACACGTCTCATGTCTACGACGTCTCATGTCCATAACACGCAAGATCATGACCTCTAACTATTACAACGAGTCATAATGATATCTATGAATATGCAAGATCTATGTCATAAATCCTGTAAGCCTATACAAAATCACCATGAATAACTCAGGAAAGATTCTGTCTCATGAATAGTGTCAAGTGTCCGATGGTATGACATACTTGACTAAAGCATCACAAAATATAGGATCGAGTTATCAACTCTCTAAGTGACGTTGCACGACTTCTGCGTACGGCGTCGACACCTGAATATTATTTGGACGTTAAGCAATGTCTCACGATCCTAGGTTGAGCAGATACATCACAGAAATAAATCAAGAAAATAATATGAAAACAAGTACTGCAAGTTTGGCAAGGTATACTTGCTTGGGGTTTAAACTCCTTCAGTTGCTTCGGTAACAGCGAGTTCTTCAGGTACGCCTCCGGATGTTGAAATAAATATTACCATCACTCTCATAAGACATAAAAAATCTAGGATTGACTACCCATAAGTCCAATTTGGACACAGGGGTAGAATTGACAGTTTTTGGTCAAAGCGGGGTCTACATGTGGCCCACTTCGCACCAAAAAATGTGCCAGAGACAAAGTTCTCCAAATTTGTTAAATTTATTGTCTACGAGTTCAGAACGATGATATGAACCCAACGGAATGTCCAAAACTGGATTCCGATGAGCCGATCATAAAATCGTCCGCCAAGTGGAGCCGTGGAGTCCATGAAATAGGATTTCATTAACGTTCTCAGAATCGAACCAAACTTGGGTCACAGGACCAACGTAATGCTGCGAATACAATAACATAAGTTTTTTTACGAAACGACAAGTACACACGAAGTTACAGCGAGTGTCATAACGGCTCGATACAGAGCATTTTCGACGGATACACGTTGATTCTGGTATGCACGCACATCCAAATCAAATTCCATGAAATCTCACACATCCGCATTGACGATACGCACCTTTTGATGTAATTCGCACATGACGAAGTCGCCTCGTTTAGCGGGATACACCCTATTTCAAAAAAATTTGGGTTTTGTAAACCAAGTTTTTGGTCAACTTTACCCGCGAATAAACCACAACACACAACAAGTTAAAATAAACTAATTATAGGGTTTTAATCACGTATATGTTGTCTAATTTACTGTTCAAGCAAAATTTAAAAATATTAAATGGAAGAGGAGGATACACACAAGACAGCTCCATGTAACTCATCCAAGAGTTCTTCAATGAAGGGAATAGGGAACTTATCTTTGATGGTATTTTGATTCAATGCTCTAAAGTCTATGCACATTCTCCAGGTACCATCATGTTTCTTTACTAGTATGATAGGTGAGGAATAGGGGCTAGTACTGGGTGTGATGATTCCTGCACTTAGCATGTCTTGCACTTGCACTAGCCTCTCAATTTCATTTTTGTGAGCATAAGGGTGTCTGTATGGACTGACACAGATAGGAACTGACCCTGAAAATAAGGTTATTTTATGGTCATAAGCCCTTTTGGAGTTAGGTTGGGCTGGGTCGGGTAGGGTAGGATCTAGATCCATTAGAGTTAGGTTGGGCTGGGTTCAGTTTGATTTGGTTTGGTTTGGTTCGGTTCAAACTGGTTCAGTCTGGTTCGGTATGGTTTATCTAAAAAGAATGCATATAAGCTATTTAAAAATAGTTTTTGAGCCCAATAAATTCCAGAAAAATTACACAACATCATATTATTAATTGTACACACAAAAATATAATTTTTATAATATTTTAATACTTAATTTAATACACAAGACATTTTATTTTATAATTAATAAAAATCACAAAAAAATCCCAAAAAATTATATTTAATTTTTTTTAAATTCGAATGTTTACATTATATAGGGTGGAGGTGGGGCGGTTACAGGGAGCGGAAAGGAGGGGTTCGGCCGTTGATTTCGGGGAGTGGGAGTGAGGGGTCGGGGCTATTACGTGGGAGTTATTGTAGATGGGGGTTGGGTTGGGTTGTGGGTTAACGGGTCAGTGGGTCTGCGGGTTCGGGTATGGATTAGGATCCGGGTCCTAGTTGGTTTAGTGAGTTGGTTTGGTTCGGTTTGGTTCGGTTTGGTTCGTTTTTGATTGGTTTGAGTTGGTTTGGGTTGGTTTATTTAAAACAATACAATTAGATATAAAAAAATTAGTTTTAGACCCCAATAAATTCCAAAAAAATTACACAATATTCTATTATTAATTATACACCCAAAAATATAATTTTTGCACAATTTTGATAATTAATTTAATATACAAAAATATAAATACATGAACGCATATTTATTATAATTAACTAAAAATAATAAAAATTCTACAATAATAATTAATTAAAATTTTAAATTAAATTCTAAAAATTAGGGTGTTTACAATTGGACACCTTTTGAAAAATCTGGTTGTACTTTTGCATTGAGACTTCTTAAGTAGCTTCAATTCTATAGCATGGTCAGTGAAGTGGGAGGGTCTAAATTCTAGTTTGATGGCTTGACAAAATTCTTCCTATCCTATTATTCCTTCTTTTGCTGTGACTAACCAATCAAACCAATATGAGGCTATTCCCTGCAACTGTACTGAACAGAGGCTAACCTTGTCACAGTCTGAAACTCTATAGTGGTTAAAATAACGATTTACTCGTAATAGCCAATCTTCTACATCCATTTTCCATCAAACTGGGAAAGTTTGAGCCTTATTTGAGATTGATTCCATGTTGTCCCAACCTGTGGTGCTCCATGTACTGGTATGGTCCATAGGGTGGGGGGTGCATTTTGAACAACTGGGTTAGCAATATTCCCATCTTGTGTAGCTTGTGTTCTGAAACTGTGGTGGCCCTGGGTTCTTGGGTCCAATTGGGGAGTTGGTCCAAGATTCAGTCTAGGATTCCCCATTGGTGGTGTTCTTGGATCCAATTAGGGAGTTGGTCCAAGATTCAGTCTCTGATCCCCCATTGGTGGTGTTTGACCAAGTTGTAGTGGAGGGCCAAGAACTGATCCCCTGTTGGTGGTGGTGATTGGTGGACGAGAAACAGTTGTATCAAGAAAACTAATGGGGTATAAAAACCCCATTGGGTTGATGCCCAACGTTGGTATATGATGAAGGCCCGATATGAGGGGGTCCCGTGGTTGCCCAAGGGTATGGAGTGGGTACATATGATGGAAAAAATATGAGAGGAGTCTGAGATGTGCCTAGGTTTGGCATGGGTGCAAAAAGTGAGGGTGATCTTGTAGCGCCCTGCTCCGCATCGACGCTACGTACAAAGTGAGATCGCCTTGCTTGCTCGAACGGGAGTCTTCTCAGGAGAGTTCCCGACCGATTAATCAATGTGAGTGGGCAGAACTGCATTCTCTGATTCTTGCACGACTTAATAATGAATCTGAGTTTTTTTGAATGCTTGTTGCTTAATAAGATTGTTTCAGAAGAAAGATAGAACCGACTCAGTATGCTAATAAGAGAACTCACATAGCTTGTCATTAAAACGAATCTGCTTGCTTGCCTAATAAGAGAACTAGAATGCTTGTCTGAAACGAGATAGAACCTTGCCATGCTAATAACAAGAGTAAAAAGGATTGCTTGCGCTTATATCGTATGCTAGACTGGAATACTAGATTTCTTGTCCACAAGAGATAGAATTTGCATGCTAGAGTTATAAGAACTGTTCTTGCTTGTTACTTGTTTAAGAGTTAGCTTGCTTGAATATGTTTTATTGTTGGCTTGTGAAAAGATAAACTTGGTGAATAGCGTGAACTTGTGAATCTAGACTAATAGCCCACCCTGAGGCTTAAAAACCTTAAGGGGGAGATATGGCTATTAGGCAACGTGCATTAAGACAATGAGCTTCGGCTATCGAGACTTGAGCTTGAGAAAAGAGAAATGAGAAAAAGAGATAGACTTGTGTGCTTGGTTCATCAGTTGCATGATAGCATATTTTTCTGATAGGGCTTGCATTCATGCATTTGGTCAGGACAACTTGTGCACAAGGTTATCTCTCGGGCGTTTCCTGGGGCACTGGGATCGTTCGGCCTAGGAGAGATCTAGATACCCAAGGCTTGTACGTCCTTGGGTAGACCGGAGACTCGTCTATTAGTGAGATTGGGCTTGTACGTCCCAACGGCTAATCCCGTGGAGGGGACCATCATGTAGTTAGGGCGCATGCTAGGCTAGCCTTCTTGCATACCTAACTGTTTGATGCAGGGACGAACAGGAAAACTAGAGAACTGTATACATTATATTATGCAAATTGTGGCTAACTTGTGTGTCTGCTGCAGGGATAACCGTTCGGCCGTGGGTAAGAAATATTATGAGTTTATCTATAGCCTGCTTGTCTTTCAGTATTCATCGAATTATATAGATGTGTTGCCTCAATCGCTTGATAGAAAGAAATAGACTACTTGAGATGCTTGCCTCGATTCAATATGTTCAGTCTGCTAGATTAACTTTGCCCTAACGAGATAGATTGTGATGCACAATACATGCTGCGCACTGCACGATAGAGCACTGTCCCGAATCGTATGCTTATAGTTTGAATATGCAAAACTGGTTTCTAACTTGTGTTTTCAAAAGATGTAATCTGACTAATAGTTCTGAACAGCATGAAACGAACTTAGGTAAAAGTAGCAAGATCACTAGTAATGCAATGTTTTGCCACATGATTACTTAGTGTGGGTTTCAGGGGGTGTAGCTTATGTTCAGTTGTTTTATCTCACCAGTACTTGCATAAAGTGCTGACCTACCAACAGTCTGCTTGTTCTCAGGTGCTCGTTCGTCCGAGGAAGCGATAGCCGTGCCTCATCCCAAGGAACCGGAAATCTAGAGTCGATGCCTCGAGCCGCATCGAGATTGTGCCTGCTTTGAGCTGCTTTTGTATAAAGGGACATAATGTATGGAACGGTATCATTGTAATCGAGAGAAGAGTGCTTGAGCGAATTGTAACCTCGGCCATGTGCCGCTTGTAACATTTGTGAATATCAATAAAAGAGCCTATTTTCATATGCCATTGTGTTCTTCACTTTTCTGCAATGTTATGTGCCGCTGCTTCAGTTATGGAATAGCTTACTTGCCCTTGTATCAAAGCTTTGGCCTTGTGCAAGCGCATCTTAGGCTTGCACGGCATCACGCCCGTGCGAGGACGATCGGTTCTGTAGGGACCAAAGCGAGGACGAACGGCCCTGCGGGACCGGGGCGTGACATAATGGTATCAGAGCGACTCGATTCTTTGCCTATTCCGTTGCCTCCGACTCTGAGTTGTGTTGTGCTGCAATGAACGTTCCATACAATAAGTCCATAGATATTCTCAAAGATGCGTGCAAAAAGTTTTCTGGATTTGTTTTCATTGCTTGAGAAGTGATTTGTGATTTCTGGATTTGCTGAGTTTTGATTAAGGAAGGTGAGGGATGAGGACTATCGCTGCTCTGTGTTATCGTGAGTTTCTCCTTGAGTTTCGAGGACGAAACTCTTTGTTGGTGGGTAAGTATGTAGCGCCCTGCTCCGCATCGACGCTACGTACAAAGTGAGATCGCCTTGCTTGCTCGAACGGGAGTCTTCTCAGGAGAGTTCCCGACCGATTAATCAATGTGAGTGGGCAGAACTGCATTCTCTGATTCTTGCACGACTTAATAATGAATCTGAGTTTTTTTGAATGCTTGTTGCTTAATAAGATTGTTTCAGAAGAAAGATAGAACCGACTCAGTATGCTAATAAGAGAACTCACATAGCTTGTCATTAAAACGAATCTGCTTGCTTGCCTAATAAGAGAACTAGAATGCTTGTCTGAAACGAGATAGAACCTTGCCATGCTAATAACAAGAGTAAAAAGGATTGCTTGCGCTTATATCGTATGCTAGACTGGAATACTAGATTTCTTGTCCACAAGAGATAGAATTTGCATGCTAGAGTTATAAGAACTGTTCTTGCTTGTTACTTGTTTAAGAGTTAGCTTGCTTGAATATGTTTTATTGTTGGCTTGTGAAAAGATAAACTTGGTGAATAGCGTGAACTTGTGAATCTAGACTAATAGCCCACCCTGAGGCTTAAAAACCTTAAGGGGGAGATATGGCTATTAGGCAACGTGCATTAAGACAATGAGCTTCGGCTATCGAGACTTGAGCTTGAGAAAAGAGAAATGAGAAAAAGAGATAGACTTGTGTGCTTGGTTCATCAGTTGCATGATAGCATATTTTTCTGATAGGGCTTGCATTCATGCATTTGGTCAGGACAACTTGTGCACAAGGTTATCTCTCGGGCGTTTCCTGGGGCACTGGGATCGTTCGGCCTAGGAGAGATCTAGATACCCAAGGCTTGTACGTCCTTGGGTAGACCGGAGACTCGTCTATTAGTGAGATTGGGCTTGTACGTCCCAACGGCTAATCCCGTGGAGGGGACCATCATGTAGTTAGGGCGCATGCTAGGCTAGCCTTCTTGCATACCTAACTGTTTGATACAGGGACGAACAGGAAAACTAGAGAACTGTATACATTATATTATGCAAATTGTGGCTAACTTGTGTGTCTGCTGCAGGGATAACCGTTCGGCCGTGGGTAAGAAATATTATGAGTTTATCTATAGCCTGCTTGTCTTTCAGTATTCATCGAATTATATAGATGTGTTGCCTCAATCGCTTGATAGAAAGAAATAGACTACTTGAGATGCTTGCCTCGATTCAATATGTTCAGTCTGCTAGATTAACTTTGCCCTAACGAGATAGATTGTGATGCACAATACATGCTGCGCACTGCACGATAGAGCACTGTCCCGAATCGTATGCTTATAGTTTGAATATGCAAAACTGGTTTCTAACTTGTGTTTTCAAAAGATGTAATCTGACTAATAGTTCTGAACAGCATGAAACGAACTTAGGTAAAAGTAGCAAGATCACTAGTAATGCAATGTTTTGCCACATGATTACTTAGTGTGGGTTTCAGGGGGTGTAGCTTCTGTTCAGTTGTTTTATCTCACCAGTACTTGCATAAAGTGCTGACCCACCAACAGTCTGCTTGTTCTCAGGTGCTCGTTCGTCCGAGGAAGCGATAGCCGTGCCTTATCCCAAGGAACCGGAAATCTAGAGTCGATGCCTCGAGCCGCATCGAGATTGTGCCTGCTTTGAGCTGCTTTTGTATAAAGGGACATAATGTATGGAACGGTATCATTGTAATCGAGAGAAGAGTGCTTGAGCGAATTGTAACCTCGGCCATGTGCCGCTTGTAACATTTGTGAATATCAATAAAAGAGCCTATTTTCATATGCCATTGTGTTCTTCACTTTTCTGCAATGTTATGTGCCGCTGCTTCAGTTATGGAATAGCTTACTTGCCCTTGTATCAAAGCTTTGGCCTTGTGCAAGCGCATCTTAGGCTTGCACGGCATCACGCCCGTGCGAGGACGATCGGTTCCGTAGGGACCAAAGCGAGGACGAACGGCCCTGCGGGACCGGGGCGTGACAGATCTGACTGTGGCATTCCAGGTGGAACCCCTTCACTGCCTCCCCTTCCTTTCATTAACTCTTCAAGAATTTGTTTGACATTGGATTTGTTTTCTAACATCTTGTCGAATTTGGAGTTGAGGGTTAAAATTTTATCTTCCAAAGCTATCATACGTTCCTCTCCGGCGGAACTCCGGTCATCCTCCGATGATCCTCGTCGAGAGCTTCGGCTGCTCGACCCATTCTCTCGACTGGTTTCAAGAAACGTGTCGAGTGGCGACTCTGATACCAAATTGTTAGGTCCCGCCCCAAATTAGATTGAGGGGGGAGGAGACCTAACTCTTCCAGCCATGGCAATGGCCAATTCGAAGAGAGTTCACACACAATTGGGGAAGAAGAGAGCAATTAGGGTTTCTTTATTAATGGAGAAGAAGGGTTACAACTCAATAGGAAGCAAAAAGAAGAACATGAAGCTAAGTACAATTTCATCTACTTTTTATTCTATTGCTAATCCTATTTATATGTCTCTCTGATACATGACTCTGATGCTTTGGCCGTTATTGCAATTGGGTGACTTGGCAAGTTGTCCCGGTTGGCATGTAATGAGCTGGCCCTTGCTATCTGGAATTAGCGGGCTTCTCCTTCATTGTTTGCTTATTTAAACCTAAACTTTTAATAGGTACTTGAGAGCACTCGAGACTGGTTCCTACAGATATTGAGTATTAGATCTTGAGTATCTAACAATCCAAATTGTTAGGTCCCGCCCCAAATCGGATTGAGGGGGGAGGAGATCTAACTCTTCCAGCCATGGCAATGGCTGATTCGAAGAGAATTCACACACAATTAGGGAAGAAGAGAGCAACTAGGGTTTCTTTATTAATGGAGAAGAAGGGTTATAACTCAAGAGGAAGAAGAAAATGAAGCTAAGTACAATCTCATCTACTTTTCATTCTATTGCTAATCCTATTTATATGTCTCTCTGATACATGACTCTGAAGCTTTGGCCGTAATTGCAGTTGGGTGACTTGGCAAGTTGTCCCGGTTGGCATGTAATGAGTTGGCCCTTGCTATCTGGAATGAGTTGGCTTCTCCTTCATTGTTTGTTTGCTTGTGTCTGAACTTTTTATACTTGAGAGCACTCGAGACTGGTGCCTGCAGATATTGAGTATTAGATCTTGAGTATCTAAAAATACCCCTCCCTTCAAACTGACCTTGTCTCAAGTTCGAAATGGGAAAATTTCTTGAGTAAGTCCTCATAAGGAACACATGCAGCACTGTCTGCAGTCCATCCTTCCACTGAACTAACAAGTCCATCGATGCACTGTTCTTCCTTTGGGCCAATCTCCTATCCAATATGAGATCAGGTTCTAGTATAGTATCCTCATATAAGGAAGGAGTGCTTTGTTGTATAGTGAGATGTCTACTCACTTTTGCTTTCAGCTGAGAGACATGGAATACAGGGTGGACCAGAGAGTCTATTGGCAGAAGTAACTTGTAAGCTACTGGTCCTATCCTCTCAATCACTTGGTAAGGACCAAAGTATTTAGGAGACAACTTTTGAGGTCTCCTTTGTCCCACAAATATCTGCCTGTAGGGTTGGAGTCTTAAGTAAACCCAATCACCAATTACAAATTATCTATCTGTCCTGTGTAAATCTGCCAGTTTCTTCATCCTACCATGAGCTAGCTGCAAATTATATTTGATTATATTTGAGTAAATGCAAGGCATTATCCCTTGAGGCCATGGCAACTGCAACATCGTTGTCTTGGATACTGTCAGGAAGAAAGGTCAACAAATTTGGGGGAGGGCGAGGGGGGGTCTGCCATAGACTGCTTGGGAGACCTTGGTGGTAGAGTACCAAGTGGTGTTAAACCAATACTCAGCCCATAGTAAGTGCTTAGACCATTCTCAAGGCTTGTGACTGCAGAAGCATCTGAGATAACCTCAAATACATCGGTTGGTCACTTCGGTTTGCCCATCCGTTTGCGGATGGTATGAAAGGATAAATTTAAGTTGGGTCCCCTGTAGATTAAAAAGTTCTTTCCAAAAGAGGCTAGTGAAGATTGCATCCCTGTCTGATACCACAGATTTGGGCATGCCATGCAATTTAAAGACTCCCTCTAAAAAAAACTTAGGGTACTGTCTGGGCATTGTACTGGTGACTCAAAGCAAATAAGTACATATATTTTGTAAGCATGTCAACTACTACCAGGATAATGGACTTCCCATTGCTAGCAGGCAACCCATCAATAAAGTCCATTGCTATATCCTCCCAAATCTTATTGGGTATAGGTAAGGGTTGCAACAACCCTATGGGAGAAATATGTTCTACCTTATTTCTCTGGCACACTTCACAAGACTTTATGTAATTTTCCACTCCCTTCTTCATTCCTTTCCAGTAGCACACTCTCCTAAGCCTATGCAATGTCTTGGTGAATCTAGAGTGACCTACACCAAACAGATCATGGTGTTCCTTGAGCATTATAGGAAAAAACTCAGAGTGGGGGTCAATGAAGAGTTTGTCTTTATAGTATAATAGCCCATCATTCATACTGAAATTAGCATTGTCCAACTGATGCCGAGCCCACTTGCTCATGTAATTCTAATAATAGGTTGACTGTTGCATTTGAACTTTAAATTTTATAACCCAATCTGCCTGAACATTATATATAGCATGCAAGAAAAATTCATTAGTAGGAGCTCCCTGGCAAGTCAAGTGGGTATTTTACACTCGAGATAAACTGTCTGTTGCCTTATTTTCCCTGCCCTTTTTATATTCCACTGTGAAGTTGTAGCCATGCAATTTCAACAGCCACTTGTATTGAGCATCTGTATATACCCTCTGTTCTAGCATGTGCTTTAAGGCTTGTGATCTGTCTTTATCAAGAATTTCCTTTCCCACAAATAATGATGCCATTTTTTGACTGCTAAGAGAATTCCAAGCATCTCTTTTTCATATGTGGATATGATGGTAGCTCTTCCTTTTAAATTCTGGCTAAGGTAGGCTATTGGCCTACCCTTTTGCATAAGGACTGCTCCTATCCTTATGCCAGAGGCATCACATTCTAATGTGAACTGCTCTTTAAAGTCAGACATAGCCAATACTGGAGGTTGTGTGAGTGCTGTCTTTAACTGATCAAAGGAGTATTGAGCCTCTGGACTCCATTTATAAGTATTTTTCTTGAGGAGACATGTGTGGGGTTCAGCAATAGAACCATACCCTTGGATAAACTTCCTATAGTACCCTGTGAGCCTAAGGAATCCCCTTAATTCTTTCACATTTTTTGGTGTTGGCCAAGCAACTACTGCTTGTATCTTGTCTTGGTCAACCTGCAACCCTTGTTCAGATATAATATGACCAAGGTAGGCCACTTGCCTCTGTGCAAAGAAATATTTGCTTCTTTTGATCTCCAGTTGGTGCCTGCTTAAAACCTTAAAAATATTTGTCAAATGCCTGTAATGACTATCCCAATCAGAACTGTAAATGAGGATGTCATCAAAGAAAACCAACACAAATTTTCTGAGATAGGTTTTGAAAATATCATTCATGATAGCTTGGAATGTGGAGGGGGCATTAGTGAGGCCAAATGGCATGACTAGGAATTCATAGTGTCCCCCATGTGTCCTGAAAGCTGTCTTGTGTGTATCCTCCTCTTCCATTCTCACTTGGTGGTATCCAACCCTTAAATCCAATTTAGAAAAATATTTTACCCCATGTAACTCATCCAAGAGTTCTTCAATGAAGGGAATAGGGAACTTATCTTTGATGGTATTTTGATTCAATGCTCTAAAGTCTATGCACATTCTCCAGGTACCATCATGTTTCTTTACTAGTATGATAGGTGAGGAATAGGGGCTAGTACTGGGTGTGATGATTCCTGCACTTAGCATGTCTTGCACTTGCACTAGCCTCTCAATTTCATTTTTGTGAGCATAAGGGTGTCTGTATGGACTGACACAGATAGGAACTGACCCTGAAAATAAGGTTATTTTATGGTCATAAGCCCTTTTGGAGGGGCATGCTCTTTGGTTCTTCAAATAAGAACTTGTATACTTCTAACAATGGAAACAATATGGCTTGTCCTTCTTCATGATCCTCCCTGCGACTGTCTCTAATATCCTCCTTGTTAATGTCCACAACATACAATTGGATAAGAAAGATTTGTGGTTTCTGTCTCAAGTCCTTGGGTAGGAGTCACTGAATGCCTGGGTGTTATTCTTGAGCCTACTAAATTGTATTGTGTGCCCTTGGTCTTCATACCTCATTGTCAACTCATGAAAATTCCACGCAATATCCCCTAAGGTGCTGAGCCACTTTTCTCCCAAAACTATATGGCACCCACTGATATTTTGGGGTAGCAAGTCATCTGTGATTCTCCTTCCTTGGAATTCAATGACCACCTTGGGAAAAAAAATCCTTTGCTTGGAAGTTTGTCCCCATTGGCAACCAAAACCTAAAATGGCTTGCTGTTAGCCATTACCAGTCCCAACTTCTCACTGAGTTTGGTATTAATAAAACTATGGGTAGATCCTGAATCTATCAATATAATCACAGGTTTGTTCTTCACTGTGCCCTTAAGTTTCATTGTTGATTGGTGTGACACACCTGATAATGCTTGCAATGAGATCTCAAACAAGCTCTGGGGGGTTTCCTCTTGATTTGCTTGATCTTCTGCAACTGAACCTTCAACATCACTTAAGTCTGACTCCTCATCTGCAACTAACATGAATAGCCACTTTTCCTTGCATTTGTGCCCCCTGGTCCACTTATCATCACAGAAAGAACACAAGCCCAATGCCTTTCTCCTAATTACCTCAGAAGGAGAAATAGCCTGGTTGGTCCCAATTGGTTGACTAGCTCCCCCTATCTGGTTGTTGTTCCTCTTTGATGAGTCTGTTAGACTTGGTTGACTGTTTCTTGCTAAGTTTTGGGCTCTGGTAGGATAGGAGTTAATTTTGAACAACTTCTTGGCTGCCGTCAACTTGGCCTCATACATTTTTGCTAGCTGCATGGCAATGGGTAGGCTAAGGGGACTAACTACCCGTACTTCATACCTCACCACCTCCTCTAAGCCCCCAATGTATTGGCTAAATAAATATTGCTCAGATAGGCCTATCACCTTCTTGGACACCTTTTAAAAAATCTGGTTGTACTCTTGCACTAAGCCTTCTTGCTTAAGTAGCTTTAATTCTATAGCATGGTCAGACATAGATGCAATCTTCACTAGCCTCTTTTGGAAAGAACACTTTAAGCTTCAGGGGACCCAATTTAAATTTTGTACTTCATACCATCCTCAAACGGATGGGATAAACCAAAGTGACCAACCGATGTATAAAGGATTATCTCAGATGCTTCTGCAGTCACAAGCCTCGAGAATGGTCTAAGTACTTATTATGGGCTGAGTACTGGTTTAACACCACTTGGCACTTTGCCACCAAGGTCTCCCCATTCCAAGCAGTCTATGGCAGACCTCCCCCCCCCCAAAAAAAAATTTGTTAACCTTTCTTCCAGACAGTATCCAAGACAAAAATGTTGCAGTTGCAATGGCCTCAAGGGACAATGCCTTGCAATTACTCAAAGATAATTTGCAGCTAGCTCAGGATAGGATGAAGAAACTGGAAGATTTCCACATGACAGATAGAGAATTTGCAATTGGTGATTAGGTTTACTTAAGACTACAACCCTACAGGCAGACCTTTGTGGGACAAAGGAGACCTCAAAAGTTATCTCCCAAATACTTTGGTCCTTACCAAGTGATTGAGAGGATAGGACCAGCAGCTTACAAGTTACTTCTGCCCACAGACTCTCTGGTCCACCATGTATTCCATGTCTCTCAGTTGAAAGCAAAAGTGAGTAGACATCTCACTATACAATAAAGCACTACTTCCTTATATGAGGATACTATACTAGAACTTGATCTCATACTGGATAGGAGATTAGCCCAAAGGAAGAACAGGGCATCGGTGGACTTGTTAGTTCAGTGGAAGAATGTACTGCAGACCGTGCTACATGGGTTCCTTATGAATACTTCCTCAAGAAATTTCCCTATTTCGATCTTAAGACAAGGTCATTTTGAAGGGAGGGGTATTGTTAGATACTCAAGATCTAATACTTAGTATCTGTAGGCACTAATCTCGAGTGCTCTCAAGTACCTATAAAAAGTTTAGGCACAAGCAAGCAAACGATGAAGGAGAAGCCAGCTCATTCTAGATAGCAAGGGCCAACTCATTACATGCCAACCGGGACAACTTGCCAAGTCACCCAACTGCAATAACGGCCAAAGCATCAGAGTCATTTGTCAGAGAGACATATAAATAGGATTAGCAATAGAATAAAAAGTAGAGGAGATTGTACTTAGCTTCATGTTCTTCTTTCTTCTTCCTCTTGAGTTGTAACCCTTCTTCTCCATTAATAAAGAAACCCTAATTGCTCTCTTCTTCCCCAATTGTGTGTGAACTCTCTTCGAATCGGCCATTACCATGGCTGGAAGAGTTAGGTCTCCTCCCCCCTCAATCCGATTTGGGGTGGGACCTAACAATATTTCTTGAATTTCTAAATTTTTTTCTTCTGATAATGTATTATTGTTGTATTTCTCAGTGTTGGTTCTTGTTATTTTATTTATTATTATTTTCTTATTGTTGAGAGAGAATACCCGAAACCAGTAGAATATCCATTGACACTGCCACAAATCTGATTTAGGATATGCATGTAGAATGGACACCTGGTTCGGTTCATTTGATTGAACCCATGACTAAACCATCTTTCTATCCTTTTAGTATATATATAAGTATTTCTCTCTCCTCACTCATTTTCTTATTTTACTCTTCTTGCTTCCTTCTTCCTTCTCCCCTTTAAGCTCCATATAGCCAAACCCTAACCCTTGGGAGCAGTTAAGGTGATCACTTGGACCGTGAGAGGAAAGACTAGGAGCAACTCGAGGCCAGTACATCTTCCTCAATGGTGAAGCCTTGATTTTTAGATTTTTCATATATATGTTATTTAAAAATTTTATTTAATAGAAAATGTTCTCTTTGAGTTGTTGATTATATTTAGTTCTTGGAGTTTTGAATTTCGATGTATATATTTGTGTAGATTTGAGTTTTAACTTAGGTTTTATATGGGTTTCATAAGTTTTTTCTTGGTTTGATCTATTAAAACTTGTCATTTTCTGAAACTAGTTGTTCTATTTGATGGAGCTTTCCATTTTGAACATTTTGGCTTTTGAATCGTTTAATTTGGAGTTAAATTGGAGTTTTTATGGCCAAAACAAATTCTGGACATTCGTTCTCGGACATGTTTGGTAGGGATGATGAACAGTGCCGCGTAGCAGTGCGCCGCTCATGAAGTTTTATGCCGCAGCAATGCGCCAAGCATTGATGCCCCGCGCGTCACTTTTTTGCCAGGCATAGTGCGCCGCGCATGGAGTTTCATGCCGCAGCAGTGCGCCGTGCATGAAGTTTCATGCCGCAGCAGTGCGCCGCGCGCATCACACCCTCACCACGGGCATCAATGGCCGCGCACATCATACCCTCGCCACGCGCATTAATGGCCACGCGCATCAATCCTTGCAGCACAGTGCATCGCGCATGGATTTTCTTGCCGCAGCAGTGCGTCGCGCATATAATTCATCATGCGCGCATGGTGATCTGGATGCCTGTTTTTGTCTATTTAAGTTATTTTCTGGTTTGAATCTTTCAAAACTCAAAATATGAAAGTTGTAGATCTTTGTCTTGCCTTTCCAAATTCTTCTTGAATCATCTCATTTGGAGTTCATATGTGAGAGTTATCCTCAATTTACTATAATGTATTATTTTTTAATGCATAAACTGTTTTAGCCTAGTTGAGTATTGGAGCATAGTTGGATGTTGTGCTTCTCTATGTGAGCACCCTAATTTTTATATAGGGTTAGTTCGGTAATTAATAATAATAATTTTTTATTTTAAATATTTATTCGATAATTTATTTAAACTTTAAAAACCAACCACCATGGTTTTAAGATCATGAGTGCAACACTAGTCTTTCCCTTTCAACCAACCTAACATGCTCGACTTAGACGAGTCAAATTAGGCTCCTGCCATGACTGTCACTCACAAATTTGCAATCACATGCTTTATTTTTGTCGCACAACTTTCGTGACACAATTACGAGAAAATAATAATTAATTAACCATTTTGTCGTGGCGTACTATTTTAATACGCCACACCAACCCACTACTTCCAACTAAATCCATACTATGAGCCTAATTGGTCCTATTACACACATGACACTCGAGTTGCGTTATTCGAACTCCCACATGCTTCCAATATAATATTAAGTAGAAAATAGAATTTATGGATTTATTTAACTAATTTAATATTCATTCATATTTAGTAAATATCTTTTGAATTGATATAAATTTGGTTGTAAATTATTTATTGGAAGAAATATAAATTTCCTAGAATTTTTTTCCAAGTACCTACATATTTTTGAATTTTTTTTATATATAATTATGAATAAAATAAAGAAAGGAAAGGAAAAGAAAAATAAAAGAAAAATAAAAATAAAAGAATAATAAATAAGATAAAAGAATTTTCTAACTAACTACTGTACCCGAAACCCACTAACCCCTAGCCCATCAACCCGCGTACACATGAACAGAACCCGACCCCCTGTTCCTTCCCCTCTCACCTCTCTCTATATATAGGTTTTTATCGAAACCCTAAACCTAACGCACGCACGCTCAGCCGACCCTCCCCCTATCCATTCGGGCACCTCCACCGCCACCCAACGTCGCCGATGATCGCGTGTAGGCCAGCCAACAGCAGCCGTACGCCGCGTGCAAGTGCAGAACCGAACTCGTGAGTCCATCTTTAAGGTACGAGAATGCCCTCCTCTCTCGATCATTTCATGAGCTTCTTGTCCGTAAACGTTCATCATATGAAGGAACTCAAACCCCTTCAAGAATATTGATTTAAGGTAGTTTATATTGGAAGAAATTTGACCCGAAAGTCGGACAAAAAACTAACTTTACGACTGTTTCAAAACTGCCCAAACGTCCATATTTCGAGAGCAATAACTCTCAAACCGTGATGCCGAACTGAATAATTCTTTTTCCTGTGTGAAGACAACATAACCGAGTTTTAATCCCTTAAATTAATTTATTTTATTTTGATTTACATTGTGATTAATTTAATGTAGAAATCTGTCAAAAATTGGTTTTCCAAGAACCAAAATTCTCCGATACGGGATGCGTTCCGCCAAACGAGGTCACTTCGTTGTGTGCGAATTACACCGAATGGTGCGTAATATGAACGCAGATGTGTGGACTTTCGCATAATTTGATTTGGATGTGTGTGCACGCCGAAATTAACGCGTATCCGCCAAAAAATACCATATTGGCATATTCTGACACCTCGCCATAACTTCGTGTGTGGTTGTCATTTCACAACGAAACTTGCACCATTGGATTCTCAGAGTTACACTGGTCTTGTGATCCAAGTTTGGTTCGATTATGAGAACGTTGACGAAATATCGTTTTGTAGGTCCCACGGTTCTACATGACGGGCGATTTTGTGATTGGCTCATCGGAATTCAATTCTGGACTTTTCTTTGGGTTTGTATCATTGTTCTTGACTCGTAAATACTAAGTTTGACTAATTTATAAAACTTTATCTCTGGCACATTTTTTGGTACGAAGTGGGCCACATGTTGACCCCGCTTTGACTCAAAGCTGTCAATTTTGCCCCTGTATTCAAATTAGACTTATGGGTAGTCAATTATAGCTATTTCAAGTATTCTGAGAACATTGGTGATGTTTGTTTCAGCATCCGGAGGTATACGTGTAGATTCTACTTTTTCAGGAGCAGTTGACGGAGTTTAGGACCCAGGCAAGTATACCTTGCCAAACTTGCACTAGATCCTGTTGTATTATCTACTTGTGTTTATATATATATATATATATATATATATATATATATTCTTGTGATGTGCCTGCTCAACCTAGGATCGTGAGACGTTGCTTAGCGTCCGAACAAGATTCGGGTGTCGACGCCGTACGCGGAGTCGTGTAACGTCACTTAGAGAGTTGATTCCATGATTCTATTTTTACGTGCTTGCTTTACCAAGTACGCCAGACCGTAGGACACTTGACACTATTTCATGTGACATAATCTTTCTTGAGATTATTCATGGTGATTCTGTATTGACTTACATAATTCGTGATATGAGACTTACATATTATATTATATATATATATATATATATATATATATATATATATATATATATATATATATATCATTATGACTCGTTGTACTAGCTAGAGGTCATGATCTTGCGTGTTATGGACATGAGACATCGTGGACATGAAACGTGAGGTTACATTGGGTGGAAAGAGACACACCATACTACATGCTGATTATGTTTATTTATATACTATGTTACTGGAGGTGCTTTAGTCTCTGTATTAGAGCTTGGAACATTTACTGGCCCTACGAGATACTACTTTTCGCTATATGGGTTCCCCGACACAGAGCCTGTAGTGGTCTCAGCCTGAGTACTAGTGATTCTCTCAGTTGCATTTCACTTAGCTAGTTACGTAGCTTGCCCTGAGGATCTGTTTTTACTGTACTGTATTTTATTTGGCTTGAGTGTTTATTGTACCTTGCTATGTCCCTTGAGGACCTGGATCCGGATTATGTCCCTAAGTGTAGACGAGGAGAGCTATCTCGAGGTTTACGGGTTAGGTGCTGCTATTGGAGACGTACAGGTTGCAGAGGACGAGGTTGTTCCAGAGGATTTCTCATGAGCGCACAGTATCATATTCATTTTTTATGCTTAGTATTTTTGGATATTTGGACTTGTAGTGACTTCTGGATATTTGTACTTGGATTTATTTTCCTTTCCATTTTGATGACGGGTTGTTCTCCGCAAAATTATTTATATTGCTTTGGTTGGACATATCATTTTATGTTCATTGTGACTGGACTATCTCTTTGTAATTTTGATGCTTATTGTGGATGAGATTAGATATATAGACTATGACATGTATTGTAGACCATTGTATTTGTATTACAGTTTAAGTGCACTCTAAAGGGTCAATTAAATTAGGATTTTCTATTGGAGTTGTGGTTATGGCCATTGCCACGTGGCTAGTCCCTTGATATTTTGGGATTGGGCGTGACACCCTATATTAACACGTGAATTGGATCCTTACGACACCGTGAAAATGTTTGTGTATGATAATTCATTGTATTTTGGTATCAGACAATCGAGTGTGAGTATTGTCCCATGTATCGCGTGTCGCGGATACGATAACTCGTGAAAAGCTCGTACTCGTGACTCGTCATTCTAGGAAGTTCTCAAGTGTCCACGACTCGAGAACTTAAAATAATTTAGAAATGATTTAACAAGATAAGATTCACCTAGATCATTGGGATGGAAGAATATTGTTCTACCGGCTACCCCGATCTCCAAGGGTCCCTTGTAGCATAAAATTATCCTGCTAGGCAAGGGCTCAATGACTGACCAAGTTTACTCATGCTGCGGCACATTATAAGACAAGTTTATGTTTATAAGACAATTTTATGATTCACAAGTTTAAGTTTATGTTCACAAGCTTTAGTTTATGCTTACAAGCTCGAATTTCTGTTTATGACAAGTAACTAGTTATGCTGTAGTATTGTTGAATGTGCATTTAAGTTTACTCGACAAGCGTACCCTTGGCCACCCGGATTGACTGCAGTATCGGTGGTGGCAATATTCTTAAAATATGCATTTAGTAATTAAGAATGTGACAAACCTAGCTAGTTAATCGTAGCAAGCCGTAGAACTGTTTGGCCGTATGATGAATGATGTTACTTTCATTTTAGCTCGCTTTTCTAGTTTTATTTCTTCCGGCATGTTGTTAGGGTGCTAAGTTCTGCTCGGGTGAAGGTCTGCAACCCCGGTCTTTGTTTGGTTTAAGGGTTGTGGTCCCGATCCAGAGTAGTTCCTATGCTCTCTTGCCGCTCGTTGTCTTACTTTCCTTTTTAGCACTTATCAGTTCTTCTAGTATTGTTCTTGAGACAAGTACATGGTACCGTACAAGTCTCGATCCACATTTATTATTATATGTCTCTTTTCTGCTACTGTTGTGATATGTTTGGTCTATCACCTTGAGCTCATTTGTGGTACTTGTTATTTGGGGTTTTGATCCCACTGGTTTTGTATGGCCATATTACCCCGAGGAGAATCAGGATCCACCGCACTTCCAGCAAGATGACTCACACTCGTAGGACTGCGACCGAAGCTCACAAGTGGATTTTTCTTCCTCCACCCCTCGTAGTGTTATTTCTTTTGTGGTATTTCAGCAAGAGGCAGTGTTTGTAACACCCCGTTCCGCTCAAGCGGACTGCCATTTCAAATGGCAATAATGCAGCTGTCCCGACCCGCTTTGCCTCAACCGAGAAGCAAAAAGGATATCCAGACTTGCCCCTACAGGAATTCAACTTAGGCTTTCAGAGGCTCGCTCGGCGTATCGCTCTACCGAGGCGAATCATCGCTAAGGTGGGTGGCTACGGTGAACTTGTCTTTGCTTAGCCAGCACACATAAAATCTAGAATCTTCATGCTAGTCGCTAGGTGATTCACCCCCTGCATGCTAATAAATCCAACGCACCTAGCTAAGGGAATAATCCCAACTTGTATTGCATATGCTAGAACATGGAAAATGAAATACTACTTATATATGTTCAGACCCTCGCATGCTAAGTCCCTTAAAGGTTTCATCTCTCGGCTTACCTTCGGGCCCGAGCAAACGTGTTTACTTATGTTCCTTAGAAAATGCATGCTTGTCTGCTTGAATGTTGCCTTGTTTTCATCCAAACCCCGGAAGACTACTAAGTAGTCATTCCGTGCATGATTGAACCTGCAAGTATCCGAGACCATTGGGTCTCCAGGCAACCCCGAGCCAGGGGAATGCATCAAGGCAAGTTATTCACTGTACAGAATCATGATTCAAGTATCTCGTGTACTCATGTTCTTGTGTGCACTCGTGTTCTCTTGTTCTAGTGCACTCTTATTCTCGTGTATCTCGTGATAATTGGAAAGACCCAACGATTGCATGTAGTGGACAACTCGGAAATGAGGTATAGTTCCACGGACGGTCACCGGGGTACTGGAACCGATCCGATCCGGATGGAACTCACGTTATTGTATAGTCCATTGTGCTGGACGAGATGGCTTGTAGCGCTCCTTGTTCATTCGCTGCATACCATTTTCTTCAGTGACTGAACCCTACTGTATAGTCCATTGTGCTGGACGGAATGGCATATAGCGCCCCTTGTACTTTCGCTGCATACCATTACCGCCAGTGACTATCGTCCTTTATGGCTATGCCAGCGACAACTGTTCATATAGATAAGTCATCCTCGCTTAGTGGCTATCCGCGTGTGAGTCACTGCATCGCATCAAGAAACACCTGAACACCTGAACGATAATGTTAAAACGACCCTCGTGTTTGCATATGCTATGCCGCCTGAATGCTTATACATGTTTTTGCTTGAATTAACAATGTTTGCCTTGGACATGGAAGGAGAGTTGGTAAGTTGGTAAGTCTCGTCGTGTTTCCTCTCATGTTGCACGATGTAAGCCCCTGATTTTTCAAAAATATTAAAATTGGGATTTTTCACCATTTTCTGGAATTTTCTGAGAATTTTCTGTAATTAAAATCAGGGTTTTGAATTATTATCTAATTTTTAATTGATAATAAACAACATTAAAATATTGTGAAAATATTATTTTTGGGTGTAAAATGGAAAATTGGACTTAGGAAAATTTTTCTGGATTTTTTTGGGCCTCAGACCTATTTTTAAATGCCTAAAAACTATTTTTAATTAATTATTTAAATTACTGTTTTTATTATTATTATTATTATATTTATTATTTATTTATTTATTTTGTTTTATTATATATTTAAATTTTTCTGGGCCGGCCCGGCCCAGTGGGCCGAAGCCCAGCCCAGCAGTTAGCCCCCAGCCCATTCCCCGCGGGTCGGGCGGGTCTGCCCAGACCCGTTAGCCCCGACCCGACCCGCCAACCCACGACCAGCCCCGCCCCCGAGAGACGCGGTCAGCCGCCGAACCGCCCGGCCACGCGGCGCCTCCGCCGGCCCCCTCGCCGCACCCAGCGGCCACGACCCCCCCCCTTTTTCTCCGCCTCCTCCGCCCAACGGCTCCGCCCTACCCCTATTTAAACCCGCCCCGGCCGCCCCCTAGATCCACTCGCCTCCGCTGCCAGCGACCCACGCGCCGCCGCCCTCGCCGTGCCGATCACCCCCCACGACGAGTCCGCCAGCGCCTCCTCCCTCGGCGCCGTTCTCCGGCCGACCCCACAACCGCAGCAGCAGCACGAACAGCAGCCGCAGCCGCCGCTGCCGGCCGCCCCGAGCCACCGCCGCCCCGTGGACGCCGCGCCGCCCCTCGGCGAACCGTCCCCCACCCTCGCCGACGCCTCTCCGGCCGCCCTCCGCCGTACACGGCCGGAAAACCTCCAGAAACCCTAACCCTAGCCCTAATTCTCAGATTCGTGTCGGCGTGTCGGACACGACACGGACACGAGAATATCCGGTTTTTCGAGCCTCTTCAGGTACTCGTATCTTGCACCCTGTATCTCCGTTTTCAATTCCGTAAATTGCGTTGGGAAGCCTGTATGACCCTCTCGGTGTTCGGACAAACTGTTCGGGACATCGCGTCCTGTGGTGATCGCACACCGCGATCCAAAAACAGGAAAAACCAGACCCTGTTTCACCCCGGAACCGAGTCCGCCCCGCCAAACGGGACGACTTGGTCGCGTGCGGTCTTCACAGATACGTACACACCGTCGATACGGACGTGTGAGATTTCGCGGAAGCTGATTCGGGTGTGCGTGCACACCGAAATCAACGCGTATCCGCGGACATCGCCCCGTATCCGGCTTTTCTGCAATTTACCCTAACTTCGTGCACACTCGTCAGATCGAGACGAAACTTGCGCCATCGGACTCGTAGCGATACGCTGGTCCTGTGGGTCAAGTTTGGTTCGATTCTGAGAACGTTGACGAAATCGCGTGTCGTGGGCCCCACAGGCCCCGCTCGACGGGCGATTTTGTGTTCGGCTAATTGGAATCCAAATCTGGAAGTTCCGTTGGGTTCGTATCAGCGTTCCTGACCTGTTGACACTAAGTTTGGTGAATTTGGAGACCTTTGATCCGGACACGTTTTTCGGTGCAAAGCGGGCCCACCGGCGGACCCCGTTTCGGCCCGAAACTGCCGTTTTTGCCCTTGTCTCCAAATTGGACCCAAGGACAGGCGTTTCTAGCTATTTGACATCTTCTGAGTATGATGGTAATGTCTATTTCAGCTTTTGGACTCATCTCTGGACTTTTTCCCCAAGAACTAAATTAATCAGATCCAAACAACAGGCAAGTACCTGCACTTCAAGTTAATCTTTATATATTGTGATAATTAATTCCCTGTCATGCATGTACCCTTGATGTTTACACCTAGTGTTAGAAATACTGAATTTCATGTCTTGAATATTGGTAGTTCCTGTCTTGTTTTTTATGTCGGGTGGGAGAATACCTAGAAGGCATGTAGTTTACCCTTTCCCCTGTATTGTCTAATAGCTGTTGGTACACGACTGTCCATCAGCCGGATCTCGATTGTATTGTCTAATAGCCGTTTATGACGGCCGGATTAGCCTTATAAACCCCTACATGCCAACTATGTATTCTAAAAACAAACACAAGTTCACACAGATAGTTCTGGTCATGTTATATTTCTTGCTGGCTATTGTAGTTCATTTCCTGTTTCATTTATTTCTGTTTCTCATATTCCTGTTTACAGCTAACTCTGAGATAATAATGTTCTGCTAATGCTGTTTCTCAACATGATATCCAATATTTAATTGTCATAAAATATTCAGTTTAATCTTGTTGTGCACTGTGTACCTTGCTCCTTTCCTGACTGGATCTGTTGTTTAGGCGATGATGAGAACCTTGCCCCCACCTATTATGGTCCCTATGAGGGGACTGATGATACCTATGAGGAGCCAGAACCCACCCAGGAGACCCCTGCTGCTGAGTAGCTAGTAGTAGCTATCTTTCATTTCTATTTCTTATCTTATTTATCGGGTTTGTCCCCGATTTCAGTATTGAATTTATGTACTTAAACATTTGAATCTGTTGTCACATTTATTTTCAGTTACAATCTTAAGTTTCATTTCTCCTTATTATCTTGCCCATGTTGTTGTGAATGAGCTAGTTAGCAAATAATGGATTGACCTAGACAGCGTACTACCGCCGACTCTGCGGCGTAGGCTGGACGTACCCACGCACTCGTGCCCGAATTTCCGGGTGCGGGTCGTGACACGTTTTTGTGGTGGCCCATGCAGGTCAAACGACTAAATTGTTCGGTTCCAACTTAGGGACCGAACAGGCCTGCAACAAGATTGAGGATTTTAGGATAAAGCTCATTCACAGTATAGGGTCCTTATTTCAATTCTTGATATCATTTCTGCTCAATTTTCCTATCGTCTTTGATTTCCAAGTATTCTATTCTGATTCTCCTATCCCTTAATCTTTCAGAATGGTCCAGACAAGGAACACAGTAGGAGGCACATCAGAACCAGCTGAGCAGAATGTGCCCGAAACTCTTGCACTCCCGCCGCCTCCATCTGTTCCGGCAGTTACTCTGGATGGGGCACAGCTACTCGGAGTGTTCCAGGGACTAGTGGAATCCCAGAAAGAACAGACTGCACTTCTGCGGACCAGCCTCTCAGAAGCTATTAAGTCCCAGGAGTCACCACTCAAGAGGCCAGGGAGTGCCAAAGACTTTAAGAACCTCAGACCCCTGGAATTCTACGGAACTGAGGGTATTCTCTACGCCGATGAATGGATAGAGAACGTAGAGCGACTCCTGAAGACTGCTCGGGTCCCTGATGATCTCAAAGTGGAGTCTGCAAGCCTGCAACTGTTCGATATAGCTCGGACCTGGTTTAGAGACGAACCTCAACTATCTGCTCCTGACCTCACCTGGGAGGACTTTAAGAGACTGTTCAAGGAAAAATTCTACCCCGAAGTGGCTCGGGAAGCTCTCGAAAGCCAATTCGAGAGACTGGAATAAGGTAACCTATCTGTTGATGAGTACACTGCTGAATTTAGCAGGTTGAGCCACTTTGCAGAGTACATGGTTCGTACCCCGGAGGACAGAGCCCATAGATTCAAGAAGGGGCTATCTCCGGATATTCGCCTTGCTGTCACCACCAGCCGAGCCCGCACCTACGAGGAAATCTTGAGCGTGGCACAAGGCGTTGAGAGAGACATGGGGCATAAGCTAAAGCGAGAAAGAGATACCGGAAATGCGGGACCCAACAAACGCCCTTTTCAACAACAACAGCAGAGGGCCCCGCAACAAGCTCAGCGTCCTCTCCCTTGAGCTCCAGCACCCCAACACCAGGCCCAGGGACAGAACCAACAAGCTGCTGCTTGTAACTATTGTCATAGACCAGGCCATACTTGGCAAGTTTGCAGAAAGAGGCTAGGTGTTTGTCTACTTTGTGGCTCAGCAGCACATCAAGTGAGGGACTGTCCCGCTGCTCAAGGACGCGGACAGGCTTACGTAATGACCGTGGAGAACGTGCAAACTCTGGAAGCAGCTAATGCGCGTAAGTGATTCGTAGATATCTTTTCTAGTATTATTTTCGTGCCTATTGGTTCGTGACCTCAGCCCCAATCTAGTAAATTTTGAACTTGCTAAATACCTGGTATGCTTTTAATTTGATAACTGTTTTAGAGGATTTTGCTATTGTGCTTATTTTGTGTCATTTTGTGAACTTCAATAATTTGCACCTCCTTTTCATCATCATCTAGCGCACTTAATTTTGCTGAACTTGACTTATGCTGCTATTTTATAGCCTAGTTTTGCAAACTTACCCTTTATCGGGCTTGTTCATGACACATGTATTATTGAGGCCTGATCAATCCCACTAATACAAGTGTCTACTCAGAATCAGTGTACTACGGTCTGATCAACCTTAGCGCATTTTGATTCGCACTTCGCATGACTACTTATGTGGATTGAGGTATAGTCGACTAGTATACTTGCCCCTAAAAGTGTCCGAGCATATCGTATCAGCTACATAACCGTACTAATACGAGCATGCGAATAAATGATTACCAGAATAGAATCTCAATCCATAACCGCCTGACAATCCCCATTAGAATTCTTTAAACGCCTTGATCCCTATACCTCTGTTCTACCACCTCGCCCTTAAACTCTTATTATTGATCCTCGTCTTCCCTTACTTCGGAAAGACAAAATCCTGTGTTTGATATAAGTTGAATTGTAGTGTTAGACATACCCCTCAGACCGGTCAAATTGATGATAACCCTTTATGACTAAGGCAATACCCTAAGTGATGTGTTTTGTGTTGCAGACTTAAAGATTCAATACCATGATTTATTAAGTTGGGACCTAGCTTTACTAATTGTACAGCCTTCAAGGATATGGGTAAAATTCTAAGTTGGGTAGCGACCGCAATGTTCACCTGAGAGAAACCCGTTAGACTGTAATCAAGTGAGTTTGGACAGAGAGAACCCTGCTAATTTAAATTTCGAGGACGAAATTTTATAAGTTGGGTAGATTGTAAGCCCCTGATTTTTCAAAAATATTAAAATTAGGATTTTTCACCATTTTCTGGAATTTTCTGGGAATTTTCTGTAATTAAAATCAGGGTTTTGAATTATTACCTAATTTTTAATTGATAATAAACAACATTAAAATATTGTGAAAATATTATTTTTGGGTGTAAAATGGAAAATTGGACTTCGGAAAATTTTCTGGATTTTTTTGGGCCTCAGACCTATTTTTAAATGCCTAAAAACTATTTTTAATTAATTATTTAAATTACTGTTTTTATTATTATTATTATTATATTTATTATTTATTTATTTATTTTGTTTTATTATATATTTAAATTTTTCTGGGCCGGCCCGGCCCAGTGGGCCGAAGCCCAGCCCAGCAGTTAGCCCCCAGCCCATTCCCCGCGGGTCGGGCGGGTCTGCCCAGACCCGTTAGCCCCGACCCGACCCGCCAACCCACGACCAGCCCCGCCCCCGCGAGACGCGGTCAGCCGCCGAACCGCCCGGCCACGCGGCGCCTCCGCCGGCCCCCTCGCCGCACCCAGCGGCCACGACCCCCCCTTTTTTCTCCGCCTCCTCCGCCCAACGGCTCCGCCCTACCCCTATTTAAACCCGCCCCGGCCGCCCCCTCGATCCACTCGCCTCCGCTGCCAGCGACCCACGCGCCGCCGCCCTCGCCGTGCCGATCACCCCCCACGACGAGTCCGCCAGCGCCTCCTCCCTCGGCGCCGTTCTCCGGCCGACCCCGCAACCGCAGCAGCAGCACGAACAGCAGCCGCAGCCGCCGCTGCCGGCCGCCCCGAGCCACCGCCGCCCCGTGGACGCCGCGCCGCCCCTCGGTGAACCGTCCCCCGCCCTCGCCGACGCCTCTCCGGCCGTCCACGGCCGGAAAACCTCCAGAAACCCTAACCCTAGCCCTAATTCTCAGATTCGTGTCGGCGTGTCGGACACGACACGGACACGAGAATATCCGGTTTTTCGAGCCTCTTCAGGTACTCGTATCTTGCACCCTGTATCTCCGTTTTCAATTCCGTAAATTGCGTTGGGAAGCCTGTATGACCCTCTCGGTGTCCGGACAAACTGTTCGGGACATCGCGTCCTGTGGTGATCGCACACCGCGATCCAAAAACAGGAAAAAGCAGACCCTGTTTCACCCCGGAACCGAGTCCGCCCCGCCAAACGGGACGACTTGGTCGCGTGCGGTCTTCACAGATACGTACGCACCGTCGATACGGACGTGTGAGATTTCGCGGAAGCTGATTCGGGTGTGCGTGCACACCGGAATCAACGCGTATCCACGGACATCGTCCCGTATCCGACTTTTCTGTAATTCACCCTAACTTCGTGCACACTCGTCAGATTGAGACAAAACTTGCGCCATCGGACTCGTAGCGATACGCTGGTCCTGTGGGTCAAGTTTGGTTCGATTCTGAGAACGTTGACGAAATCGCGTGTCGTGGGCCCCACAGGCCCCGCTCGACGGGCGATTTTGTGTTCGGCTAATTGGAATCCAAATCTGGAAGTTCCGTTGGGTTCGTATCAGTGTTCCTGACCTGTTGACACTAAGTTTGGTGAATTTGGAGATCTTTGATTCGGACACGTTTTTCGGTGCAAAGCGGGCCCACCGGCGGACCCCGTTTTGGCCCAAAACTGCCGTTTTTGTCCTTGTCTCCAAATTGGACCCAAGGACAGGCGTTTCTAGCTATTTGACGTCTTCTGAGCATGATGGTAATGTCTATTTCAGCTTTTGGACTCATCTCTGGAATTTTTCCCCAAGAACTAAATTAATCGGATCCAAACAACAGGCAAGTACCTGCACTTCAAGTTAATCTTTATATATTGTGATAATTAATTCCCTGCCATGCATGTACCCTTGATGTTTACACCTAGTATTAGAAATACTGAATTTCATGTCTTGAATATTGGTAGTTCCTGTCTTGTTTTTCATGTCGGGTGGGAGAATACCTAGAAGGCATGTAGTTTACCCTTTCCCCTGTATTGTCTAATAGCTGTTGGTACACGACTGTCCATCAGTCGGATCTCGATTGTATTGTCTAATAGCCGTTTATGACGGCCGGATTAGCCTTATAAACCCCTACATGCCAACTATGTATTCTAAAAACAAACACAAGTTCACACAGATAGTTCTGGTCATGTTATATTTCTTGCTGGCTATTGTAGTTCATTTCCTGTTTCATTTATTTCTGTTTCTCATATTCCTGTTTACAGCTAACTCTGAGATAATAATGTTCTGCTAATGCTGTTTCTCAACATGATATCCAATATTTAATTGTCATAAAATATTCAGTTTAATCTTGTTGTGCACTGTGTACCTTGCTCCTTTCCTGACTGGATCTGTTGTTTAGGCGATGATGAGAACCTTGTCCCCACCTATTATGGTCCCTATGAGGGGACTGATGATACCTATGAGGAGCCAGAACCCACCCAGGAGACCCCTGCTGCTGAGTAGCTAGTAGTAGCTATCTTTCATTTCTATTTCTTATCTTATTTATCGGGTTTGTCCCCGATTTCAGTATTGAATTTCTGTACTTAAACATTTGAATCTGTTGTCACATTTATTTTCAGTTGTAATCTTAAGTTTCATTTCTTCTTATTATCTTGCCCATGTTGTTGTGAATGAGCTAGTTAGCAAATAATGGATTGACCTAGACAGCGTACTACCGCCGACTCTGCGGCGTAGGCTGGACGTACCCACGCACTCGTGCCCGAATTTCCGGGTGCGGGTCGTGACACACGACGCACTGCCCGACACGAGTTAGGCTATTCAATATTTGCATGAAACTGATCCTAAGGCAACTAAAAAGACAACTTAATAGTTGGTGCACGGAACTTATATTACGTGTTTGGATTTATCGAGCGGGCGAGTAGCTTCCCCACCAGTGCATTCAATGTACTGATAATCCACCAGTTTGTATGCAGGATGCGGGAGAACCTCGTTCGGTGCGGATGCCTCCTTCGTACGTGCTAAGGCCAGGAGTTCCCTCTGAAGCCTTGCAACGGTGTGTCCGGAACAGTAGCACATATACAAGACATAATGTTGGAACATAGCCCGAACTCGCCTGAACATCGCCCCTACAATCATTCCACAGTTGTAGCCACTTGGCACGCTTTTACTGTTTCAGAGAGAGAGGCTTGAGCGACTTGTAATCTCGGCTATACGCCGCCTGTAACACTTGTTCATATCAATAAAAGAGTTTCTTTACTTCAAACTTGTGTTACAATGCTTCCGCTATATTGTCGACAGTGAACCTGTTACCAAATCGCTATGCGTTCATGACTCCGCTGCACTCAGACAATCTGTGCGACTCTGTGGCTTAGAACTCTTACCGCCATCCAATGAATCACGGCCTTGCACGGGCGCGGTTCACGCTCGTGCGTCATCACGTCCAGATGGGTCAAGCGATCGTTCCGCGGGAGCGCTGGCGAGGGTGATTCCCGCCTAGCGGGAACGGCCGATTTGCCTGCGGGAGATCGGGGCGTGACATAGTGGTATCAGAGCAGAATCGATTCTCTGGCCCAAACCGTTGCTTTGACTCTGAATTATATCGATATGGTATTACAAAGAGCGTTCCACACAATAAGTCCATAGATATTCTCAAAGTGCAAATGTTTTCTGAACTTGAATTGCTTGATTGTTTCGATTGAGTACGGCGAGGGACGGCACTATCGCTACTCGGGATATCGAGAAGTTTATCCTTGAAGTTTCGAGGACGAAACTTTTTGTTGGTTGGTTAGAATGTAACGCCCCGCTCCGCGTCGGCGTTATGTATCAGGTGAGTGGGCAGAACTTCGTTCTCTGATTCTTGCATGCCTTAATAATAACCTGAGTTTTTGCTTGCAATATTTTCATAAGAGAATGATAGAACCTGCCTTGCATGTTAATAAACGAACTCACCTAGCTTATCTTTGAAATGATAAGTCTGCTAAACGAGAATCCTGAACGCTTGCCTAGAGTGCATGAACATGTTCACTATCGTCTATGCTTCGAGAGAACCATACTGTGCCTGAACGTGTTCAAGTGATAAGTCGAATTATCCCGCAACAACGATTGTATTCTGATGGTTCATCTCGTCTGCATACTAGAGTTTATTTGATAGTGTTCCATGTATTCGCATGCGGTCGGACAATGACTATTGGTGGAAAGCTGAGCTGCATGTGTCACGACTGCTACAGAGATAATAGAAAGCAACCATGAGCCACAGCTGCCTCTAGCATCAGATAAAGAGTCATTGGTATGCTGTACAACCAGCTGCCGATCCTGAGATACTCGGGGACCGCCCTGCATATAGCTAAGTCATTGTGTTGGCTTGGATAGATGACTGCCCCTAAGATTATGCATCGTGTGTCTAGCTTTGCATCTGACCCTGGAGTCGCACGAGACACGCTGCGCACACCCTAAGACATGAACGGATTGCTTGCTTGCTTATTGTATATGAAACTCTGTTTCCAAATATGTTTCTAAACAATGTAATATGACTCTGCTAGAACTGCATGAAACGAACCTAGGTAAAAACTAGAAAGATCACTAGTAATGTAATATTTTATAACATGATTACTTAGTGTTGGTTTGAGTGAATACTTGTTTCTGTTCAGTTGATTTATCTCACCAGTACTTATATAAAGTGCTGACCCACCAACAGTTTACTTGCTTGCAGGTACTGGATCGTACGAGGGAGCGATAGGCGTGCCACAGTCCCTAAGACCCGGAATCCTGGTTTCGATTGTTGCCCCAAGAATGCTATCGTATAAGGGGCATAATGTATGGAACGAACGTGTGCCTTTGCTAAAGGAAACCCAAGTTGCCTCGATTGTCCCGAACACTCAGTTGGCTAAATGTATTGCATTGCAACAAGTCCCTTTCCGCTGCTTACTCGATTGATGCGATGATAGCCAACTATCAACTTAAACGATTGGCCTTACACGGGCGCAACCCCAGGCCCGTGCAGCATCACATCCCCGAAAGCTCGAACGGGCCATTTCGTTAGCTCCCTTCCTCCCTCGCACCCGCGGGACGGGCGCGGTAATTCGTGTCTGGCACGCCGAGGCACGGTGATTCGTGCCCGGTTCGATAATTTCGGCCGTACGGGGCGGGGCAAGGCGGAGCGTCGGCCCGGGCGGGACCGGGGCGTGACAGAATGGTATCAGAGCCTAGCTTCTACGCCTTTGGACTTCGATTTGATATCTCTGTTTCGAAAGCTTGTTCGTGGGTTATGTGCACGCTCTCTCTCAATGCCTCGATGGGATGTTCCAACAATAAGTCTAAATACTTTCAAAATGCGTTTTGAATGATATGATTGCTTGTCTGCTGTTGTGCTGCGAGTGGCCTTTGTGACAACCTGTGCGAACCCTTGAGAGTATCGCTAGTAGCTTGTCCGATTTCACTGACTCTAAGTTTGGTTGAATGCATCTATTCGAGGGACGCCTTGAACTAGTGCACCATCCAAGACTTAAGAATAGGTGAAACTCGAGTGCTAAGACTTCGCTATCACTAAGCTGGTTGACGTGTTCACGCTAGAAGTGCACTTCGAAAGTGCGCACGATCCAGTCTAAGCGATATGCTGATTTCGACGCTTGTGCAAGTGAATATCCAAATGAACAAGTACAACGACTTGTCTAAGATTGCCTCAAACCTAGATCACTGCTTGTCCTTAGTAAGTCTCGAGGACGAGACTTTTTCTAAGTTGGGTAGGATGTAATACCCCGTTCCGCTCAAGCGGACTGCCGTTTCAAACGGCAATAGTGCAGCTGTCCCGACCCGCTTTGCCTTAACCGAGAAGCAAAAAGGATATCCAGACTTGCCCCTACAGGAATTCAGCTTAGGCTTTCAGAGGCTCGCTCGGCGTATCGCTCTACCGAGGCGAATCATCGCTAAGGTGGGTGGCTACGGTGAACTTGTCTTTGCTTAGCCAGCACACATAAAATCTGGAATCTTCATGCTAGTCGCTAGGTGATTCACCCCCTGCATGCTAATAAATCCAACGCACCTAGCTAAGGGAATAATCCCAACTTGTATTGCTTATGCTAGAACATGGAAAATGAAATACTGCTTATATATGTTCAGACCCTCGCATGCTAAGTCCCTTAACGGTTTCATCTCTCGGCTTATCTTCGGGCCCGAGCAAACGTGTTTACTTATGTTCCTTAGAAAACGCATGCTTGTCTGCTTGAATGTTGCCTTGTTTTTATCCAAACCCCGGAAGACTACTAAGTAGTCATTCCGTGCATGATTGAACCTACAAGTATCCGAGACCGTTGGGTCACCAGGCAGCCCCGAGCCAGGGGAATGCATCAAGGCAAGTTATTCACTGTACAGAATCATGATTCAAGTATCTCGTGTACTCGTGTTCTTGTGTGCACTCGTGTTCTCTTGTTCTAGTGCACTCTTGTTCTCGTGTATCTCGTGATAATTGGAAAGACCCAACGATTGCATGTCGTGGACAACTCGGAAACGAGGTATAGTTCCACGGACGGTCACCGGGGCACTGGGACCGATCCGATCC
Source organism: Iris macrosiphon (assembly GCA_036927795.1). Taxonomy (NCBI): domain Eukaryota; kingdom Viridiplantae; phylum Streptophyta; class Magnoliopsida; order Asparagales; family Iridaceae; genus Iris; species Iris macrosiphon. The sequence continues at coordinate 34,305,459 of JAYESA010000015.1, read as the reverse complement.
GGATGGAACTCACGTTATTGTATAGTCCATTGTGCTGGACGAGATGGCTTGTAGCGCTCCTTGTTCATTTGTTGCATACCATTTTCTTTAGTGACTGAACCCTACTGTATAGTCCATTGTGCTGGATGGAATGGCATGTAGCGCCCCTTGTAGTTTCGCTGCATACCATTACCGTCAGTGACTATCGTCCTTTATGGCTATGCCAGCGACAACTGTTCATATAGACAAGTCATCCTCGCTTAGCGGCTATCCGCGTGCGAGTCACTGCATCGCATCAAGAAACAACTGAACACCTGAACGATCATGTTAAAACGACCCTCGTGTTTGCATATGCTATGCCGCCTGAATGCTTATACATGTTTCTGCTTGAATTAACAATGTTTGCCTTGGACAGGGAAGGAGAGTTGGTAAGTCTCGCCGTGTTTCCTCTCATGTTGCACGGCGCACTGCCCGACACGAGTTAGACTATTCAATATTTGCATGAAACCGATCCTAAGGCAACTAGAAAGACAACTTAATAGTTGGTGCACGAAACTTATATTATGTGTTTGGATTTGTCGAGCGGGCGAGTAGCTTCCCCACCAGTGCATTCAATGTACTGATAATCCACCAGTTTGTATGCAGGGTGCGGGAGAACCTCGTTCGGTGCGGATGTCTCCTTCGTACGTGCTAAGGCCAGGAGTTCCCTCTGAAGCCTTGCAACGGTGCATCCGGAACAATAGCACATATACAAGACATAATGTTGGAACATAGCCCGAACTCGCCTGAACATCGCCCCTACAATCATTCCACAGTTGTAGCCACTTGGCACGCTTTTACTGTTTCAGAGAGAGAGGCTTGAGCGACTTGTAATCTCGGCTGTACGCCGCCTGTAACACTTGTTCATATCAATAAAAGAGTTGCTTTACTTCAAACTTGTGTTTCAATGCTTCCGCTATATTGTCGACTCAGTGAACCTGTTACCAAATCGCTATGCGTTCATGACTCTGCTGCACTCGGACAATCTGTGCGACTCTGTGGCTTAGAACTCTTACCGCCAGCCAATGAATCACGGCCTTGCACGGGCGCGGCTCACGCTCGTGCGGCATCACGCCCAGATGGGTCAAGCGATCGTTCCGCGGGAGCGCTGGCGAGGGTGATTCCCGCCTAGCGGGAACGGCCGATTTGCCTGTTGGAGATCGGGGCGTGACAGTGTTAGCCCCTTATTTTGAGATCACTTCTCTGACTTCGGTCAACATGATGTATATATTAGACAATGACTGATATATTTGATCATGTATAATTATACTCTGCTAGTGCAACATTTTGTATTCACTAGCTTCATGATCATATGTCATATGTAATTTGGGACGCCTTTTTACTTTCATATATGATATACTCTTGTACATGTGTTGATGGATTGAGATACTAGAATTTGTCGGCCTTAGGACTGACGTCATAGCATGTTAGAGTTCACCCATACGTCTTCTAGATAACCTTAACACATTGCGGCTTACTTCGGTATTCTGCAAGGTGCGGTTGGCCATGTCAGTCCTCATATTTATCCAGTATTCTGGGAGCGGGGCGTGACACCCCCGCTAGCCTCCGCCCGCTCCCGCATCCCATCCTTGATGCTGCTGCTGCTTCTTCTTCTTCTTTTCCTTCTTGTTAGGACTGTAAACAAAATTGACAGTCCTTCCTTGGAAGGAGTGTCAAATTTTTTTACAGTCATAATATTGACAGTCCTAACAATTGGAAGGACTGTCAATATTGTGACAGTCCTAATAGTTGAAAGGATTGTCAAATTTTTTTTACGATCCTAATTATTTATGACTGTAACAATGTTGACAGTCCTTCCAATTGGAAGGACTCTCAACATTGTGACAGCTCTGAAAAAAAAATTTGGACTAAAAAATAGAAGTCATTGACTTTTATACGAAGATTTGAACTGCCCTCAAGTAAAAAAAAATATATGACAAACTTGTAAATAAATTAAAAAAAATTTGGACTGTACGATTTATGTAACTGACTGTGCTATACTCTTCAACGAGCACAAATTCTCTCTGAGACACCCATAAATATAGTCCATCTTTTTCCAAATAATTGCACCTCTACCCAAATTCGTTGCTGGAGTTTTTTTTAGACTCCAATTAAAATATATCAAATAAATATCTGCTCCTAAAACCTAATAAAAGTCAGAAAAGATTTTTCTGCCGACATTGCACCAGGGACAAGAACCAAATGTATGGAAGAATTCTCCAAACCAAACACATATTGAAAGCCTCTTTTGTTGGGAGAAGCATAGGAAATGACGAAGTTCAAGAAATTAGAAATTTCCTTAACGACCTCACAATTTTTTTTCTGGCTCCAATACTTGATAAAAAATACCAATAGCTTATTTAATGGGACAAATGAATAAAATAAAATAATGGAAGGGTCCAATTTTAGAGTTTCTTACTGTCACATTTGGTTTGCAGAATCGTGGAAAGAATAATAATTTTTCAATGAAAAAAATTGGGGGATGGTTCCCTCGTCCACCTAAGAATTTTTCTTCTTCTTTTTTTTTCAATTTTCTTAGCCTTTCAAATACCTGAAAGAAAAATGGATAAAAATTATAATTTTTTTAAGAAAAAAAAAGAACAAAAAATTGATTTATGTTCGGGGTTAGTTATAGGTTTTGTGATTTTTTGTTAGGGGTTAGTCACAAAATTGATTGAAGACAACATATTCTCCTCTCCCTTTCCTACAATCTTTTTCTTTTTCCTACTTTATTCTTCCCAATTCGCTTCATCCTCATCTTTCAACCCTAAAAGATGACACCCAATCTTTCTATTTCTGTTCTTCTTTTCTATTTGTGAACAATTTTTTTCTCTTCCAATTCTAGGTTTTTTTTTTAGAAATTTAGTTTATGTGTGATTTTCATGTGTTTTTAAACATTACTTATTAAATTTTAGGTCTAATGGATGCTTTTCTAAAATTTAGAACAAAAAATTAGGACTTCCAACGTAAAAATTCGATACAGTTTCGTTGGGAACGACAGAGGGCTGTCATGATTTTGTTAGTTCTAACTATTGATAGGACTATCAGGATCCTGACAATCTTAAGATAAAGAATTCTCTATCAAAGGACAGTCAGAATTTTGATAACCTTAAATTTGACAGAAAATTTCGTCATAGGACTGCCAGAGACTGCTAGAATTCAGACAGTCCTTTGTCGTCACTAACGAGACTGTCAAATTTTGATGTTAAATTTTTTTTAATTTTAGGTTCCAAACTTTAGAAAGTATTCATTACAAAATTGCTAACCTAAAATCTAAAATCTATAGGAGAATGAATTAGATTTTATACTTAAAATTTCCACTAAGAATTATGAAATGATAATTTGGAGAGTGATTTTTTTTTTTTGAAAATTTTGTGACTTTTTCTAACAATGGATGTTAAGCGTTTATAAATAATCTTTTCGTATATTTTTATTTTTATTTTTTAAAATTTTTGACATACCGACGTAAGATTCGAAATTTTGTGTACATGCCTTTTCATATAATAAGTAACAAAAGCGGAGTCGAATATGCTCTAAACTAAAACGAAATATGCTCTAAAGTTGAACAAAATTTAGTGTTCTTTCAACCTTCAATTTTCTTCAAATTCAAGGTCCCCCAAACAAAACATTCCAACGGGTTTCGGATTGTAATCCGAACCTCATAACGGGTTCAGGACTCACAAATCATAAAACCTAATAAAACTGCGATTACTTTGACTCTTTTGTTCTTCCCTCTTTCGTTTTCACCCGCTTCAATTTCTCTCTGTCATAGTGTTACGGTTTCGTCGAAGAAGAAGAAGAAGAAAGAAGGAGAAGATGCCGCAGCGGCACTCGAAGAACAACAACGACCTCGCGTTCTTCACGTACGACGAGAAGAAGAAGCTAGGCTACGGGACGCAGAGGGAGAGGCTCGGGAAGGACTCCATCAAGCCGTTCGACGCCTGCTGCCTCTGCCTCAAGCCCTTCCTCGACCCCCTCTGCTGCCAGAAGGGACACGTCTTCTGCAAGGAGTGCATACTCCAGTGCCTCCTCTCCCAGAAGAAGGACATCAAGAGGTGAATGATGACCCCTCAAATTTTGGTCTGAATTGATGTGATTTGGTTTGATTCTGGCTTGGTTTGATTGTTGGCAGAATGAAGTTGGGATCTTTGAGATATTAGTCGCGTAAATAGATCTAATTTGCTCATTGTGACCTAGATCCCCTAAATCCCTAGTAGGCAATGATCGGACGTGTTAGTGTTGTGTCAGACACGTACTGGGCATGACACAAAAACTCCAAAATCAATTCCATGCCCACGTCATCTTAAAGCCACGACTTACTAAGAACACTAGGACATATTTCAAAACGTAAAGATACAACTTGATGTGATAGTGTGATACCCACCAAAATCAGATGTCATGTCTAATGTATTCCTGTTCGTACAATTTAGCCAAATTCTTCTTATTTGCATAACTCATCTGCTAGTGGTATCTGGTTTATGTTTGGATATTTGGCAGTAAAATGAAGTTGGGAATTTTGAGAGTTTGCACCAACATGAATATTACACAATAAAGTACGAACAAGACAACACCGACATGCCACCATTTTTTTGACGTCCTTTTGTATTTTCGAATGTTGGAGTCGTGTCTAATACTTGCCTGACTCGATAGGATTAGGATATGGAGTTGGCAACTAGTTTTGAAGTTTCTGTGCTCCCTAGGATAGAAGTTGCTTAATTTTGTCCAGTATTACAAAGCTCCCCAGAGTCTTGTTACTTGCATACGGAGTCCTAGGAGATTTAAGATACATGCTAGTAGATTTTGGTTGATGTTTGATATTTCGTAGGTTCGGTTATTAGTAAATAACAATATTTCAAATTTCTGAGATATAACATATGCTGTTTGGTTGGTGGTAAACTAAAGGTTTTTTTTAGATATAAACCTATGTTGCGTGGGCATGAATATGGCATAACACAATATGGATAATGAGACACTGACACGACACCAACTTTTGAGTGGCCTAATAGTACAAACCTGTGTCGTGTCTAATACATGTTCTACAGACTTAGTACGTTCACAATGACAAGTTTAAAGTGTCCATTCTTCCTAGCCTCTAGGAGACAAGTCGCTTAATTTAATTTTTTTCCCCTAAGACTTAGCTCTCCCAAATCTTGTTATTTGCATACGAAGTCCTACAATATTTAATGTATGTGCTAGTGATACTCTTAGCTAAACTGGAATGCATATCTAAAATTCTGCATCAGTATTTTTCCCATGGAAAGAAATGGTTAAGAAGCAAGGAGATTCATATTTTAGTCCAGGAGAACTATGAGTATGTTATCATGAAATAAACATGATTTTCTTGGAGAAAATCTTCACTTTTAATGTACCAAGATTTTGTCAATGGTGAAGTAATGACGAGGGGGAAATTGTGACGGAGATATGGTGTTGGTAGTAGTGATATCAGACCTAGTGTTCCGCAGTTTATGGACGTAGAATTATAAGAAGTTGAGATTTTAGTCGAGGGGAAGGTAGTGGGTATACTTTATAAGAACCATGATCTTTCTTTGGTGATTTTTTTATAGATAAAACTGTAGGTAGAAACTCCCCCCCCCCCCCCCCCCCTTTCATTAATTGTCATTAACGAAACAAGACTCAACTACATCATAATCACATATGTTCCTAATGACCATGGAACAAAACATATTAGCCAAGTGACACAACTTTCTACATCATAAACTAAAAATAAAATAACAAATGGCATAAGTCTTCGACTCAATATGCACAATTGTCGCTAGAACCATGTGTGATCTTAATTGCATCCTCGGATTCTGGAGTAATGTGTCTCTGCCTTTTTGCCTTCTTCTTGTCCCTTCTTTTGTCCATAAGCGAATGTTAAACAATATGGATGTAGCAAGTTGTCATATGTTATTTGTTTGTTACTAAATATTCTACTGTTTCTTTCCTTCCACTCTCCCCAAGAAATGGTTGCAACCAACAACAATATCCCACATCCACTTGTCCCTTGTACCAACTCTGTGCTCTCTCTACATTTATTTCAAACTGATTAATAGATATCGGGGATTGTGAATACTGAATGGATCCTTGCACACATCCCAAATTGACCGAAACTCTGTACAATGTAGAAATAAATGTTATACAAATTCCTAGAGTCTTTCACAAAGCCCACATATGTCTGGTCCATTCCAATTTCTTTTAATAAGGTTGTCTAGTATTAGAACGGCATTATTGTATATGAGCCATATGAAATCTCGAACTTTCAATGGAGCTTTAATAGTCCATAAACTCTTTGCATACTCATCAGTTACACCTTCAAAGTTAAGATTCCGGTATAATGAATTAACTGAAAACTTGCCATTATTTCCCTCCTCTAGACACATCATCCTCGACATTTTGATCTGCGAGTCTCCTCTCTTGTGGAAGGTTTACAAGCCGCTCTCTTTCACTTTGCAAGGCCTCTCCTAGGGATATTCTAAATGGAGGTCTCCATTGTAACAACACATGATTGTCTTGTCAAATACCGGTTACAATCCGACACAGGTTACAAGCGGCTCTCTTTTTGGTGATTGTCTTGTCAAATACCAAGGTTTTATCAATGGATGGTTGCAACAAGAACTGGGAAAGGGTTCTGTGAGAGAAATAGTAATATGATAAAACCAGAGTTCTTTTTAAGAAAAATTTACAGGGGAAAGGTTGATGTTAATAGTAAAATCAGAACTAGCTTTCAGCAGTTTATGGTGGTTATGGAACAGTGGTTATGAAGGAAGGATGCGGAAACCGATGATAAATTTGGTGGAAGGCCTATAGCCACAATAAATGTCTATACAATTGGTAACAATTTATTTGTTATAGAGGAGTAATAATAACAAATAGCTATAGTTGTGGGTAAGCTGTGGGCACAACTGTTGCAGGTGGTTAAGTCTCACTACTATTGTGTAGGGAATCTGGGTACAAAACCTGCTAATGCCTTGAAGCTGCAGATTATTAGGAACAGGATGAGGTGATGTCGTGGTGATATTTCCAATTTCTTTGTTTACATTGTCCTCCTTATGCCAATATATGATATTTGAGGATTGGGTAGATCATGTTAAGATAATAAGAAGATCAATCATACCAAGTATGTTGAATGTCTTGAATCCCACTCACAATACTGATTCATATAGAAACTTGAAAGCTGGACATTTCCATCATGATACTATCATAATAATAAGTGAAATAGTTGTTGGTTTAGTTATAGTTATTTCAATAAAATCATGTTTATTATCATGATAGCTAACCCTTTAATCATACAACAACAAGGCCTTTATCCCAAAATTTTGGGGTCCACTGACATTTCCTATAATTATCATGATAGAAATCAGAAAAAGGCCTTCCGAATCCATGTTCTTCCAGAAGTATACTACACCATGTTACTAAGAGTTTCACAAAGAGGAAAAGACAAAGAGTTGATTTTCCAACATTACCTTCAAATAATTTAGTGAATTTAATAATCAAATTGGGGATATTGAGAGCAGAAGAATATTGTTGTGTAAATTCAAGGCAGTGGACGTTGATTTCATGTCATTTGAATACATGGAAATTTTCTGTGTGCTCAAAGAAATTGGGAGGAAGCTTCTGATTGCTGTTCAAATGTATTATACCCAAATCCACTGCCTTGGTTGTGAAGAAGTTCGAAAGAGTTAAGCAGGGGAGACAGTTTTGTACCTAGGTGAGCACAAATTGGAATAAATGCTGCTGGTTGACCTAGTCTGACCTAGTCTGACTTGAGAGGGTTTCCCTCTGAAGGGAAATAGCTACTAGTGTATTAATACATGCTATTCACGTCAGTACTGCTGCTATTTCAGTGTGGAAGAAGAGGTAGTAAATGTCTCTTAAAACTGCTCGGGTCTGACTTATCTTCATAAGCAATTTATAGACTGCATCATATATCGGGACATCAAGCTGTATTATACTCCTGGATGCGTACTTCATTCCGATGCTGAGGTCTAGAGCTTGTGTGCTGGGATTTCAACCATGTTTTTATTACAATGAGAGACAACATTTGGTATCTTGGTCCTGAATGGATTTCAGGTTTGCCAATCATAGCCAAAGCTGGTACCACCAAGGGGGTGGTCTAATGGTAACACCAGTAAAGGAGGAGGAGGAGTAAGCGTGGGTTCGAAGCCCAACCTGGACAATAATTATATGTGAGGGAGTCTCAGTTCTAGTAAGCCCAGGACAAGGACGATCATTAGTGACTGGCCTCATCTCAAATTTTTTTTAATTCTTCAATATTATTTCTGGTGGGGGAGGGATTTCGACTAGTGGAGATAAAACAAAATTGGGTTCTCCTAGTTGGCTTCTAGCAAACTTACGAAAGTTATGCAATCATCTTGTCAGATCACTGGTTGGATGGTAATTCTAACTTGTGAGAGATATTGTCGATCATAGTTGCCTAATTCGCCAACCCTTCCTAAGTCCCACGAATTGGGACGAACAACCCCGAACGGGGTGCGTTCGTGATCCGTTCGTCAAATTTAGCGACCCGGATTTTGATGGCTTTGGTTATGAACTTATGATATTTGGTTTAGTTGCAAGAATATTGTCTATGCTTTCCTTCACTTGAATTTTGATGGTTTTAATTATGAACTTATGATATTTGGTGTATACTTCTATATAATTGTATATGGTACAAAAGACGGCCAAGATAAAAATGAACAACGACCCCAAATAGCGTACCGAATAAGCCTACTTCCACCGCACCGCGTACAGGCTGAGGTACCGTACCGCGTACCTGTACCCGTACCACGTACCAAAGCGACCCACGATCCTGATAACATTGTTGTCGATGATGTAAAATTGCTTATTGGTGCATTCAATGTGATGACTATTCAAAGCCATTAATGGGGTAGTTCATATTCTAGAGGGCTTCTTGAAGGTAACATGCCTTGTTTTTCCCTGGTTGATGGTCATTCTAACTTGGAAGACTTGGTGGTATATATTTGCTCTTGACGATATCTCATATTTCATTGTAATATAGTTCTATTCTGAGCGTGCAGTAACAGTACGAAAAATCTAGCATAATGACCAAGTGATCCATTATCATTCTGATCTTAGTTTAGATTGTCCAACGTAGGGTATTAAAATTTTTCTTTTAGATAAGTAGGTATGTTATTGTGTTAAGTTGTATGGTGTCATGATCACTATGGAGCAATTGCAAGAGTTTTTTGTCTTTGAACAAATACACACAAATTAATTTTGTGTTCCAGCTATGTTCCATGTTGTGCAAATTTATATACACTTAATAAGTCTTAGCAAGAACTCGTTAGCCAATATATTCGTCCCCAATTCTCTCAAAGAATCTATCTTTTAGATTAATAATTTTCAGGAAACTTGCTAGTAAGGATTGCAGAAAATAATAATATGATCATGAAATAAGGTTAAAAGAACCTTTAATCCATTTTTTTAAAGAAGAATAGAAATGGAAAAGGAAAAAAGAACTGTATACATTCTTAATGAGTTCTATGAATGGAAGAGTCATTTATTTACCCTCGTGTTTGAGAATGGATGCTTAGTCTTTTAGCAAAATTAGTTATCTACAAGGAGATGGACTTCTTTCCTGACTTTTGTGGCTTCAAGCAATATAACAGCTAGTATTTTCCCTGATGGTTCTAGGTGGTTGCATTGGGTAAAGTGGAAGTTGTGACCAACTTTTCTGCAGTTTTTAATGGTTGCAGCTGCAAATTTGTTGCTAAGATACTGTGGTTCTGGTCAAGGGGTAAGACGAAACTTATGTATCAATCATGAAATGATCAAAGAGACTGATGATATTGTTCGATAGGGCATTCAAATTTGATCGACTTGTAGGCCTATTCTAGTTTCTACTGGTATGGACAAAATAGAATCCATCTGCGGAAGTGGCTTTGAGTTTTAATTATTTATATATGAACTTGCGATTAGAGTCCCATCGAGCCATCAAGTGTTGATATGAATTATCGTACTCAATTCTCAAGTTGTTTTAGTATACAGATATCATTTTGGTTTATACGTTATAAAATTATTAAATAAAGCGGGTTTAAACATTTAGGATACAAGCTTATTAAAATATGGATACTTAATGGCCTTAGTTTGTAAGTTCAGGTCTGGTTTGGGCCCAAGTCCTTTTATAACCTGATAGTTTATCTGGCTTGGCTTTGAGCAGCGCTTGCACCATGCTAAATAAAAACAAATCAGGCTTGGGCATATTACTATTGACCTATTTCAGTTGTGCTTTATCTGATAATGCTCTCTTGTGCATAAGACACTTTAAACTTCTGCCTTACCCATCAGAATGGTGTTGGCTATGGCGCATAAGAAAGCTTCCATAAAAGATTTGACAGTTTTTTATGACTGCCTATCGGTTTACCGTCAACCCTCTACTCTGGTGCCAAATTCCTAGCCAAGATAGCTATGAGCATGAGAGGGTCATGAGATAAAAACTACACGACCAGTTAGCAGGTAGGTACCTTTTGGATCGGCACTTTACGCACCTACAGCCAAGAGCATCCGCCAAGTTCCCATGAACTATAAAGTTTCTAGAGAAGAGGTAATATGACACAATTTTCTATAGGAAATCACATAAACTCTATGGCACACTAAAAGCAACAACTGCCTTATTTAATGGAGCCACCCCAAGTCGCATCCATAACCCCCTTGTACTCAACACTCAACACTCAACACCATGTTTGCATTCACATATTGGAGATATTAGTGCCTGTATGTAGAAGTCAACATAGGATTATCTAGACATTGATGAATGCTTCATCATTGGGAAGCTTCTCAGTGGTATGCTGCTAGAGTATCCTGGTTTATGCCGTTTGGTTGGTTTAAAATGACCAAGCACATTAGAAATTCCTGAAAGCGTCATAATTACAAAATTGCACAACATGTGTTAGATAATGTATCATTACTAACCATCTACTTAGTAAATCTGCTTGATCCACCGTAGGCATGCAGATCTATTAGTAGATTCAAGAGAACATGGAACATGACTTTGCCATATGGATAACTCCTAATCTGTACCGATTCACACCTAAGAATCCCATTCTGCATGTGTTTCTTCACTGAAACTAGTAAAACTAACCCCAATGATAAGATTCCTCTGCAGACCTCAATAAGAAAATGATTAGATTGTTCTCCTTCAGATTATATCAATATTATATCAATGTGACAAGGTGTCTTCAAGTTATTCTATATATTAAGTTAGTGTAGCCTGAAATCAACTAATAACAGAGATGATCGGTATACTTGAGTATCCGGGTAAGGGCCTGTTTGGTAACAGATATGTGGAGCTGGATGTGGAAATTCTTTGGAAAATAGGGGTGAAAGTCGGATATGGAAATTCTTTGGAAAAGAGTGTTTGGTACTGTATTTGAATTTTGGAGGTGGAAAGTTGTTGCATTGACGAAGTGCAGTTCCTGCCCTGCGACCCACCCACCCACCCACCCATTTTGCTCTCCTTCACATCCTCTCTCCGCACTAGTATATGGGTGCAAAGAGCTTCAGATTTTGACTGGTCTATTTTTTAACTAATCAATAATTAATCAATCACCTAGTTAACACTTTTTAATGTTAACTTTTGTTCTTAATCAGTTTTAAGCTATTAGTATAATTAAGTTAACTGATTAGTAAACAAGATAATTAATTACTTCGTTCTTATTTAGTAATTAGTTAATAAGATCAATAATTTATCTACTAACACTTAAAATAACTATTACATAATTATATTATTTTCTAATCAGGGTAACTAATTAGTAAGCAATATAATTAATTAATATTAAAATATTTAATTAGTTTTAATTTACTAATTAGTTAATATTTAATATGATTAATTGTTCTTATAATTATTTAACATTTACACTTATGCTAAATTATTAAACAAAGTATTTCATATTTTATTATTATTTATGTGCACCCCCACTTTCTTAGTTTATCAAACAACTTTTAGAATTTGGGGGGACGAGAAAGTGCATGGATTCCAGGGACTTCACCCCTTGAAAGTGCAAATCCAAATCCTTCCTCACTTACCATTTAACAAGCAGGCCCTATATTTACTGTACTCTCTTAGTATCTTTCTATCTAGAAGCTACAAAAACACCCACCCTTTTAAAAATAGATCAAATATATTGATACAAATAACTAATGCCTACTTCACAAAAGATGATTACTATGTGTAAAGATGGGATCATAGATTGACCTTGAACTTGACTTCTGCCCCTCTGATATTCTAAAATGATTATTTCCAGTACAAATTCCATCAAACAAGCCTATCTGCAAAGCAACTCTTTCACTGCACTTTTTCTGCCTAAAAGCTAAAAGTATATATTACTAAGCTTGACCAGAAAGGAAAATAGATTAAAGAACAACCCTACTAATACATATCCGTGGAGGACATGCTTCCCCTTGAGCTTTTGAGTAGCAGAGACACTAGTTGGTAAGAGGTGGTCTTATAGTCTTATTTTTAATCAGTCTATCATCTATGACTTTTTGTATGGGCTGGTGATCAATAGCAACCCAACATGATTTTCGGCTATTTACTTATACCTTCTGTACCGGCAACCTCTTATCATGTTGCTGATACCATTATATCCTCCATTATTGTCAGTATTGTTCAATATATGCATTAATTACCCACTAATTTTACGGTTAATTCTTCCATATATTCTTTCATGAGAAGAAACTATCCAAGATTCCAAATAGTGACTCACTGCATCAATTTGGTTTACAAGTTTGAAGTTTCTGCTATTTTTCTAGTTGGTTGTCATTGGCCTTTCTTTCCTAGTTGGTCAAGGCACCGCAACATGTGCTTATATAACCTGTAATTTATGCACCCAGGTTCAACTGTCATCAAGATGTTATTCTGCTTTCCTCTTAATGATGTAAATTTCATATGAGCAGGAAGTTAGCAGCCCATGCTGCTCAACAGCAGCAGGAGAAAGAGGAAGCTGGAGAGAAATTGGCACAAGAAAAGGCCCGTGAGATTGATGCCTTCGATCAGCAAAACCACGGGGCTGTCCCCCAGTACAGCGACAGGAGTTACAGCCGTGACAAGAATGGCTTCCAGGGTGCTAACAGTGTGAAGGTGACTTCCTATGAAGAGGAAGCCCTTCGCACCATGAAAGCCTTTTGGCTCCCCTCCGCCACTCCCGAATCATCTATCAAAGTAGAGGCTCCATCCACCAGCACAGTGTGCCCCGAAGGCAAAGAGAAGCTCAAGTTCAAGAACATGTTCCCGATCTACTTCACCGAAGACAGCAGCGATCATGAGAAGTCCAAATCGTCACTGGAGAGCAACTACATCTGCCCAAGCTGTAAGGTCACACTTACCAACACCCTCTCGCTTGTGGTAATCAGCTCTTGCGGTCATGTCTTCTGCAAGAAATGTTCAGATAGGTTCTTGGCTTCCGATAAGGTTTGTCTAGTGTGCAGTAAGGTGTGCAAAGAGAGGAACTTGATTCCTTTGGAGAAAGGAGGGACTGGATTCTCCGGGCATGACGATCACTTGGAGGCCACGGATTTTAAACATCTAGGGAGCGGGTCAGGCTTGGGGCTGGTGAGACCCGCTACAAAGACGTGAGCTTTCTCTCTAAAGTGATCTGATTCCATCTTTGATCGATTTCTTGAGTACTCTTCTGTATTGCAATCCAGAAAGTTGCAATGTGTGACAAAGTTATTGATGCAAGGGATGTTTTATTCTGCCGAAGACTTTCTGATTTTGTGCTTCTGAACTTAAATTTTGGAAACAACTATTTCTTGCTGCAGTTCGATAGGATGTAAGCTCTGCAATGTCTTCAGAATCTTGAAAATCATTGCTTAATATTAGCCCAGGCTCACAGCCTTCAGGGGCCGTTTATATTTATATTTTTGTCTTGTTATAGGCCTTCCGGGTCACAGCCCAGGCCCAAAATTTTAATTATGCACTTCTGGAATATTGATTAAAATGCTAAAAGAAAATTTTTTTTTTCTAATCTTTTGTGAGTTATTTGTATTTACCTCCATTGCTAATCCATAATTCTGTTTTCTCCGGTATTATAAATACTATCCCATTTGTCAAGAGGCATGACATTATTATTGGATGATTGGGGATTAGCAATGGGGGCAAATACATATAATTTTTCTTTTGTTCTCTAGCACAAGTGCATTCTAACTTACGATACAAATACAAAAATAACCTAAAGATGTTGGTTTAAATTTAATAGAAACAAATTATGAATATGAAGTTAATTTGTTTGGACCGTGCTAGTTAAATGTTCTGGCTCTGCTACAGTTGGTTGTCTAAATAAAAGAAAAAAATATGAACCAATCCCTGATGATGAGTTCAAGAGGAACTTATTATTTGGTTATTTGGAATAAGAAGGTAGCGAAGGAGGAAGATATAGACAAAATGGTCACAAAAAAATCCGCTAAAATTAACAGAAAATTGCCACACCTAACTCTATTAGTGAAAGATTTAGATTCACGTCCACTTTAGGACAAAGTTTTCTAAATGCAATTGGGTTTGAATTGAAGTTTGGAGAATTGAAATTGGAGTTTGAAATAATAAAATTTTGTTGACATAACTCGAGTTTTATTTAAGTTAGGAGACATTTGTGAGCTTGCCGGTAGTATTTAAGTTTTATATAAAAAAAAGGTTCAATTGGAGTTTATAATGGAGTTTCATAAATTTAATCACATTTGGGTTTTTGTAACTCCATATTTTGGAGATCCAAATAATTTTTTTGTCTTACTACAGAAGCACTAACAAACACACCACAATTTTGTATTTTTGGAGTTTGAAAACCTGAACACCAGCATAAGATCTCCTCACACGGACGGAACCAATATTTTTTTACTGATGTTCTTTCAAGAGCCATTGTTTTTAGAGATGTTATTTCATAGTCAATAATAATAATAATAATAATAACAATAATAGTAATCACGTCATAATAGTCTGTAGCTATCGCATTTACAAACCAGAAAGATGAGGAAGCTCTGTTTAAGGAATATACCTAGTAGAGCGGAGAACGTGTCAGCGAGGTCCTTGTCCAGATCTAGATAGAAAGAGGGGGGGGGGGGGGGGGGGGGAGGGGGTCGGCTACTCGGCTCAGTAGGGTGATTTTGTTTTTTTACCGAATTCCAATTCAATGACCTAATTAATTGGATGAGGTCGGTGGGGGTGAATGGGCTTGAAGTAATAGAGCTGGTGGAAATCCATTAAACTTGGAAAAAAAAATTATTAGAAATTTTATCAATTTCAGTGGGGGACTAGGGCCCCCTTTAGCCTTAAGCTAGTTTCGTCCCTGCTGACGCGGGGGTCTCAAGCCTTGGTGGTGGAGGGGGCAAAGGTGGCGAGGAGGAGGTAGAAAGGGTTTCTAGGGTTAGAGTTTGGGACGGGTTAGGGTGTCACACCCCAGAACCATATTACTGAAGAACGGAGGCAAACAAAGCCAATTACGTACACCAGAATACTCTATACCCCGAGATACGGTCACGACTGTCTAGACATGTGAAAATTTACTCTACAATCCAACAATCATTCTTCGGTCAAGAATTCTAGGTGTCTCAATCTGAAGCAAGCAACAAGTTACAAGATATATAATCAACAAACATATAATAGTAAGGCGTCCCAAACTATACATACACAGATGATCATGAAGCTAGTTATCAAAATAAAGAACTACAATATTATATGATCAGCTCTAGCTATAGTCTAGAATATGCTTTACATGTAGGCCTGTAGGCTGCAGTATAAAGTTTCCCAAACACGAGCTAAACACGTGCTCGGTGGCTAAACATCTCAAAAGAATAATTATACAAGAGTAAGTGGGCGATGAAGGAGAAACCCACTCATGTCCTCAGGTACTCCTCGTGTTCACTATCTTGAGGAGGGAAGTACGAAAGATCCAGGGTGTTGCTCCAAAATTTGGCCATACAAAACCAGTGGGGTCAGACCCCAAAATAAAAAAAATACCACAAGTGAGCCAACTTAGGAACTAAAACCAGCTTGCAGACAAATCAATAAGAAATGGCATAAGAAAAACAATAATTAAGTGCAACAGGTATAATCTTGCAGTTAAAACCAGTTCTGGACAAGTATTCGGGAACCAATGCTCAAGTTACAGTTCCGGATCAGTTACTAGATAAATCAGAACAAGACTAGACTAGAAATCAAGCAATCACGGCAATCATGTCCTACGGCTTACTACCATTAGCTAACTAGGGTTATCACAACCCTAATTATTAGCACATGCAAGTTGAGATTCCATATAGCCACATGCCATGCAGACTATCTGGGTTATCCATGCATAAGGATACATATTATATAATTAAATCAGGAATAATTATTTTTTTGGTAGTGCAACACTCGATGGCGTGCTGCAAGTGTGCCCCTCACGACGGAGAGTTCCAAATCCATTATGTGTCTTTGGGATACCGAGATTGCATGTTGCCATAAAATCTCTCTAGATGCTTTCTATATTAGTATTCTAGTTATTAGCATGTGCAAGTTTTCAAGAATTTCTGACTGTGGTGCTCAAAATTTTTGCTTTAGACATGATGCAAGACTGGACAGGAGCTTGACAAGTGCATTCAGGACAGGGACAAGCAATCAACCACGGAAAGTTATCTTAACAGTTTAATTCCATTCCGAAAATTCTAGCATGTCAGGGGTGCGCTTCGTCGAGCCACTATAGGGAGTATCAATTCATGTCAGGTTCCGGGAGTTCACGATTTCAGTATAATTATAGTCCTTGCTTAGGTATCCATATTCTTGTAAGTATCTCAGTCAAGTTAAAGCATTTAAGAAAAAACTTGCATTCATTTAGATCCCAAAGTTAAGTTAAGGAAACAAAACAATTGAAGAATATACAACAGTGGACATAATAATCAAACATGCCAAATTACATAAAACTGGATGTTTGACACATTTTAGAAAATTGGACATAACTTTCTCATCCAAACTCCAAATGAGGCGATCCAAAATATTTGGAAAGACAAGACAAAGATATAAAACTTCCATGTTTTGAGTTTTACAAGATTATAGATAGAAAATTAGTTAAACATGCAAAAGAGGGTCATCCGGATCACCATATGTGTGGCCAGAATTTCATGCACGGCGCATTGCTCGCGAAAATAGAGTGATGCGCGTGGCGCATCGATGCGGGAGACGCATGCAGCGACAAAAAATTTATGCATGGCGTACTGCACTCGACCGGATTTCTGTGCACGACACAATGCGCGTGGCACTATTCATCGTCCCTGCCAGACAGGTCCGAGAACAAAGCTCTGAAACTAGTTTTGGCCATAAATTTTAATTTAACTCCAAATTAAGCAATTCAAAAATCAAAATCATACGAAATTTAATGCTCTATCACGTGGAACTACTAGTTTTCGAAAATAACTAGTTTTAGTCGATCAAAACCAAAGAAAACTCAAGAAACCCATAGAAACCCGAACATAAAAATGTAGATATACTACATTTAAGCCATCAAAACAAAAAATGCTAAGTACTAAGCGCGTAGAGAAGGTTATGGAACATATTATAAGCAAATAAAA
This sequence comes from Iris macrosiphon, assembly GCA_036927795.1. Taxonomy (NCBI): domain Eukaryota; kingdom Viridiplantae; phylum Streptophyta; class Magnoliopsida; order Asparagales; family Iridaceae; genus Iris; species Iris macrosiphon. The sequence goes on along the minus strand of JAYESA010000015.1, from coordinate 34,287,891 downwards.
TTAAAAAAAACTATGAGAAACAAAAAATAGGCAAGTTCTTCCTCATTGGCAAGATGTACTTGCCTAAACCCAGTACCAACTACCACTACCACAGGGTGCAAGGTCTCGACCGGATCTTAGGGTGAGGCTGCTCTCGGCCAAGGGAGAGGAGAGGGAAGAAGAAAATGAAAAGAGAAAGAAAGTGAAAAAAGTAAGGAAGAGAGAGAAAAAGATGATATATATATATATATATATGATAGAGTGAGTCACTAGCCAAAATTGGAAATTGCATAAAAGCAGTTTACAATATCTAGAAAAAATGCATAGGAAGCAATATACAATAAATTACAAGTATACCAGATACAAATACGAAAATGGTGAGACGAGTCGCACAACTCTCACTTCCTTAGAAAAATTTTGTCCTCAAAATTTCACTAAGGCACATGATCTAGCATAAAAATTTCAAGAAAGAAGGTAATAAAATAAGCAAGAACATATGAGTATTAATCATAAGATACGAACTACCTAGAACAAGAAAAGTATACCCAAGACAAGATCAGGGAACGAGATATACGAACAAGTATACCTCTCGAGTCAAACAAATACGGGTATCGATCTTAGATACCATCCTTGCGCTCCCAAGTCGACTCGTCCGGTGAGTGGTGCCCCCAAGCAATTAGGACTAAACAAATGGTTCAGTTCTTGAGAATCTTCTCTCTGGTCCAAAATGGATACATGCCTATCCCCATACAAAAGGTCAGTACCAACGACCAATTCTGAATGATCTAGGACATGGCTTGCATCCGGTATATACCGTCGTAACTGAGATACATGAAAAATATTATATATCTCGCGAAGCGAAGGTGGAAGAGTGAGACAATATGAAACATCTCCAACTCGCTCGAGAATATTGAACGGACCAATATACTGTGGAATAAGCTTTTCTCGCACACCAAATCTGATGACTCCTCGGGTAGGCAAAATTCGAAGAAATACATGGCTGTCGACAGAAAACTTAAGAGGTCAACGATGAGAATCGACCCAATGATGCTGACGATCATGAGCCACATTAAGATGCTTCCGGACTTGCTTGATATCTCAACTGTCTGGGCTATCATCTCGGGATCAAGCAATTGCCTCTCACTAACATCATCACAAGCTAATGGTGAACTGCACTTCCTGCCATACAGTGGCTCGAAGGGTGCCATCTGGATACTTGTCTGAAAACTATTGTTGTAAGAGAATTTTACCATGTGTAAATGATCTTCCCATGAACCAACAAAGTCGAGGGTAATTGATCGAAGCATATCTTCAAGGGTCTGAATCGTACGTTCTAATTGTCCATATGTCTGGGGATGATAAACTGTACTAAACTTTAGACTGGTACCCATACTCTGTTGAAGACTCTTCCAAAAGTGAGAAGTAAATCTAGAATCTCTATCCGATACGATGCTGACTGATATTTTATGCAATCTGACAATATGTCGTAGCTACATCTGTGCTAACTGCTCTGTTGTCTGGGCCACTCTGAAAGAAAGAAAGTGAGCAGTCTTCGTGAGACGATCTACTATTACCCTAATAGCATCTCTGTCAGCTGGGGATCTAGAAAGATCGGTCACAAAATCCATGGTAATGTGTTTTCACTTTCACTCTGGAATCGGTAAAGGTTGAAGAAGTTCTGCTGGTTTCTGATGCTCAGTTTTAACTTGTTGACAAACTAAACTTCGAGAGATAAACCGTGCTATCTCCCTCTTTATGCCATTCCACCAGAAATATTGCCGAATATCATGATACATTTTTGTTCCTCCTGGATGCACTGAATACTGTGAACTATGGGCCTCTGACACAATCTCGCGACGAAGGTCTCCGTTTGGTACACATAGGCGATTCCCAAAATGGAGAGTCCCGTCACTGTGAATTCTCAGTTCTGTTCTACGCTCTGCCTCACACTCTGCTCTGAGTCGTTGAAGCTTGACATCCGTTGACTATGCTGCTCTGATCCGTTTCACAATGTTGGACTGAACTTATATACCTGCCATCAATGTCGTGTTGCCCGACAATACTACTTCTATGCCCATCTCCTGAAGATCTTCTAAAATCCCTTGCTGCGGTATCAAGAAATAGGCTCCGGCCCTCCGGCTCAAAGCATCTGCTATGACATTAACCTTTCTTGGATGATATCGAAGGTCAAGATCATAGTTTGTCATCAACTTTAGCCATCTTCTCTACCTCATGTTGAGATCCTTCTGAGTAAATACGTACTTCAAACTCTTATGATCGATAAAAATCTCTACTGTATATCCATACAAGTAATCTCTCCAAAGCTTCAGCGCAAATACTACTGCTGCTAACTCCAAATCATGTGTCAAATAATTCTTCTCATGGTCTCAAAGCTGCCGAGATGCATAAGCTATAACTCTACCATGCTGCGTGAGAACACATCCCAATCCTTTGCCCGACGTATCACAATATACAGTAAAACCACCTATCCTATCTGGAAGCGTCAAAATAGGTGTCGTGATCAACTTCTGTTTGAGTTTCTCAAAAGAAGCTTGACATTCATCTGTCCAATCAAAGCGTACATCCTTACGAGTCAGTTGCTTCGAGGGTGCAAAAATTCTAGCAAAGTCTGCCACAAATTGCCTGATAATATTCTGCTAATCCTAGGAAACTGCGAACCTCCACAACCGTTCTGGGTACTGGCCATGTCTCAACGGCTTCTATCTTCTGGGAATCTACCTTAACTCCACCTCTAGCAATGATGTGTCCCAAGTAGATCAAGCCAGAATTCACACTTGCTGAACTTTGCATATAGCTTATGTTCCCTAAGAACTTGAAGAACTGCACGAAGATGTTGCTCAAGCTCTGCTTCACTCTGACTGTAGACCAATATTCGTCAATGAACACAATTACAAACTTGTCAAAGTAGGACATGAATATACAATTCATGAGATCCATGAATACTGCTGGCGCATTGGTTGCACCAAAAGGCATCACGAGAAACTCCTAATGACCATATCTTGATTTGAACACCGTCTTGGGTATATCTTGTTCTCTGACTCTGATATGATGGTACTCGGATCGTAAATTAATCTTTAAAAATATTGTTGTTCTACTGAGCTGGTCGAGCAAGTCATCTATCCGAGGCAATGGATACTTGTTCTTGATGGTCACCGCATTTAGGGTACGATATTCAATACATAAGCGTGATATTCCATCATTCTTCTTCACAAGAAGCATCGGAGCTCCCCAAGGCGATCCACTAGCACGAATGAATTTCTTGGTTCTTAACTCTTCAATCATCCTGTACAAGACTTCCAATTATGATGGCGCCATCCAGTAGACTCTCTCTAACACTGGTGCTGTTCAGGGAATGAAATCAATAGTAAACTCGATCTCTTTCTCCGACGGTATGCCTAGAATCTCTTCTGGAAACACATATGGAAATTCGCTGACTACTCTGTGCAATTGCACTTCTTCTATTACTCTCATCCTCATGATCGCTGATGGACATTCCGTCTCACCTCTAGAAAGTGAGAATTCTTTAACTTCGGGGATACAAAAAATAACCTTACCAGCATAGAAATATATCGCCGCATATCAAGCACTCAACCAACCATTCCTAGGATGACGTCATAATCTCCCTTAGAAAATTCTATCAACTTGGCAAAAAACTCTCGCCCGCACACTACGACTCGACATAAGACATAAACTCTATCGACTTCTACGATACCGTTACCAATAAGTAGTCTTATTTATAAGGATTCGGGTTCCAATCTAACTCGTGTCCCAAATTGTACAGATATAAACCATGTGATGTACCATAGTCGAATAATACTGAAGCTGAATGAGAGTTGACGAGAATGGTACCTGCCACCACCTGATTACCTGAAGCTAGATGCTCTTCCATGGTGAGTGCCATAGCATAGACTCATACTCTCGGTGCTGGTCCTCTATGTTGTGGACCTCTTTGTCTGGCCTGTACATGGGCTTGGGCCTGCGCATACTGTTGTGGCCTCTGCTGCTGGAAAACTTGAGATTGAATCGACAAAGGCCTTTGACCCTGGTTCTATTGAGCCGTCACTGGAGCCCTATATTGGGGTCCTGCCAGAGAAACTGATGAGGAACTGGCTCGGTGTCGGCAAGATTCCACTCTGTGGCTTGGAGCTCCACTGGCTAAGCACAATCCTTACGCTCTACGACACTCTAAAATTATGTGTCATGGTTTTCCATAATGTGAACATCCCACCGAAGAAGATGTCCTTTACTGATTTCGAGTTGGGGCTGGTGGCTGAACTGAGGATGTTGAAACTGGCCTCCGTGGGGATCCAATAGTCAAAGTCCCAACTGACGGGGCTAGTGCTGAAGACTAGGTATAGGAATCGCCTGAAGTATGGGTTTTCTTATGACCTCTAGTCCTATCCATAATTCTCTTTAAGGTATACTCATACCTAATCGTTGCTCTTAATACAATATCAAAAGTCTGGAACTCATGCTGTTTTACTGCCAATATGATCTCAAGATGAAGTCCCTGCTGGAACCTTATCACGCCCCAGAACCGGAATACGGAGACGGACATGGCCAGCTCCCCCGTACAAGGTATATAATATCGTACGACGATCACGGCTGTAACTAGACAATGTAACACCCCGTTCCGCTCAAGCGGACTGCCGTCTCAATCGGCAATCGTGCAGCTGTCCCGACCGGCTTTGCCTCGATTAAGAAACAAAGGATATCCAGACTTGCCCCTACAGGAATCCGGCTTGGACTTTCAGAGGCTCGCTCAGACGTATCGCTCTACCGAGGCGAATCATCGCTAAGGTGGGTGGCTACGGTGAACTTGTCTTTGCTTAGCTAGCACACATAAAATCTGGAATATTCATGCTAGTCGCTAGGTGATTCACCCCCTGCATGCTAATAAATCCAACGCACCTAGCTAAGGGAATAATCCCAACTTGTATTGCTTGCTAGAACATGGAAATGAAATACTGCTTATATACAGACCCTCGCATGCTAAGTCCCTTAACGGTTTCATCTTTCGGCTTACCTTCGGGTCCGAGCAATCGTGTTTACTTGTGTCCCTTAGAAACGCATGCTTGTCTGCTTATGAATGTCTAACGTTATTATATTGTGCAATGTTTAAGCAATCCTGAACGCATGAATGGAACGTAGATGCAATATAAATGAATCATGCTACTGCTTGTCTTGTACTCACGTAGCCTCCGGGCGATAATCACGTAGCCTACGGGCGCACGTAGCCTACGGGCGATATTCACGTAGCCTACGGGCGATAGTCACATAGCCTACGGGCGCACGTAGCCTACGGGTGATAATCACGTAGCCTTCGGGCGAATAAATGTTATTGTTCGATCACGGACAACTTGTGCACAAGGTATAGTTCCTGCGGGCGGCTGCTGGGGCACTGGCACCGTTCCGGCTCCGGACGGAACTAACGTTTAGTCTCACGTACTAGGACAGGGTGGTATGCGGCGCCTAACGTTCTTGCACGTAGCAAACCATCTTCGTCACAGACTAGTGTCCATTATGGCATACGCCAGTGATCACCTTGTACCTAACTTGTTGCATGCTTGCTTGTAAACGAAAGATAAACCATTCATCCTCGCTTAGCGGCTATCCGCGTGCGAGATACTGTATCGTATGAAACAAATAAACTGAACACATGAACGATCTTGAAATAAGTACTCGTGTTTGCATATGCTATGCCTCCTGAATGTTTATACATACCCCTGCTTAAATTAACAATGTTTGCCTTGGACAGGGAAGGATAAATGGTAAGTTGGTAAGTCTCGCCGTGTTCCCTCAAACATCGCACGGCGCACTGCCCGACACGTTAGGCTATTCAATATCTGCATAAAACTGATCCTAAGGCAACTAGAAAGACAACTTAATAGTTGTGCACGGAACCTGTATTACGTGTTTGGATTTGTCGAGCGGGCGAGTAGCTTCCCCACCAGTGCATTTAATGTACTGATAATCTACCAGTTTGATATGCAGGGTGCGGGAGAACCTCGTGCGGTGCGGACGCCTCCAACGTGCGTGCTAAGGCCAGGAGTTCCCTCTGAAGCCTTGCAACGGTGCGTCCGGGACTGAAGCTCATATACAAGATATAAGTTGTGAACATCGCCTGACCATCGCCTGTACAATCATTCCACAGTTGTAGCCACTTGGCACGCTTTTACTGTTTCAGAGAGAGAGGCTTGAGCGACTTGTAATCTCGGCTATACGCCACCTGTAACACAAGTTTATATAAATAAAGAGATTACTTTACTTGTTTTTATGCTTCCGCTATATTTGTCGACTCAGTGAACCTGTTACCGATCGCCTATGCGTTCATGACTCCGCTGCACTCGGACAATCTGTGCGACGCTGTGGCTTAGAACTCTTGCCGCCAGCCAATGAACCATGGCCTTGCACGGGCGTGGATCACGCTCGTGCGGCATCACGCCCGGATGGGTTAAGCGATCGTTCTGCGGGAGCGCTGGCGAGGGTGATTCCCGCCTAGCGGGAACGGCCGATTTGCCTGCAGGAGATCGGGGCGTGACAGACAAGAGGGTACATACTACAAGCAAGTCACTTAGGGTCACACAATACATCTATTGTCTCAATCAGTCAAGTAAGGATAATAAACATAGAACATGCATGACAAGAAAGTAAGGTGTCCCAAATATCCTGCCACAATATTCTAGAACCAAGATGTATAAAACAAAAAAGCTGGTAGAGTAGCAAAATACATGACCATGATCAGTTGCAGTCTGATTAATTACAATCATGTAAGAAAATAAAATGTTCAGACTCACGGCTAACAAGTGTCGGTGGCTAAAGTCCCAAAGGAGTATAATATGTGATAGCGAGCAGGAAAGAAGAAACCCACTCGTTTCCCTCAGCGACCATCCGCCTGGTGCGCGCCATTGTTCAGGGAAAAGTATGCTTGATTCTTGGGTGCTGACTCTAAACCTGGCCATGCAAAACTAGTGGAGTTAGACTCCTAATAGCTAGTATCACAAAGGAAGCACGAATGAATAAACAAAACCAAGAAGAATAAATATATATATATATATATATATATCCCTGTATCATAGTTTTGGTTAATGGAATATCGTGATACAATAATCTAACCCTACAACCAAACTAGGACAAGGGTTAGACCATCGCACCATGATAGTCCATGTCCCTAAACTATTTAACAGAAGGTACAATGCACAATCAAGTTCAGTTACATAATCGGCCAATCACTTGAACGACTTACTAGGTGTCACTCTCCGTTCCCGATATACGTATTTGGAACATATTAGTTTTTCTTCTTATATTACTTATTGCATGCATGGTAATTAGGTTGCATGTCATGAAGACTATGCCCATTCTTTGGTTCAATTAGACTCATAGTTTAATTGTTGGGATTGGTTTGGTCATGAGTGAACCCATGGTCTAAACCTCAATCCTAGCATATATAAGTTAACTTCTTTCTCTCTCCTCTCACATTCTCTCATTTTTCCTTCATTCATTTAGGCAAGTACACCTTGCACTACATGGAGAAACCTTTTGATTTTGATTCTTGTTCTTTCCTATATTTTATTAGTCTAATATGTGTGCAATATGACTCTATAACCTTTTAATACATGGAGTTTTCAATTTTGATGGGTAGAATTGAGTAGATCTACATTTCTAACTTAGAGTTTTTATGGGTTTTATGAGTTTTTCTTAGTTTTGATCTATTAAACATGTATTTTTGAAAACTAGTTTTTGCTACATGATAGAGCTTTCAATTTCAAGCGTTTTGACTCCTCCGAGCAACCACGGCCACCGCCACCACCTTAACCACCTCTACAGCAACCACCGCCACCATCTTAACTACCACCACAGCCATCCTTGTCACCACCCCATTTCCAGAGCCGGGTATTTTTTTTATTTTTAATTTAGTTAATTGTGGATTATTTATATTTAATTGTATTTATATTTAATTATTGATTGTATTATATTTTTATTGTTTGATTTAGGATTTTGGCTAGCCTGGACCCATGTCAGACCCTAGTGGACCCATGTCCGACCCAGCCCACACCCTTGTGAGAATTATTTTGGGGGCTTAGAATATTTATTTTATTTTAGGAAGTTAGTTGGAGAGATTTGGAACTAGTTTGAGCGCATTTGGAATCCGGAACCCGAAACCAAGTCATGTAGGGGCATTTTGGTAATTTTCCAACTTGTAAACCCCCTTTATTATTCCTTGGCCGACCATTTCATCCCCTCCCAGACCGTGGAACAGCAGCCCCCACTCCCCTTTCTCTTCTTCTTCATCTTCTTCTTCACTTCTTCTTCTTCTCCACTTCTTTTTCTTCTTCCTTCCTTCTCCAAGTAAGTTCCTTCCTCCTATTTCTCTTCTTTCTTCTTCTATTCTCCATGGTTGCTAACCCTAACCTTGCATTTTCCCTAACCTAGGTGGGTAGAGCCTAGATTTGGTGTTGGAGCTTGGATTTGAGGCTTGGAAGCTTGGATTGGAGGATTTGGAGCAATTTTGAGACTTTGGCTTGGGATTCCAACTCCCAAGAGGTAAACCCTAATTTTTCCCTTGTAATTACTCTTTTATAGTGTAATTAATATTTTAGAATCTTCCTAGACCCTTAGGCTACCCGTGGGAGGAAGTTGGAACTAGTTTGGTTGGGTTTAGAGACTTTAACATTAGGTTTTGTGTCAATTTCGGGTGGAATCCGAATTTGGCCCAATTTTGGGTGATGCCCTAGGTTAGATGGACCTAGGTAGACGTTGTCGGGTGTCTTGAGGGTGAGTGCGTGTCTCCGTTCGGACACGGGAAGCCATGTCGCGGAAAAACGGGCATTTCGGGCGAATTTGGGGTTTTTCTTCGTCGCCGATTCTAAGTGCGTGTGCGTTTCCGCCACGGGCCTAGAATCGATGCGGGAGCACATTTTCTAGGATCTAGACATCGTTTAGGACGTGTGGGTAAATTTTGGGCCGATTCCGAGTTCGTTTGGTGTGCGTTTCAGGAGGTTTTCCGAGCCGCGCACCACGTGTTCGTCGAAATGACCGAACGGCCATTTCGACTTGGTTTCCTCGTTTCGGGCTTGTGCGCGCGTTGGGTTAGTATCGGGGAGTGTGTGCTAGAGTTTTCGAGTTATATTTTATATATTTATAGGCGTTGGTGAGTGTCGGGGTCGTTGGGCGTGCGTAGGTGGGGCGTTGTGAGCGTTGTGTGCATCGTTGTGGTGGTGTTGTGTTTGTGTATATATGTCTCTATATATATATTTATTTGTGTGTGTGTTCCTATATATATATATATTTCTATTTATATAGATATGTGTGGTTATGTGTTTGTGAGTGTGTTAGTGAGTGCTTGTGTGAGTGTGTGCTAGTGTGTAGGTGAGTGTGTGTGAGTGTGAGTGAGTGCCTATATATATATATATATATGAGTGTAGATATATATGTGTGTATATATATATAGATGTGTGTTTATATATGTATAGATATATGTGTGTGCTTATGTGTGTGTGTTGATAGTGTTGTGAGTGTGTGTGTGTATTAGTGTGCTAGTGTGTGTGTTAGAGTGTGTAGATGAGTGTAAATATATATATAGATATCTAGTTATATATATATAGATGTATATATATGTATATGTATATATGTATATGTATATAGGAGTGTGTGTGTGTGTGTTTGTGAGAGGGGGGGTGCCTGGGACTGGAACCAGCAGCTGCAGCAGCAGAAATAGGCGCAGCAGCAGCAGTATTCAGCAGTAGCAGCAGCTCGCTCGAGCGAGGCAGCGCCGCGGCAGCAGCTCGCTCGAGCGAGGCAGCACCGCGGCAGCAGCAGAAGCATCAGCAGCAGGCTGCAGCAGAGCACGCGGGCGCAGCAGCGCCGCGGCAGCAGCGGCAGCGCGCCGCGGCAGCAGCTCGCTGCAGCGCGGCCTGCAGCAGCAGCAGCAGCAGTTCCAGCGCCGCGACAGCAGCAAGAGCATGAGCAGCAGCTGTAGCAAGTAGAAAATGCAGCAGCAACAGCAGTTTAAGGTAGCAGCAGCAGCAAGTTAAGGCAAGGGCAGCAGCAAATGCGAGGGAGAGGGAGAGATATATACATAGATATATATAGGTAGTTAGATTATTAGATAGATAGATGGTTAAATAGATAGGTAAATAGTTTGATGGATAGATAAGGTGAATGGATAGATAACTAGATCTATAGTTAGATGGGTATATAGATTGTTAGATAGATAGACACATAGATAGATGCATAGATAAATAGATAGATAGATAGATATATGGATAGGTAGATATATGAATAGCTAGGTTGATAGATAGATATAAAAATAGATAGATTAACACATAGATGGTTAGATAGATACATAGGTAACTAGATACCTAGGTAGTTAGAGATAAATAGATAGATGCTATATAGATATTAGATGGATAGGTAAATAGTTTAATAGTTAGATACATAAATAAATAGCTAGTTAGATAGTTAGATAGATAACTAGATAGGTTGATACTAGATAGGTAGATGGATAGGTAGAGGGATAGCTAGATATATAGATATATATATATAGATATATACATAGCTAGATAGATAGTTAGATATCTAGGTATAGATATATATATTTGAGGGTAAGGTAAGGTAAGGTAAGGTATTGGGTATAGATATATAGGTATATGCCTATATGTATTAGATATCTATATTTTAGCCTAGATTATAGCTAGATATATAGGTTTATGCATAGTAAGTTAGCTAGAGGGGTAGTCGGGCTGAGTTTAGAGCGGTATCTCAATACCTTGAGATACCGAGGTATCTCAATACCTTGAGATACCGAGGTATCTCAATACCTTAAGATAACCAAGGTATTGGGTTTCGAGCGAGATTTTTGAGCAATAGCGTAGGAATAGTATTGAAGTGATTTTTATATGCTTATGTGTATATATTTACGCGTGCTAGCATAGGTTTTAGCGGGTTTATGCGGGATGCGTAGCCTAGGTTGAGGTATCAGATACCGAGGGTATCCCGGTATCTCAAGGAGGCGAGTTTGTGAGTTTTCTAGCTTAATGAGCTCGGTTTGACCTAGAATTTTAGGAGCACCCTAGTTTGACCCAGACTTGACCGTAGTTGACTCGATTGACCGCCAAAGTCAACTTTTGACCTAGAGTTGACTTTTTGGACCCAGAGTTGACTTTTTGACCCAGATTTTACCGGTTTGACCCGTTTGACCTAGAACGACCCTAGAAGCCTATTTTTAATTATTTTATATCTGTTTAACTCATTAGAACCCTGTTTAACCTTGCTTTTCGTATTAGGTCCTTGTGATACCGGTTCGGATCGCCAGTTGCTCAGGACGTCAGGCGAGTACATTCTCTGATAGTTTTCATTATCTGATGATTATTATGATTCAGCTTCTAGTATAGTATTATATGATTATTCTGGCACAATACGGGATACTGACTGGTATTTCTGGATTCATTTACTTGCGACACGTACATTTCATATTTCTGGCCTCTATTCTGGAATCACTACAGGCATCACCTACAGGCATCACTACAGGCATCATTCATGTTCAGGCTGGACTCATCTTGATTTGCGTGTCGGGTCTTGGATCCACTTGTATTAGTCGGGGCGGGGAAATACTCGAGTAGACATGTAAACATTCCTATCTGGCATCATCAGGAATCACTCCCTCTGGTCTAATCTGGAATGATAGCAGCCGCGCACCCAGTGCGCGGTGAGCCGTACTTACCCCTAGCCGTTTATATGTCGAAACAAGTATTTCAAAGACACCGAGTTCATTCTTTATAGTCTGGACTCTCATGCATTTCTTGACTTGCCTCACTTACATGTTTCTGGACTTGACTCACTACATATTTTTCATGCTGGACTCACTACACGTTCATGTGCACGGACTTGATCTTAGCTTAGATTCTTGTATCTTACAGTTACTACTATCTTGTTTCTGATATTCCTGCATCTTTACCTTTATGCACCAGTGATACATGTTTATTTCCTGTTTCATACTTACTTCTTTCTTCTTGCTACTTGCTATAACTGTTTTATAGTTTTTATCATTTAAATGGAACTGCTGTTAGAGATGTACTTGCTCCAGTCCTGACTGGACATATTTTTCCAGAGTATCCGGAGGATTGGTGTCCGACGTTCTATGGACCTGAGCCTGTCGATGGTGCAGACAGGGACCCTCTAGTTTAGGGGTGATTTTCGGGTTGGTAGCCGGGATCACTAGGATCTTGTTGTTGTTTTATTAGCCTTAGTACCGGATTTGTCTCCGGTTTTGGATTGAGACCTTGTTTGTATATTATTTTGGATATTGTTGTATTATTATTTGATGTTGTGGTTGTTGTAGTAGTTGTTGTTGGTTAGACTTTATAGTTGTTAGATCTCTGTGTTATCTTATCGTGCTTAGATTCGTGATTGAGTATATTGTGATTATCATTTGATATTTGCTCCTCCGTTTGGAGTTGAGATCTTGACAGGTTTATATATTGTTTGTGTGGTTGCCCTCCTTTTGGAGAGGTCATGCCCGATTTTTGTGTGAGATTATTATCTAGATAGTTGACCTAGACAGCGTTCTACCGCCGATGCTGCGGCGTAGGCTGGACGTACCCACGACTCATGCCCGATTTTTCGGGTGCGGGTCGTGACACGTTTTTGGTGGCGGCCCCATGCAGGTCTCGATTCGCAATTAGTGCGATGTCGTGGTGGTACAACAACTTAGTTGTACTGCTGCGAGCCTGCTATAGGATCTAGGATCTAGAATGAGAGTGTACTCAATCACGACTAGAAATAATTCCAATCTAATTATTCTGAAATTGCTTCTTTTGAAATATTACTGTCCTTCTTTGATGATATCGTATCTTGCGCCGTATTGACTTCTTTTGATCTGTGTTCAGGATGCCTCCGAAGACACGATCCCATCGTACCGTTCCAGCAGTTGCCTCGGAGAGGTCTGCTACCTCTCGTCCAGCTCGTATTCAGGCAGCTGCTACCGCTCCACTCACCACTCCTGCGGTTGAGGGAGCATCTGCTTCTCTCGGGGATTCTCCTTCACCTGTCGATCCGAGGACTACCCCAGTCGTTCCGGTGGTTCCTCCACCACTTCCTGCTCCAGTAGATGCCGTGCAGTTGTTTGCGTTCTTCAGGGAGATGATGGACGCGCAGCACCGTCAGGTGGATGTGATGAGATTGGGCATTGAGAACGCCCACCAGGTGGCCATGACAGCAGTGGATAGGGTGGCACAGATTCAGCCACAGGCAGATCAGATTCAGCATCCGAGGCCGGGCAGTATTATCGACTTTCAGAGGATGCGGCCCAAGGAGTTCCGTGGTACAGAAGGTATCCTGTACGCGGATGACTGGATAGAGCAGATTGAGGGCATCTTCAGGCTGGCGCAGATTCCAGACAGCATGCAGATAGAGGCAGCGGGCAGTCAGATGTTCGACCTCGCCTTGACATGGTATCGCACAGATACGAGGATTACGGCGCCAGGGCTTACTTGGGAGGCTTTCAAGAGGCTTTTTAAGGAGAAGTTTTTCCCAGATGTGGCGCTCAGTGCTTTGGAGAGCCAGTTCGAGGCACTCGTCCAAGGGAGCATGACGGTGGACGAGTACGCAGCGGAGTTCTGCTGTCTGGGCAGATTTGTAGATGGCTTGAGTGAGGCAGCCAAGGCGAGGAAGTTTCGCAAGGGCTTGGTCATGGCGGTCAAGTCTTTGACCAAGAGCGACCGCGAGGCAACTTTTGAGCAGATAGTAGGAGATGCTCAGAGAGCAGAGGATGACTTGGAGCTCAAGTCCAAGAGAGGCAGGGATGATTCAGGCAGTGCCAGTGGTAGTGCGGGACCAGCTAAGCGTCCCTATGTGCAGAAGGCAGCACAACAGGGTCAGGATCAGAGGGTGCCCACTTGTGCCTACTGCAGGAAGGCAGGACACACTTGGGATGTTTGTAGGAGGAGGCTGAAGGTGCGTTTGTTCTGTGGATCCGCTGCTCACCAGATGCGAGATTGCTCCACTGCACCTCCATTGGGTGGAGCACAGGATCAGAGAGTTGGAGCTAGGCCATCTGTGGCACAACATCATGCCCCGCACCAGCAGAGGGATACACCCCAGCAGGGTAGGGCTTATGCGTTGACGGTCGAGGAGGCCGATGCTACGGGTGTCGGGTTAGCAGGTCTGTCTCTTGTTTCTTCTTCCTGTCCTTTTCCATTCCTGTGGTGTGCTTCATTAGTACCTGTTAGATTTTTCTTTGTGCTGTGGTAGATAGTGTAGTGACCCCGATTGAGACTGTAATAATACGACCAGTAGGACCATGATCTTGTATGTTGTTTAGGTAGAATTTCTTGACTGTGATTGTTGGGGGTTTGACCTAGAGAGAGTGTGATTGACTTTAAATTTCGAGGACAAAATTTTCTAAGGAGGATAGGCTTGTCACCACCCCATTTCCAGAGCCGGGTATTTTTTTTATTTTTAATTTAGTTAATTGTGGATTATTTATATTTAATTGTATTTATATTTAATTATTGATTGTATTATATTTTTATTGTTTGATTTAGGATTTTGGCTAGCCTGGACCCATGTCAGACCCTAGTGGACCCATGTCCGACCCAGCCCACACCCTTGTGAGAATTATTTTGGGGGCTTAGAATATTTATTTTATTTTAGGAAGTTAGTTGGAGAGATTTGGAACTAGTTTGAGCGCATTTGGAATCCGGAACCCGAAACCAAGTCATGTAGGGGCATTTTGGTAATTTTCCAACTTGTAAACCCCCTTTATTATTCCTTGGCCGACCATTTCATCCCCTCCCAGACCGTGGAACAGCAGCCCCCACTCCCCTTTCTCTTCTTCTTCATCTTCTTCTTCACTTCTTCTTCTTCTCCACTTCTTTTTCTTCTTCCTTCCTTCTCCAAGTAAGTTCCTTCCTCCTATTTCTCTTCTTTCTTCTTCTATTCTCCATGGTTGCTAACCCTAACCTTGCATTTTCCCTAACCTAGGTGGGTAGAGCCTAGATTTGGTGTTGGAGCTTGGATTTGAGGCTTGGAAGCTTGGATTGGAGGATTTGGAGCAATTTTGAGACTTTGGCTTGGGATTCCAACTCCCAAGAGGTAAACCCTAATTTTTCCCTTGTAATTACTCTTTTATAGTATAATTAATATTTTAGAATCTTCCTAGACCCTTAGGCTACCCGTGGGAGGAAGTTGGAACTAGTTTGGTTGGGTTTAGAGACTTTAACATTAGGTTTTGTATCAATTTCGGGTGGAATCCGAATTTGGCCCAATTTTGGGTGATGCCCTAGGTTAGATGGACCTAGGTAGACGTTGTCGGGTGTCTTGAGGGTGAGTGCGTGTCTCCGTTCGGACACGGGAAGCCATGTCGCGGAAAAACGGGCGTTTCGGGCGAATTTGGGGTTTTTCTTCGTCGCCGATTCTAAGTGCGTGTGCGTTTCTGCCACGGGCCTAGAATCGACGCGGGAGCACATTTTCTAGGATCTAGACATCGTTTAGGACGTGTGGGTAAATTTTGGGCCGATTCTGAGTTCGTTTGGTGTGCGTTTCAGGAGGTTTTCCGAGCCGCGCACCACGTGTTCGTCGAAATGACCGAACGGCCATTTCGACTTGGTTTCCTCGTTTCGGGCTTGTGCGCGCGTTGGGTTAGTATCGGGGAGTGTGTGCTAGAGTTTTCGAGTTATATTTTATATATTTATAGGCGTTGGTGAGTGTCGGGGTCGTTGGGCGTGCGTAGGTGGGGCGTTGTGAGCGTTGTGTGCATCGTTGTGGTGGTGTTGTGTTTGTGTATATATGTCTCTATATATATATTTATTTGTGTGTGTGTTCCTATATATATATATATATATATTTCTATTTATATAGATATGTGTGGTTATGTGTTTGTGAGTGTGTTAGTGAGTGCTTGTGTGAGTGTGTGCTAGTGTGTAGGTGAGTGTGTGTGAGTGTGAGTGAGTGCCTATATATATATATATATATATATATATATATATATATGAGTGTAGATATATATGTGTGTATATATATATATATGTGTGTTTATATATGTATAGATATATGTGTGTGCTTATGTGTGTGTGTGTTGATAGTGTTGTGAGTGTGTGTGTGTATTAGTGTGCTAGTGTGTGTGTTAGAGTGTGTAGATGAGTGTAAATATATATATAGATATCTAGTTATATATATATAGATGTATATATATGTATATGTATATATGTATATGTATATAGGAGTGTGTGTGTGTGTGTTTGTGAGAGGGGGGGGTGCCTGGGACTGGAACCAGCAGCTGCAGCAGCAGAAATAGGCGCAGCAGCAGCAGTATTCAGCAGTAGCAGCAGCTCGCTCGAGCGAGGCAGCGCCGCGGCAGAAGCTCGCTCGAGCGAGGCAGCACCGCGGCAGCAGCAGAAACATCAGCAGCAGGCTGCAGCAGAGCGCGCGGGCGCAGCAGCGCCGCGGCAGCAGCGGCAGCGCGCCGCGGCAGCAGCTCGCTGCAGCGCGGCCTGCA
Source organism: Iris macrosiphon (assembly GCA_036927795.1). Taxonomy (NCBI): domain Eukaryota; kingdom Viridiplantae; phylum Streptophyta; class Magnoliopsida; order Asparagales; family Iridaceae; genus Iris; species Iris macrosiphon. Next base: position 34,271,396 of record JAYESA010000015.1, on the reverse strand, counting down.
GCAGCAGCAGCAGCAGTTCCAGCGCCGCGACAGCCGCAAGAGCATGAGCAGCAGCTGTAGCAAGTAGAAAATGCAGCAGCAACAGCAGTTTAAGGTAGCAGCAGCAGCAAGTTAAGACAAGGGCAGCAGCAAATGCGAGGGAGAGGGAGAGATATATACATAGATATATATAGGTAGTTAGATTATTAGATAGATAGATGGTTAAATAGATAGGTAAATAGTTTGATGGATAGATAAGGTGAATGGATAGATAACTAGATCTATAGTTAGATGGGTATATAGATTGTTAGATAGATAGACACATAGATAGATGCATAGATAAATAGATAGATAGATAGATATATGGATAGGTAGATATATGAATAGCTAGGTTGATAGATAGATATAAAAATAGATAGATTAACACATAGATGGTTAGATAGATACATAGGTAACTAGATACCTAGGTAGTTAGAGATAAATAGATAGATGCTATATAGATATTAGATGGATAGGTAAATAGTTTAATAGTTAGATACATAAATAAATAGCTAGTTAGATAGTTAGATAGATAACTAGATAGGTTGATACTAGATAGGTAGATGGATAGGTAGAGGGATAGCTAGATATATAGATATATATATATAGATATATACATAGCTAGATAGATAGTTAGATATCTAGGTATAGATATATATATTTGAGGGTAAGGTAAGGTAAGGTAAGGTATTGGGTATAGATATATAGGTATATGCCTATATGTATTAGATATCTATATTTTAGCCTAGATTATAGCTAGATATATAGGTTTATGCATAGTAAGTTAGCTAGAGGGATAGTCGGGCTGAGTTTAGAGCGGTATCTCAATACCTTGAGATACCGAGGTATCTCAATACCTTAAGATAACCAAGGTATTGGGTTTCGAGCGAGATTTTTGAGCAATAGCGTAGGAATAGTATTGAAGTGATTTTTATATGCTTATGTGTATATATTTACGCGTGCTAGCATAGGTTTTAGCGGGTTTAGGCGGGGTGCGTAGCCTAGGTTGAGGTATCAGATACCGAGGGTATCCCGGTATCTCAAGGAGGCGAGTTTGTGAGTTTTTTAGCTTAATGAGCTCGGTTTGACCTAGAATTTCAGGAGCACCCTAGTTTGACCCAGACTTGACCGTAGTTGACTCGATTGACCGCCAAAGTCAACTTTTGACCTAGTTTTGACCTAGAGTTGACTTTTTGGACCCAGAGTTGACTTTTTGACCCAGATTTTACCGGTTTGACCCGTTTGACCTAGAACGACCCTAGAAGCCTATTTTTAATTATTTTATATCTGTTTAACTCATTAGAACCCTGTTTAACCTTGCTTTTCGTATTAGGTCCTTGCGATACCGGTTCGGATCGTCAGTTGCTCAGGACGTCAGGCGAGTACATTCTCTGATAGTTTTCATTATCTGATGATTATTATGATTCAGCTTCTAGTATAGTATCATATGATTATTCTGGCACAATACGGGACACTGACTGGTATTTCTGGATTCATTTACTTATGACACGTACATTTCATGTTTCTGGCCTCTATTCTGGAATCACTACAGGCATCACCTACAGGCATCACTACAGGCATCATTCATGTTCAGGCTGGACTCATCTTGATTTGCTTGTCGGGTCTTGGATCCACTTGTATTAGTCGGGGCAGGGAAATACTCGAGTAGACATGTAAACATTCCTATCTGGCATCATCAGGAATCACTCCCTCTGGTCTAATCTGGAATGATAGCAGCCGCGCACCCAGTGCGCGGTGAGCCGTACTTACCCCTAGCCGTTTACATGTCGAAACAAGTATTTCAAAGACACCGAGTTCATTCTTTATAGTCTGGACTCTCATGCATTTCTTGACTTGCCTCACTTACATGTTTCTGGACTTGACTCACTACATATTTTTCATGCTGGACTCACTACACGTTCATGTGCACGGACTTGATCTTAGCTTAGATTCTTGTATCTTACAGTTACTACTATCTTGTTTCTGATATTCCTGCATCTTTACCTTTATGCACCAGTGATACATGTTTATTTCCTGTTTTATACTTACTTCTTTCTTCTTGCTACTTGCTATAACTGTTTTATAGTTTTTATCATTTAAATGGAACTGCTGTTAGAGATGTACTTGCTCCAGTCCTGACTGGACATATTTTTCCAGAGTATCCGGAGGATTGGTGTCCGACGTTCTATGGACCTGAGCCTGTCGATGGTGCAGACAGGGACCCTCTAGTTTAGGGGTGATTTTCGGGTTGGTAGCCGGGATCACTAGGATCTTGTTGTTGTTTTATTAGCCTTAGTACCAGATTTGTCTCCGGTTTTGGATTGAGACCTTGTTTGTATATTATTTTGGATATTGTTGTATTATTATTTGATGTTGTGGTTGTTGTAGTAGTTGTTGTTGGTTAGACTTTATAGTTGTTAGATCTCTGTGTTATCTTATCGTGCTTAGATTCGTGATTGAGTATATTGTGATTATCATTTGATATTTGCTCCTCTGTTTGGAGTTGAGATCTTGACAGGTTTATATATTGTTTGTGTGGTTGCCCTCCTTTTGGAGAGGTCATGCCCGATTTTTGTGTGAGATTATTATCTAGATAGTTGACCTAGACAGCGTTCTACCGCCGATGCTGCGGCGTAGGCTGGACGTACCCACGACTCATGCCCGATTTTTCGGGTGCGGGTCGTGACAATCCTGACCACCATCATCATCACCCGTTGCCTCCTCCAGTAAACCCGACCCCGACAACCAACACCCCAACCATCACCATCATCCCCACGACCACCGCCTCCTCCGACCATCTCCACCACCATCATCATCACCCCGCCACCACTTTCTCTTCACCACCGCCATCACCTTCTTTTTACCACCGCCATCACCTTCTTTTCACCACCACCATCAACCTCTTCACCTGACCCCAGCAGCAACACCCCGACCATCACCATCACCATCACCACCTACAACTGCTACGGCCACTGCCACCATCAGCCTCACCCTCACCCGGCCACAACCATCATGTCACCACCGTCACCTCGTCACCACGACCCCGCTGCTGCTGCCATTGTTACTGCTGCTACTACTGTGCATCGCCGGAGTGCCTCCACCCGCCGAAAATCGGCCACATTCGAGCAGCGGACCGAGCATCCCCCTCCCCCCCGGTTTAAGAGCACCCCTAGGTTTGCATTTTTACTCCTCTTCCTTCATGTTGTTGTTGTTGCATGGACAAATATTGTTAGTGAGCCCTATTACCTAGTGTATATATGTGCATGTATTGGAATAGTGGTTAGTGTTACTAAATACTTCATGAAAATTTGGTTGTTAGTATGGCATATAATTGTGTAGTCCCTAGGTGCTTAGACTAAAGTACCATTTGTGCACTCTAACCCATTATCTAGGACACGGGTTAGGTTATACGATATTTAGAGTTGTGACATACTTGGTAGCTAACTGTCTTGTTGTGCACGATATTTGAGGACATGACGTACTCGTACATGGAGACCTAGATGATTCACACTACCAACTTGTCTTGGATAGCAACTTAGTGCCTACTTGAATCGTAGTTAATCTTGGTGGTAATATTTGAGAATGTACGTTTAGAGGGACATGACACTTGTGCATTTTAGCTATGTGCACACTCGACCCTGCTAGTTGACCTATTATGACCCCTCCTTGTGTCAGTTTCTAAGTGCAGTATAGTTGTATTTATGTGCATACTAGTGTAAAGACTTATGATTATTATATTATATTATAAATATATGATCGTTGGACTGTTCGGGCGAGGCTTCGGGAGCAGGATTTTGGTATTCGCAGCTTGAGGATCCAGGCAAGTATACCTTGTCTTATTTCTGTTTAATTCAATTTATTAAATATTGCATGAGATATTGTTGCAAATATTATATAACTATGCGCGTCCGAAAATGACTCGGGTGCAGTCAACAATTGCGTCGATGTGTAGTATTTTGACTTAGTCACTAGCAGACTCACCTACTGTTATGAGAATATTCTGATATCTTCCAAGACCCTGACACTTTTTACACTCATCACGATGACAAACTCATGTTGGGATGCGAGTTAGCGTACCCGACTAGCTATCGGTGCGTGTGACATGCATCACGGTTTAGTGCGTAGTCAGGTTAGTCTAGTTATTTGAGACCTGACATATAGTTACGTAGTATGCACGTCGTGTATTTGACTTGTATATTTGCATTGGACGAGGAGGACAACTGGTAGGCGCATGGGATACACACATTGGAATCCATAGTGTCCAGAGGAGCCACGGATCCAATGACTTCCTTTATTCAGATACCGCATTCTTCAGAGCGTTACGAATATATATATATATATATATATATATATATATATATATATATATATATATATATATATATATATATATACAGATACCTCATTCTTTGGAAGGATGGACATTACATGTACAGATACCACGCTCTTCGGAGTGTTGCACGTTATGCCTATACCTGCCCATACGTACCAAGGTTGCCCTCATATTGCATTCACTTAGATGGTTATTACACCCCCTTTTATTTATTCAGTATTTATATTTGGCATGTATTTTTGTATCTTGTTACGTCCTTCTGAGGGCCTGATTTTCTTCCAGAATTGGACGAGGTATACTATCCGACCGTGTACGGGCCCGGACAGGAGACGAGATATGCGACTGAGGAGGAGCTTGAGGTGTTACCATCATAGTTTCCTTGATCCCTGGTAGGCCTTCCGCCTAGGGCTGGAGCATCTTTATCTAGTTAGCCGGTGCTCTAGCCTAGTACTCTTATCTGTCCTTCTATACTCTTATTTCATTATTGTTGTGGGTTTGTTCCCATCAGACTTATTTGGATTGTACTATAACATTCAGACTCTGCACTTATTTTTCAATATTTATTTCAGCACTTATTGTTTATATTTGTGGATGAGATTAGATATTTACCTACTGTATGTTATCATATTAGACTTGTTAGTATTTTAGGACAGCGTAGTACGCTTCATCGGGTCCATTAAATTAGAAAATTTCTCGGAGTCGTATTAGCTGGTCATTGCCACGTGGCATGGTCCCATGTATTTTGGGATTGGGGCGTGATAACGTCTATCTCTTTGTCCTCTACCTCCTCGGTCATGACCAGAATTGCAGGGTTGGGGGCAGTTGTAGCTTAGGTGCCATTTCTTCCCGCAATTGTAGCACTCCCTGTCATCGCTGCTGGGATCACTAGGAACCACCAGTAAAAAATGGACAGCTGGTGAGGTCTCACCTTTCATCACCTTCTGTCGGATCTCCTCTTGCTCCATCGATGCAACAGCCTCATCCAGGGATGGAAAAGATGGCAAATGACACATTGCTGCCCTCCTAGCTTCAAACTACAGGTTCAGACCCTTGAGAAAATGAGCCACACGCCTATGCTTAAGGTACTATTTTCTAAGGGGAAGATCTGCCGAATTTTGCAATGATAGCGGATTATAGCAGTCAAAGTTCGCCCATAAGCAATGTAGCTCCGCTGCATACTAGAGTACTGTCTTCTCCCCCTGTGTGGTAGTATCAATCTTCTCCTCAACTTTCATCATCATCATGACACTCCCAGCTCCAGAGTATATCCCAGCCAATATCGTCTAAACATCAGCTGCACTACAGATTGACTCCACCATCCCAGCTATGGATGGAGACACAGAAGTCAGTAGCCAAGAAACCACCAGAGAATTATGGTAACTTTATGTGCTCCACTCAGCACTCGTCTTATCCTTTGGCTCAGTGCACTCTCCCTTCACATATTTTTAAAGCTCCTTGGTCCGAAGATTCAGCAGCGCCCTCCTAGACCAACTTAGGTAGTTTCTCGTCCCCTCAAGTATGATGTCATTGGGAAGCAATTTTATCTTCTTTATCACCTTCGATGGCTCAGGTGCGATCACGACTGCCCTACTGGATGAGGTCTCCTCTAATTTGGCCTAAAACACCCTGGCCACCCCTTCTAGTATCTCTTTTAACTCCTGACTAGTCACATATGTTCCCATCTCTACAGTTGCACACAAGGACGAGGTCAAACGTAACTCAAACACGTGTCGCGTGTCTACATGCGATCACGACTCTCTCAATCTATCTGTACACCCCCAAACTCATGCGGCATGAGAAATGCAGGTTGAATAGAACTTGCAGGAACAAGGGCTAGAAATAGAGATTTGTGCAAAACTTTCCAGAAAGTATGCTCTCTAATCTCAGAACCCACGTTGAGATCGAACTCAGAGGATCACACAAGAGTTCCTCTCTGATTATCCATGATCCAACGATGGGTTTGATGATACCCGCAGGCATACCCGTAGGAAAAGTCGATAACACCCGATCTCCCGCAGGTAATCGGTCGTCCCCGCTAGGCACGAATCACCGTGCCAGCGCTCCCGCGGGACGATCTTTCCCATCTGGACGTGATGCCGCATGAGCACAAGTTGCGTCCGTGCAAGGTCTTGATCCAAACAGGCGATAAAATATCTAAGCCACAGAGTCGCACAGATAGTCCGAATACAACAAAATAAGAAATGAACAGGCGATTAGTAACAAGTTCACAGAGTCGTCAATAGCGGAAGCATTGAATAACACAAGTATAGAAGTAAAATAAGCTCTTTATTGATATTGCACAAGTATTACAAGCGGCGCTAGGCCGAGGTTACAAGTCGCTCAAGCCTTTCTCTCTCTCTGAAACGATAAAAGCGTGACAAGTGGCTATATTTGTGGAATGATACATAAGCGATGTTCCAACATTATGTCTTGTATATGTGCTTCAGTTTCGGACGCAATGTTCTAAGGCTTCAAAGCGAACTCCGTGTCTTAGCACGCACGAAGGGGATTTCCATACCGAACGAGGTTCTCCCGTACCCTGCAAGTAAACTGGTGGATTATCAGTACATGAATGCACTGGTGGGGAGACTTCTCGTCCGCTCGACAAATCCAAACACGTTATACAGGTTTCGTGCACTATATATTAAGTTATCTTTCTAGTTTTGCCTTAGGATCAGTTTTATGGCATAATAAAATGCCTAAATCGTGTGGCAGTGCGCCGTGCAATATAAAAGTAACACGGCGAGACTTACCAACTTACCATTCGTCCTTTCCTGTCCAAGGCAAACCAAGTTAAACCAAGCAAGAGCATATATAATAAAATCCAGGGGCAATTATATAAGCAAACACAAGTGTCGTGAGCGTGGTTCTGTTTCAGGTGCACGAGTTACACAGATTACTCAGGCGTGTTGCAATAGATTCTTAGGTGTTCAATATTTACAGATGTCTTATATTCATAATCGTTCAGGTGTTTTAGATTACTGGATGCGATACAATAACTCGCACGCAGATTGCCGCTAAGCGAGGATGACTTATCTATATGAACAGGAGGTCACTTGCTTAGCCATAAAGGACTAATTTATATTTACGTGACGGAATAGGGTGCAACGCTTGATACAAGACGAGCAATTCAAGGCGAACAGGTGATACAGAAGAGCCATTGCATGCCATCCCGCCGATTCATGCGACTATCATAGATAGACGACTAGTCCAAGGTAGTATGCTCTACCAAGGCTCGAATACCGTATATTGCCCTGCCCCAAAGATGGCGTCGCATACCATAACCGAATTTGGCACGCAATACACCAGTCATTCCTCCTAGGTCGGTATGATCCCAGGGCCCTGGTGATCGTCCGAGGAATCAGATACCTCGTGCACGAGTTGTTCGTGACCATGCAAGTCCCTAGTCTTGGATCTCTTATCAGGTACATATTCGGGTCAGATTCAAGTTCAAGTTCAGGATTGTTCATAAATATATCGACTCTCCAAGCCATTCGATTCATTGCAGGACGAGTGTTGTTTAACTTGTCAAGATGTAGTCCCTAGTTCAGGACTGCCTCAACGACCTAACTGTCCCGAGTACTTTCAGGTTCATTCTTGTGCGAAACGACTATTTGATAGTCTTTCGGGGAACTTAGATGAATGCAAGGCAAGGATAGTGTTACACGGTCATGGCCTGAATTATGTGACAAGCATTAAAACGAGACAACGAGTACAAGTTACAACGTAAGCAGGCAAGCATGCATTTATACGAAACATAAGAATTTATGTTGGCACGGTCTAAGGGGTAGTGCGAGGAGTGCAACCATACAAGGACATTATCGAGCGACATAATCTATGGGCGTGCAGTGTAAACAAGTGAAGCAGTGCACTACGGAGAGTATTTGATGACCTACTCGAGACATAACGGGGTCTACTTGCACGAAGCAAAGGTAGCATACGAGAGTCCAAGTTATAAGCCAAGTTTTATTTCCATGTTCTAACACAAGCAATACAAGATGAGATTATTCTCTTAACTAGGTGCATTGTATTCATTATTAGCATGCAAGGGGTGATTCATCTAGCGACTAGCATGTAACATCCATATTTTAAGTGTGATGGCTAAGCAAAGACAAGTTTATCGTAGCCACCCACCTTAGCGATAATTCACCTCGGTCAAGCGATACTCCAAATGAGCCTTTGAAAGTTTACCGAGCGAGTCTTTGAAAGTCTTAAGTCCGAATTCCTGAAGGGCCAAGTCTGGAAATCCTTTGCCTCAAAAGAGTGTTCTCGCTGAGCAAAGCAGATCGGGTCATTGCACTTGCGCCGTTTGAATCGATTATCCGCTTAAACGAAATTGTTCGTTACACACCCGAGTAGAGAAAGGCGGGGGGGGGGGGGGGGAGGGGGGAGGGATCGGGTGAGAGACAGAGGGAAAGAAAATTCTCCTTGTTTTTTTGAATTTTTTTTTGAAAAATGATTCAGAGCTTTGGCTCTGATACTATGTAGAGAAAATAATTGATTGATTTACTTCCAAGAGAGGGGGTACATATATATAGGAGGAAGCTAGCCTCCTCCTTATTTTCTATCCGATGTGGGACTAAATAAGTCCCCCATAACTCAACAGAGTTGGACTTAGATAATGTTTGGCTCGAGAGGAATGTGGTACATCTTTATATAATAGAACATTCTACCTCAGATAGGTTCGGTTATCATTATCAGTACCGCACTCATCTCAAGCAAAATATATTTGTATGTGTAAAATTGGGTTTCAGTAAGGGACGAACACAAAATTTTTAAAAAAAGGGGTCAATCTCAAATATAAAAAAAAGTCTAAATTTTTGTTAAATAAAGTTGGTTACATCAAAATTTTGTTATTCCTCCATAATGGGTTCTCTCTCTGTAATGAATCATCAAAATATGGATCAGATCGAAAAAAAAAGAATAAAAAAAATGGTTATAAATTGAAAATACCAAAATGTTGTACTTGGAGAGGAACTGATCGATGTAATTCACAGCTAGGTTGATCATTAAATTAATATTTGATGCATAATAATCTTAACTATATTTTTTCATATCTATCGAATCTCGTTTCAAGTTTAGCAAAAAGTTAGAAAGGACAAAAAAAATTATGAACAAAAAAGTAAAACATGATAAAAATATGTATATATAAATTGATAATTATAAATTTCTGAGGAGACAAAACATAAAATTGATAAAAAAAAAAAAATTTAAAATATCTAATATGTAAGCAAAAAATTCAGTGGGAGGAGAGGAGAGGAGAGAAGAGGCAACTGCCCCCACTCGCCCCCATGTAGGCCCATCCCTGATTTCAGTTGAAAATGAGTACGACATTCCTCTCTATACATATCATCAGTTTGATTTTTATTAAATTGAGGGTTATTATATATGGTGTATGCTTCCTAGATCAAATGGTGTCCAAAACTTTCTGCCCAAATTTAAAATACAAATGTATAAACATTATATTTTTTAATATAATTTATTTATAATTCTAATTTTGGGTGAGGACTATTAAATAATAAAAATAGTAAAACGACCAAATTGAATCGATTATCGATTTGGTTCGGTTTGATGTTCTATTTTGATTATGGTTGTCCTTAGATGGTAGCCTAGTGGTAAAAGGCTTGGGACATGAGGGGATGGACATGATTCGATTCCTGAGTGTGTGTGTGTATGTGTGTGTGTGGGGGGGGTGGGGGGGGGGGGGGGGGATCTCGGGTAGTTAATTAAGGGATGGTTGGTTGGTAAGGACGGGGTGCTCGGATAAAAAAAGAAAAAGAAAAAAAAAGAGATTATGGTTAATTTCGATTCGATTTCGATTTTATTTTGGAAAAACGAATAAACCAAATTATATGTCCTATATAGAAAAGGTACACCAATGGATAATGGTGAGGGGGAGCAGTACCAAAAGTAGCATTTCGTTGTAATAGGACCACATAAAAACACTCACCGCCTTATGTGATCTTTATTATAATGATTGAATATTGAGAAAGAACATTATTCAATCATTACATTAAAGACCACATAGAAACTATGTATTACATCTCCATCATGAGAAGAAGAGATTAAAAGCTCCACTATTTTAATTTGTTGAAAGGGGAGTCACTAAAGAATCATGACACAAGGACCATTCATTGAGATGACATTCATCTGTACTTAGATAAAGAACACATTAGAGCATCTCCTAACCTATTATCTTGTAAAATGATGTGATTTTTATGTAACATAAGATACAAAATAATGTCTTCTCGACAATATTTACAAAAAAAATAATAAAGTAAAAAAATTATTTTTAATATAAAATATTAATATTTTTTATCTTTTTTTTTACAACTTCTAAAATCAACTTTTTTTCTTCTTATATTTTTTTAAAATATTTTTTATTCATAATCGATGATATGAAAGTAATGACATTATGAAGTATATTGTTTAGAACTAGACAATCAATTTTGTAATATTTTCTGTAATTTGTGTTGCATAAGTTTTATAATTTATTCAACAAATTATATTGAAGAATGATTTTTTAATAAATTTTTTATCATTTTCATGTGGCAACAACTTTTTTTCCAAAGCCACAATAGTGTTGGAGATACTCTTAAGCACGGATTCTCCCTTGCAGCCATTGCTCCTACTACTCCAAGGGTGGCAGGGCATATATATAGATGTGAAGAAGAAGCAGCAGCAGCCTTGAAAGCAAAAACTTTCCCTCCATAACTGAAGAAGCAGCCTTGAGAGCAAAAACTTTCCCTCCATAACTGCTGGCACCCTCTCGTGGTGGTGCTGGGGGGATGAGGTTTAGTTTATCCGGTTTCAATCAAATCAAAATAATTAAAATCGAATAATTCAAAAATATAAAATTGAAATCGAACCGAAATTAGTCATAATAGAAAGCGAAGCGAAACAATAATAGATTCGGTTTATTTGATTTGTTCGGTTAGACAATTTTTATTGTTTAATGAACCGACTCAAATTTAAAATGTGGCCAAATTATATTACAAATTTACAATATATATATATATATATATATATATATATATATATATATGAGAACGGATCAAGGTACCCACAGGGGGAGCCCCGTCGAAGCTCCATCCACCACTACACCCTCCCCCCCTTTGTGCGTCGGATCAAAAGGCCTACGTGGGGCCCGCGCACGCGCTAACTCGATCCGACGGTCGAGGACATGCGGGACTCCGGATCCGGAATATATATATATATATATATATATATATATATATATATATGTACAAATGACGTCTAGTCTAACGGTTAAGACCGATGCTCATAGACGGGGTGTTCGTGGGATTGAGACAGCCTGGCGCCATTAATTCTCCTTTGGGGGAACTAAATGGTGGAGTGTTGGTTGGGTGCAGTGCAGGCGCAAGGAGCGGCGCGGTGCGGACGATGCGCGGATGCGATGCGGGTGTTGGTGGATCTGGTGCGGTGCGGTGCGGCTATAGTTGCGTGAGGCCTTCGGGCCTGATGGAACCTTCGGACGTGGAGCCTTCGGGCTGAGTTTGTAATCTTTCGAAGGGTTCTGAATAAAATTTATCTTCTTCAAATATATATATATATATATATATATATATATATATATATACAAATGACGTCTAACCTAGTGTTTAAGATCGATACTGTCACGCCCCAGTCCCAAAATATCGAGGGACTGGACACGTGGCAATGGCCAGCAGCACGCACCGATGGATAACCCAATTTAATGGAGCCATCAGGGCGTACTTAAGCTGTAACGAAGGTCTATTACAACAAATCACACTAATCTCATCCATAAAGATAAAGAAATAAACTGCATAATGAAATGGAAATAAGTAGCAACAACAAGTCAGTCGGAGAAACAATCCGACTTATGTCTGAATACACTGGCTCAATAGGCCAGGAACAAAAAAGATAAACATAAGTAAATACTGAGTACGGGATCAGGTACTCAGGAGAAGTCTTCGGCAGTCACCTCGTCTGCAGGGTTCAGTTCTGCTCCAGTATCAAGTCCAGCAATAGCCTCAGCTCCTGTCCCGTATATCTCGGGGTACTGCTCCTCAGCTAAACCTGGGGACATAATCCATTCCAGGTCCTCAGTGGACATAGCAAGGCACAAAATAAAACAAGCCAAATAAATGCAGTACAATTTAATTAAATGAAACAGCAGGGTAAACTATGTAACCATCTATGTGATATGCAAATGAGAGCAACACTAGTACTCAGGCTGAGACCGCTACAAGCTCTGTGTCGGGGAGCCGGTAGCAGTAATAACACGTAAAGGGTCTAGCTCTGCTGGAGAGTCTACAACCTCACAATAATAGTAGATATATATATAGAATAACCTGTAGCCTGTGTGTCTCTCCCCACCCAATGTAATCACGCAAACCATGACCATAACGTCTCATGTCCATGTCAGCGGGATTATAACTAATGCAACAAGTCATACTGTCTATAAATAAATATCTCTGTCAAGTCCTGCATCCTATACAGAATCACCACGAATATCTCGGAAAGATTCTGTCCATGTATAGTGTCAAGTGTCCTGGGTTGTAGGGTACTTGATAGGTCAAGTACAAGAGTAAAAGGTATCGTAAATCCATCTCTAAATGATGAACCCAACATCGCGTACGGTGTTGGCACCCGACTAGGATCGGACACTAGGTACGTCATACGTTTCCTAGGTTAAGCAGTTTAAACAAGCTTATATGAATTTACACAAGGCATCCAGCAAAGTATTATTACAGAAAATATGAAGATAAAGACTGCAAGTTTGGCAAGGTGCACTTGCCTGATGTTTGGATTCCACTTAGGTCCTGTTCTCGGAAATTTCCAGAGATGTCTCCGAAAGCTGAAATAAACAGTACCATCATGCTCAGAAGGTGTCAATAGCTAGAAATGCCTGTCCTTGGGTCCAATTTGGAGATAAGAACAAAAACGGTAATTTCGGGCCAAAACGGGGTCCACCGATGGGCCCGCTTTGCACCGAAAAACGTGTCAGAGTCAACTGTCTCAAAATTCACCAAACTTAGTGTCAACAAGTCAGGAACGCTGATACGAACCCAACGGAACTTTCAGATTTGAATTCCGATGAGCCGATCACAAAATCGCCCGTCGAGTGGGGCCTGTGGGGCCCACGACACGCGATTTCGTCAACGTTCTCAGAATCGAACCAAACTTGACCCACAGGACCAGCGTATCGCTACGAGTCCGATGGCGCAAGTTTCGTCTCGATCCGACGTGTGTGCACGAAGTTAGGGTAAATTGCAGAAAAGTCGGATACGGGGCGATGTCCGCGGATACGCGTTGATTTTGGTGTGCACGCACACCCGAATCAGCTTCCGCGAAATCCCACACGTCCGTATCGACGACGCGCACGAATCTGTGAAGACCGCACGCGACCAAGTCATCCCGTTTGGCGGAGCGTACTCAGTTCCGGGATGAAACAGGGTCAAGTTTTTCCTGTTTTTGGATCGCGGTGTGCGATCACCACAGGACGCGATGCCCCGAACGGTTTGTTCGGGCACTGAGAGGGTCATACAGGCTTCGCAACGCAATTTACGGAATCGAAATCCGAGTTACGAGCAAGAAGATACACGCACCTGAACGGGGCCCGAAAATCAGGGTTCGAATTGTGTCCGACACGTGTTGTAATAGATTCTTAGGTGTTTAATATGTACAAATGTCTTATATTCATAATCGTTCAGGTATTTAAGATTACTGGATGCGATGCAATGACTCACACGCGGATTGCCGCTAAGCGAGGATGACTTATCTATATGAACAGGAGGTCACTAGCTTAGCCATAAAGAACCGACTTATAGTCGCGTGACGGAATGAGATGCAACGCTTGATACAAGACGAGCAATTCAAGGCGAACAAGTGATACAGAAGAGCCATTGCACGCCATCCCGCCGATTTATGCGACTATCATAGGTAGACGGCTAGTCCAAGGTAGTATGCTCTACCAAGGCCCGAATACCGTGTATTGCCCTGCCCCAAAGATGGTGTTGCATACCATAACTGAATTTGGCACACAATACACCAGTCATTCCTCCTAGGTCGGTACGATCCCAATGCCCCGATGATCGTCCGAGGAATCATATACCTCGTGCACAAGTTGTCCGTGACCATGCAAGTCTCTAGTCTTGGGTCTCTTGTCAGGTACATATTCGGGTCAGATTCAAGTTTAAGTTCAGGATTGTTCATAAATATATCAACTTCCCGAGCCGTTCGATTCATTGCAGGACGAGTGTTGTTTAACTTGTCAAGATGCAGTCCCTAGTTCGGGACTGCCTCGATGACCTAACGGTCCCGAGTACTTTCAGGTTCATTCTTGTGCGGAATGACTATTTGATAGTCTTCCGGGAAACTTAGATGAATGCAAGACAAGGATAGTATTACACAGTCATGACATGAATTATATGACAAGCATTGAAACGAGGCAACGAGTACAAGTTACAACGTAAGCAGGCAATCATGCATTTATACGAAACATAAGCATTTACGTTGGCAAGGTCTAAGGGGTAGTGCGAGGAGTGCAACCGTACAGGGATATTATCGAGCGACATAATCTATGGGCATGTAGTGTAAACAAGTGAAACAGTGCACTACGAAGAGTATTTGATGATCTACTCGAGACATAACAAGGTCTACTTGCACGAAGCAAAGGTAGCATGCGAGGGTCCAAGTTATAAGCCAAGTTTCATTTCCATGTTCTAACACAAGCAATACAAGATGGGATTATTTCCTTAGCTAGGTGCGTTGTATTCTTTATTAGCATGCAAGGGGTGATTCACCTAGCGACTAGCATGTATCGACAATATTTTAAGTGTGCTGGCTAAGCAAAGACAAGTTTATCGTAGCCACCAACCTTAGCGATGATTCGCCTCGGTCAAGCGATACTCCGAGCGAGCCTTTGAAAGTCTACCGAACGAGCCTTTGAAAGTCTACCGAGCGAGCCTTTGAAAGTCTAAGTCCGAACTCCTGAAGGGCCAAGTCTGAAAATCATTTGCCTCAAAAGAGTGTTCTCGCTGAGCAAAGCGGGTCGGGTCGTTGCACTTGAGCCGTTTGAATCGGATGTCCGCTTAAACGGAACGGGTCGTTACACACCCGGTTAGAGGAAGGCAGGGGGGATCGGGTGAGAGACTGGGGAAAGGAAATTAACCTTGTTTTTTTTATTTTTTTTGAAAAAGGATTCATAGCTTTAACTATGATACCGTGTATAGAGAAAATAATTGATTGATTTACTTCCAAGAGAGGGGGTACATATATATAGGAGGAGGCTAGCCTCCTCTTTATTTTTTATCCGATGTGGGACTAAATAAGTCCCCCATAACTCAACAGAGTTGGACTTAGATAATGTTTGGCTCGAGAGGAATGTGGTACATCTTTATATAATAAAATATTCTACCTCAGATAATTCGGTTATCATTATTAGTACCACACTCATCTCAAGCAAAACATATTTGTATGTGTAAAATTGGGTTTCAGTAAGGGACGAACACAGAAATTAAAAAAAAAAAGGGGTCAATCTCAAATATAAAAAAAAAGTCTAAATTTTTGTTAAATAAAATTGGTTACATCAAAATTTTGTTATTCCTCCATAATGGGTTCTCTCTCTGTATTGAATCATCAAAATATGGATCAGATCGAAAAAAAAAAATAAGAAAAAATGGTTATAAATTGAAAATACGAAAATTTTGTACTTGGAGAGGAACTGATCGATGGAATTCACAGCTAGGTTAATCATTAAATTAATATTTGATGCATAATAATCTTAACTATATTTTTTTTATATCTATCCAATCTCGTTCAAGTTTAGCATAAATTTAGAAGGGAAAAAAAATTATGAAAAAAAAAAGTAAAACGTGATGAAAATATGTATATATGAATTGATAATTAAAATTTTCGGAGGAGACAAAACATAAAATTGATAAAAAAAAAATTAAAAGAATATCTAATACGTAAGCAAAAAATTCAGTGGGAGGAGGGGAGAGGCAACTGTCCCCACTCGCCCCCATGTAGGTCCGTCCCTGATTTCAGTTGAAAATGAGTACGACATTCCTCTCTATACATATCATCAGTTTGATTTTTATTAAATTGAGGGTTATTATATATGGTGTATGCTTCCTAGAGCAAATGGTGTCCAAAACTTTCTGCCCAAATTTAAAATACAAATGTATAAACATTATATTTTTTAATATAATTTATTTATTATTCTAATTTTGGGCGAGGACTATTAAATAATAAAAATAGTAAAACGATTAAATTGAATCGATTATCGATTTGGTTCAGTTTGATGTTCTATTTTGATTATGGTTGTCCTTAGATGGTAGCCTAGTGGTAAAAGGCTTGGGACATGAGGGGATGGACATGATTCGATTCATGAGAGAGTGTGTGTGTGTGTGTGTGTGTGTGGGTGGGGGGGGGAGATCTTGGGTAGTTAATTAAGGGATGTTGGTTGAAAAAAAAGAAAAGAGATTATGGTTAATTTTAATTCGGTTTCGATTTTATTTTGGAAAAAGGAATAAACCAAATTATATGTCCAATATAGAAAAGGTACACCAAGGGATAATGGTGAGGGGGAGCAGTACCAAAAGTAGCATTTCGTTGTAATAGGACCACATAAAACACTCACCGCCTTATGTGATCTTTACTATAATGATTGAATATTGAGAAAGAACATTATTCAATCATTACATTAAAGATCACATAGAAACTATGTATGACATCTCCATCATGAGAAGAAGAGATTCAAAGCTCCAAATTTTCATTTGTTGAAAGGGAGAGTCACTAAAGAATCATGACACAAGGACCATTCATTGAGATGACATTCATCTGTACTTAGATAAAGAACGCATTAGAGCATCTCCTATCCTATTATCTTGTAAAATGTTGTGATTTTTATGTAACATAAGATACAAAATAATGTCTTCTCGACAATATTTACAAAAAAAAATAAAAAAATTATTTTTAATATAAAATATTGATATTTTTATCTCTTTTTTTTACTTCTAAGATCAACTTTTTTATCTTCTTATATTTTTTTAAATATTTTTTATTCATAATTAATGATATGAGGTAAAAATATTAGCAAATATATTGTTTAGAACTAGACAATCAATTTTGTAATATTTTCTATAATTTGTGTCACATAAGTTTTATAATTTATTTAACAATTATATTGAAGAATGATTTTTAAATAATTTTTTTATTATTTTCATGTGGCAACAACTTTTTTTTCCAAAGCCACAATAGTGTTGGAGATACTCTTAAGCACGGATTCTCTCTTGCAGCCAATGCTCCTACTACTCCAAGGGTGGCAGGGCAAATATATTGATGTGAAGAAGCAGCAGCAGCAGCAGCGTCGCCGCTGCCGCCTTGAGAGCAAAAACTTTCCCTCCATAACTGCTGGCACCCTCTCGTGGTGGTGCTGCTGGTGGTGGGTGTGTGGGGGAGTACGAGGTTTAGTTTATTCGGTTTCAAACAAATCAAAATAATTAAAATTGAATAATTCAAAAATATATAATTAAAATCGAACCGAAATTAGTCATAATAGAAAGCGAAGCAAAACAATAATAGATTCGGTTTATTTGATTTGTTCGGTTAGACAATTTTTATTGTTTAATGAACCGACTCAAATTTAAAATGTGGCTAAATTATATTACAAATTTACAATATATATATATATATATATATATATATATATATATATATATATATATATATGAGAACGGATCAAGGTACCCACAGGGGGAGCCCCGCCGAAGCCCCATCCACCACTCCCCCCCCCCCTTCGTGCGTCGGATCGGGAGGCCCCCGTGGGGCCCGCTGTCACGACCCGCACCCGGAAGTTCGGGCACGAGTGCGTGGGTACGTCCAGCCTACGCCGCAGAGTCGGCGGTAGTACGCTGTCTAGGTCAATCCATCTAACTAGTCTAACTCATTCACAACAACATAGGCAAGATAATAATGAGAATAGAATCTTAAATTATGCAACTGGAATGAATGTGACAACAATTCAAATGTTTAAGTACAGAAATTCAATATTCAAATCGGGGACAAACCCGATAAATAAGATAAGAAATAGAAATGAAAGATAGCTGCTACTAGCTACTCAGCAGCAGGGGTCTCCTGTGTGGGTTCTGGCTCCTCATAGGTATCATCAGTACCCTCATAAGGACCATAATAGGTAGGGGCAAGATCCTCATCATCGCCTAAATTCACAGATCCAGTCAGGAAAGGAGCAAAGTACACAGTGCACAACAATGTTAAACTAAATATTTATGACAATTAACATTGAATATCATGTTAAGGAATTTGCATAAAGGAAAGTTAATATCTCAGAGTCAAAACTATAAACAGGAATATGAGAAAACAGAAGTAAACGAGCAGGAAAAGAAACTATGCAGTCAGCAAGGATATAACATGACCTGAAGTTATCCATATGAAACTTGTGTTTGTTTTTAGAATACTTAGTTGGCATGCAGGGGTTTATAAGGCTAATCCGGCCGTCATGAACGGCTATTAGTCACGAATAATCGAGATCCGGCTGATGGACAGTCGTGTACCAACAGCTATTATTCACGGCAAGGGGAAGGGTAAACTACATGCCTTTCAGTATTCTCCCACCCGACATGAAAAACAAGACATGAATTCCAATATTCAAGACATGAAATATAGTATTCTAACTCTACGTGTAATCAACAAGAGTACTAGTGGAGCAGGAAATTTAATTATCACAATATAAAGATTAACTTGAAGTGCAGGTACTTGCCTGTTGTTTGGATCTGATTAAATTAGGTTCTTGGGAGAAATGTCCAGAGGTGAGTCCAAAAGCTGAAACAGACATTACCATCATTCTCAGAAGATGTCAAATAGCTGAAAACGCCTGTCCTTGGGTCTAATTTGGAGACAAGGGCAAAAACGGTAATTTCGGGTCAAAACGGGGTCTGCCGGTGGGCCCGCTTTGCACCGAAAAACGTGTCCAGGTCAACGGTCTCCAAATTCACCAAACTTAGTGTCAACAGGTCAGGAACGCTGATACGAACCCAACGGAACTTCCAGATTTGGATTCCGATGAGCCGAACACAAAATCGCCCGTCGAGCGGGGCCTGTGGGGCCCGCGACACGCGATTTCGTCAACGTTCTCAGAATCGAACCAAACTTGACCCACAGGACCAGCGTATCGCTACGAGTCCGATGGCGCAAGTTTCGTCTCGATCTGACGAGTGTACAAGAAGTTATGGTGAATTACAGAAATTACGGATACGGGGCGATGTCCGCGGATACGCGTTGATTCCGGTGTACACGCACACCCGAATCAGCTTCCGCGAAGTCTCACACGTCCGTATCGACGCTGCGCACGTATCTGTGAAGACCGTGCGCGACCAAGTCGTCCCGTTTGGTGGGGCGTACTCGGTTCCGGGATGAAACAGGGTCTGGTTTTTCCTGTTTTTGGATCGCGGTGTGCGATCACCATAGGACGCGGTGCCCCGAACAGTTTGTCCGGACACCGAGAGGGTCATACAGGCTTCACAACGCAATTTGCGGAATCGAAAAAAGAGCTACGAGGCGAAAGTTACACATACCTGAAGGGGACCGAGAAACCAGGGTTTCCGAGTCCGAATCGTGTCCTGGACACGTGTCCAGTGCCGTGTCCACTGTGTTTGGGCTGTGTCCTGCGTCCTGCCGCCGTGTCCGGGGCTCGGGGGGCTGGCCGTCGGTCGGCGAGGTCGGGCCGGGCTCTGGCGGCTCAGGCGAGGCCGTCGACAGTGGCTAGGGCGGCGCCGAGGCTCTGGCGGCGGCTCGAGCAGTCGTCGAGCGGCGGAGGGAGGGGTCTGGAGGTCGAGGAGGAGAGAGGAGGAAGGGGGCTCTGGACGGCGGTCTGGGAGGAAGGGTGGTGGACGGCGGGTGGCGTCGCGCGGTGCAGAGGAGGTCACGGCGGGGATCGGGGCTACCGGAGTAGCTAGGGTTAGGGTTTGCGGGGTGGATGGAGGCGGAGGGAGAGGTTATTTATAGGGCTTCGGTGGGAGAGGGTGGCCTGGGTCGTGGCGAGGGGCTCGGAGAAGGAGGAGGACGTGGGAGGTTCTCCGGCCGGCTCTCGCGGAGGGGCGACGTGGTCGCCGGAAATCGCGGCGGCGGGTTCGCAGGGTCGTGGAGAGCGGGTGACAGGGGTGCGGGTCCGGGTCGGGCGCGGATCCGGTCAGGCCGACCCGCCCGACCCGTTAAGCATAGGGCTGGGCCGGGTTCTCTTAACGGGCTCGGCCCACTGGGCCGGGCCGGGCCCAAAACTTAAAATATAATAAAAAAAATCAATTAAAATAATAATAATAATAAATATTAATTAATTAAATAATTAATTAATTTAGAAAATAGTTTTTAGGCTTTTAAAAATAGGTCTGAGGCCCAGAAAAATCCAGAAAAATTATCCTAAGTCCAATTTTTCATTTTACACCCAAAAATGTTATTTTCATGACATTTTAATATTATTTATTGCCAACTAAAAATTATTTATTAATTAAAAGCCTTGATTTTAATTACAGAAAATTCACAGAAAATTCCAGAAAATTGGGAAAAATCCAAGATTTACTAATTTGAAAAATTCAGGGGGTTTACAACCTACCCAACTTACAAAAATTTCGTCCTCGAAATTTAAGAATAACATGGGACGAAAAGAAAGACCGGAAATTAAATACCTCAGGGTTCAAAAAGATAGGGGTATCGCTCTCTAATCTCGTCTTCTCGCTCCCAGGTGGATTCGCCGGGAGAATGATGCTTCCAAGCTACGCGAACCAGGGAGATAACCTGGTTTCATAGGACTTTCTCCGAGCGATCCAGGATCTCCACGGGTTGCTCTTGGTAAGTCAAACTTGGGCCTACTTCGAGCTCTGAGTGATCCAAAATGTGGCTGGGGTCTGACACATACTTCCTCAGCTGCGACACGTGGAAGACGTTATGGATTCCTTCCAGAGAGGGTGGCAATGCCAGACGGTATGCCACTTCTCCGATTTTCTCCTGAATGCCAAAAGGTCCGATGAATCTTGGGCTGAGCTTTCCACTCCTTCCGAACCTAATGGTGCCACGTGTCGGGGAAATCTTTAAGAACACCAGCTCTCCAACCTTAAAATAGAGTCATAATCAAGTCTTAGTTCCATAATAAAATGGTTAAATTGACTTGAATTTCATAAATTTAATTACCTCAAATTCCAAGGGCCTTCGGTGGCTATTTGCCCAATGTCGTTGCCTGTCTTGAGCCACTCGAAGTCTATCCCTTATCTGTCTTACCTTCTCAGCTGAGTCGATCACCATCTCTGGTCCCAGTAAGGCTCTTTCTTCAACGTCGTCCCAAGATAGCGGGGTGCGACATCTTCGGCCATACAGGGCTTCAAATGGCGTCATCTCGATACTGGCTTGGTAGCTGTTATTATAAGAGAACTCCACCAGATATAAATAGTCTTCCCAGGTTCCTCCAAAGTCCAGAACACATGTACGGAGCATATCTTCAAGTGTCTGGATTGTACGTTCCGATTGCCCATCGGTTTGGGGATGATAAGCTGTGCTGAATTTGAGTTGAGTCCCCAAACTGGCTTGTAAACTCTTCCAGAAGTGAGAGGTGAACCTTGAGTCTCGGTCGGAGACAATGCTTACCGGAACCCCATGTAGCTTAATAATATGTCTGATATATAAATCTGCCAGCTTCTCTGTAGATAGCCCCACTTTGAAAGGTAGAAAGTGTGCCGACTTGGTCAGTCTATCCACTATCACCCAGATTGCATCCTTACCACTAGGTGTCCTTGGAAGTCCGGAAACAAAATCCATTGTAATGTGTTCCCACTTCCACTCCGGAATGGGTAGTGGTTGAAGCAATCCTCCAGGTCTTTGTCTCTCAGCCTTAACCTGTTGGCACACTAAACAGCGGGATACGAACCTGGATACTTCTCTCTTCATGCCATGCCACCAAACATGCGTCCTCAGGTCCTTGTACATCTTGTTGGCTCCTGGATGTATGGAGTATTGCGATCTGTGCGCCTCTTGCATAATTTCTTCTCTTATGTCTCCTTGAGGTACACATAATCTATCGCCATGCCTCAGTGATCCATCCTCATGAATTCTGAAATCTTCTACTAATCCAGCTTGCACTTGACCTCGAAGGCTTCGCAGGCCTTCGTCTTGAAACTGAGTCTCCTTGATTTTGTCTATTAAAGTAGACTGAATCTGCAAGTTCATCATTTGGCCTTCTTTTCCTGGGATAATTACTTCAATACCCAGACTTTCCAGGTCCTCGAGCAAGTGCCGGTTCAAAGTCAAGTGCATCGCCATAGGATACCTGCTTAGAGCATCAGCAACCACATTGGCCTTTCCAGGATGATATTGAAGGTTGATATCAAAATCTTTCATTAGTTCCAGCCACCTTCTTTGCCTCATGTTTAGCTCTTTCTGGGTGAAGATATATTTTAGACTTTTATGATCTGTAAATATTTCCACCTTTTCTCCATAAAGATAATGTTTCCATAGTTTAAGAGCAAAAATGACAGCTGCCAATTCTAAATCATGGGTTGGATAATTCTTTTCATGTGGTCGAAGCTGTCTAGAGGCATATGCTATTACTTTCTTGTTCTGCTCCAATACACAACCTACCTTTTCCAGAAGCATCACTATAAATAGCGAAACCTCCGGTTCCAGAAGGTAAGGTCAGAATAGGGGCAGAAGTCAGCCTTTTCTTCAATTCCTCAAAAGCATGCTGACATTCATCAGTCCAGGTGAACTCTTCATCCTTCCTTGTTAACTTTGTCATGGGTTCAGCAATCCTAGCAAAGTCCTTTACGAACTTCCGATAGTAGCCAGCTAGTCCCAGGAAGCTTCTAATCTCTGCTACAGAGTCTGGAGTGGGCCAGGATTCTACTGCCGCTATCTTCTTAGGATCTACTGCTATTCCATCCCCAGTCACAACATGTCCCAAGAATTCTACTTTGTCTAGGAAGAAAGCACATTTGGATAATTTTCCATAAAGTTTTTCCTTCCTCAAAGTCTCCAATGCTAACCTCAAATGTTCTTCATGTTCTTCGGGGGTCTTGGAGTAGATCAAAATATCATCAATGAAGACCACTACAAATTTGTCTAGGTATGGCTGGAAAACTCTGTTCATTAAGTTCATAAAAACTGCTGGAGCATTCGTCAACCCGAATGGCATCACTAAGAATTCGTAATGTCCGTTCCGGGTATTGAAAGCAGTTTTAGGGATGTCTTCTTTCCTTACCCTTACTTGGTGGTAACCAGACCTCAAATCAATTTTTGAAAATACCCGAGCTCCACTCAACTGATCAAATAAGTCATCTATCCTGGGCAGGGGATACTTATTCTTAATTGTTAAGGCATTCAAGGCCCTATAGTCAATACACATTCTGGATGTTCCGTCCTTCTTGGGCACAAATAGTATTGGGGCTCCCCAGGGTGAGACACTAGACCTAATGAACCTTTTGTCTTCTAGCTCTTTGATTTGTTCATTTAGTTCTATTATCTCCTTCTTGTTGATTCTGTAGGGATTCTGAGATACTGGTGCTGCTCCTGGCACTAAGTCAATGGAGAATTTAACTTCTCGGTCTGGGGGTAAGCCTGGGAGATCCTCAGGGAAGACATCTAGGTATTCAGAGATGATAGGTGGCAATTCTTCTGTTACTAGGGCTCCACAAATTTTGTTATTACCTATTTCTCTAGAACCTCTAGCAAATTCAAATTCTGGCTGGCCAGGGGGTCTGAAGATTACACTGCCTCTGTGACAGTCTATTGTGGCATGATGTTGACTTAACCAATCCATATCCAGTATAATGTCAAAACTGGGCACTGGCATTACAAGTAGTCTAGCATACAGTTCTCTTCCACATAATGTAATAGGACAATTGTTACAGGCATCACTAACCGGGATGATTCCTCCACCGGTAATGATCTTATAACAATTCCTAAGGGGTTTAGTGATTAAGTTGTGCTTCATAAGGAATTCTACTGACATGAATGAGTGTGAAGCTCCAGAGTCAAATAAAGTAATAGCTGGTATTGAATTTATAAGCACAGAACCTGTGATCACGTCAGCTGTGGCTTCCGCTTCTTCCAAAGTCATTGCATAAGCACGGCCTTGCTGCGGTGCACCCCTCTGTTGCTGCTGTTGGTGCTGAGCAAAGCGTTGTTGTTGAGTTGGAAGCGGGGGTCCCCTTTGTTGTGCTGCTGGGGGCCTGGCCTGGACTGGAGCCTTTGGTGCAGCTGGACGTCCTTGAGCAACAGGACAGTCCCTCAATTGATGTGCTGGGGAGCCACAATAGAGACAGGCACCTAGCCTCTTTCTGCAGTCTTGCCAAGTGTGGCCTGGTTTTTGGCAATAGTTGCAAGGGGGAGCTCGCTGGTTCTGTCCTTGAGCCTGGGGTGCTGGAGCTCGAGGGGGAGGACGCTGATTTTGCTGCGGGGCCCTCTGTTGTTGTTGTTGAAAAGGGCGTTTGTTGGGTCCCGCATTTCCGGTATCTCTTTCTCGTTTCAGTTTGTGCCCCATGTCTCTCTCGACTCCTTGTGCCACGCTCAGGATTTCTTCATAGGTGCGAGCTCGGCTGGTGGTGACAGCAAGGCGGATATCCGGAGATAGCCCCTTCTTGAATCTTCGGGCTCTGTCCTCCGGGGTACGAACCATGTACTCCGCAAAGTGGCTTAACCTGCTAAATTCAGCAGTATATTCATCAACAGTCATGTTACCTTGTTCCAGTCTCTCGAATTGGCTTTCGAGAGCTTCCCGAGCCACTTCGGGATAAAATTTCTCCTTGAATAGCCTCTTGAAGTCCTCCCAGGTGACGTCGGAAGCAGATAGTTGGGGTTCATCTCTGAACCAGGTTCGAGCAATGTCGAACAGTTGCAGGCTTGCGGATTCCACTTTGAGATCATCGGGAACCCGGGCAGTCTTCAGGAGTCTCTCGACATTCTCTATCCACTCATCGGCATAGAGAATGCCCTCAGTTCCATAGAATTCCATAGGCCTAAGGTTCTTGAAGTCTTTAGCACTCCCTGGCCTCTTGAGTGACGACTCCTGGGGTTTAAGAGCTTCTGAGAGGCTGGTCCGCAGAAGTGCCGTCTGTTCTTTCTGGGATTCCACTAATCCCTGGAATACTCCTATTAGCTGTGCCCCATCTAAGGTAACTGCCGGAACAGATGGGGGCGGCGGGAGTGCAAGAGTCTCGGGCACATTCGGCTCAGCTGGTTCTGATGTGCCTCCTACTGTGTTCCTGGTCTGGACCATTCTGAAAGATTAAGGGATAGGAAGAATCAGAATAGAATACTTGGAAATCAAAGGCGATAGAAAAATTGAGCAATAATGATATCAGGAATTGAAATAAGAACCCTATACTGTGAATGAGCTTTTCCTAGAATCCTCAATCTTAGTCCATACCTTGTCCTAGGGTATTACCCTATTTAAGGATAGGACCTGCATGGGCCACCATAAAAACGTGTCACGACCCGCACCCGGAAGTTCGGGCACGAGTGCGTGGGTACGTCCAGCCTACGCCGCAGAGTCGGCGGTAGTACGCTGTCTAGGTCAATCCATCTAACTAGTCTAACTCATTCACAACAACATAGGCAAGATAATAATGAGAATAGAATCTTAAATTATGCAACTGAAATGAATGTGACAACAATTCAAATATTTAAGTACAGAAATTCAATATTCAAATCGGGGACAAACCCGATAAATAAGATAAGAAATAGAAATGAAAGATAGCTGCTACTAGCTACTCAGCAGCAGGGGTCTCCTGTGTGGGTTCTGGCTCCTCATAGGTATCATCAGTACCCTCATAAGGACCATAATAGGTAGGGGCAAGATCCTCATCATCGCCTAAATTCACAGATCCAGTCAGGAAAGGAGCAAAGTACACAGTGCACAACAATGTTAAACTAAATATTTATGACAATTAACATTGAATATCATGTTAAGGAATTTGCATAAAGGAAAGTTAATATCTCAGAGTCAAAACTATAAACAGGAATATGAGAAAACAGAAGTAAACGAGCAGGAAAAGAAACTATGCAGTCAGCAAGGATATAACATGACCTGAAGTTATCCATATGAAACTTGTGTTTGTTTTTAGAATACTTAGTTGGCATGCAGGGGTTTATAAGGCTAATCCGGCCGTCATGAACGGCTATTAGTCACGAATAATCGAGATCCGGCTGATGGACAGTCGTGTACCAACAGCTATTATTCACGGCAAGGGGAAGGGTAAACTACATGCCTTTCAGTATTCTCCCACCCGACATAAAAAACAAGACATAAATTCCAATATTCAAGACATGAAATATAGTATTCTAACTCTACGTGTAATCAACAAGAGTACTAGTGGAGCAGGAAATTTAATTATCACAATATAAAGATTAACTTGAAGTGCAGGTACTTGCCTGTTGTTTGGATCTGATTAAATTAGGTTCTTGGGAGAAATGTCCAGAGGTGAGTCCAAAAGCTGAAACAGACATTACCATCATTCTCAGAAGATGTCAAATAGCTGAAAATGCCTGTCCTTGGGTCCAATTTGGAGACAAGGGCAAAAACGGTAATTTCGGGTCAAAACGGGGTCTGCCGGTGGGCCCGCTTTGCACCGAAAAACGTGTCCAGGTCAACGGTCTCCAAATTCACCAAACTTAGTGTCAACAGGTCAGGAACGCTGATACGAACCCAACGGAACTTCCAGATTTGGATTCCGATGAGCCGAACACAAAATCGCCCGTCGAGCGGGGCCTGTGGGGCCCGCGACACGCGATTTCGTCAACGTTCTCAGAATCGAACCAAACTTGACCCACAGGACCAGCGTATCGCTACGAGTCCGATGGCGCAAGTTTCGTCTCGATCTGACGAGTGTACAAGAAGTTATGGTGAATTACAGAAATTGCGGATACGGGGCGATGTCCGCGGATACGCGTTGATTCCGGTGTACACGCACACCCGAATCAGCTTCCGCGAAGTCTCACACGTCCGTATCGACGCTGCGCACGTATCTGTGAAGACCGTGCACGACCAAGTCGTCCCGTTTGGCGGGGCGTACTCGGTTCCGGGGTGAAACAGGGTCTGGTTTTTCCTGTTTTTGGATCGCGGTGTGCGATCACCACAGGACGCGGTGCCCCGAACAGTTTATCCGGACACCGAGAGGGTCATACAGGCTTCACAACGCAATTTGCGGAATCGAAAAAAGAGCTACGAGGCGAAAGTTACACATACCTGAAGGGGACCGAGAAACCAGGGTTTCCGAGTCCGAATCGTGTCCTGGACACGTGTCCAGTGCCGTGTCCACTGTGTTTGGGCTGTGTCCTGCGTCCTGCCGCCGTGTCCGGGGCTCGGGGGGCTGGCCGTCGGTCGGCGAGGTCGGGCCGGGCTCTGGCGGCTCAGGCGAGGCCGTCGACAGTGGCTAGGGCGACGCCGAGGCTCTGGCGGCGGCTCGAGCAGTCGTCGAGCGGCGGAGGGAGGGGTCTGGAGGTCGAGGAGGAGAGAGGAGGAAGGGGGCTCTGGACGGCGGTCTGGGAGGAAGGGTGGTAGACGGCGGGTGGCGTCGCGCGGTGCAGAGGAGGTCACGGCGGGGATCGGGGCTGCCGGAGTAGCTAGGGTTAGGGTTTGCGGGGTGGATGGAGGCGGAGGGAGAGGTTATTTATAGGGCTTCGGTGGGAGAGGGTGGCCTGGGTCGTGGCGAGGGGCTCGGAGAAGGAGGAGGACGTGGGAGGTTCTCCGGCCGGCTCTCGCGGAGGGGCGACGTGGTCGCCGGAAATCGCGGCGGCGGGTTCGCAGGGTCGTGGAGAGCGGGTGACAGGGGTGCGGGTCCGGGTCGGGCGCGGATCCGGTCAGGCCGACCCGCCCGACCCGTTAAGCATAGGGCTGGGCCGGGTTCTCTTAACGGGCTCGGCCCACTGGGCCGGGCCGGGCCCAAAACTTAAAATATAATAAAAAAAATCAATTAAAATAATAATAATAATAAATATTAATTAATTAAATAATTAATTAATTTAGAAAATAGTTTTTAGGCTTTTAAAAATAGGTCTGAGGCCCAGAAAAATCCAGAAAAATTACCCTAAGTCCAATTTTTCATTTTACACCCAAAAATGTTATTTTCATGACATTTTAATATTATTTATTGCCAACTAAAAATCATTTATTAATTAAAAGCCTTGATTTTAATTACAGAAAATTCACAGAAAATTCCAGAAAATTGGGAAAAATCCAAGATTTACTAATTTGAAAAATTCAGGGGGTTTACACCCGCGCACGCGCTAACTCGATCTGACGGTCGAGGACATGCGGAACTCCGAATCCGGACCATATATATATATATATATATATATATATATATATATATATATATATATATATATATATATATACAAATGACGTCTAGTCTAACGGTTAAGACTGATGCACATAGACGGGGTGGTCGTGGGATTGAGACAGCCTTGCGCCATTAATTCCCCTTTGGGGGAACTAAATGGTGGAGTGATGGTTGGGTGCAGTGCAGGCGCAAGAAGCGGTGCGGTGCGGACAATGCGCGGATGCGATGCGGGTGTTGGTGGATCTGGTGCGGTGCGGCTATAGTTGCGTGAGGCCTTCGGACCTGATGGAACCTTCGGACGTGGAGCCTTCGGGCTGAGTTTGTAACCTCTCGAATGGTTCTGAATAAAATTTATCAACCTCTCGAATGGTTCTGAATAAAATTTATCTTCTTCAAAAAATAATAATAATAATAATAATTATAAATATATATATATATATATATATATATATATATATATATATATATATATATATATATATATATATATATATATATATGACGTCTAATCTAAGTGTTTAAGATCGATACATATTACTCAGGAGGTTGCAGGTTCAAGCCTTCCGGACGTCATTTGAAAAAATTAAGTGGTGAGTTGGTGATGAATAAAAAATTTAAGTATTTTTAAAATCGAAACCGAATCAAATCTCTTATTTGGTTGGTTCCATAACCGAATAATGCTCGTCGATGACGTAACTTATTTACTTTGGCTAGAAAAATTTAGCACAAGAATAATTTGGGTGACTACTAGGTCCCAGTTTGTTCATATTTACTTCCGCTAGAAATTTAGCACGAATAATTTGGTTGGTAATCAGTGGTAAAACTATCAACTTATTTATGGAGCTAGCTTTTATGCTGGATTATCGACTCCATTTTGTTAGGATGGTTTGGTTCAAGTTTTAGAGGCTTGAAAATATAATTTAGATTCACGACTCTTGTTTGGTATGATTAGGATTGGAAATTAGGGATAGAATAGGAGGGGCTTCATTTTTTTTTTTTTGGGAAAAGTAATTCTCAAGATCCCCCCTTAAAAGTAATTTTACTTTTCTAGAAATGTTGTTTGAATATTTTATTGGACAATAATACCTTCATTTTACTTTCAAATTTTTAACTTCTATTCCAAACATGTAAATTTAGATAATAGAAGCATAAAATAATATTTATGAATAAATAAATATTCATTTTTTTATATTTTCAATGTAACCTACCCAACATATGTATGACAATGTTGAATTATTTTTCCATGAAAAATGAATAGAAAATGAATTCCTAAGAATACAAAATCTTCGTCCAAACGATCCCAGAAGAAATTGGTTGATGATGCACACCAAGTCTTTTTAAGAGCAGAAAATTGGCTCCTAGTAGGGTTAATAAGCAGACAGCTCAGGAAGCTGCTTATGTTATCCGAAAATAGTAACAAAAACATTCAGGTAGAGTACCAGTAAAAGTAATGTAGACCCATGGTATTTTGGGGACAGCCAGGTAGTACCTGTTGAAGTTATTCAGATCAAAATCTTGCAAAAAATTGTGTCTTAGTATCTAATCTGAACGGTAAAACAAAGACAAAATGCTTAAAAATGTAAAACTCAAAACGCTATCACAAAAGTGTTTGGTAATCACATTAGGAGTAAAGACTAATAAGTAGATTTACAGGGGACACAAAATCAGTCAAGGTGGGGTTCATTTCATTCATTATACTCGTAACAAACGAACACTATTACAACTGAAACCTCACCTGTCCTGTCCCTGGAAAAAAAAAAGGTTACACTATCAGAAACTAAAATGCATGTATTCTTTTCTTTCTCTGTGATACAACGGGAAGAAGAAGATGACTGAACTATGAAACCGAATGTCTTGTGTTTCTCGAAGGGGTCGACTTGGTCTCCTCTGGATTGGTCGACCCCCCTGGACTCCCTGACGTGTCGGAGCTACTATTTTCAGCACCGTGCCCCTTGCTCGACCACAACTTGCTCAGTAACTTCTTCGGCATCATCACCCCCTTCACCTTCCCATTTCCTGCCTTGTCGCCGCCGCTACCACTGCTCTGCTCGCTCCCTGCCACACCTCCTCCACCTCTACCTGCCAGATTCATGGACTTGAGCGAATTAGTGAGATCGCCAGCAATGTGGACGCCGTCCCATTCGTCCTCCGTGTTGGTCGTTGCTGCGGATCGTGAGCTCCCGTAGGAAGCGCCGTTCTCTCGTGGGAGCAGCGGTCTAGCGCTGCCTGGGGGATCGGATCCACGGGCAGATGCAGCGGACGCCCTTACCTGCTCGAAGAAGAGGATCTGGACCACCATGCGAAGAGGGAGCCTCTCGTTCTGGATCGCGTGCGAGCATGCATCTGCAGTGAGCTTCTTGCAGTCCATTAGACTACATATCTTCTTCTTTTCACTTTTGGTCAGACCTGGGTGTTCCTGCCAGTCCCAGATAATTTTTGTTAAGTGATTTTATGACTTTGGAGAGATTGTCCCAAAAAATTGAGAGAGAGTATGAGGATCTAGATTCTGAACGTCTCAAGTATCAGGAACAAATTATTAAGATTCAGCATGTAGAAAAGGGCATCATAGTGCCACGAGGCCCCTGCTAATGCAGTGTTTGGAGAGGGTCAACATGTAAGCAACATTAACCCTAATATAGGGATAGGTGGTTTCCGCAAAAAAGATCCAGCATGTATTATACCAAATGCTATGTGATTAAGATTTTATGATAGTCAAAGGAAGCGAGGAAATAAGAAGTGCAGGAGATGCATCAATTGCATCGAAAAATGATGTAGAGTTGAATATGATCCCAAGTTAGAAAGAAGCTGTGATTGATGTTTGAAGTTTAGAATGATGTAAAACAAGGACTGAAGTTATGCTAAATGAATTAGACAGACACATAAAGACACAATATGTATATTGAAATTTTCGGATAGGTACAATAACAAGTCAACTATGTTGAATGATACAGGTACGGGAATAGACACGGTAAAGTCTTCAGTCACCATTTGGCATGTTCATGCAACATAAATTTACATGTGCTAATATTTGGAAACTTCGTATATGTAGCATGAAAATTTATCTTAGCTTCAATCCTAAAAGTAGTAATCTAAGATTGAAGGATTGCGAAGTTGCAGGAACTAACCTTGAGAAATGCGTCAATAGCCTTATATAGTCCATCATGCACCGGCCTTGACGAACCAGATACCATCTCAGCAACTTCGATGAACTTGGAAATAGGCAGATTGGGGTCTTTTGCAATCTCGGCAAGATATCCATCAAGCAGCTTTGCTACAGCCAGCTTTGCGCTAGCATCAACAAAAACTGGACTCCTGATCTCCTGAAGCTCTTCGGAGCTCTGAGGGCTGGTATCACCACTTTCATGCTCCTGCATCACAAACTCCTGTACTATACTCACAACGGTGTCGATGTCGTACATAGTGTCGTCACCTTCCGAACTAGGAATTAAGAGATCAGAAACCGATGCTTCCTGCAACTGCCGTCCTATTCTCTTCCGCAGTTCTTTCTTATAGTTCTCACCCGATGCCACCATACTTAAAGCTTTCATTAGCTTTAGCAAGAAACTGCACGAAACTGAACCTATCTTTGTAGGGAGTAGACAAACGATAGTTTCCAACAGTGCTCGGTTTCTGAAAACATCTCCGTTGGTTATGCTGCCTTTGCCGAAACCAGCAATCCTTCTGTATGTGTAAGCCTTCAGAGCCTCTCCAATGACTTCATCCGACGATCTCCCTTTAGTTCTAATGGCCATTATGACTCGCTGGTAGGGGTCTATTTCGAGTTCAGACAAGTCCTCAACCCACCAGTCTTTAGGCACCGACTGTTGTTTCCGTACACCATTCCACTGTGCATCGAGACCGTTCTCGGATGGAAGCTTCCGTCTGTTGTAAGTGTAAGACCATTCAACCTCGGAAGGATCTATGGAAGCCCTCGAAGCTATGGAGTCGATGCAGCGACTAACCACCTTCAGGTCTTCGGACCAAGGCAAGAGAGACTTTGTGGTCTGGAGTACAATTATGGAATCCTTCCAGCTACGGAAGACGCTGGTACTGAGAAAGACTTCAATCTTGTAGATGAGATTACCTTTCTCCAGAGTCTCGTGCATCTCGAGATACTCTGCAGCACAACGAGCTGCAACCACATTGTAGGCATTCAGGGTGACGGTCATGCCATAGCAGAACTTGGCACATATTTCGAACGCTGTAGGACCGCCAGGGATGTCAGGAATGTCAATCTCGTCATTGGTTTCTTCGTCAATAGCTGCTACCAGCTTCTGCAAGCGAGAACTCTTGGACAAAAGGGGAAACTGCAATTTGAATAAGTAAAAAAAAAAGATGTAAGTATGAGAACTGGTGAAAGCCACAAGTGGATTTTTATGTCACAAAGAACAGAAAGTACTAAAAGATACGTAACTTCAGTAGGAATAATATGTCGAAAACAAATTTAAACCAAGTGCAAAATCACTACCTTGTGTAGATAAAACTTCACATCTCCAACATTGACAATGATGTCAGTTGCCAACTCAGTTGCCACAAACCTGCATAGTCATGCATAGTCATTAATATGATAAATTTTCCAGTGAAATTGATAATGTTGTCCCACAAAATGCTGCAGAAACGACAAATAATAACCTTACAATGACGAGAATAACAATAAACAATAAACAACAATAGCAAACAAGAACAAGCATGCAATATTTAACGTGGTTCGGTCAAGCTCTACCTACTCCACGGGACAAGAGGAAAAATAACTTTACTGAATCCACAAAAGAGAGAGAATCTTACAAGAATTACATACACAAATCGTAATGCGAAAAACTCTCCTTACGAGATGTCCAACAAGCTCCCTTTCAACGACTCTCTAGATCCCCTTAATGGCCTCCAAGAACTTTTTCTTACAAAGCCTCCTTATTACTTCAAACCAACTGAAATTAGGACATGAAAAGAGACTTATAAAGGATCTCCCCTAAACCCTAAAACCAAGATCAATCTAGACCGTCAAAGTAGCAACAATAATATAAATCATTTCCTGAAATAACCCGATCCCGAGCTAACGATATTTCGGCCGTATGCCGTCTTATGCACAAATTTTGCCCAAAATTGTTGGAACATTTCTGCACTTTCTGGTATACCAGCCGTATCCCACCCTAATACTCTTGGCTCTATTTAAGCCTCGTATAGTTGTTTTGACTCCTCCCGGACTTCTCCATTCATCAGACGGCGGCTGCCACACTCTGTAGTTGGAACACAAGCCATATACAACAATCTTCACCTTGGCTTGACGTTCAACTAGACACCACATAAGAATGTTGTCCATACTACATGCTTCTTTAACTTTAGCTCCAACTTTGCTTTTTTCCTACCAACACACAGTTTTTGGCTATAATCACGCTAACAATCGCCACATTTTTGCACAAGACTGAATACGACCACTAAACACGGTCTTTATCCAGAACTGAAAAATATCCTTGACACAGTCTTCGGTTAGAACCGTGAAACTGCTACAACCCTCTAACCGAAGTACTTGAATAGAAATCAAGGCGAACTTGAATTTCTCCATAGGAATCACCTTTGTTAGAACATCCATTGGGTTAGCTTTATTTTGAGATACAAAAGGTCACTAACAATTATGTTGAAATTGTTCAGATGGTTAAAAATTGGGTCACTTCTTTCATGCATAAACTGTAGAATTACTTATTGAGATACAATTTGTTACACAAGGACTTTGTCACGTACAACCTCTCTAACTTCAACTTTAATCGTGCTGCAGAAGTCTTCGACATAACATTGCACATCACCTCATCCGTTAGAGAAATCTCTATCGTGTTCTATGCCCTCTGATCCATGTAATCCCATGCATCACCCGTCATATTGACAAGCTTTTTGTCCTTACCGAAGACGGCCTTAAACACTCCCTCTTTCACGAGTATAACCTTGCCCCTTCTCTTCCACAAAAGTTTTCTTCCGTTGAATTTCTCCATCTCGAACCCTGCTCTGGTGTTGTTAATTTGTTACTCGTCATCCCAAAATTTCAAAATAGAGAAAAAATTCTAGATCTTAATGAACCAACAATTTCAAGAATCTCGATATAGGAAGATAAGGGAGCGAACTAATATCGTCACCTACCGTTGACCTAGATCCAAGGATTTGAAATCGTGATGGTTCCCTTTATTAATGATACCAATTATCGTCCCACGAAACACGGTGGAAGCGACAAATATTAAACTTACAATAACAAACAAAGCACAATAAGTCGAATAATAGCCACCAAGAACAAACACAAACATGTAATATTTAACGTCGTTCGGTCAAGCTAGACCAACTCCATGGGACAAGTGGAGAAATAACTTTATTGAATCCATAAGAAAGAAAACCTTACAATACAAAGAAATCGTAATGCTAAACCCACTCCTAACGAGATCGCCTTCAACCTCTCTCTCTAGATTCCCATAATGGCCTCCAAGTAGTTTCTTTTGCAAAGCCTCTTTAAAACATCAAACAAATTGAAATTAGGGCATGAAGAGATCCTTATAAAGGATCTCCCCTAAACCCCCAAAACCAGGAGCAATCTGGACCAGTCGAACTAGCAAAATATTAGATCTGACCATTCCCTGAAATGGCATGATCCCGAGCCAACGACATACTGGAGGTAATGCTGCCGGTATTCTTGCTGAGCACAAATTGTGCCAAAAATTGATGGAATGTTTCTGTAGTTTCTGATATACCGATGTTATGTTGCCGACATGTCGCTCTAATAATCTTGGCTCTATTTGAGCCATGTACGGCGCCCGTAGAACTCCGTAGTTAAATAAGAGCCATAAACAACAAATAAAACAATCAAGTTTTTTTTAATTGGTTGATGAATATTAGCAATGGGCATATGTATACTAAAACAAATGAAAAAGAGAAAATTAAGGTGACAGTATATTTGATACTAACAAAACAAATCTAAATTGTTTCAGACAACTTATATAACAATTAGGTTTCAGCACTCGGTCACACTACTAATACAATATTATACTAAATGGGGAGAGTCTAGATGTACGCGGCATATGAACAATTATTGTATAAGGTTTTACTCAGACAATGATAATTGATTCTAACTTTCTGAGACATCAAAATACCAAACATTATCTATCATATGCATAGGAAAATACAATAAGCAATTATACTGACTCTCTGTAGCATTGCTTGTTATTACAAGTGAAGTAATTTGGAGGATTCTTCAGATAATATTTGACATTGACCTCAACTTAGGTTTATCATGCTTTAATCTAATCGCTCCAACAAGGCATTTGAAATTGACCTAACAAGCATAATGTGTAATGACACATTTCAGTAATCCATTCCCTACCTGTCATTCTTTAGCCATATCCTAGGCCCCAGCACAATATGGGATGTCTAGTATTTTTCTGTTCGACGGCAATATTATCCTTTTTAATCTCTGTCATTTATCAGTCACGGACTCACATGGCCTACAACTAAAGAGTCTATATAGGAACCTTCACAATAATGAAAGACGGACATGTACTAACAATAGTGTTCACACCTATTGCATATTAAGCATGCCATATTTTTTAATACTGATTAATATATGTGGTTAGTACCATCTCCAGACAGCTAAAGGCTTTACATATTCTGATGGAGGTTAATTCAGTATGCCATGTTTTTATAGCAACAAAGAAAAATAATAGGTGCATAGCATAATTTTTAGACCAGTTGCCATTGCAACTTTCTCTCAGTGTTCATTACCATGTGATTTTATTCTTGATGAATCTTTTAGCAATTCTCCGTGCACAAATTCAAAACACACTGCACCAGTTCAAAACACACTTAGAATTGGCTCATAGTAATAACTTTATATTGCTGCCCTAAAAATTGCATTTAAATTATCAACTCGAATTACCAAAAGATCACTATAATTTGCAACAAAACCAAGATCACTATAACTCTCACAACCAAATTGGCTTATAAAAATATCCATAATTCCTAGGTCGTACACAATATCTTAAATCAGAACTTTCTTAGAACAAATCTTGAGTTCAATATCAACAAGTTACCGCATAGAAAAGAAAAGAATGCACCAAAACTTCTAGGTGTCTTCGTTCATTTGTGTTTCCTATAGCTGTGGGATCAATCAAGAGATTGAGATGTTGATAGAAACCTTTGAAATATAGTGGCAAATAAATTTTTTACATCCATGCATTCTTCTTCGGCAACCTAACTATACTAAATACTATAAGGGGTAAATAGGGGTGAGCATTATTCACTTTTGGACCGAAAACCGAACCGAATAAGAGATTCGGTTCGGTTTTTAAAAAAAAATCGGTTCAGTTTCAGTTTTGAAAAATACTAAATTTCTTTATTCGGTTCGGTTTTGGTTTCTGTCTAAAACCGAAAACCGAAAAATATTTATGCAATTACATAAATATCATAATTCTATGCATATTTTGTGATAAAAAAATGTATTTATTTTGAAAATAACAATTCTATGTATATGATTTGAAGTCCAAATTTGGACGCAACTTTGAAATACAACAAATATATGTATAAAATTATAATTTTTAATATAATTTAACCATGACTCCAACCTTAGGTCCAACCGTCCGATTCATTAAACAATAGCAATAGTCTAACTGAACAAACCGAATAATCCGAATAAACCGAATAACCGAATAGATTATTCAGTTCGGTTCGATTTCGGTTTTGGCTAATTTCGGTTCAGTTTCGGTTTTGGATTTTTTGAATTTCGGTTTATTCGGTTTTGACTCATTTGGTTCGGTTGAAACCGAATAAACCGAATGCTCACCCCTAGAGGTAAAGATATGAAGGTTTAACCCCATTTTCGTCCCATGAAATAGTATGATTTTAAGCCCAACCATGTAAAAGAAGACAAACCTGTGCAATTAATTCATAACTCACAGACAAGCTACTTGGTTCACACTTCACACATTATAAGGTCGATTAAACTGAAGATAAAAAATTGTTTTTAAGAATGCAATGATATTCTTTGGAGTAATGTATAGATTTCACATGTGCAGAGCACACCAAACACCCACAAAAGCCTAATCACCATCATGCCCAGTAATTATGTTCTCATACTTGGAACATGGAAAAGCAGATCTTGGTTAATTTTAGCTAATAACAAATTCTAATTTTAAATGCAGTTACCAAAAGTAGGCAGAGATCAATAACTTTTAAAAGCTCCAACTAGAGGTAAACTATTGTTAGAAGACATTAACATCAGCAGAACCTGTTGGCACCACAGGATAGAATTTCTAATTATTTATATTAATTTTAAATGCAAAGAACAAAAATGAGCAGGGAAAACCAGCAACCAAGAGAATTAAATTAGTGAAAATATGTTGAGATAGAGAATTTCATATCGCATAGGCATCATAGGATAATATTTGATATTAGCACGTGAGAGCAAACATTTTTGTTATAGAATTTGTTATACACTTAAGAAGAAGAGCTTAAGAAGATGAAAAACCTAAGATTTGTTACGAACTGTGAATGAGAGAATTTAGGCAGGAGACAGAGACAATGAAAACATGATTACATACTCCCTCACTTCGTATATCTGAAAATTTAGTGTGTTGTACAGTCGCAAGGAAGCGAGAGAAGCTGAGAATTGCTAAGAATGATAAATGCACAGACTCATTATAATACAAACCATCCGAAACTCATGATAATGTATGATCGTATGATACTATGATGTAAACATATAGTAGACAAGCAACATGATACGCTGCTATACAGACTTTTCCTAACACTTCCTTCGCTTACTAAATTCAAAGTGTTTATGAAGATTGTTCACTTCAAGATAGTTGCCCATCATCTTTAATTTATTTCTATTGTCCTTAATTATCATGTCTCTCAGATCAAGCCAAGAGAGTTAATTTATCAACCATAAACTTGTGAACTACAAAAGAGCTCTGCCTTGTAAAGTTCACACAAGCCCATCAGATATCAACCTCTACTTTGGATAAGTAAAATCTGCCTAGCATCTCCGCGACGAGCTTCACAACGTTTTAGTTGCTCGTGTAACAATTACTACATTGCATTGATTACTTGCATACTATCTCTTCCAACTTGAAATTCTTCACTGTAGACATTTTTTGACTGACTTGAATAGGTGAGAACATTGCGTTTTAATGAATCCCTTAGCTAATTCCTCATAAACTTTTCTTAAAGATGATATCACTGGCCTAATAATTTGGAATATTATTTGCTGCGCCGAAGCCATGCCTGGGAGTTGATACACCAAAAGGAGCAAACAAGGCACTTTTAAGCATCAGAACTAACATTAGCTAGAAACATTACATTGCGTAAATCTGATCAATAAAATCCAAACAATGAAAGCAACAAAGTTGCTGATATGATGGGGACTAGTGTGTGTGTGTGGGTGGTGGTGGTGGGGGGGGGGGGGGGGGGGGGGGGGGTGGAGTAGAAGAGATAAAAGCATCTTTTTTGAGTAAATTGGCACATGTCATATGGAAAAGTGAATCAAGGACCCATGAGAGTCTAATAAGTATACTCCATTATTAGACTCGCAAACTTGTAACATGAAGAAAAGTGGAACTTGGTCAGTTTGGCGTAAAACTAATTCCAAATGGAGTGCACAAAAGTAGGCTGGGACCAAACTGCTGGTGTAGATAATTGTTAATCCATCACCAAATCAGTGATAAAACTTGATATATGGTCGTCTTCATAGCCTAATATCGACACCGCATATGCATTCTGCTACTCTAAGATAGACATAACCCCCATGTCACAAATTGATAGCAAAACAAGAAATCCATATACAGGGAGAACCCAAAATAAAAGGTAAGCTTGAAAGAAACTTTTACCTGATGTTATTCCCATCAGTCTGAAATGAGTCAGGCTTCGATCCAAGCTTCATATACTTCATTGCTACAAAATGGTTCTAGACCTCTTCTCGACTAGTAAGATGATCCTGCCAACTATACCACTCCCCCGCAGCTGGGGGCAAAGTTCACCAACTACAATAAAGACGAACTACGCACGGACTTTTTGTAGCGGCGAAACAACCTAACCTTCAAAGGAATGAGTTGGAGAAGAGAAAAGAGAGAGAGAGAGAGAGAGAGAGAGAGAG
Organism: Iris macrosiphon; assembly: GCA_036927795.1. Classification (NCBI taxonomy): domain Eukaryota; kingdom Viridiplantae; phylum Streptophyta; class Magnoliopsida; order Asparagales; family Iridaceae; genus Iris; species Iris macrosiphon. Next base: position 34,231,594 of record JAYESA010000015.1, on the reverse strand, counting down.
AGAGAGAGATGGATATCTAATTAACTAGGCAAGAGTCCAGAATTCACGGTCTAACGAAGGGGGTATTGTGTCTCCCCGGCCACTGGCAGAACCCACGGAGTCCGGAACCGAACTGTTGGTTGGCAAATGGCAAAGGCAAAGGGGAGGCAGTTAACTAATAAATTGGCCTCTAGATTAGTAAACAATTGAAACAAAGAGCACAGACACCCACGAGCACTAGGCGGACACCCACCACCCTTATCCCTTTAAGTGAATAAGTATTGTGTTCTCCAACTCTCCCCCCTCCACTTATCTCTTCTTCTTCTTCTTGAATAAGAAAATACTTGTGAGATGTGGAGTAAAGAGCTGAGCAATTTACAAATCCTTAAAACTTGAGAATCCACATTCCTCCAATCTAGTCCATAGGAAGACCAGATCACCTGCAAATGGAGAGACAGCATCTTGATATAGTCAGGAGCAGTAGAGAGCAATAGAATAAACAACAGACAAAGGGCATCTTCCTCCCTTTTCTTCTCCCTTAAGAAGAAAGCATGAGGAGACCAGAGTAACAGCTCAAGATATGGAATCTATCAATTTGCTACAAACTCACATGAAGACACACATAGATTGATCGGATGATAGCCAAAAAAGGAAAGAAAGCATGTGAAAACTACAGCAGTGGATGGTATGGTAAGAAAGTCACAAATCCATGTCAGGAAAAAAAATTCAAGATTGAATGGTTTGAATGAGACCTATCAAAGGGAAAACCAAAAAATGGATGGAGAACCCACCAGGGATCACAGAAAATGATTGAATTTTTTTATATATTTTTTAGAAATCGTAAGAAATTCACAAACTCATGTCAGTAAAAGGCAAGATCGAATCTTTTTAATGACCATATCTTAAAAGATTTCGCAAGATTAATTAAAAAAAATGCTTTTGAATGACCCACCATAGGAAAAACCAAAAAAAAAAAGTAAAAACATAGAAAATATTGGATTTTGAGGAGAAATAAACATATGAAATTTGATGAACTTGAACACCCAGAAAGGATTTCAGCGAAGATGAACAAGAAAATGAAACTTATGAGATTTTGATGAGAATAGAGGAAGTAAACATATCAAATTTGATAATAATAATAAAAATCACCACCCATAATGATTGGAAAAGATGCAAATGATGAGATTTTGATCATAAAAGATAGAAGAAAAAGTGCAAATAAACTTATCAAAATTGATGAACCTCAAGACCAAGAAAGGATTCCAAAGAAAATGGTTGGAAAGAATTGAAAAGATGATATTTTGATGCTATAAAATGAACCAAACTTGTCAAATAAGTTTATGAGGAACTCATCACCTTCTTCAAGTGTTTTGCAAGTACCAATGAACAAAAACTTGTCAAATAAGTTGATGAGGAACTCTTCACTTTCTTCAAGTGTTCTGCAAGTACCAACCAATAAGTGGTTGTAGCAACAAATTCATCATCACCATGGCTCTCTCTTAAATCCATCCAAAGAAAGAAAGAAAGAGAAAAAAAAAAACTTACCTTCCAATTTCAACCACCACAAAATGTCTAGTAGAAGAGTTCACTCCACCTCCTCTCTCTCTCTCTCTCTCTCTCTCTTTGCCCACAGTAAACTATATCACAACGTTTATATATTAGTGAGCTCTCCTTTTTTTTTTTTCCTTTTTTATTATTATTTTTCCTTTTTTGAGGTTACTATTTACATTATATATATATATATATATATATATATATATATATATATATGGAAAAAAGATATGATCATAGACTCATATTTTT